>JAZKJV010000289.1:0-657137 GCA_037367405.1 Ottelia alismoides
TAAGAAGCCGGAGCTTCATGTTTGGGTCTCCATTCGGGAGCCCACAAGGGGAGTCACTTTATCCTTCTTGGATTTAAGCACAATATTGGTATTTTGGATACCTAGGGATAGTAAGATACTTGTTAAACAACTATCCATTGTGTGTGGCTTGTACCTCGGTTTTGTGGGCAACAAAATCGGGAAGAACATTAACTCATTTGACCGTAGTGATTGGTTGTCAATCTTGCCCCGTGGTTTTTCCCTCGCTCACATTGAGCAAGGGTTTCCACGTAAAAATCTTTGTCTCGTGTGGTTGCTTGCTTGCTTGTGATTGTGCTTGTCATTGTTGCCATTTGAGTTCCCGTGTGGGGAACATATATTCTTGGTATGCCATCTTTACTGCATGACAGTTATAGGGGATTATCCTGGGTTGATTGTTCCGCATATCCCCAACACGCGCCCCTACCGTCGCGTCGAGGTGAGACATCGGAGCATCACCGAGCTCTGATCACAGGCAAAACCTTCCAACGTCGTCCACAGGCATTTTCCGTTCAACTTCCATGTTAGATATTTCTTCTCTACAACTTCCCTTTTTCCTTCCTTCATCTTCTCCTCTCGGTCCTTCTCTTCATTTTACATCTCATTTCCTCTGATTTCATGCCAAAATCTGAAGCCATTCGGATTCCATCGTCCCCAATCATCTCATGCCGTTTGGTTCCGCTTCTCCATACCTCTCTCACAATCTAACCATCTCGGGTGACACGCATCGGAGATCCTATCCTCTCCCATCACCTTCTCAGAGGATCCTCCTTCCATTCACCCCTTTATGTTTAACATTCAACCGAAGTATCGCCCTTCGAGCCTCGTTTGACCCTGCAGGTCATTCGCACCTAGAGAGAGAGCAAGGAGCAAGCAACACCTTCATCACCTGAAGTCGATGATTCGAGAATTGAGAGCTTCTTCGAACTACATTCGAAGCTTTAATTCTATCGAAACACATCTGAAGTCACGCGAAAAATCATCGAGATCTGCCTTCAACCTGTAGATCAAACGCAACTGGATACACGAAGCCTCATCTGGAGGCCATTCGCACCTGATGCCTTCATCATCGATCTCTGATCGAGATCCTTGACATCGCCGAACGAGTATTAAGCCATCATCTGAATAATATCTGGAGGCAAAACATTTGCACCTTCTGCCTGAACATAACCTGCATCGCAATCAAAGCAACATGTATGAGCAACTGAGGACGAGAGCCTCGAGCACAAACCACTGTCGCTTGCACTTGCAAAAGAGGGAAGAACATGTCTCCTTCCAGATTATAGCATATCCGTACGATCAACTCGAATAAGAAACCGATCCGACACTCCGAGTTGCGCCATACGTTGACATCTGCATCGTACGATCTTCATCGATCGCACAGACGTTATCCTTCCATGCGTCGGCCCCTAGCATTTCTACAGCCCCACCGCTTATTACCTCAGTACGGAAATTAAGCAAGATATCAAATCAAATAGTGTTCTTTGAGCCTCAAACATTTTTTTTCATTGCATCAAAGCTCCAAGTGATCATACACATGCTATGTTGTGGTACAATGATGTGGCTACATTCTGAAGGTAGATAGTATCAATAAAAACAAAAGAAAATAATACAAATATATATTGTGGAAAAAATATGGATGATTAAAAATATATGGATAAATAATGCTAATCAGATGTTACAACGGCATATAATGAATAAATTCCATTCAAAGTTCCATGATTTAAATATGTGGAAGCACATGTTTCTACAAACATTCTTGATCATTAGTGGTATTCGGAATGAAGATGTTTAACACTTTTACAGGATTAGGATTTTAGTCTAAATGTGGCTAGAACAATAAAATTCAAGGGACCCAATATTGGTTGAATCACGGTTATGATACCAAACATGTTGCACCAAACTAATTTAAAGGCATCAAAATATATTCCTTAGACTAAACGTGTTTTATTCCATAACTTAGTAATATTGAGTAGACCAAATTAAACCAAAGCATGTTGCTCTGTTCTACGCCGCATCCAAATAGACTCTAAACTCAAGCCAATTAATTCATGACCAGGAAGTCTTAACAATATAAATACAAAGGAAGCTCCTTTTGTTCATTTCTAAGGGGTAACACAATCATCAAACTAATCAAATATTGTATTTTTACCCAGAAAAAGGTGGGAGAATACAAAACAAATTCCTTTACTATGCCAGTTTTTCACGTCATGCATTACCAAGCCAGAAAAAATCCCACTTCGTTATTTTCCAACAAATAATACAACCACCATTTTCAACAAATTCATCACATATATGCAATCAAAACATGCTACTTTCTCCCAAATATTTCTAATTATCCCTGTTGGGACGAATCAGTGTACAAAATCACTACATCTATGGATCTCTTTTTCATCTAAGAACCATGTTTCTACATTTTAATTGAAGTTATCTGATGTCCATATGCATTTCTCCACCCAGAACTCTCTCCATCCAGACATTATTGATGCACATTATCTTATTTATACAAACTTGTCATTAAGCAATATTTTCTGAGCAACCAAAAGAAGGCCTTTATACATACCATATGATGAAGTTCCATGTTAATTTGTAATCTATGGAGGCATCTTTAAAGTCTATCGAAAGTGAACCATATATCATCTACACCCATAATCTCAACCGCAATTGGATACTCTATCTCATTATTTTTAATTCATCCGCATTCTCTAGTAGAAGTGGCATGACCTTGAAAATCCCAACATAAGTGTAGCTCATCGATCTCTAATTCATTGAAGAACTCTTCATTTTTATAGAAAGGATATGTTGAAATATGAAATGCGGAAGCAAATCAAAGTAAGAGCAAAACAAATGAAACACTTTGATTTTACGTGGAACCCTACTCCGTGAGGAGCGGGATGAAACCACGGGAGAACCGCCTCAATGGGCTGATTTTGCATTCACTTTCTCAAAGGTTACAATGGGTGTGGGGCTCTTTATATAGCCCCACCAATGTGACCAAAAGTCACCACTCCAAGATGTGGGACTAAACACAAGCCCCCAAAACCATTCTTCAACACTCCCCCTCAAGCTAAGCATGCAATGCGAAGCTTGGATAAACAAAAAGAATGCACCCACTCACATACAAAGCAAATGAAAAATCTACAATGTCAACTCAACGCACGTTGTCGGTTGTCGTTGAGGACGTTGCTTCTCATGTCATTCTGGTGATGAGGAACTGGAGATTGGAGGTGAACAATGATCTGCAGAAATATCTGATCAGCAATTGAGTCTTCATCATAGAGAACTCTGGCCCGCAACGTATCTTCATTGAAGACTGCTTCATCACTCCGAAGGGCCAACAAAAACATCGTGGGAATATCCATACATAGTGGAGTTCACGGCCATGAAAACATACCGTGGGAATATCCACACATAGTGAAGTTCACGATCGTTGAAGGATGGAGCCAACAATGTGTCTCCCTCTGGAGAACTCCACAAAACATAAATACTCGAATAGAGCACCTCACACAATGAGTCTCCCTCTGGAGAACTCTACAAAACATAGGTACTCAAATAGAGCACCTCACACAGTGAGTCTCCCTCTGGAGAACTCCACAAAACATAGGTCCTCGAATAGAGCACCTCAAGCAGTGAGTCTCCCTCTGGAGAACTCCACAAAACATAGGTACTCAAATAGAGCACCTCAAGTAGTGAGTCTCCCTCTGGAGAACTCCACAAAACATAGGTACTCAAATAGAGCACCTCAAACAATGGTAGGGCTCAGAAACCCATACCCAACACTTCAAATAATTGTAGGGATGACTCCACTACCCAACAATGGTGGAGCATGAAATACTCTACCCATCACTCCCCCTTTCTCCCAAACTTGTCGGAAACGAAAGTTGGGAGAACAATGAAGGATCAACAAGAAATTCTCTTCTTCTTTTTTGAAGTCCCAACACATTTTTTTTGGACTATATTTTTTCACAAACATCATGTCTTTTTTTCAATCTCATTTTTTTCACATTTTTTTTCACCACAACCTCACAGAACCCATCATTTTTTCTTGCACGGTCTCACCTTTTTTTCACATAAATCAAAATTTTTTCACTGCAGCATCTCACATTCTCCTCTTGCTTTCTCCCTTTTTTAACCACGGCCAACATGAGACAAACTCCCTCTTCTTCTTCTTTTAATGTGTGGCCAAATAATCCAATCTGCTCCCCGCCTCTTTTTTTTTTAATCAGCATATGCCTCCAATTGGGCCCAAACATCCACATCTTCCCTTCTCCTTTTTCAAAAAATAAAGAATAGTAGCTGCAATCTCTATTTTTTCAGTCACCCATCATTTCTTTTTTTTTTCACACGGCAACTCATCCCCCCCTTTTTTTAACATATGGCCTCCACTTGGGGTCTTTAGTATTTTTTTCATAGCAGACGTCCAACATGGCCTGCTATTGATAAAATTCACCTGAAAAAGATAATAACCAGAAAACAGTTCAAGCACAGACATGGTTACAATCCAACTTAAAATCTGAAATCTTTCAAGTCTTTTCACCATATCGATCAGGTCCTTTATATGAATGGTTAAGTCCAGAATAACCTGAAAAGTAAACAACTTTCTCATGCCCTACCCACCTTGCAAACATTCTTATTAAGATGTCTTCCTCCTCTTGCTCCATGACCAACACATAAATACCATAATGTTGAAAATGAACCTAAAGAGTAGTCTAGAACAAAGAGGGGGTTTCTTTTGTCATTTCATAGTTCTGACCACAAATTAGAACCAATTTGGGGCACCTACAATCGCGCATTCTGATATCCACCAGGTGTGTGCAAATACAAATAGTTAATAGACTTTAGAATAGTTATTCCAATGGCTACATGCAATAGCATCTAATGCTTCACCAAACTAACTTTTGCATAGCATGCAGGAAAACAAAAGTGGGAACAGAAATTCACATTACCACAGCCAGTGCGGAGGCGGGCGCAAGCTTCAGACTGATATATCTTCGTATATTATGTGGCTCAGATCTTATTATGTTTTTCTAATCTTAGTTTTGTTGTTGCTACATCCTATGGTAGAATATATCGATTTTATATAATCGATTGATCATGGCTCCACTTCTCTCATGCCATCTGAACATGAAATTGGAGTCGAACAAATAAGGAAACAATACATGAAGACTTTATGAAGCAGCAATTTAGACTCCAAGTTGATGTGGGAATATGCATAAGCAATACTTGTACGAGAATAACCTTTGGTTGTGTTTAATAGTTGTTTATTTTTATGGTGGAAGTAAGATGAAGCATACTTATAGTCTTTTAATCCAGGCTCTCCAATTATAACTCGTTGCCTATGAAATTATGTGACTGTTTATTTTATCAACAAATCCAGGCAGTCCTAATAAATCTTAGACCATGGCGGTGGAATGCAGAGGATGCTACAGGTCATCCGGTGGCGGTGTGAGAAACGACGACTTGTTGCGGAGCTGGAGCTTGGTGGCGGAGATGGAGTAACCGATGGCGCAGGAAGGAGAGAGAGAAGGTGTCGGCGTGGGAGATGGCTATGGGGGGCGGGAATAGGGGAGGGAAACATAGGAGAAAAGATGGGGCCAAGGAGTCGGGAAAAACCAGGGTTTCTCACGGCATCGAGATAAGAAAGGGAGAGGTGAAGATCGATGGACTTGGTTAATGGCCTCTCGATATTCTCAGCCCATGTCCTCCCTCTTGAGGAGCAACGCCAACAGCAACGACCGGTCCCCTCCACCGTTGCCGCTCCTCCTCTCCTCCACGGCTGACATCACCCTACAAACCCTATAAAAACCCCACCTTTGGAATTCGCGATGAGAGGCAAGACGTGGGTTGCATGCCAATGAGCGTGAGGTAACTTACTTGGGAGAGGGAGAGAGCGGGACGTGTCTTGGAGCAATTTTGCAGCCATGGGAAGCAGTTAGAGTGCCACATGTCTAAAGCTGGATTAAAAACCCAGCTTTAGTATATGTAATAGATAGATAGATGTGTGTGGTACGTAAGGACGAGATTTTTTAGGCGAATTGCGATTTCACCCCTAGTGTTTTTGATATTATGAGCAGGTCCGGCCGTTTTCAAGCGCGTGGATGCTCACGTGGAGTCTGGCGGACTTACTCTCAAACCCCTGGCAGTTTTGCATATTACAAGCAAGTCCCGCTTTAGACCAGTCCCCGTACCCAATCACTTGCAGCCTAGGCTTTTCACACGAGAAGCCCCTCTAACTTCCGATACTTTATACACGCACCCTATAATTTTCTGTTAATTATAAAAATATCCTAAACAGTAAATAAATATTATACATAATATATCCTTAATAAAAATACAAAATATAAAAATATAATAAAAATACACAAAATTACCCTATACTATAATCTATAAAGTATTAAATAAGTTTTGAAAAATAAAAAGATTTTCTATTTTTAATAAATCTTTTAAAAATACAAAAAATATAACGAACTTCAAAAATCCTAAAAAATATAAAAACATTTTAAAAACCCTACAAAAATTATACAGTATATTTCACTGCATTTTACACAGAAAACCAAAAAAATAATAAAAACAATAAAAAATACATAAAAACTTTAAAAAATCATAATTAGATAAATAAAAAATACATAAAAACGCACATCATATCATTTTAAAGATAATTTCACCTATTTTTGATAAAAATAAAATAGAAACATTGTCGTATTGTTTTCAATTTAAATAAAAATTCGCAATAGTTTTTTAATAAAAACATAATTTTCAACATTAAAATAAATCAAAATAAAATAAATATTCTAAGAACCTTTTAAAATTCATAAAAACAAAAAACAAAATAAAACATAAAAATAATTAATAAAACCAAATAAAAATTACAAAAACATTTTCTAAAATCAATAAAAATCACAAAAATACTTAAAATCACAAAAACAATATAAATTCACAAAAATTTAATAAAAATCCAAAAAATTTCCTATAAATAAATAAAAATTATGAAACCCACATAAAGTCTTAATTTTCTATTATTTAACCCTAGTTTACAATAGGTTGCCTCCCTGAGTTCGACACTCCCGTACTTAACGCTATACATCTAAGTTTAGGAGTATAAATAAAATAAATATAAAAGATTAGTAAAAAATATATTTTTCTAGTAAAATCCATCCGGTCGATACAAAGATCGAGTTATCATTCATAGCATGTTTGTTTTTTAAGGAAGCTCCGCCTAGGCAAGCTTCCTCCGGTGAGATCTCCTTTCTCCATCGGTCTCTGACACATCTAAAGGGTGCAAAAGAAGCCTAGAGTCGCTCCACAGATGCTAAGGTACTCAAGAGAGGTCCAATGCTCAACGATGGAGCACTGGAGTTCAGAGAAGGATTGGAGCACCTGGAACCTAGTCTTCATCAAAAATCACCTCAGCTGAGGCTTTTAATCTCCAGAACCTGCACGGCTAGCTCAAGCACACAAAAAGGGAGGCCCATGTGGCCTGTTTGGTGGAAATGGAGCGAAAAGAAGTCGAAGCGGTGCTCTCTGGCGAGTAGCGGAGGTGGAGAGCGGTTCTTCTGATCGAGGGACGAATAAAAGGAATCTACATTATTTTTATGTTATGTATTATGTACTACTTTTATTTCCATTATAATATATCGATATATCTATAAAAGATTGTTATCTAATTGTTTTTAAATATTTTTTTTGCATTTTTGGAATTATTTTGTAATATTTTACAATTAAATAATTGAAGAATATCATTACGTTTAATTAAATTTTATAATTTGTTTTGTTACTTAAAAATAATTATAATTATTTTTTTTGATTTTACTAGAATTGATAACTTTTTTAATATTTTAATGTAGAAAATTATGAACTATATTTATTATTAGTTTATATTTAATATATTTTAATATTTACTTAAATAAAAGTAATGAATACCTTCAATGTGCTTTACGATTTATTTAAATGAATATAAGATTTTTTACACATCGAGTATGAGAGGAATCTTCAATATTTAAAATTTAATGTTATGTAGTACTTTTATTTCCATTACGAAATATCAATATTTCTTTAAAAGATTGCTATCTATTTATTTTTAACAGTTTTTGTAATCATTCTTTAATTAATTAGCAGTATTATAATATTATATAATGGAAGAATATTCCTATGTTTAATTAAATAATAATAACTTTTATTACTTAAACATAAGTAATGACTTTATTTTGAATAATATAACATAAATATTGCAGTTTATAATTTTCATAATAGAAATCTTAATTGTTAGCATCTAACCACTCCCCTAAATTCATATACCATCTCTCATACATACCCTATCTTCAACATACCCACACATATACACCCTTCTTGACATCAAATCTACCAAAGTAACCACATTCCCATGCATAAGGAAACCTACTTGTATATTCTCCATCTCTCATATATTACCCATGTCAAATAAACTAATCCAATTTGGCAAGTATCTCATATGTTATACCCTAAGTTATTTATGCATAATAGAAAATAATCATGACACGATAATACTATCTCTTAGGATTAGTCATTTTTTATTATCAACAAGATATTCTAATGACCACTAAATGATACTTCTATACAAATTCATCTATACAATTGTTGATGAGGAACGATTAAGGATGCCTAATGGTCTGTCTTGGAGGAGCATGTGGTGTCCAACAGGTCGGATCCGAAAACCATTATATCGGCCCTATCTCGGCACTCGACATGTAAACAATCCAATCAGACTAACAATCAATCCACGATATATGAAATAAAATCTAAACATGTGGGGTGAAATTTATTATACCCTACAAAATGTGTGTGTAGTCAGCAAGTATAAGGGTTGAACAACTAATAGCAAACTAGGGATAAGTATAATTATTATTAATTAATGATAACCAGTGGTAACTATTTTTTGTATTTTCTGCCTTTTCTAATTTTTTTATGTATTTTTAATTATATTTAACTCTTTTATATTTTTAAATGTTTCATATTTTTATATTTTAATTTTAATTTCCTTTTTTATTTTGCAAATTTTTAGTTCCTTTTTATTTTTAAAATATATTATAAATAGTAGTAATGATAATAGGGATTGGGGAGTATGCACTCAGGTGTATGTAATTTTACATGCAGCAGGGCCTATATCTTCCATGTTTTTTTACTTTTTGGAAAATATCACCATGTATATTGATCTATATATCCCTCCATTATGCCATCGAATTTCATCAGAAACAAAGACTCATATGCCCTCCATATGGAATGGGTAACTTTAACAGTCTTAGAATTGTTGTAATCGACATATTCTAGATGGAGGGAATAAGAGTCTCTTTTTCTGAATAAAATCGAATTACATAATGGAAGGATATATATATAGAGTAATATACATGGTGATATTTTCCAAAAAATAGTAAAAAAACATGGAAGATATAGACTCGGTGCATGTAAAATTACATGCACCTGGGTGCATGCTCCCCAACCCCATGATATTATATATATATGTATGTATGTATATTAAATAGTTTATAGTAAATATATATTTAAACAACCCTTTTTTGAAGTTTTAAATACAAAATAAACTCAAAACTTTTCAAATAAAGTATTTTTGTGTTTTCGAAATCTTTCTTAATTTTTATGATTTTTAAGGAATTTTTTGCTAAATTTTAGGTATTTTTAATGGAATATAATGTACAAAATAGTGATAAAATTATAGTCTAAATAGTTTTGGTGTTTCAAAAATAGATAATAGGTTCAAAAATTTCCCAAAATTAGTTTTTATATATAATACTATATAGAATATAAAAATGTAGAATAATTATCAATATTTTTGGATTTTGAATGAAATTTTTCTTATTTTTCTAAGTTTTTTAAGTTATGTGATTTTTATGTTTGATCTGAATGTAGAATATATAATAATATATATACTATAAAATTTTCAATTTTTAAAGATAGTTTTAAGGGCCTCGACCAAAGATTGAAGATCTGTAGAGAATGGGGCTAGTGATGGAATCAGAGCTCTGATAGAGGTTAATTCTTGTAGAATCAAGGGGAAATATTGGGCTTTAATGGAGAAGATGAAGGGGATGAAAATGAAGGTGGTAATGGGTCGAGATAGAGTCGATTCATAGTGGAATTTGGGTTGGTGCCAAAGCTCCAGCAATCGGGTAAACTACGCTACTGGAAATTAAATGCAAGTAAGCTTATATCTACCTTAAGAATCGAAAATGCGATCTAACTATGCTAATCCTAGAAGCTCTACCTGACTGGAAGTCAAGGATCATAAAGCATCACCGGAGCAGCTTCGACAACACCTAGATCACCACCTCTGATCACTCCCTGTCCATGCCAACACTTCAACGAGATGTATATTGTCACTAGGCTCCTAAAGCACTAAGAAGATAGGGGTCACATAGGGTGGGAGAGGTATCAAAACAAAAAAAATGGGGGTAGAGGAGCTCATTTATACACAAGGTTCTTGGCGAAGTTGGAGGGGGGTGGTGTGCTGGGCGATGGAAGTTGGTGGATGCTATGAGCAGGGCGTAGAAGAGGGGTGAGGGAGGAGCGGGGTAGCGGTGGTCTCGAGAAGGAAGGGAGTATGTAGAAGGGGGGGGGAACGGAGAAGGTGGTGGTCTCGTGACCTCTGACAAAAGTCAGAGGCGAAGGGCGTACAGTTGACTGGAAGTCAACAAGTGCAGGGTTCTGGTTGGTCCATGTCAACCAACTAAAAAATTCCAAGGAATAAACCCCTTATTAAATTAATTATAATTAAAATGTTAATTTACCAAATAAAGACAAAAATGAAAAGTATTTCTTATTTTATGTACAATATTATAGGCTTTTTTATTTATTTTTACAAGCTTATTTATTAGATGTTAATATTTACATGTTTATACATAGGTATATTTACCTATATTTGAGGTTTTTTATTTTTATTTTGTATTTTATATTTTATTATTATATACATATATTATATAATTTTATAATATATTTAAATACCTATTTACATATTTTATTTTATATTTATGATTATGTTTATATACTTAAACAAATAGGAGTCTATATATTATATATATAATATACCTATATATTTTAATACTTAATTTATTTTGATGTATTTTTCATGCTTTTATGTATTTTAAATAATATTTACTAGTATTTAAAAAATATAAGAAAGCTAAAAATATAAAAATGAATAAATTGAATAAAATATACAAGTATAAGGTACAATGAGGACCAAAAAGCTAACTTTCACATCTCATCTCTGTTTTAAATGAAACACCTTCATTATATAGATAATTTATTTTATGAACAACAAAGGTGAGTTTGGTTAATTTTGAGTTTGTATGAGAATTTATTGGTCTGTAAAGTTTTGTTTGCAGCTTTTCCTCTGTGTATCCCAAGTGCATTGTGCATTATTTTCATATGCAACTAACTTGAGATTCTAGATTGAAGGTAACAAATTAGTCATTTCCGTAACGTCATGATTGGCTGCTCATTACTCTTATTGGCAATCAGATTCAAATCGGTCATCTTCTTATATCTTCTATGCTATGCAGAATTTAGTAAATCATGTACATGCTACTTTCAATCCAGTTCAAACTCAGATCGGGGAATCGAAGCGCAAGGCCAGATCGATTGGGTGACCTCTAGGCACAAAGATCTTAGTTTTGATTAGTCAGAGGCCTCTACTTTCACCCATCTCCAGTGCATTTATTCATGATCTAAAATCAAGCCCGCTCTCATCCCGATTCTAGGAGCAATCACTAAAGTTTGCATTTAGTCTCAGATTGCACAAGGGCGGGGGGCTATCGACTCTAAATCAGGGCCAAGGAAATCGTCAGGATGTGCAGCAACAGTCAGTTAGTAGCGGGGTAGTGGGATCAGTGGGAGTAGGCCATGGGAAACTAGCTATCGATGTCTCGACTGGCTTGAAAGTCCCTTGCTAGGCTTCTTTTGACTTTGAGCTGGGATTGCCCACTCATCTAGAGATCCAAGAGTGATATTAGGATTCCACTCGGAGATTGCATTGGGGCACAACCGTATCCACCTCTGTATCAACCCCTTGCTCGAAACTCGAAGGCCCACTCTCTGATCTCATTTTCCGCTGATAAGAACAGTAAGGTCAGCCCGAAGCAGCATTCAGACAAAGAACCCAGATAGTCGATAGCTGCAATTCCAGGATGATCAAAGAACATATTTAGGGGGATGAAAATAGAGATATCTTTTTATTCACAATTATATATTCTAGTTGTCGAGAGAACTCAGTAGTGTTTTTTTATAACTTAGATCAAAGTGAGATATTTTTTCTTGATATTTCATCTTAATATTTAAGAAAGTAGAGAAAGATAGAAAATTAGTCACAGGCGACTGGGGAAGCTGTATTTTTCTTTGTATTTTTATGTACAAGTCTCATGTTGAGGGTTTCTTTATTTGAGGTGAATACAAAGGAAAATAAAATAGAGAAAAAATAGCTATTTATTGAAGAATGAAATAGGGTTTGTATGTGTATTTTGTATAGTTGATTGGTTGTGTCTCTCCAGAATTTATTCCTGGTCGACCAAGTCAATATTGACTTGGTCTCAAGGTTTACGATCATTCAGTGTCTTTGACACTTCATTTCTTTTTCTTTTCTTTTCTTTTATTCTTTTATTTTTGGAAGTAAATAAATATATCTATACAATATTTATACCAAATAATTAGTATTATTTTGTATAAATTAATGGTATTTACATGCAATTATCTGGGGATTTAAGGATAAAATGAAAGAATAAAGGTGATGAAATGGAGATTCATAAACTATACAATTCTAAATAAGAAACTGGTTGTGGCATCTCATCGTACACCTTCCATGCATGAAAAGGTTCATATGTACTATACTACAATCAACAAATCCAATAACAAATACATATTAATCTAATACACATACATAAGCAATAATTTTATGCATTAAAAACACAAATAAACATGATTATTTGATCAAAATTCTTGAATACTGAAAACATGAGCACTAATGAATCTCCATTTCATTACCATTATTCTATCATTTTGGCCATAAAACCCTAGCTAAATACATGTAAATGACATTATTTTGTATAAATTAACCTTCATTATTTATTCTATTTATTGTATATAAAATATAGGTTTTAATGCCAAAATAATAGAATAAATAAAAGAAAATAAAAAGAATAAAATACCAAAGGTATTTTATGACCCTAAATCTCGAGACCAAGTCAAGAATTGAATTTGCCAGCAAGGAATAAAGTAGGGAAGATAAGGGCCAAATACATAATAAATTCCCAAATTATTTTGTCAAATAACTCATTTTTGGGACCTATTTTATTCTTTACTGGGTATACCTTAAATAAAGAAATTGTGTACATAATTGTTGTAGATAATAATATATAGAAAAATAAAAAATTGAGTTTACACAAAAATAACTTACAGTGTACATTTTATACTCTGAATAAGAATTCAAAATCCAAAATTCCCAGACCCATATCTCTCCATATGAACTCAAAATGTATCAAAATCACTTTATTATATATAACTTTTAATAATCTATTTAATGAAGGTGGTTTCATTCAATTTGGAATTAAGATGCAAAAGCTAGATTTTCGACCCTTATTGTATAGTTTACCTGAATAAAATATTTATGTTATTTATTCTTTATAATTTTTACAATTGTATATTTTTATAATTATGTAGATATTATTGATAATATGCGTACATATTTAAAATAGAATAAAACCAATAAAATGTATTAAAATAGAATTATATACAAATCTACATAGATGAAATACCTATACGTATACCAATATAATACATACCTCTATTTATTTAAGTGTATAAATAACATCAGGAAAACATAACAAAAATATATTTATGTATATAAAAAAAGTTATAAATATATAAATTATGAAAACAAAACAATAAAAAAATAATAAAATAAAAATAAAATATGCATAATATAGGTAAATATACCTATAAATAAAAGCCTAAAAAGTAACTTTTAATAAATAAACTCATAAAAATAAATAAAAATCATAATAAAAAACTACATAAAATAATAAACATTTTTTATATTTTAACAAAAAATAATAATAATTTAATTTAATATTTTATTTTTAATTATTTGTATTTTCCAAGTACATATAAATAATGAAAATGAAGAGAAATTATATAGGAAAATACCTCAAGGAAGGCATGTATGTGGTCTGATGAGGCAAACATTGGTTGTTGGAGGTAGTGCGTGTGAAGGAATGGTTGCCTGAGGGAGGGTTTGGGGGGGTCAAGTTGAAACGAATGAGAAAGAAATGCCATGGATCATTATGTTTACATATGTGCACGCCCCAATGCTCGCCCATCAAAATTACCGTGCCATGTACTCTGGGTCAAAATTCAAATGGGCGAGCACAACAGACAAACACTTGTGAGACCATGTGCTCGCCTATTTGAATTTCGAGGTGCCAACGCCAACCAGATCCGAATTATAAAGGGGCGAGGGAACAAGTGAGCATGGTTGTTGGCCAGGTGCTCGTTCGGACGTGGGCGAACACATGCGCTCGCCCATACCTCGATAGAACGTGCTCGCCATATTCCTTTTTTGGAGTGGAATATAATTGAGAGGATTAAGATTGAATGCCTCCCCAAGATATTGAACTGAAGTAGTGATGAGATAATAAGAAGACGACTTTAAAAAATCAATAATATAAAATAATAATCGTGTAATTACCACCCCGTTGATGTCTTTCCCATCTATGTGACTCTTCACCGCACATGAGAGGATACCAACACAGATTAAGGAATTAGTCTCCAATCATAATTTTCTACATTTAAACGGTGGAAATTAAAAATTCCCAATATTTAATTCAAATGTTAAAAGTTTTCCATTAACCTCAAGATCATTCATCTCGTGATACCTACTACGCTGATCTACCATAGATAGGGACTTGCATGCATATGAGCATCCTCAAACGACTGGTATGCCTATCCACAATAGTAACATTATATATGGTACAACCACAACCAGAACATGGATTACATGTTGCAAAAATAAAATAATTGTTTACAACGCAATTTTGAAACAACATAATCAAAAAGTTATTAGTTTTACAATTCAACTCGGGCCATCATGATTCACGACATCTTGAGTAGTTACTAAGATGAGAACCTCCTCTATCATGTCTTATAAAGCCACCAAGTCTTCTCTCCCTTCCTCTGTAGCCCCGCTGCAATGAATGATAAAACATGTGTTCACAAAGCCTATAAAACTATTAAAACATTAATAATATTAATAAGAATTTGAGAATTTTAAATATGAAAGAAAGAAAGTATAAAAAATGATATAAAATAGTAAATATATTTCAATCAATCTGTTGTGAATCGCGGAAGCAAACATACAAACACGATCAAACAAGCAAGATGCAAAACACGGATTTACAAGATTCACCTGTAATTGGGTTATGTCCTTGGGCGGTGGCGATCGATTTCACTGTATGGAGAAATAGGTTAATTCGGAGGATACTGAGAAAGTACAAATATGAGATGAGAATTAGGATCAAAATGGGGATTTCATTATCAGGTGGCCCTAGGACCCCTTTTATACTACAGCAGAAGAATATCATTTGTATTCGGCAATCCATCCTAACAGCTCTCAGCCAATCAGATTTCAGGAGGTGGATCAGACATGTCAGCAATCCTAGCCCAACAACTCTCAGTTAATCAGGTTTTAGGAGACGGATCAAACATGTCAGCAATCTATCCCAGCAGCTCTCAACCAATAGAAGGCAGGACGTAAATCAGTCACATCAGCAGCCCAACAAGTGATTAGGATTCAAGTCATATCAATATTCTCCACCTTGAATTGAATCCTCATACAGCAGAATGAACCACTGCTAGACTCCACCGGGAGTTATTCTCGATAGGAAAATTAACTACTATACTCCAGCATGATTTGAATTCTCCACTAATAGAACTAACCACTGCTAGAAACCACCAGGGTAGATTTATCATATAACAGAATTAACCACTACTATACTCCACTACTTGAAATTCTGATAGCAGGAATCAAGGAATTATAAGCAATATTTACCTTGAAATTTCTCCTTAGAGAAGCTTTACCGAGTTTCACCTTGCCGCCGCCAGCTCCTGCTTGGGGTGACTACCAACTGTCGATATTGAGCAAGTCCAACCAACGCTTGAACTTACTCCCAAGAATGGTATATCCTTGTAAGGCATATTGGTTCTTCTGCTTGTTGCCCTTGATGATAATCACTCCACCTTTAGTAACCTGCATGACTCCACCTTCAGCATTGTACTCGTATCCTTTAGAGTCCAAGACTCCAAGGGATTAGGTTCTTCCTCAGATCAGGAACATGATGTACTTCTGTCACCGTCCTCACGACTCCATCATACATCATGATCTTCACAGAGGCGATCCCTACAATCTTGCATGCTACTTCATTCCCCATGACGATATTTCCACCATCTGTCTTCTCATAGGTACAAAACCAATCTTCATTGGGAGTCAGTCATATGGTAAGAGCAGCCTGAATCAAGAATCCATGTGATATCCGTCGTCTTCTGATTTTTGACAGTGAGAACCAGATCATCTTCAGAATCTGTGACTCCATGAGCCACGACGGCAACTGTAGCTTTTCCTTTCTTCTTTGGGCAGTCCTTCTTTCAATGTCTAGGTTCTTTGCAATAATTGCAGAAGTCCCTAGCATTGTGATTCTTCAACTTGGACTTATGCTTTCCCTTCTTTGTGTAACCAGAACCGGCATGACTCTCCATATGAGTCATAACCAAACTTGCAACATCAGAGTCCTGCTTTCTGGTAGCCATATGCTGAAGTTCACATGTATGCAGACTCGTGTGAAGTTCCTCAAGGGATATTGATTCTCTTCCCACAATAAATGATTGAACAAAATTCTCAAATGATAATGGAAGAGAAACCAATAAAATCAAGGCAGCATCCTCATCTTCAATCTTAACATCTACATTTCTCAAATCCATCAATAATGTATTTAAGTGATCTAGATATTTTTTAAGAGATGTAACTTCCTCTATGCGGAGAGATAACAAATATGGCTTCAAGAACAACTTGTGGTCAGAGACTTCGTCATGTATAGACTTTCGAGTCTCAACCACAGACTGGTCGAGGATCTTCGTCAGCAACCTCTGTAATAATCTCGTCCACCAAATACAGCATGGTCGTCGAGTGTGCCTTCTCTTCTTGCACCATCAACTCGGAGGGCTCGAGTGCCTTCGCCCGCTCCTAATCTAATGGTGCCCAGATACCTTGTTACTTCAGAAAGGTGCGCATCTTGATCTGCCATAGACTGAATGCATTTTTCCATGTGAACTTCTCGATCTTCATATTGTGTGACGTCATCTTGCTGGATGATCCTGACGGAACCCGAAGCTCTGATACCAGTTTGTTACGATTCACGGAAGCAAACACGCACAAACATGATCAAACAAGCAAGACACAAACATACAGATTTACAAGGTCCACCCATAACTGAGTTACGTCCTTGGACAGCGGCGATCAGTTTCATTATATGGAGAAAAAGGTTAAAACAGAGGATACTGAGAAAGTACAGATATGGTATGAGAATCAGGATCAAAATGAAGATTGTAGTATTAGGTGGCCGTCGAGCCCCTTTTATACTACAGCAAAAGAATACCATTTTTATTCAGCAATACATCCCAACAGGCTCTCAACCAATCAGATTTCAGGAGGCGGATCAGATATGTCAGCAATCCTAGCCCAACAACTCTCAGCAATCATGTTTCAGAAGGAAGATCAGACATGTCATCAATTCTGACCCAACAACACTCAGCCAATCAAAATTCAGGAGACGGATCAGATATGTCAGTATCCCAACAACTCTCAACCAATCAAAAGGCATGACGTAAATCGGCCACATCAGCAACCCAACAAGTGGTTAGGATTCAAGTCTTATCAATACAATTACCAATATTCTCATAAGCGTTATCTTCATCAAGATGATCTCTATCTTCTGTTTCAATATCATATCGACCTTGTGGAACGGTTTTAATTACAATCACACAACCACGACTATTATTAAAGGGAGATAAAAAAACCTAATCAATTTAATATGGCAGAACAAATTGCTCTTTATACTGAAGTATGATATGACTCTTGTTCCGACTAATATATTTTTGATGAGGATCCAACTTAAACTTGGTTTCATGGGATATATCAAACAAATTCCAATTAAAAAGTGCACGAAGATCATAATCTATAGATAATTCAACAAATTTTTTGATTGTACCATAATATTCGTTGCAACCCAATCTAAAAATACTATTCACATAAATACATGATAAACGATTATCCGCATAATTCTTTTTCCTAAATGATAATCATTTACCATATATCCTTGACGATAGTGAGCAAACAAAAATGGTCGTATCACCAAAGTTCAAAATATGACTCCCATCACATATCATTTCTCAACCTCAAAGTCAAAACATGGATCTTAAAAAATTCTATGAAATTTAATCATCTTTACTTAAGAAAGAATTTAAAAATTCTTTGTATAAACTATCAACCTCTGAAATTTGCTTCAAAATATGAAGTGCATAAGATCACGATCAACAACATCTATTATATCAAAAGTTATTTTTATAATGGACTCGCCTTGTATTTTGGATAACAACAGACACGAATCATCGTATTCATTTAATTTGATAATATTTCTTCTTATATTTTTTCAAAATTGTCATCTTGTGATTCCATGTATAACAAAGAAAAGGAGATACATTCTTCGATGGTATAACCTTTTACAATTAATCATTCTTGTTTGGCATGATTTTAATATAATCTTTCAACCTTTTTTTTCAAAAATATTTCGACTAGGTACATTTATTTGTACTAAATTCGACCACCAATTTTTGCATCATTAGTAAGCTCAACAATTGAATAATCATAATGTTGAAAAAAGTTGATGGAAGAGTCTTTTCCAATAAACAAATGGCAACGAAAACTTTTCATCACAACTCTTTAGAAAACCGATATTGTATAACAAATATCTTAAAAAAATAACCTGATATTGGTCAAATGGTTTGTCAAGAGAACACTTAATAAAAACATGAAAGTCATGAATTATTAATATACTAATATTAGTTAATTGTTTATTTATACAATGAACTATACAGAGAACCTATATGAAATTCTGGCATTCTTCAAATATAATAAAATCTATTTAAATTGATTTAGAGTGCACGAATAAGATGCATCCAATAATGCAAATCAACCATTTTCTGTCAGCAGTGGATGTAGGTGACATCTAATACCCGATTGCTTTAAATCATTTTAATGCGAAGGGTATCTTTCAGAGAGTTTGCAAACTTAAACATAATAAAAATATTTTTCATTGCATTCTTCTCACTATGCATGACATATAAGTTGTGCTTGATTGTAAGCGTCCTCCAATAAGGTAACTTCGTAAAAAATATATTTGGTTTTTTAATCCTACCCTAGCTAATGCTTTTGAATCATTCTTAAAATTTCGAAACAATTTAATATCTAACAGTTTTAAGATCTACTCCAATGCGGACTAACCCAACTGTCAAATCATTTTTGTAAAGAGAAGGTTACTTGGATTTTTAACCAAATAATGACGCAAGATTCTATCGAAGTTCACTACCATGCCATCTATGTGTAAGTGGAACAAATCTTCTATGTTCAAAATATTACATCTTCTTTCCGTCTAAACATTGTGGGCCTCATTGCAAACTAAATATGTTCATTTTCCTTTAGTATTCCAACCAAACAAGTTAGCAAACATTGAAAAATTATTTATTGTCCATAACAAAGCCTCATTCATTTGAAACATCTCCTTCTTCTCAACATCAATATCATAGGTTTAAACACCGTAATAACTTCAATGAGATATTGTTGATATAAATTATTGCATTATCGGACCCGTTCAAACCCATAATTAATATTGATAACATCATGAAATTAGATTTGATACACATCTAAACATGCAAACTATATGTTATAAAAACATGTCAAGTGGTTAAATCCATCATTGGCAACACACGCATTATTTGCCAAATGTGGAATGTTCAAATCAAATGATAGCGACTCTTATGAATCAGCAGGATGATACATCATGTTATCTTTAGATTTATTTTCAAAATATCATATCATTCATGTCACGGACGGGAAGAGATATATCATCATTGTAGCCTCATAATTAATGGAAAGTAACGTAAAACTCAAAGTATTTCATATTTCTTCATTTTTCCTCTACATCATTACCTTTACATCTCGAGACATTACAAATAGGACAATTATTTAATTTTGTGTACTCATTTTGAAAAAAAAATACAAGCATTAGGACACACAACATTTTTTAATATATTAAAAATCCATTTTCTTACCTTAATGAAATTCTACGTCATACCTTGATCTTGAATACTCCAACAAAAAAATTAGCTAGCTCATTTTATACCAGCTAAGATAAGCTCTTCGATGTCTTTGATAAATGTATAAAACTGTCCGATACCTTCAATTAAATCCGCTATATCCGCATTAACAAAATCATTCTTTCGAATGTCATCTGAAATTAACACATTTTTACCCAAAAAAGCTATTGAGGACTCCCCTTTTTCTTCCCCATTAGATATCCAAACTATGTAGATAGGTCATCATCTGTTTCAAATAATGTGCTCTAGACCAATGTATAGACATCGAGCAAACCCATTCAAGCATCTTCTACTGGGACACAAAAGCCAACTAAAATCCAATCCTTTTCTGAACCTCTTTCTATCATCATGATATGTCTTCTCCAACCATTTGAGAACACCAAACTTGTAAGCATTGTAATCATTGTGATGCTTCTCAATCCAAGATCTAACCATTATACCTCTTGAAATCTAAGGAACGGTTTGTTAAAATAAATAAAGTAAAATAAAGAAATTGGTTTTCCCCACATATGTGGAGACAATATTATAAATCGATTATTTAAGTTATGCTCGTCCCAAATGATTTAGATATAAACAAAAAGATGATATTTATTTACATAGAACATATTATTGAGTAGATTTTCATGGCATAACCATACATCTCTTTAATATACTCATAAATTAAAATAGGTTTTGTATGTAAGAAAATGCTATCTTTTTGTTTATATAGAGCTCATTGAGGACTCCCTTATTTCATGACCTCCAAACTAAGGAAAGTTAATATTATTCTGCAATATACAAGAATTGCATATTAGGTATATACATGCTGTACATACATGATACAATAAGATTCTTCATATTACAACAATACATATTAACCGAGCATTTACATAATTTGGCTAATTTGCTGGTGAAAAAGAATTTGAATTGTGCACCTATCATGTGAACTACAATGTACAAAGTTAAATGTTGAAAATATTATGTGAAACAATATGTTTCAAAGAAAGAAAACAGTACAAGACATTTAACACGGAATTCACATCTCTTAGGAGTGTGTCTGATATTATGTGTGATAATATGAATAATATTTAACAAGCGTTGGCCATGAGATTTATTTTGATGATTCTACATTTAATAGGATATTCATACCTGACTATATTTTAATGTGATATGAAATCACATTAACTAATTTTATGTGAAATAATATCACAACTATTAGTATCTTCCAAATATTAGTATCTTCCTTTTCATATTAAGTAAAATAAATAAATCAATCAAATGTCATGGAGTTTAAGAGTCTCATCAATTTCCAGTTTTTGTTCCTAAATCCTAAATGGCTACAAGCTAGTTACCTCAGAGGCATCTTAAATCATCACATTGTTTTAAGGTATAAGAACAAACCACTAACTTATTAATTTGTAAGGTAATGATCATCACCTCTAGTCCATATGTGGGGGATTGGGTGTCTCTCAGTGTGGGGTTTGTGGGTGTGGGCGTTGAGATTAATAGATGCTCATTATCATCTTCTGTTATCATTTACATGAATCTTAAAAGGATGCAATGTTATTTAAATATTTAGGAAAATATATTAATATCACCACCTCTTCTGAGTGGATATGATAGCTTAGATTAATTATTGAAGTAAATTACATGAACATATAAGAATACAAGAAATTAGAAAGCATACCTGCCAAGGGGAAATTTAGGTTATGAAATAATTAATTGCACAACAACCGAAAGGATGGAGTTTTACAAATGCCTAACTTAAGTTCCCTTGCGGTTGAGTTCATTCACAGTTGGAGTATAAAATACAAACAACCAACCCCCACACCACAGCCTCCACACCACACCACTGCCCTCACACCACAATCCCTCATTGTCGAATACCCAAGCCCACACACAAACAACCAACCAAGCCTCGACACCTGAGCATCGCTGGAGCTCGCTAGAGCGCATCGATCGACGATCCGAAGCCACCACCACATAGTGGAGGTCATGGTCACCCTCGTGTGCAGGTTCACCTCACCAACGGATCGTTGAGCGAGCCGTTCTCCCCGAATGAAGAAATCGAGGTCATGATTTTTTTGAGGTACGGTGTCCCCATCCCTCTTGCAGCGGATTCCACACGATTTTGAACCTATATGTTTGTTGCCATGATACATGATTTCGTGTCAACGTTTGATTTTTGTTGAACTTCAAAATTTTTATGTATATATTGCATTTGCTTGAGGGGATGGATGCAGAGGCAACATATGAAGCATTTGATCAAGAGAAAGTGGATTTTGAAAATTAATAATTTCTTCCACATGAAGTGCTAAACTACATAGTTGTTAATCATTGTACATGGACACACCTGCACATTCAGCTTCACATAGCCAAATTCGACTTTAGTGCCAACATAATTTGCACACAAAAAAATCATTTGTCAATCAATTAATTTCTCTAGTGCCTGCTGGTTTTGTTGCCGCCTGCTTTCCCTTGCGTGCTGAAGCACTTCCCTGATGACTTCAGGTCGGTGTTTTTCTTCCTTGGCTTCTGATAAGGTGTCTTATTTAGATCGATACCTCGACCATCCAACTCAGTCCATGTTTGATTCGGCTTCTATGTTGGTTGTTGAATAATGCCTCAAGAAGGCAATTCCTCCTGGACAGAGGTGCCAATATTGAGATTTGACAGGGATTGACCCTTTGCTGGTTGGTTTTTTACCACTTCTATTCCATTTTCTTTAGTTTCGGAATCATCAACCAAATCAAAAAAACTTCTGGCTGAGGAACAACAGGTAATTGCTTGCACTTATCATTAGTTGTTGAGGCCAATTGGATCGAACCGGTCGATTCGGTTTTTCAAAATCTTGGATGTTACCAGTCACCTGCACCATGTAGTTCTCACTAACTTTTCTATCTCTATCAATGCTCATTTTGTTCGAGGAGAAAAAACTTTAATTCCACAAATTTCGGCTTGCATTTATCTTCCAAGATGTATTGAAAATACTCAAATCTGATACACCCATAAATAATTGAATGCCGTGATGCTTCCATTAAGGGAATGAGCAACGAAATCCGGAGAAATTTAATAAGGGTTAATTTGAATTTGATTGCAAATCGATTAGCTGGTTCGAGTTCAGTTCAATATAATGAAAATGATGTTCAGGTCTGAATCGGCTTGATCATGATTCATGAAGGTTTCAGTTCGATTTATTTAAGGTTTGATTGGTAGTGAGTCTTTGGAATCTAAGTATCTTGAGAATGTGGAATAATTACCAACCTTCATTATGTCTTGATCAAGGGTTGTGAGCTTTTATGCATGTCTTAGTTACATCATGGTGCAAAATCATCATTGCTTATATATTTTTTGAGGAAAAATTCCCAAAATAATTATATACATTTATTTATTTATATGTATTGTTATCAGACTTTTAGAACTTTACATAAGTAAACCTACCATTTAAAGGTTCGGTTCGTTTGAATAAACAAGCCCAAACCTATATCAAGGTTCGGTTCATTTATCTTCGAACCGAAGTTGAATCAAACATTAGCGAATGTCAGACTCGAGATTTTTATAACTCCCCTAGAACTTACACCCTTGGCCCTGCTGCTTTTCCCCTTCCCGCAACAAAATATTTTGCTGATCCTTTACTACTACATCCAGCCCTCAGTCCACCCGGCTCTTGAAGTATGTATGGACAGAGTTGCGTAGATATCCAATACGGCTAAACAATTAGGCATTTTTGCATACATACTCACAGGATTGATGCCTTGAAATGGAACCAATATCCGAACATGTTATTTCCACCCATCAGAAAGAGTACTACATAGTCAAGACAGTAAAAAATATCTAAAGAATATATATTATGTAAAATATGCCGGAAAATAACCTTGATGGCCCATCAAATGGTATGAACTTGCATCATCCTTGGGACCACAAGTTCTTGAAGTAGTTACTAGCTCACCTGCAAAACATTAAGGCAATAAGATACGTTCCAGCAATTTGGACTAGAGACAGTATCAATGTCGTAAAAATTCAAGACCGATCCAAAGAGACTGCAGTATACCTGTCTGACAACATCGTGAAAAAGACCGTAAGCACACACAACCGAGGTGTCCAAAACCCCAGTGCTATACGAAGCCGCACGTGAGAAGGCTGTTTTTCCGTATAAACATGGACTGTGATTTACTACCATAGCCACTTCAGGTGTTGCGTGTTTCCGTCGGAGACGTTGCTCCAGTTTATAAAAAAGATTGCAGACCACACATGATAAATTCAGGGTACTCCATTCTGAATATCGCCATTGCATCCTATTGTTCTCTCCATATAGCCTTCATTAGAAAAAACAATGTCATGTATCCCAACATAACCAGGAGTTCGAGGTAAACCCTATGTAGCATTGCCAGTTGAAGCAGAGCCAAATAGAATGTCGGTATAACCACTACTTATACTTGCAGTATCTTGGCGAAGACCCACATTCACAGTCCCCCAATCAGTGAGAGTAGCTCCGGTGAAGCCAGGAGGCTCAAAAGATTGGATCTTTGATGATTTGGCATCTTGAAGCAGACTGTCACCATTCCTGGCAGTGTCTTGGCATAAATCCAAATCTGCAGTCATCAAATCAGCAACTACGGCTTCGGAGAAGCCATGAGGCTTGGAAGGTAGCACCTTCTCCTGGTTCTTGGTTGATTTGGCACGTTGGCTCTTCCTGCCTTGTAGCTTCTTTTTATCCCTTTTCCCTTTCTTTACAATAGCTATATATTCACAGAGTTTCATCTCATCATCTACCGATTCCCGCAATGACTCGCGGCTTCTTCTCCCTTTAAAGTTCTGGTCACGAGAATTTGTAGCGGCAACAGACTGAGGAAAACCATTTGACCTGGTTGTTCCGTTATCAGATACACCATGTTCCACATTTACATATCGTCGTGTTGTAGGATTAACAAGAGGAACTCTGCCATTCTGCATAGACGGAGCAGACTTGCCCCTCTTTGGCAGCAGCTTATACCGCCCTCTTTTTCCACACTTCAGAACGGTAGAATATTCACAGAGTTTGGTTTGACTGGTAGCCATTTCATGTCTTCCAGTTCCAGATGTCTCAATTATATCATTCACATCTGGACAAGCAGACTGAGAAAAGCCATTTGAGCCAGATATACGTTCATCAGCGTGAGCGGCGGAATCAGTAACAATAGTTTCAGAGGCGGTGTCACAATGCTCAGTCGTTTGAACACCTTTCTTGTGCTTTCCCTTGGACCGTACCTTGCGTTTTCTCCTTCCCATCTTTGTGTTGGTAGTGTCACCATATACTGTCTCTTCATCTCTTGACGAAGTTTCCATCGATGCAGTTGCATCATCAAAACTACTGTCTGTAGGATTTAGTTGCAATGTTTGCTTAAGGGTGTCACTGTGTTCAGAAAACATATATTAAATTATTCAAGTTCTCAAATGAAACAAAGATTGCACATAACAAGTGAAAAAAGTTGTATACGTAGAAAACAACATTTCTAAGCTGTTTCCATTTGGTTTCCCTTCTGGTAGGAGAGAAAAGGCAACACCAGTAACGTGTAATAAAGTCATCATTAGTGTTACCTCGAAGATTTATTCCTTTTCCAGCTAGGTTCTGTAGTTCCACAAGCATGGAGATTCTGAACAGCTATGGCTTGGAAGTCACTAGGACCAATTAAAGGTCGTTCATCCTCTCGATCAACAAAGTTGGAGATGAGAGCAGCTCTCTGCATTTTTCTTGCTGCCTGTAGCAAAGGTACTTCATCTGGAAACAAAACCTTCCATCTCCTGAATTCCACAAAAAGGAGTCGAAAAAATTGTCATGTCACAAAAAAATCTTAAAAGAACACTAGAAAAAAATCTGAAGCGAAAGAAATAAATGTGCAGAATCAGTGGAAGATTCAATACAAAATACTTTTTCCTGAGACATTATAGTATATATTAGTAAATATGAGTTACACTAATACACAGACCATCTAGGTGGACTTGCACTTTATCGATTTTAAATTTTGAGGAATTACGAAAAGGATGCCAATATCAGGGATTGTTTTGAAAATTATTGTCCTGTTCAACCTTACTGACGGACATCTTCATAATGAAAATTGTGTCCATATAAGAATTCATGTTTGGAAGAGAATTCAACGTCCTCTCATCTAATTTTAATAATAATTTCCCATATGACATTCAAACACGATAAGACGACATTGTGGGATTTAATGCAGACTAAGCATGAGAAATTGGAATTGACAAGATTGTAGCAGCAAGGTGTGAAACCTCCAACCCCCTATGAGATAATTAACAAATATCGCTGCAAGGAAAAAATATTAAGGGAAACATTACCGACATGTAGAAGAATAAACTTGAATATGGGGTGACCTTCATGTGTGATGGTTGGACAAGCTATACAAGAAAGCAAATCATCAACTTCCTTGTATACTTTGATAGAAAAAACAGTGTCTACCATTTATGTGGATGCATTTGATCATGTCAAGGACTGCGAGTACATACTCAAGTTCTTGAAACATGTCGTTAAAGAGGTGGAGCCCAATAACATTGTATAGGTGGTGATCGACAATGGAAACAACTACAACAAGGTTTGCAAAATGATTATGAAATCCAACAAGTATAGGACCTTTTGGACCCCGTGGGATAGCATTAGCATGATCTTGAAGGCTTTTTTCAAAAGAGGAAGACCGTCATGAACGTGGTTGATCATGCACGATCAATCATGATATTTATATACAACCCATTCTAATTTCCAGGCATTGAGGATGAGTATGTGTGAGAATGACATTGTAAGGCTTGCATCAGATTTGCAACCAATTTATAACGTTGTGAACCATGCCATAAATGAAGGCTGAGCTAAAGAAAATGTGTTGTTCGAGAGAGTGGTTTGGGATCTTCGAGTTATGAGGATGCATAAGGAGTCTTTTTGGGCCTCTCTTGGGAGAGATTGGTTAGTCTCAGATGAAGGACGGACGAAGGTATGCGCGTTGTTCTAGGCGTTGTGTCTAGTAAGAAATGCAGTTATCGTTAAGGGGGATTTTATTTTGAAAATGTACTTGGGCATGCCAAAGCCCTTTTATGAAACGTGGAGGATGTATTTACCTTATTAGTTTTTAATAATAATATTTTTTGGATGAGTCTCTAAAGGAGGTTCATCCCATTTTTCCTAAAAAAACCAATGTAAATTTATGGAATGATGTCAACCATACAATAATAATTACAGACTTTCTTTTGCCGACATGGAGGACAATGGATAATGAAGCCGACCGTAGGGGTTATATATGTGGTCAGGTGAATGATGAGCAAAAAGGCGAAGAAAAATGTTGGGAAAGAATAAAGTATAGTTGGGCATGATAGAAGAATGTTAGGTGAAAATGTTATCCGACTCTCTTCATCAAGCCGGTGTGTAAGGTGAGTACTAACTATATGTTGGCAGATGTCATGTTCTCGAACTTAGCTTCATCATTTATGATATTCTATTTATCATGTTTTTTCAATGTAGTATTGTAATTTGAGGTACCACTACATGCACACCATCAGCACTAATCAGGAGCTCTTGTCAGCTTTTCAAGTTGTAGCCAAGACCTTAAATGTCGGTTTCGGTCACCATTTCGGTGACTAACCGAAACGGAATTTCGGTGGAATTTCGGTCGAATTTCGATCGAAATTTTGGTCATTTCGGTCATTTTTTGTACTACGGCCCCTATATCATTTCGGTCATTTCGGTCGAATTTCGATTTCGAATGGAAATCGATATTCGACAGAAATTCGATTGAATTTCGCTGAAATTTGAGGCCATGGTTGTAGCGGAGAAACAGGTTAGATCAAGAGACATTCAAACAAGTTGCATAAATGAGGTATAAAATATATTAATCACTTACAATTTAGGAAACCTTTCTCTAACTATTAAAAATGTATGCGTTAACTTGATCATTAATCTATGTTGCTACTATCATTTTATAAATAAAACGTTTGGGATTTTTACAAATGTGCTCTAATTTTATGCAAATGCATGTGTGCCTCTACCTTTATGCAATAACACCGGTGCCCTTATATTCTTCTACCATTAACAGGCATACCCTTCATAAGTTTGGTCGTCTGTTAGATGAACCAAGCCACGGTTTGTCCAAAAAATAGTCTTGTTAAGAATTGTTTTATAACATTTTTGCCCCTCATTCCGCATCTGTGTCTTATGGCACCCTAACTCCCCCTGCCCAACCACAAGCCCCACATCACCCTCCACCCCCATCGCAGCCCCCGCTCCAAGCAACCCCCCCCCCCCCCCATTGCAACCCAAGTCCAGCATCCATAGTACAGTCTTGATGCTATGTCGATTCCTACAATCAGTGTTGTAAAAGTCAACCAAATGGCTCGACTACTAGGTCCGACTAGTCTAGTCAGTGGGGTAGCCAACCGAGTACTGACTAATTCCGACTAGGCACACTAGTCAACTAATTTTTGCTTGGTTTTTTTATGTTTTGCTTTTTTTAAAAGCAAACTTCTTATGATATGCTTAATCTTTTATTTAAATTCAATTACCTCTTTTATTTCATTATGATATTATAAAAATGTACAAAATCTGTGTAAATATATGTATAAAAATGAGTTATATTTATTAAATACTCAAAAAATTCAAAGCCGATTAAAATCCAACTAAATCCGATTAGTCGTCCGACCACCAATTAATCCTTAGTCAGTGACACGACCGACCGAGTACCGACTACCGACTTTACAATCTTGCCTACAATATCCAAGTTATGATGGAGGTGGAGATGGCCACAGAACCTAACCTCCTAAGAATTCTAAACTGTTGGAGTATTTGTTATAAGCGTCACTTCTGTGGGAGATAGGTAAATGGATCCCTCCAGGATGCATTTACTACATCCAGTTGTTTAGTCCCACATTTAGCACTTGTGGGATGTGGAAACTCAGTGAGGGCTATATAAGTATCCCCTCATCCCCTGTGTGGGATGTGGAAACTCAGTGAGGGCTATATAAGTAGCCCCTCATTCCATGTATCCAGTGAGAAAGTCAATAAACACATCAGCTCTTTGAGGCATTCTCCCGTGGCTTCATCCCGCTCCTTAGGGAGCAGGGTTCCACGTAAAATCCCGGTGTTCATAATGTTTATTTCTTATTCTTTGATATTCGCTTCCGCGTCATATTTTCTAACATGGTATCAAAGCAGGTTCGATTCTCACTTTTTTTTATTTGTTCGAGAGTCAATTATGGTGTTTAGTTCTTAAAGATCAACTCGTGAGAAGTGTATATTCATGTTCATTACTATTCAAAGATTTGCTTGTGTTCAAGTTCAAGATGTTGCTCGTGTTCAAGTACAAGATGTAGTTTTTGAGTTTTCTGAAACCCTAACTTCTGCACGATTTGATCAATCCTCCAGCGCTCTCGATCAGGCGATGGCACATCTTAGGCTCAATCCCAATTCCAGCAGAAGATGCGCAGTGACTCCTCCAGATATAGATCCCCTCACAAGCTCTCATATGAAAGTCTCATCTTTAGCAGTAGGCAGCGTGCATTAGCTTGCGCAATCTGATGCGAGCAGGTCTTGAAGAGAGAGGACCCTAGAAGGGGTCCAAGACCCCCCTGTGCGCAATGGAGACCTCCAACAGCGCAACAAGGTGCACAAGGTGGCATCACGAGCTCCAGCCTTCTATCACAGAAGGAGGCGGCGAAGGGAACACCGACCTACTTGTGCAGCTGCTCACGCCCCAGCATACCCCCACGCGGTGCGCTTCCAGCCCTAACGTGCAGCGCAGCTCACAGTGCCGCCTCCAACCCCAGCATGAGTCGCATGCCCTGTGCGACACACCCCTGCGCGTCTCCAACCCCCTTAGCGTGCATATGGCTCTGCTCCGGTGAGTCTGAATCCGACAACCAAGCTCCTAGGCGGCGATGTCTGCAAGGACCCCCATCGGGGGCGGCGGTCCTTGAGCAAAGGGGTTCCCATTACGGGGAACCCTAAATAGGGTTACGCTCAAATGAGCCTACATGGTGAAAAAAATTTGAGCTACTTATTTGAAAGCACCAAATGAGTCGTGTGATGTAAAAAAAGGGAAAAGGGAGAGGCTAAGAGCAGGCTCATTTGGGCCGAGTATTAAAAAGAAAAAGAAAGAGAGGGGGAGAGCTCTTTTGGGCCCAAGACGGGTTGTGTTAAAAAAGTGTTTTTTAAAGGCACGTACAAAAAGAAACGTCGTATGCAATTTTTAAAAATGCAAAAAAGGGAAGGAAAAGCCGTAAAAAATGAAACGGCTTAAAAAATATTTCAAAAAAATAATTTGAAAAGCCGAAATTTTTTATTGAAATGAGATCGGTTTATTGTTTTGTTTCTCCCCCATCTTCATTTGTCTTCTCCCAACTTGGTCGATGTCTTCATTCCGACAAGTATGGGAGAAAGGGAGAGTATTATGTAGAGTTCTACAAGAGGCCAGATTGCCAGATTCCAGTTCAGATGCATGGCCAGATATTTAGACTCTACAGTTGTTCAGACTCGACGTTCAGATGTTTTCAGTCTTCGTTATACGCGTACATGTATGCGGTCTTTTCAGATGTGCACGTGTTTGCCACCATTGTTCGTGGTCCCCATCTTTTGTTGTTTCGGTCAGAGTTTTCATGTGATCCATACGGACTCCAGAGTAGAGATCCCATTCTCTATGCCATGTGGGATAGGGTTTTCATGTGGTTTCATAGGGACTCCCGAGTAGAGTTTCATTCTTTGAGCCAGATGGGAGCCTAATTCTCCGACGAGGAGACTTTCAGACTCCATTCTCCAATGTTCGTGAACTCCAATACGAGATCCTTCTGAGGATCCTATGAGAGAGAACCCACTTTGAGGTCCCTATGACAGAGACCCATCTTCAGAGATCTGTGTATGGATAATTAGCGACGTTCTTTATTCGGCCCTTTCAGAGATGGAGTAATTATCCACATGTTGTGGCGGGCCAGAGTTCTCCATCTAGAGACTCATTTTCAGTTGCAGTGACTTTAACAGGCGCAGTACAGAGTACATGCTCTCCGACGAGGAGATTCAGTTTGACTCATACTCAAGCCAATTTCATCCTCCTCACATGCACGGCATGAGAAGCAACGTCCTCGACAGCAGCCGACAGTTGTGTGCATTGAGTTGATATTGTCTATAGTGCTTGTTGGGAAAAATGAACGGCTTGTTTATTCCATAAGCCCTAGGCTCTCTTATATAGGAGAGTAGCCTATGGGTAAATTACATAAAGCATACAACTGAAAATAAAATAACGAAGAGGTACAGGCAATACTCTATATGCGTCAACACTCCCCCTCAAGATGGAGCATAGATATCAATCATGCTCAGCTTGGACGCACACTTTTGGAATGGGCCTCGAAGTAATGCCTTGGTGAATATATCAGCAGTCTGATTCTCTGAGGTGACGTGAGATGTAGCAATGAACCCCTTCTGAATCATGTCACGTATGTAGTGACAGTCAACCTCAATATGCTTGGTGCTCTCATGGAAGGCTGGGTTGTTTGCAATGAACAAGGCTGCTTGATTATCACATTCCAACTTCATAGGAAGCGGTATATCAAGACATAGATCTGTAAATAGAGCTTTCACCCACATCATTTCTGTGCTAGCCTGGGCCATAGCCCTGTATTCAGATTCAGCACTGGATCTAGCTACCACTGTCTGTTTCTTGCTCCTCTACGAGACTAGGGCATCTCCAACATAGACTGCAAATCTTGGGGTGGACTTCCTGTCCTTGGGGCATCTTGCATAGTCTGCATCAGCACACGCTATGATAGAGATCTCCTTTCCCTTCTTAAATAGCAAGCCTGCACCTGGAGATGATTTTAGATATCTCAGAATCATGTGTATTGCATCCATATGGACCTGACGTGGTTGCTCCATGAACTGGCTCACGCTACTCACTGCAAATGATATATCAGGTCTAGTGATCGTGACATACAGTAGTTTGCCTACCAGTTCTATGTACCTTCTCCTGTCCACCTCTTCCGTGCCATTATCATAGAGCTTCATGCTGGGATCCATTGGTGTCGTAGCAGGTCGACACCCTAGCATACATGTTTCACTCAATAGATCTGTAACATATTTCCTCTGCGACATTACTAATCCATATGGATTTCTAGCAAACTCCAGCCCCAGAAAATATCTAAGGACTCCCAAGTCCTTGGTGACAAATTCGGTTCCCAGTCTTTCGTTTTCCTGCTTTATGCCCTGCTCATCATCTCCTGTAATCAAGATGTCATCAACATAAACCATGACTACAATGATACCTCTAGCCGTCTTCTGTACAAACAAGGAATGATCAGCATTGGAGCGTTTGTATCCTTGTTTCTCAAAGAGATCTGAGAGCTTCTGAAACCACGCTCTGGGGCTCTGCTTAAGGCTATAGATGGCCTTATGTAAACTGCATACCTTGGAACACTCCCTCTCAACAGCAAAACCAGGTGGTTGTTGCATATAGACTTCCTCCTGCAAATCGCCATATAGGAATGCATTCTTCACGTCCAGTTGATGGAGCGGCCAGTCTCTAGCAACTGCAACTGACAACAAGATCCGTAGAGTGGAATGACGTGCCACAGGCGAGAATGTGTCAAGGTAATCCACCCCGTATGTCTGTGTAAAGCCACGTGCAACAAGACGCGCCTTGTACCTGTCAATAGAGCCATCTGCATTGTGCTTCACTGTAAACACCCACTTGCAGCTCACCGGGTTCACATCTAGAGGTATAGGAACCAAACTCCAAGTTCCTCTGGACTGAAGTGCTGCCATTTCTTCTTCTATTGCTAGCCGCCATCTACTATCCTGCAGAGCAGCTTGATGATTTCCTGGAATATCTACAGCTAACAGTGCCATAGCAAATGACTTGAATTCTCCAGATAGCCTCTCAAAAGACATGCATGCTGATAATGGATATGTAGCACAGCTCCTCTTCGACTTGCGTAGAGCAATGGGAACATCTAAATCAGCGGTAGTATCATCTCGCCCCTGCAACATATCCTGCTCAGAAATATCGTCAGGTCCATCAACAGTAATATTTTCATCACATACCATAGGCGAGCTAGTAAACGAGTCATGGCCATAAGCGGGAGGAGGCCTGCGGGTATAATGGAACGGTAGTGGTGAGATAGGTGGTGGTGGTGGTGGTAATGGTGACGGCATCTGGGGTGGTGGTACTGATGACGGCATCTGAGGTGGTGGTGTCATGTATATGGCATCAGTAAATATAGGTGGTAGCTGCTTGTCTCCTGAGGCTGAAAAATACATAACAGATTCAAAAAATGTAACATCTGCACTAATCATATACCGCCGACGCAGAGGATCAAAGCACTTGTACCCCTTTTGAGTCCTGGAGTACCCAACGAAAACACACTTGACAGCCCTAGGAGAGAGCTTGTCAGTACCAGGCGACAACTGATGGACAAATGCAACCGACCCAAACACACGAGGAGTAAGAGTGAACAGATCCTTGCCAGGATGAATCAGGGAAAACGGAATCTGTTCATTCAGGACAGCAGAAGGCATACGATTGATTAGGTAACATGCAGTGAGAACTGCATCACCCCAGTAGGAGTAGGGAACATGACTCTATATAAGTAGTGATCTTGTGACATCAAGAAGTTGACGGTGTTTTCTTTCAGCAATTCCGTTCTGTTGAGATGTATGAGCACAAGAAGTTTGGCGAACGATCCCTTTTGAGGAGTAATAATTTGCAAGAATATTGGTGCACAATTCTAAAGCATTATCACTTCTCACAAACTTCACAGATGTGGAGAAAACATTTTGTATTTCATTCAAAAAATGGATAATGATATTTCCTGCTTCAGATTTATTTTTCATCAGAAACACCCATGACACTCTAGAAAAATCATCAACAAATACTATATAAAATCTGTGTCCCTGATACCATGTTGGAAAAAATGAATGGCTTGTTTATTCCATAAGCCCTAGGCTCTCTTATATAGGAGAGTAGCCTATGGGTAAATTACATAAAGCATACAACTGAAAATAAAATAACGAAGAGGTACATGCACTACTCTATATGCGTCAACAGTGCTATGTAGCGTGTGTTGAGATTTCTTTCTGTTTGCCCAAGCCGAGCATTGCATGCCCCAGCTTGAGGGAGAGTGTTGGAGTATTTGTTATATGGGTCACTTATGTGGGAGATGGGTAAATGGATCCCTCCAAGATCCATTTACCACATCCAGTTGTTTAGTCCCACATATACCATTTGTGAGATGTGGAGACTCGGTGAGGGTTATATAAGAAGCCCCTCATCCCATGTATCCAATGAGAAAGTCAATAGACACATCATCCCTTTGATGTGTTATCCTGTGGTTTTATTCCGCTCCTTAGAAAGTAGGGTTCCACGTAAAATCCCGGTGTTTATAATGTTTATTTCTTTTTCTCTGATATTCGCTTCTGCATCATATTTTCTAACATAGACACATGATCAATTAGGGATTACTTTAAGGGAATGTGAAGTGAAAGGAAGAAAATCCATGTGTTGATAATGTTGGAAAAAATAGACGAGTTGTTTATTCCTTGGAACCCTAGGCTCTCTTATATAGAGGCGAGGTTTGAAAAAAACTAAAAATGGAACGAGGCGGTTTCCCCTGGAATCGAGACGAGGCCGAGGCGATCGAGGCGTAAGCCTCGGTTTACAAGGATAAATACCTATAAAAACTACAATAACTATAAACTAATGAAACTATATACATTCTGACTAACATATGATATATATATCACTATAATATATGATGAAATTCTGACTAATATATGATAAATATATCACTATAATATATGATGAAATTATAAAGATAGGAACATTGAAAGAAAGATATACAAATGTATATGCCTTTTTACTAATTTTCCATCCAATCAGAGAATGAATCTGTTGATATTCTACAAAATTCTAACCATATAACCCAAGTTGAAGAACCGTTGTATGCAACTCTCTTGTCATACCATATCCCAACAAGACGAGGGTCTCGTTGCCCGATCAGCGACCCTGGGGGGTCTAGGGGGAACAGGTGCACTCCCCCATGCCGGGGTGTAGGGACAGCACCTCCGGTGAAATTTTTTATTACAGATTTTATTTCTATTCGGATATATGGATTTGTTTGTATAGGAGTAGTACATAAACTCCCCTTGAATTTTATCTTGTTTGTCCTTCTCAGTATATTACATAGCTCATTATGTGACAACTCCTTTAAAATAAATTTACATGTAATGTTTTCTATGATATTTGTGGATTCAAATGTTTAAGTATATAATTTAAGAGTTTTTGATATAATTGGACATGTTTAATGGTAAATATGAACATTAAAGCAACCAAATTTAAGCATTCATCTTGCATATTTATATCCTAAACAACTAGACTTTTATAAACATCTGAAATTGATAATAAGGCAAATGATTTACATAAAAATAATCTGAAAATAAAAAACACCTCGAGGACCGCCTCGCCTCCGGCTCGACTGCCTCGACCAACTGAGGCGGTTGCCTCTCAGAGACCTGTTGAGGTGGTCGTTTTGGGGCGATTTCAGGCTGCCTCGCCTCGAGGCGTGTTTTTTTGAACCATGTATAGAGGAGAGACCTATGGGTAAATTATATAGGAGAACAAAACATAAAGAAAAACAAGGAAACGATACGGAAATAAGAAATATTTCTATACTCCCTCATAAGACTGAGCATAGATGTTGATCATGCTCAGCTTGGATGAACATTTCTGGAACGGTCCTCTGAGCAACGACTTGGTGAAGATATCAGCAGCTTGATCTCCTGAACTGACATGAGTGGTGGAAATCAAATCCTTCTGGATCATATCTCTTGTGTAATGACAGTCTACTTCAATGTGGTTCATTCTTTCATGAAATGCTGGATTGTATGCAATAAACGGGGCAGTTTGATTGTCACATGATAACTGCATAGGAAGAGGTACATCTATATGCAAATTTGCTAGTATTGCTCGAATCCACATCATTTTTGTGCTTGTTTGCGCCATAGCCCTATATTCAGATTCGGTACTTGACCTAGCAACAACAGTTTGTTTCTTACTCTTCCAAGAAACAAGAGAGTTTCCAACGAAGATAGTAAAGCACGAAGTTGGATTCCTATCTTTAGGACACCCTATATAATCTGCATCTGCACATGCAGAAATAGAGAGACTTGATCCTTTTCTGAATAGTAGTCATGTACCTGGAGAAGACTTTAGGTACCTTAATATCATATATATATATATAGCGTCCATGTGTACATGTATGGGTTGCTCCATAAACTAACTCATCCGACTTACTGCAAAAGAGATGTTAGGTTTAGTGATAGTAACATGCAAGAGTTTTCCCACCAACTCTTTCTATCTCCTCATGTCAACCTCACAGGTATCATCATCATATAATCTCATGCTGGGATCCATACGAGTAGTAGAGGGTCGACACCCACTCATGCATGCCTCGACTAGTATATACGTAACATACTTCCTTTGGGTCATCACAAGACTCTGAGCATTCCTGGCAAACTCTAACCCTAAGAAGTACCTTAGGGTGCCAAGATCTTTGGTGACAAACTGTTGACCCAAGAATTCCTTTGCCTTCTTTATCCCCTACACATCATCTCCTGTAACAAGTATATCATCAACGTATACTGTTGAAAGAAAAAGAATAGTTGTTTACTCCTGTAACCCTAGGCTCTCTTATATAGGAGAGAAGCCTTGGGTAAGTTACATAAGATAGACAAAAGGAAATAAAATAACGGAAAAGATACATGGAATGTAGAAATATCTCAACACTCCCCCTCAAGATGGAGCATAGATATCAATCATGCTCAGCTTAGATGAACACTTCTGAAATGGCCCCTGAGTAATGCCTTGGTAAAGATATCTGTTGTCTCCTCTCCTAAACTAACATGAGAGGTAGAATCAGACCCTTCTGAATCATATCTCTCGTATAATGGCAGTCTACCTCAATATGTTTCGTTCTCTCATGGAACATGGGGTTGTTGGCAATAAAAAGAGCAGTCTGACTATCACATTGGAGGTGCATAGGAAGTGACACCTCTATAGTTAGATCAGTAAGAACAGAACTGGCCCACATCATCTCCGTGGTGTCTTGTGCCATAGCCATGTATTCTGACTCAGCACTAGATTTGGCAACCACAGTCTGCTTCTTGCTCTTCCATGATACCCGGGAATTCCCTATAAACATAGCAAAACCCGAGGTAGACTTTCTATCCTTTGGACATCCAACATAATCTGCATCTGCACATGTTGTAACTGATAGAGATGTACCACTACTGAAAAGAAGTCATGTACCAGGTGAAGTGTTTAGATATCTTAGAATCATATGAATTGCATCCATATGTGTCTGTTTGGGCTGCTCCATAAACTGACTTACTTTGCACAGCAAATGATATGTCGGGCCTTGTGATAGTCACATATAGTAGCTTACCAACAAGCTCCATGTACCTCCTCTTGTCGACCTCCTCAATGTCATCATCATATATCTTCATGCTCGAGTCAATAGGAGTAGTGGCAGGTTTGCAATATGCCATGCTTGTCTCTGAAAGAAGATCTGCAACATACTTTCTCTGGGTCATCACAAGACCTCTCTGGTTCTGTGCAAACTCCAACCCAAGGAAGTAACGTAGGTGTCCATGATCATTGATCACAAACTGTTGACCTAGGAAGTCCTTGGCACCCTGAATGCCTTATTTGTCATCTCCTGTAACAATAATATCATCAACATACACAAGAATGACAATAGTACCTCTACGAGTCTTCTATATAAACAAGGAGTGATCGGCAGTCGATCACACAAACCCCTGCTGCTCTGTCAAGTCCGAGAGCTTCTGGAACCATGCTCTTGGACTCTGCTTAAGGCCATAAATAGCCTTGTGAAGCCTGCACACCTTCTGACATTCCCCTTCAGCAGAAAGCCCCGGTGGTTGCTGCATGTAGACCTCTTCATGTAGATCACCATAGAGGAAGGTATTCTTCATATCAAGCTAGTATAGGGGCCAATCTCTTGTCACAGCAACTGACATACGTAGAGTAGAATGCTTAGCCACTGGAGAGAAAGTATCCTAATAGTCCACCCCATATGTCTGGGTGAACCCACGTGCCACAAGTCTTGCCTTATAGCGATCTACACTACCATCCGCATGGTGTTTCACAGTGAACACCCATTTGCATCCCACAACTGATGCGTCAACTGGAGTTGTCACCAGACTCCACGTACTACGTGACTGTAGCGCAGCCATCTCCTCTTCCATAGCCAAGTGCCATCGACTATCCTTCAATGCCTCATAATTCCGAGGAATTTCCACAACAAATAGAGCCACTGCGAATTTCTGAAAGTCCCCTGTTAGACGATGAAAGGAGACTTGAGAAGCTAGGGGAAGCACAAGATCTCTTCTGCTTTCGAACTGCAATAGGAATATCCAAATCAGAGGGAACATCCTCCATCTATGTGGTAATTTCCTGCAATGATTCCTGCACAGATACATCTCCAGACCCATCGTTAGACGCTATATTATCAAAATAAATCTGGGGCTCCGTGGAAGATGGGCGATGACCATGAGCAGAATTAGACCGAGGATGGAACAGGTGCCGCATGTGACTGGGTAGTAGGAGGGGGTGGAGGAGATGGTGGAGATGGTGGTGGTGGTGGTGGAGTCGGTAGAGGTGGGACAGCAGGCATAGGAGGTGGCACATAGACAACGTCCTCTGTGTTCGATGAAGCCAACCTATCACATGTAGGAGAGAAGTACACCACAGACTCAAAAAACATGACATCAGTACTGATATAATATTTTATGCGCAGAGGATCATAACATCGATATCTTTTCCGAGTCCTAGAGTATTCAACAAACACAAATTTGACAGCACTAGGAGCAAGCTTGTCAAGACCAGGAGTCGACTGGTGAACAAAAGCGACAGACCCAAACACACGAGGGGTGAGTGAGAATAACTCCTTCTCAGGAAAGGCTACGGAGAAAGGAATTTTCTCACCCAAGACATATGATAGTATACGGTTCACCAAATAGCATGTTGTGAGAACGGCATCACCCCAAAATGAGTGTGGTGCACGACACTGAATGAGAAGAGTCTGAGTGACATCAAGAAGATGACGATGCTTTCTCTCAGCAACACCATTTTGCTGAGAGGTGTAAAGACAAGATGTTTGATGAATAATCCCTCTAGATGAAAGGAAATGAGATATATCACGAGTACAAAATTCCAACGCATTATCAGTTCGTACAAACTTCACAAAGGTAGAGAAATATTTTTCACTTCATTAATAAAGGTTTTAATCGCATCCCCTGCTTCAGATTTATTTTCAAAAGAAACACCCATGACAAACGTGAAAAATCATCCACGACTACAAGATAAAATCTGTGTCCCTGGTGATCAGGTACACGACTTGGACCCCAAATGTCAACATGAAGCAACTCAAAAGGGGAGCTACTGCTCCAACTCTGACGACTGGGAAAGGCAGACCGATGATGCTTTCCCAACTGACAAGCTTCGCACTGAAAGGAAGTAGGTGAAATCTACGGTAACATATGACACATCTTCTGAAGAGGGAGATGACCAAATCGGAGGTGCCAGGTGTATGGAGAGACAGAGCCAGACGAAAGAGAAGATATGCCAGCATATGGAGTCTGAATCAGACGATTGATGCCACCCTGCTCACGGCTGCACCCAATCACATTGCCCGTAAGAATGTCCTGAAAAACAAGAGTCAATGGTTCAAAAATAGCACGACAGTGCAAATCCTTGGTAATCTAACTAATATAAAACAATTTCATAGAGAAATCTGGAGCATGTAGCACGTTCTGCAGACGCATCGAAGGCGTCAAGGTGATCTCTCCATTTCCTGTGATCGAGGAATGAGTCCCATCAACTATCACAATTGTTCGCCCTGGTTTAACCTGTCTATATGACATAAGCTGATGTATGTCTCCACATAGATGATGTGTTGCACCGGAGTCCATAATCCATTCTGAAATGTCAGAGCCATGACAAGATAAGCATAAGTAACTGAGGTGCTGGCAGCAGCAGAGGTATTGGTAGAAGTTGAGGTTGCCACGTCTGAATGATCTCCTGAGGATGGCGATGCGGAAGGAGGTATAATATCCTTCAGTCTGGCTACGAGGTGATCAAACCTCTGATCTAGAGTAGAAGCAGCAGGAGACAATCTGTTTTGCAACGCGGGCTGAAGCTGGGAACCCATGCTTGGAATAGCATGTCTCCTCGGTATGGCCTGGGCGGTGACAGATAGTGTAGGGCTGATGAGTGCGACCTACAATACCACGAGGTCCGCGTCCACGAAGAGTAGAATGACCTCTTCCTCGGGAGGCTGCCATGGCCGAGGAAGTCTGACTAGAAACACTGGAAGGAATAGTAATCTTGCTAAGCATGCGGAATGCTTCCTTCATGGGGGGAATAGTGGCATCGATAAGAATCTAAGAGCGAACAACATCATATTCATGGTCAAGTGCTGCTAGGGATACCCCTACCATGGTAGCATTCCTATATGTCTTCTGTTGCTCTAGAGTTGCCGTCAGAGGCATGAAACTGTGAAGCTTCTCAAACATCCCACGCAAGGATGTATACAATGAATGCAGAGGACGGTTGTTCTGCTTGATAGTGAATATGTCACGCTGGAGTTGGAGGATCTTTGTCTCGTTCCTCGCTTGTGAATATGTTGATGCCAGGATATCCCACATTGCCTTAGCAGTGGGTTGATGTAACACATCATTGGCGATCTCAATCGTCAATGTTCCGAAAAGCCAAACCTTGGCATATGCGTCCTCTACCTCCCATGAGGTGTTTACCCCCGTCTTCTCCACCAGTTCTTCCTCGGTAAGAATGTGTTTCTTACTATTCGATTTCATAAGGCTCATGAACTGCATAGCCCAGAGCTCATACTTTGTCCTGTCCATTTTAACAATAAGCGTTGGACCTCTGAATGCAATGCGCCTGTGGCGGGTACATCAACTTTGTTCTCAGACATCTTGCCAGATGTAAGAGACTAGGGTTTGTAGATTAAAAGTGAATGTCTACACAAACATATGTGGATTGGGGTGCATGTGTAGACTTATGCCCCCAAATCCATTAATTAGAAGAAGAGAACGACGTCGGTGCTTGGAGAAGCAGCACGCGGAGGAGCCGCCCGCGAAGGACGGTGCCCAAGGATGGACGCGCGAGGACGCGCAAGGCGGCGCTTCAACACGCTAGGTTGCGCACGTGGAAGCGCACAGAACAGTGCGCGTGGAGGCGCAAGGAAGGCGTGCGTGGAGCAGCGCAGGGGGGCGCGTGGGGCCATGGCACGCATGGGACGGAGGCGCGTGAGGAGATGGGGCCGACGGCGCGCAGGTGGGGGCACGAGGTGGGGTTACGGTTTTGGATACGAGAGCTCCGGTCTAGGACCACCGCTTTGATACCATGTTGGAAGAAAAAGAATAGGTGTTTATTCCTGTAACCCTAGGCTCTCTTATTCTTATATAAGAGAGAGGCCTATGGGTAAATTACATAAGATAGACAAAAGAAAATAAAATAACGGAAAAGATACATGAAATGCAGAAATATCTCAACAATACCATGATAACAGTCGTACCTTTGGGTGTTCTATGCACAAATAATGAATGATCTGCATTTGACCTTTTAAACCCCTGCTTTTCAATCAGATATGAGAGCTTCTGAAATCATGCCCTGGAACTCTGCTTAAGATCATATATGACCTTTTAAAGTCTACACATCTGTTGACACTCCCCCTCAGCCGCAAACCCCGGAGGCTGCTGCATATAGACTTCCTCATGAAGATCACCATACAGAAAAGCATTTTTAACATCAAGCTGATATAAAGGCCAATCACGAACAACAACAACAGAAAGTAGAACAGGTAGAGTGGAATGGCGAGAAATAGGAGAGAGTATCCAAATAATCGTCGCCATAAGTCTGTGTAAATCCTCGTGCCACTAGCCTTGCCTTGTAATGATCAAGGCTCCCATTTGCATGGTGTTAGATAGTAAACACCCATTTGCAGCTGAAAACAGATGCTCCATTAGGAGCATCTACCAAATTCCAGGTACTTCGTGATTGTAGAACAGCCATCTCCTCCTCCATGGCTAGACGCCAACGACTGTCCTTCATAGCCTCATGATAATTCTGTGGTATGTCCACAGCGGCTAGAGCAATAACAAACCTTCAGAATTCCCCTGTAAGGTGGTCAAACGTAACCTGAGAGGCAAGGGGATATGAGATACAGCTACGTTTCGCCTTGCGAAGCGCAATAGGAAGATCCAGATCATTGGAAACTTCTTCAATCTGTAAATTATCCTGCATAGGATCCTGTCTAGAAGCCCCGTCAGACTCAATCATCAAAAATAATATATTCAGAACATACCTTGGTCGTGCTGGATGATGGCCATTGACCGCGAGAAAGAGACCGACGTGTATAGAATCTTGGTAAGGGTGGAACGACAACAAATGGAGATGGGAGAAGTGGTGAAGGCGGTAACGATGGGGAGTGTGGCGGAGAAGTAGGAGGCGATGGTTGAGGCATGGTAGGAGATGGTAGAGGTGGTGGTATAACTGGTGTAGGTGGAGGTGGAGGCATATAAATTTCATCATCTGACTCACAAGAAGTCAGCATGTCGCCTGTAGGGGAAAAATACATTACCGATTCAAAGAATGTAACATCTGCGCTAACATAATATTTTCTGTTAAGTGGATCATAGCATCTATACCCCTTCTACGTCCTAGAGTACCCAACAAAAACACACTTGACAGCTCTAGGAGAGAGCTTATCAAGACCTGGAGACAACTGGGTGAACAAACGCCACTAAACCAAAAACACGTGTAGTAAGCAAGAATAACTCTTTATCTAAAAACGTCATAAAGGAATTTTCTCATCTAGAACAGACGAAGGCATGCAATTCACGAGATAACATGTCGTAATAACCGCATCACCCCAGAATAAATGAAGGAAATGACTTTGAATAAGGAGCGTACAAGTGATATCAAGTAAATGACGATGCTTTCTCTCAGCTACGCCATTCTGCTGAGAGGTATAGATACAAGAGGTCTGATGAATGATACCATGAGAAACAAAGAATTGCGAGAGAACACGAGTACAAAATTCCAACGCATTATCAGTCCTCATAAATTTAACAGAAGAAGAAAATGTATTCTGCACTTAAATTATCAATCTTGTAATGATATTTGCAGCCTCAGATTTATTCGTTAACAAAAAGACCCATGACAAACGCGAAGAATCATCAACTGTAGCTAAATAAAACATGTGTCCTTGATGATCATGGACACGACTTGGACCCCAAATATCAACATGAAACAAATCAAAAGGAGAGCTATTGCTCTGACTCTGACTACTGGGAAACACCGAGTGGTGGTGCTTTCCCAACTGACATGCCTCATTCAAAAGAGGAACGAGGTAAAATCTGGGGAAGAACTTGACGCAGCTTTGGAAAGGGGAAGATGACCGAAGCACCGATGCCACATGAAAGGTGAAACAAATCCTGTAGAATGGAAGGAAAGGCCAGCACATGGGGTTCGGACAAGACGGTAGAGACCTCCCTGCTCACGGCCACAACCAATCACCCTGCTCGTAAGGATGTCCTGAAAAATAAGAGATGGATCAAAAATAGCTCTACAATGCAAGTCCTTTGTAATTTGACTAATGGACAATATATTCATAGAAAAATATGGAGCATGCAACACATTCTGTAGTCGCATCAAAGGTGCCAGGTTACACTCTCCCTGTCCAGTGATTGGGAGCGCTTCCCATCAGCAATGACTATTGTCCTCTTTGGGTGGATATGTCTGTAAGCTGTAAGCTGATCTCTATCCCCACACAAATGATGTGTAGCTCCAGAGTCCATAATTCAATCTGTATAGGCCCATGACAACATGTAAAAGCAAAAATGCTACCTAAGGTACTGGCACTAGCAGAGGCAACAACATATGGAGCAAACGAGGAGACAGTGGAACCTCCTTAGGGCATAATGTCCCTCAATCGCGAAACTAGGTCATCATATCTCTGATCTGAATGAGCCACAATAGTGGACGGGACAGTAATTCTTCTAAGTCTGTAGAAGGCTTCCTCTATGGGAGGGATAGTAGCATCTGCAAGGATCTGGGAGCGAGCAGCATCATACCCAGGATCGAGGGCTGCTAGGAATACACCGATCATGGTAGCAATCCTATATGTCTTATGTTGTTTTCGAGTAGCCGTGAGGCATGAAGCTGTGGAGCTTCTCAAACATCCCACGCAAGGATGTATACAATGATTGAAGAGGTCGTTCGTTCTGCTTGACACCGAATATATCATGCTGGAATTGGAGGATCTTGGTCTCATTCCTTACCTGAGAATAAGTTGCTGCAAGGATGTCCCACATTGCCTTAGCAGTGGGCTGATGTAATACATCATTGGCGATTTCTATCGTCAATGTACCTGAAAGCCAGACTTTGGCATAAGCATCATACGCCTCCCACGAGGCGTTAACCCCAATTTTCTCCATCGACTCCTCCTCGGTAAGAATGTACTTCTTAACATTAGACTTGATAAGGCTCATAAACTACATAGCCCAGAGCTCATAATTCATCACATCTATATTGACAATTAGTGCTAGACCTCTGAATACGCTTGTGGCAGGTACGTCGACTTTGTTTTCTAACATGTCGTCGGATGAAGATCACTAGGGTTTGTAGACCACAGAATGAGTGACTACATAGACATAAGAATCTGATCGCATATGTAGATTTATCCTATCAGATCTATCAGCACGAGCGAGCCTTGGTACGAGCGAGATAATCCGTAGAGGCCGACGACAGCGAGAACCAAACACACAAAGGTGATCGGCCCGGCGGTAAGATAGAGGACCGACGACAGCCCAAGGGGTGACGGTGGCAACCCAAGGGGCGGCGGTGGCAACCCAAGGGACGGTGGCAGCCTCGACGGCGGACACGGCAGCATCGGAAGAGAGAGAGAGAGGCGGGTGTGGTAGGGCTAGGATTAGGTACGAGAGCTCCAATCTAGGACCGCCGCTCTGATACCACATTGGGAAAAATAGACGAGTTTATTCCTTGGAACCCTAGGCTCTCTTACGTAGAGGAGAGACTTATGGGTAAATTACATAGGAGAACAGAACTAAAGAAAAAATAAGGAAACGTACCGAAATAAGAAATATTTCTACAGATAATAATGATTTACAGCTATTAGATGATGATTTGGGCTCTAAAAGAAGAATCCTATGTTGCAAGCAGAATTAATATCAATTATGGATAGGCATCTGCAAACTTCAGTTTCCGATCACATTTCTAGAGATTGCATTTATTCTATTTTTCTTGATTTCATTAACGCCTTACCCCGATGATGAGCATAATATATAATATCGTCTCATCAATCAGCTTGGCGGTGTTTAGCTTCAAGTTTACAAAAATCGTTTTCATGAATAACAAGTGAATGTTTTATGATCTGGACACATTTTCTCAGGACAACAAACAGTTGGAATTCAAAGCATGTGAATTCATATGGTCGGTGGATGTTCTCCTCAAGTAAAAATTGGCAGATGTTGTCATTGCAGAATTATCTGCTTGGCTATTTATCAGCACCTTGGGTTCCCAACTGCTACAGAAATGTATTATGTTTTGTGCATCATGCTTGAGGATTTTGTTTAAATCCATATCTAATGATGTCAGAAGGCGCAGTTGACTTGATGATCAGGAACATAATTTTATCTAATAGTGTTATCAATTTGTAATGGAGTTCTAGAACAATCTCATATCATTTTTGGCAGATGAATGCGGAATCTTTGTGTACTGGCCAAAGTTGCAAAAAATGATTGTAAAGGTGTTGCAGCAAACCTCATCGGTTGGAGGATGCGAGAAAAACTAAAGCACTTTCAACCCCATTCATTCTAAGAGATGAAATTATTTGAGGACAGAAAAGTTGCATGATATTGTCTACATATAGTACAATCTCAGATTAAGATGAATCAAGTGAGCGATGCATATAATAAGCAAGACTACATTGACCACATTGTTCGTGCATGCAACTTCAAGATTCAATATTTATGTGATAAAGATAGAGAATGAATGGCAATGGTGCTCATGTGCTTGATGAAGGAGAAAGGCTAAACACACAAATTGCCTCACAAACAGTATAAACCTCACGATCGGGGGAGCGATGGGTGCGAGAGGTAGCGGACGTTTTGAGGGCGGTGCGAGTGGAAGCGGGAGTCTCGAAGGCGGTGCAAGAGGAAGCGGGCGCTTCGCGGGTGGTGCCAGTGGGGGCGGCTTCTTCGAAGGTGGTGGCTCGCGGGCGGTCGTCGTGGGAGCTTCTCATGAAGGGTGCTCGAAGGGGTCATTTGATGGGACGAAGGCGGGACTAGTGGGCTCGGAGGTTCACATCAATGGAGCGAAGGTGGCGGTCAGCAGTGCGGTGGTCTCGACTGGCGCTTCGAAGGGCAAGGACATCATCTCCACCCATGAGGGTTCTGCGGACATGGCTCGCGATTCGACGGCTGGGTGGAGGACGGTTACTCATCGGAAGGCTGGGAAACGTTGCTTCAGATGTGGGGAGCGAGGTCATATTGCCTCTGCTTGCCCCCAACCTCCTCGTTGCTTTGCATGCGGGGATACTGGTCATCGTCGTGCCTCATGCGGGTGGCTTCGTCAGCGCGGCGACCTAAGGTCCGGGAGACCTTCCTTCTCGGTGCGTGCGGTGCTTGATCCTCCTCCTTCCCGCCCCTCCATCCAGGGGCGTTCGTACGCGCAGGTTGTGGCTCCTCGTCCAACTCAGTTCCCTGTTGGGGTGGCGGCGGAGTCCGGTGGCCACTTGGGTGATGCTTCTGGTGTTGACGGTAAAAGCTCGACGTCGGCTGTGGGCAGTGGGTCTTTTACTATGGTGCTTATTGGGGTCGCTCGTCACCCCGTCGTCGGCTGGGGGGCGGTGAAGGAGCTGGTTCTTGGCGCGTTAGGCCCCTCGTTCCTTGGGGACTTCTGCATCTTGGACGCCTCCCATTGTTGCCTACGTGGTCTCTCTCCACAGCTTCGGGACTTCATGCTTTCTCATGGCTCTAACGATGTTGTTTACTGGCGTCCACCCCGGGTGGTTGATGGAGTCTCGCTCTCGACTGAGGTTTGCATGGCTTCCATTTCGGGGGTTCCTTTCCTCTCAAGATCTATTCCTGTGCTCAACAAGGTATTCCACCGGTGGGGATCGATTCTCTCCATCTTCGACGACGGCCTCTCCCCTTTGGCCGATTGGCAGACAATGAAGGTGTTATTCGAGTGCAGCCCGGCCTTCCTCCGCGAGTCGAATGGGCGCTGCGTCTTTGGGTCTCTCAAGTTAGGCTCCTGGAGTTTTCGACCGATTCTTACTGTTCTCCCGCCTCCTTCGACGGACTCTGATGCTCCGTTGCTGACTGACGACCAACTTCCTCCAGCCACGGCGGCCGACGACCTGCCGGAGTTCGTGGACGCTTCGTCTTCGCTGCCCCACGTGGCACGTGTCGTTTCATCTCCCTCTTGCCACGTGGAGGCGTCACCGGTTATTTCTTTGGAGGCGCCGTACTCAAATGATGTTGTGGGCTTTTCCGAGACGCCCCTTCAGGTCTCGCGTCTGACACGCGAATCTTCGGATGTCGCTGGCCTGGGGGGTATCGAGAACGATTCGACTTCCTTTCCTATTAGATTCGGTTCGGCCCCGGTTGTGCGGGTCGGTTATTCGGACCCGTTGGTGGATCTGTCTCATACTCGGAGCGCCTTCTCTTTCTTAGGCGGATCGTGGCCGCGGGCGTCGGTTAGGGGGTATCGAATGCCCCGCCCCGACTCTGTGGTGATTCAAATTGAGCCCCTTCGGCTGGATGTTTGTTCCACTTTGGTAACTTCGACTCCGCTACGTGACCCCCCTATCCCCCCTATGGCTTTCTCTCCCCAGGTCTCGGGAGCTCTTATTACAGGTGCAGGGACGGCCTCCTCCTTCAGACGGTACGGGTCCACTTACAGCAGGCGTATCACCTCCTCCCGTACGCCCTTTGTTGTTCTTTCTTGCGCGACCTTTCGACAGGCTGTAGCCGAGGCAGCGGGCGTGTGCGTCATTGGCGCAGGCACGGATTCTACGGATGAAGATGCGCAGAGGGTGCTTCTGTAGGGGTCGGAGGCTTCCGATTGATTTCTGGGGTGTGCGCGAGGCTATTCCTTTATCGGGTCGTTCTCTTTGTTATTTTAATGAAGCTTCTGTCATGGAATGTCCATGGTCTGGGTGACTTGGTCAAACGACGGTCTCTGGGCTCCCGGCTCTTGGAATGGGAGTGTGATGTAGCTTGTATTCAAGAAACTAAGCTCGCAACTCTTGATGACTACTCGTGGCGTTCTTTTGGTGCCGGCTCTTTCTCTGAATTCCGTGCGATAAACGCGGTGGGCGCTGCGGGCGGAATGTTGATTACGTGGCAACCACGCTCGTTCTCCTTTAGATCTATGCTTGCTGGCCGCCACGTTCTCTCGATTGTACTGGAAAATGTCCGTTCGGGCTCTCTCCTCGCTATCTCCTGTGTCTACGCTCCTTCTTGCCACATTCTTCGTCGGGAGTTATGGGATGAATTACGTGCTGCGGATAACTCTTTCTCCGGGATCCCGTGGATTATTGGCGGGGACTTCAACGTTACCATCCACTCCTCCGATCGTCCTCGAGGTCGGGGAGGTCGCGATCCGGACTCGCAAGAATTTCGGGACTTAATTCATGAGTTGGCGCTTATTAATTTGGTACCGAATGATATCTCCTACACGTGGCGGAACAACTCTTCACGATCCAGGATCGACCGATTCCTTGGTAATGGTTTGGCTTTGGACTCGTTCCCTCTTTGCTCTGTTGGCTCGCGTCCCCGTGCTTTCTCGGATCATTCGCCTATCATTTGGGACGATGGCGCCGGCCTTACTCCTCGTGGGCTCTTTCGATATGAAAAAAGCTGGCTATTGGAACCCTCCTTTAAAGATATTGTCATGAACCACTGGAATCATTTCCCGGCCTCGGGCTCGGCGGCGGCTAAACTCTCTCAGAAGCTCTCCTCTCTGCGTCGGGTTCTTGCTGATTTCAAAGCTACCATTAGACATACGCGTAAGGTTATTCGTACCGATGCGGAGAATCTTATTGTGCTCCTTGACTCCACGGAAAACGAACGTGACCTTTCTATGGACGAGCTTCTTGAGCGCTCTAATGCTATTGCGCGGGTTCAGACCGAGGATAAAAAGCGTTGTATTGAATGGCGTCAAAGGTCTAAGGAAAAATGGATCAAAGAAGGCGACGCCAACACGTCCTTCTTCCATCGGGCGGCTAGCAACCGGAGGCGCATGAATTATATCCGGACTATCTCCATCAATGATGAAGTGTTCTCGGATGATCGTGCGATGGGTATTGCCATCACTGACCAATTCAGACGTTCTTCTACTGCTCTCCCTCCTCGGCGGTGGCGGTGGCTCGGGGAGGGGGCCCCACGGGTTTCGGACGCTGACTCCCTTCTTCTCACTCGCCCTATTTCCATGGCGGAACTTAAGACTGCTGTGTGGGGCCTGAATAGTGACTCCTCCCCGGGTCCGGACGGTTTTCCCATTTCCTTTTACAGGGATTTCTGGGACGTGGTCTCGGGGGACGTGCTCGCGGTGGTCTCCGAGTTTTGTTCAGGCAACCATGGATTTGATCGTATCAACAGGGCTCATATCGTGCTTATTCCTAAGAAATCCCCCGCTCTTCGCTTCGACGACTTTCGTCCTATTGCCGTCTCCAACGCTATTTATCTCATTGTGGCTAAAACCTTGGCCAGCCGTTTATCGCTGATCTTAGACGGCCTCATCTCGCCGGTCCAAGGTGCGTTTATTAAAGGTAGACATATTGCGGATTGTATCCTTGTGGCGTCGGAAATTGTGGCTGATTGTAAGAGGGAGAAAAAGAAAGGAACTTTATGGAAGATCGACTTTGCTAAAGCTTACGATTCGATTGATTGGCGCTTCCTATGGTCTGCTCTACATCGGCGGGGATTCCCGAATGTTTGGATTTCTTGGATGCGCAGATGTATCTCCACGGTCTCTCTTTCTGTGCTTATCAACGGACGTCCGGTTGGCGGGTCCTTTCAGCCGCGCAGGGGGGTTCGTCAAGGCTGCCCTTTGGCTCCTCTGCTCTTCGTTCTTGCCTCGGATGTCTTCTCACGGATGGTGCACGGCGTCATTGATGCTGGCCTCACTTCGGGTTTTCAGAAGGGAGGTTTATGCGTGCCTATTATTCAGTTCGCGGACGACACAATTTGCTTCATTGAGGGGGGCTCCGACGCGGTGGCTGGGATGGCGCATACACTCTCTATATTCTGTGAGCTTTCGGGAATGACGACTAATCTGGATAAATGCAGTATGGTGCTTTTTGGCTTGTCGGCGGCGGAGGAAGTTGAGTGCAGCCGTATACTCGGCTCTCAGATTGGGGAGCTTCCTCTCCCTTACCTTGGTGTCCCTCTTTCGATTGGCCGGAACCGCTCTAATGACTGGAGGACTATTCTGGAACGGATGGAGTCGCGTTTGGCGGGCTGGAAGGCTTCTTTGCTATCCCGGGGCGGACGTATTGTACTTCTTAATTCGGTTCTCTCTGCAATTCCGATCTACTTCCTTTCGGTTCGGAAAATGCCGGTGGGTGTTCGCGTTCGATTGGAAAATTGCATGCGAAGATTTTTGTGGGGGCGTGCGGACGGCAGTGGCCGAGGGATTCACTTGATTGCTTGGGATGTGGTGACCCTGCCTAAGAGGTTAGGCGGACTTGGCATTCGTCACTTGGCTCGCGTCAATGAGGCTCTTCTCCTGAAATGGGTGCATAAGATTTGGGGCAAGGATGATTCCTTTTTTGGCAACGTGCTGCGTGCGATCTTGGGCGAGGCTTGGAATACCTTCATGCGCGGGAGTTGCCCTGTGCACTCCTCTCTTTTTTGGCGGTACGTCTTTGATGCTTATCAAAGGAACTGCTCTTTGTTCACTCCGGTGCTGGGGTCGGGTTCCGTCTTCAAGTTCTGGCAGGACGACTGGTCGGGGGGTGGCGCCTTCCAGAATCGCTTCCCGCGGCTTTTCGCCCTGGCGGCTAATCGGTTGGCCTCTGTTGCCGACTACTGGATCAACGACGGCTGGTGCCCTTCTTTCTCGGGCATTCTTTCGGACCAACGCGCCAACGACCTTGCCTCCCTGCTGGAGGCTCTTTCCTCTTTCGTTTCCCCTACTAGTGGGAGGGACCACTGGGCTTGGAGGGACGGACCCTTCTCCTCTCGCAAGGCCTTCTGTGCTCTGCTTCCTCCTCCTCCCTTGGCTGCTTCCTTGGTTCGTGACTGCGCCTTCTTATGGGGGTTGCGCTTGCCCGCTCGGATCACTTTCTTCTTTTGGGTCTTTCGCCATCGGCGGCTGATGACTCGCGACCGTTGCGCCTCTTTCCTTCACACCCCCAACGTCCAATGCCAGCTCTGTGGGGTGTCGGATGAATCGGCCGACCACCTTTTCTTTCATTGTATGTCGGTGACTCGGATTTGGGACGATGTTGCTTGGGCCCGTGCGGCCAATACTGAGGACTTCTGCGATATCCTTTGGGCCAACAGAAAGAGGTCCCGTTCTGATCTGCTGGGTCCCATTGCGCGCCTTTGGTCTATCTGGAGGGCTCGCAATGACACTATCTTCTCAGAGACGCGTTTCTACAAGGAGAATGTGACATCCGCGGCAATCAGTTTAATTTCAGATTGGTGTATTTAGTTGGGCTACGGGGTCCGGTTGTTGCGTTTGTATTTTATAACTTTGGTTTTCCCTCTTCCCTCCTTCATCCTCCCTTAACCCTGTAAGTATCTCTTTCTTTACCATTCGTAGTATACAATACTAGGGCGAACACCAACGAGTGTCTCCCCCTTTTTTTGAGCTTCAAAAAAAAAGATTCTCCCAAGGCTCTATCCTCAATAATTATCCTTCGGGTTTTGAACAAAAGGAATCAACCCAAAACCATGTTTTCCTCCTAATAGTACAAGCTATAGAAAATATACCCACAACAATACTCTCCAGCTTGTTCCTTTTTTAAAAGCAGCCTCCTGGCTTGAATGTAGAAAATGAGTTGTGGGCTACAACCATCGCAATCAACTACAGCCCATCAATAGTTACACCACACTTCATGGTATTGAAGCCACCCCATGGATCCACCCCCGAAATCATCTCTTGGCTTTCCCCACCACCGCCATTTACATCACTACATACTTTGGTTTGAGCCTCTTCGTCTCCTAAGCTCATTTTGCATTCTACTCAGACCACACTCTTTTAAAGTTGAGAAACAAGCAATTGTCATCGCAATTGGCATCATTGTCAAGAAGTTCAAGGTTCACTCCTCTACTCCAAGCTTCCTCTCAAAACACCAAGTTCAACCACTACCTTATCGGGTCAGTCCACACAAATGCCTCAATCAAGCCTCACCACACCATCATGCATAGCACCCTAACATGCATGCACGCATCAAACTTCATGAGTGTCATCAACCATTTAAACACCTCGCAAGAGTTGTCAGTTGTCGTTCACCCTACCATTAATCATGCATGCGACCTTCATAGTCCACAAACCTTTATGACACTTCCATCCTTGTCAACCTCCTGATCAATGACACCCTCTTTATTTTTTGAAGTCCAAAAAAGGGGGAGACACTCTTTGGTGTTCACCCCAGTATATTAAATAGAAAGAAAAGAAAACGAAATTACAAAAACAAGATAAAAGAACTAGACAAAGAGGCAACAACACCACCACGCCCACAAGCAAATGAGAACAACGCCAAGTCCTACGACGCGTCCCAGTCCTCCACAAACCTTACGCTTTGGATAATCACGTTCTCCTTGTAGAACCTTTGGTTTGAGAAGACGGCCTCATTACGACCATGCCAAATTGCCCACAATCTTGCCACTGGCATCAAAAGATCCTTCCTCGCCCTCTTCCTGTTACGAACCAAGGAATCACAGAAGGCCTCCATGCTACCCGTATTCACCCAAACCAAGCTAGCATCCTCCCACACCCCCCCTCACCGTGGGGCATTCAAAGAATAAGTGCTCCAAGAATTCCACCGCCGACACACAAAGGCCACAGAGATTAGAAACATTGGCAATAAACTTCGTGCAGCGATCTCTCGTCAACAGCCTCCTCCTGCGAAAGAGCCATAAGAAGAACCCAAGGCGCTCAGGAAGCCTTAGCCCCCATAAGAACCAGCAATCTCTCACCAACAAGTTCGAGCCCCCGCGCAAAGGAAGGGTCAGCGCATCATAGGCCTTGCGCGTGGAAGAACTCCCGTCCCTCCACACCCAGTGATCCCGCCCCTTAGAAGGCCTACCAGCCGCATCGAGGCAGTCGAGAAGAGAAAGAAAGTCTTCAAGCCTTTGGTCCGAGAAGCTTGCCACAAACCGCGGACACCAACACCCCTCCGCCCAGCAAGAGGCGACAGAGGCATCCTTGTCAGCCGCCAAAGCAAACAGCCGCGGGTAACGAACACACAGAGGGTCCCCTCCCAACCACTTGTCATTCCAAAAGCTAAACGAGTCCCCATTCCCCAGGACTGGCTTAAACAACGATCTATGCCTTTCAAAAAGCTCCCGCACCCCACGCCAAAAATGAGTATCAGCACCAGCCACCCTCTCCTCCCCCCCACTGCCCACTCCATGGATCTGCCGAAGCATATCCGTAAAGAAGGTCCCACCCTTGCCCCAGATCCTGCTAGCCCACTTGAGAAAAAAGGCCTTATTAACAAGCTCCAAACTCCTCACGCCCAAACCCCCTTCATGTTTCCCCCTGACCACCTCATCCCACGCCACAAGGTGAATGCCAGCCCCCACCGCCCCACTTCTTTCCCACAGAAATCTGCGCATACACCCCTCAATACGCTTCCGGATCCCAACCGGCATACAACGATTCGATAGGAAGAAAATGACACCCGCTTTATAATATTTTTATTATCGTGAGGCAAGCATAACTTTGTCGAAAGACTCCTAGTAATACCTCTATTGTTTTGGAATTAGAGACAAAATGAAAAAGATTGGGTAAGTTTAATAACATTGAATTGTCCACAAGAAAAAAAATCACACATCAATGTTCGCAATTCAAGGAACAGTTAAAGAAAAGAAGCACATAATGTCAAAATTTATGATTTGAGGAACGTTAAAAATGGATTGAGTCAATAAAAAACAAGGTTAATTTTTTTTTCATTTTGTTTATTTATAAAACCATTCTCATGCCACTTCTTGAGGTGCTTGATGGAAATTTAGAAGAAAAAAATACAGTACCTTCATATTTGATGGAAATTTACAAATAAAATACAGTACTTTCATATGGTCCTTATTGATTTCGACAAGGACTTGGACATTGTAACCAAAGAATGCATGTCAAGAATTAAGACAAGGAGACACATTTGAATGTCAGCCTTTCAAAATAAATACATTTTTTCTGAAAAGATAAAAGATATATATGACTATACAATAGCTTGCTTGAGGACTCTGGTTGGGTTAATAGACATTTTCCTTATAATTTTACCTTGATTATAGTTAAGTTAGCGAAACACATGCAGTCAAAGGTGCCTTGGTGCATGTTGTTGGCAGATGACAATGATTTAATGAATGAGACAAGAAATAGAATTAACAGGAAGAGACCATAGAACGGAGACTCTAGACTGTAATCTCTTCCAACCAAGTAACACCTAGATGGTGTATTTAGAGACAACATACGAAAAGCTTATTGAAATTACATACATTCGGATCCTAGACTGGTACTCTCGAGGTTTTTATACAAAATTTCGGGGCAGTGGTATTAAGGATCTATTAGCAAAGAAATATTGTTTCAACCTCCATGGCATAGGCAGGGAAGCTGAGAAAGCTTATCATCGGGATCAAGACCAACAGTAGAGGAAGGGTCATCTCCTCTTGCTCAAGGTTCAAGAATAAGATGAAGGATTGGGAGAAGAGAGAATCCAAATTAGGAAGGATGTTTGGAAATAAAACTGCTTAGAAATCCAACGTCACACCACTAGATACTAAGTGTTTCATACCCAACTTAGGATGAAATAGGCTTAGAACAGCCTCTTACGTAAAAAAAAAAAGTTGGTTTGACCATGGACTCCTCAATCCATGGATTAACATGGACAAAGGCTAGTACTGACTCCATGTAACTGCCAATTTAAACTAAATTTCATTATGCTCAGGTAATTCAGGTTAGTTTGCTTCGTCCAATAAAAAATACCTTCACTTTAGTAAGTACCATACAGCAGGCAAGCATACAAGGGTTACACTCACCAAGTGATTTTTTTCAAGTGTATGCAAGCACAGCCTCCATGTAAATTGCCAAGTTAAACTCAACGTTATCCAGAACATGCATCGTCATTTCATTTTACACAATTAAATAAAACTCAGTGTGGTTATCACTATACAGCAGACATTAACAAACTAAACCCCAGATAACATTTTAATTGTATCATAACAAATAATCCAAATCAACATCACTCATAGGTATATCGAGTCCAGAATTCTATTTATTAAAAAAGGAAAGGGAGCATTATGATCATTTAGTACCTCCTACATTGGCTATCAGTCCGATGTGAGACATGCGTTGCTATTTCAGACCAACAATATCCAAACTTTTCTATGCCTTCATTCAGTCTAAAATCCTCCTCAGCTGTCCATGCCTTTAAACTGATAGAAGGATCCAAGCAGTTGACCCACCTGCAACATTATAGGAAGGATGAAATTACAAAGATGGACAGCTAGCAAGTGGACAGTAATTAGCTCACCTTTCTCTGCATTGTGATTGACTGCGACCAGGAATGAACTGTGATATCTTGCTCCAATTTTTTGCACCAAAAAGTATCGCCGCCACTTTGAGGCGTTTGTCTTCATCGATTGACCATCTTCCTACTGTTCTGTTTTGAAGGGATTTCCTCCATCTGCAAGATCAAGGATGACAATAATGAATGCAACCTATCAAATGGCAAAAGCTTGTTACGTCAATATTTCTTTGATATCTGTAAAAAGAAATAAGGTGCCGTCTTGATTTCATTGACCCAGAGAAATGAAAATTTCGGACAAATTCAGTGGAATTTCGTTGAAATTTGAGACCATGGTCCCTAGTAACCTCCGATGGTTTTGTGCCATTCTACTAAATGTCACGATATATCTGTGATATATCGCCGATATATCAAGTATCAAAAGCTTGGGTATGTTGATATTCCGGTGCATATCGATTTCTCAAATACTGTGGAGGTATCGGCGAGATATGGGCAATACTGATACATATCGATCAAAATTTAGAGTCTTCAACTGAACTTTTCCTTGATCATCGATATAAACCGATACCTTCGATATTTTTTGGGATATTTACCCAACAGACCCTCAAATCTTTCGAAATTACCTCTACGACCTTTGAAACATCATAATTCCTCCCACGACCCCGTAATCTTGCTCCGTCTTACCCTACAGACCCTCCCGTCAATTTTAACTACGTTTGAGTCAGTTACTTGGGTTAGTGGTGAGTTAATCTAACCAATTTACAATCGAACGGTTAGGATTAACTAAAATAAAAAAATAGAAAAAATCGTGGGTTAACCTCTCTCTCATATCTCGCCTCTTCCCTTTGTCTCCGGAACCTTCCCGTCGCCCAATCCCACCATGTCCTCCGAACAGAACACCTCTGTGGTGGCCCTTTACGGCAACGGCGCCGCCATCACCGAGACGAACAAGCAGTCGACCTTCTCTGTGAAGGTGGGGCTCGCCCAGATGCTCTGCGGCAGTGTCATCATGGAGGCCCTCCGCAGGATCCGCGAGGGTGCCGCGAGCAAGAACTTCCCCCTCCTGTGCTTCACCGGTGCGAGGATGAGAGGACTACGCATGTGCTTCGCCGGTGCGAGGAGGGGGCTTCGCCGGTGAGAGGACTACGCCTGTGCTTCGCCTGTGCTTCGCCGGTGCGAGGAGGGAGCTTCGCCGGTGCGAGGAGGGGCTTCGCTTGGAGCTCAAGCTTCAGGAATTTGGGGATTTTCGAAATTAGGCCTAAAGATGTAATTAAGAATGAAATTAAAGTGTTGGAATGAAACTAGAGCTAAGAAATTGCCTAAGTATGAACAGATAGGGCCTCCACTCCATCAGAGACGGGAACGGCGGGAGGGTGAAGAAATCCCCGAGTGAGGGAGGGGGCGGAGGAGGGTGAAGATCCAGTGCTTCGCCGGTGGCACGGCGGGAGGAGGGGGTGCCGAGGGTGAGGGTAGAGTCGGGAACGAGGACGAGGAGGAGGCGGAGGTCGGGGAGGAGGGCCACGGCGGGAGGAGGTGTTGGGTGTTGGGGAAAAGGAGGAGGGTAGAGGGAGTGGCAGTGAAGGTAAATTCGACAAATAAAATAGGCATAAGATAAAAGAATTTAACGGAATCTGGTTAGTTTTAACGGGTAAATGGATGGGAGTTAACCACAGGGTTTATTGGGTAAGGGTTAGCAAGATTACGGGGTCGTGGGAGGAATTACGATGTTTCAAAGGTCGTAGAAGTAATTTCGAAAGATTTGAGGGTCTGCTAGGTAAATATCCCATATTTTTTTACAAAGAAAGAGGGTGTTATCCCAAGATGGGATCCAACATGACTTATATTAAAAGTAAACAAGAAAAGAAAGGAGATTACATCATTCTACACACTCCATGATATACAAAGCATCCTTCAAAGCTCAAGTACATTTTCTAAGTAGAACATTTGCCCACCGAAGATGACCTCAGTTCTGCCACACCAGATTGCCCACACTATTGCAAAGGGATAGGAGTTGTCCTCATAGCCATTGCTGCAAATCGATCTAATACACCTCCAAAAGGTGGAGCAATCATCATTGGCCAGCCACAGAATGTTGGTCCTGATCCATACCTATGCTGAATAGGGAGAGAAAAATAAATGGTCCAAGTCTTCCACCGCCAACCCAAACCTGTCAGAAGTACAGTCCTCAATACGTAGTAGTTGTCCCCAGCAGCTCTTGGTAAGAACCCTACCAAGTCTGAACAACCATAGAAACACCTTGACTCTGGTCGACACTCTGCTCCTCCATATCGTTCTACTGTTGGTTCTCACATTGTCCTGCATCCGAACCACATCCTCAACGAAGAAGCGGTATGCTTTCTTCACTGTGAATCCCCCATCTCCATATACAAAATGGACCCTAACAGATGATGGTCCCTCAATCTGTGCCAACTCGGTTTGCAAAGTAAGAAAGTCCTTGATAAAAGGAGAGAGGGTTGGCATCTCCCCTGACAGGGACAGGAACAGCCGTTTGGGCTTCTCTGTGACACATACCATTAACAGGATACCTTCAATGTTGGGAAGTTTTTTTTTGAGGTCAAAAAAGGGGGAAACACACCAAGGTTTCCACTTCAGATATATTAAACTATACAAAGAAAGAAAACTTGCAAGGGCCCTTCCAGAGAATTGGGCAAGGGAATCCAGCAGGCTAAAAAATTCCTTCAAACGTTGATCCGAGAAGTCAACGACAAAGGAAGGCATCCAATTCCCATTATCCCAACACTCAACCATTGTGGCATCTCGATTAGCAGCTAAGTGAAAAGGCACAGAAAAAAGGATCGCTAGTGGACCCCATTAATCCACTCATGAGTCCAAAAGGCAAAAGATCATCCATCGCCTAGAACATGTCAGAAGAGGACAGGTAATTGTGGAAGAAGATTGGTGATGTCCTTCCAGAATGCTGAAGTGTAGAAAGAGGGATGAAATGCTAGACACCCTGGTATCTAACCTAACCCCATAGATCCAATGAATTAGCTTGCAATATAAGTCTTCGCTTCTCTAAATTCTGGCTACCCATTGTAGCAACATCGCCATGTTCATAGTCTCGAGGCGGGTCACACCAAGACCCCACTCTCCTTTAGGGAGAGGAACCATGTCCCAAGACTCCCAACAAGCCAAATGGACCCCAGAGTCATTCTATCTTAAGCTGCTCCAGAAGAATCTGCGCATGATCATCTCAAGATGTCTATGTATCCCAACGGGAAGAAGACATGAAGACATAAAGAATATAAGGATTGCTGCAAGGACAACTTTCGGGAGTACCAGTCTATCCCCTTTAGAAAGGATTGCTACCATCCATCCAAATAACTTGTTATCCATCTTTCTAGGATGGGTAGCTAGTTTGCATATATAAGCTTGCCACAGGTAAAGGGCAGACCAAGACATCTGATCGACAATGAACCACATTCAGTCCCCAACTCCTCAACATAGGCTAAAGCATCATCATCTGACAGGGACAACCGTAGACTTGTTGTGGTTGAGATTCAAACTTGAAAGCTCCACAAAAATCTCCAAAGATAGCGACATTCCCTTCATCTCAATTCGGCATCCTTCAATAAACAAAATCATGCCGTCAGCATATTGGAGCAAAGGAATAGAAATATCATCGCAGGAGTAGCCCAACGTTAGTCCCTGAAGCCTGACATGTTCCACCATACACACAAGAACATCTACAGTAATGACAAAAAACATAAGCACCCAAGGGTATCCATGCCTTACTCCTTTTTGAGATTGGAAAAAAAATCCCTTCAAGACGACCATTAACCAGAAGTGCATAGGAAGCCATGGTGACACATCTCTTCATCCAAGAAATCCAGATGTGGGGGAAACCTCTTCTCGCTAGTGCTGGCCAAAGGAATCGCCAGTCGCGTGTGTCATACACTTTTGAGAAGTCTACCTCATAAATGAGACCACTAACTTGCCTTCTTTTCCAATCCGCAATGATCTATGTAGCCAAATAAAGGTTGTCACCAATTTGTCTTCCAAGTATGAACGCAGATTGACGCGGCAAAATGATGTCGTCCATAACTACATACAGTTTGTTAGCCAAAACCTTTGCAATTATAAGGTAAATTGTGTTGGCTAACGCGATTGTCCTGAAATCTTCAACCCTCTCGAAGACCTTCTTCAGCAAGAGGAAGAGTAAGGACACGTTCATACATCCAAAACCACCATTGCCAGTTGTAAATTCCTTCGCAACCTCCAAAACATTTACGCCCATAAGTGACCAGAACTCACAGAAAAAGGTAACAAGGAAACCATCAAGGTTAGGTGTTGTATCGACGTTCAAGCTCCAGACCGCCGCTTTGAGCTCCTCCAAAGTAATACTCTAAATAAGGTGTTTAGTGTGTTATTCGCAAGGTTTGAAAAAACGAAAGGCGGAACGAGGCGTTTTCATCGGAATCGAGGCGAGGCGTAGCCTTGAGGCGATCGAGGCGTAAACCTCAGTTTATAGACGCAAGGCATGCTTAGACAATTTTGTCCAGTCTGTCACAAGGCATGCTTAGACAATTTTGGTGATCATGCAATTCATTGCAGGGAGCTCCCGGGGTTTAAGTACAGACACGATCTCGTTAGAGACGTTTTATTTGATGTATTCAAACGTGCAGGTATTGCTGCTAAGAAAGAGGTGCCAGTGAACTTTTTAACTGACCTACATGAGGGAAGATCCACACTTAGACCTGCTGATATTTTGGTTTTTGGGTGGATAGGAGGAAAACATGCTTGTATAGATTTGACAAGATTTTCCGCGTTGGTGGGGTTGAAGAGCGGGACCTTCACAGCAGGACATGCTGCCCTTAAAGCTTCATTAGCAAAAGTGGTGAAGCAAGAGAAAGCATGCACAGAGAATCAACATGCCTTCATCCCTTTTGGTTTTGACACCTTTGGCTTCTTAGCACCGGAAGCTATTGAGCTTTTAAATAGGATCCAAAAAGTGATGAACAGTAATGTGATAGACCCTAGGCCTATGGATGTAGTGTTTAGAAGGATTGGCTTTGCAATTCAAAAAGGACTAGCGGCGCAGCTTGTTGCCCGCTTGCCTTCTGTTTCGATGTAAACTTTATTAGAGAAAAATATGCATAAAATATAATTATATATATATATGTCAATGTAATTATATGTCATCCACTCAACCTATAATACTTAACACTATAAGATATGATGAAATAATATAGATAAGCACCCTAAAATAGAAGATATAATAACATCATATCCCTTTCTACACATTTTCATCCATTCAAAAAGGAATTCATTGTCAATGAATATTGTGAATGAATTAAACAATGCATATCTATCTTTGAAATATTGTTGTAATTAAAAGTATGGTTAAATATACGTTGAAGAAATTTATGTTATGTGTTTATCATATAATATATAGCGGCACGAGAAACCGTGAATCCTATCTATTTCGAGCAAATCTTTGAAATATTGTTCAAATTAAAAGTACGATTAAATATAGTCAAAAAAATTTATGTTATGTATCTAATATATATTATATGGTAGTATGAGAAATCATGAACCCTATCCATTTTATTTTGCTTGATATGTTTCAAAGCTCGTTAATTTTACGAATATTTTTTTTGAGTAAAAGAAGGGGGTGCCCTCCTGAGGCGGGAGTCACCACACCAAAACATTCATTAATAAAGCAAAGCGTACATCAGTTTGAAACCCAGAAATTGTACAAAGCATTACAATGGGCTACAACATTCTCAGAGTAAAAACGCTGCCCCTTGAAGATTCTGTCATTCCTACCCAGCCAAATAGCCCACAGTGCGGCAAAAGGCTTGGAGACATCATCAATAGACCCATGCCCGACCCGACGAATCGACCGCCAGAACTGATCCGAATCAAAGGCCCGAACCCACGTGAGCCCCAATGACTCCCACACCTCTGCGGAAAATTTTGAGTGGGCTGGTGGTAGGTTAATTTTACGAATATTGTTGGAAGAAATGAATGCATTGATTATTCCTGAGAACCCTAGGCCCTCTTATATATAGGAGAGACCTATAGGTAACTTACATAAGATGGATACAGAGAAATAAAATAAAGAAAAAGGTACATAGAGAATGTGGAAATATATAATATCTCTACACTCCCCCTCAAGATGGAGCATAGATGTCAATCATGCTCAGATTGGACGAACACTTATGAAATGGTCCTCTGAGCAATGCCTTGATAAAGATATATGGTGTTTGCTTTCTTGAACTGACATGGGAGGTAGAAATCAAACCCTTCCGAATCATATCTCTAGTATAATGGCAGTCTACCTCAATATGTTTCGTTCTCTCATGGAATACAGGGTTGTTTGCAATGAATAAGGCAGCCTGATTATCACTACATGGGTAGAGGAAAATCTATATGCAAATTTGTTAACACTGCTCGAACCCACATCATTTCTGTATTTGCTTGTGTCATAGCCCTATACTCAGATTCGGCACTTGATCTAGCCACAACTATTTGTTTCTTGCTTTTTCAAGAAACAAGAGAACTTCCAACAAACACTGCAAAGCCCGAGTAGACTTCCTATCTTTAGGACAACCCGCATAGTCAGCATCAGCACATCAGATACAGAGAGAGTTGCTCCCTTGCTAAAAAATAGTCCTGCACCTGGAGAAGATTTTAAATATCTCAATATCATGTATATAGCGCCCATATGTACTTGTCGAAGTTGTTCCATGAACTGACTCACTCGACTCATTGCAAAAGAGATATCTGGTCGGGTAGCAGTAACATAAAGGAGCTTTCCCACCATCTCTCTATATCTCCTCTTATCAACCTCATATGTATCCTCATCGTATGACTTCATGCTAGGATCCATAGGAGTAATAGAGGGCCAACACCCAATCATGCACGTCTCAACAAGCATGTTTGTAACATATTTTCTTTGGGTCATTACCAAACCATGTGCATTCCTAGCAAATTCTAATCCTAAGAAATTCCTTGGGGTGTGTTTGGTTGGCGGGTTAAGGCGGGTTAAACTGGTAGAGGGTAACCCGTTTTTGTGTTTTTGTGTTTGGTAAGAGGGTTAAACTGGGGGTGGGTTAGAAGTGGGTTTGGGGTGATATGATTGTATTGGAGTTTGAAAAAGTGAGTAGTTATTGTGATGTAATTGTATTGAAGTTTGGAAAAGTGAGTAGAAGTGGAGTAGTTTATAATTTTTATATGATATGATGGTATAGTATATTATTTTTTTGATAGGATTGATGATGTAAAATTGATTTATTTAATTTTTTAAAAAAGGAATAAAGTGGGGCCCATGCAGGAGAGAGGGGAAGTGGGTTAAGGGGGGTAAACCCCCCTAACCCGCGGGTAAGCTGCCCGCCGAACGGGGCCTTAGGGTGCCCAGATCCTTAGTAACAAACTGACGGCCTAGAAACCCTTTTGTTGTCTTTATCGCATGCATATCATCTCCTATAACAAGAATATCATCAACATAAACCACGACGACAACAGTTCCTCTAGGTATCCTATGCACAAAGAGTGAATGGTCTGCATTTGACCTCTTGAACCCTTGCTTCTCAATCATATCCGAGAGCTTCTGAAACCATGCCTTTGTACTCTGCTTAAGGCTATATATCGCTTTATGCTGACATTCTCCCTCAGCAGCAAACCCCGGAGGCTGCTGCATGTAAGCTTCCTCTTGTAGATCTCCATACAAAAATGCATTTCTAACATCCAACAGAAGCAAATGCCAATCACGTACCATTACTGCCGAAAGTAGAACACAGTGTAGAGTAGCGAGCCACTGGAGAAAACATGTACAACTAATCCACGCCGTAGGTCTGAGTAAAGCCTCGTGCCACTGATCTGGCCTTGTAGCGATCAAGGTTGCCATTTGCATGATGTTTAACAGTAAACACACATTTGCAACTGACCACAGAGGCACCAGGAGGAGCAGACACCAAACTCCAGGTACCACGTGATTGCAAAGTAGCCATCTCTTCCTCCATAGCTAAACGCCAGCGACTATCCTTCAAGGCCTCCTGGCAATTCCGTAGAATTTCCGTGGCAGATAGATCCAGGGATGTAAAAAAATGGCCTAAACGGTCGTTTAAATGGTCGTTTACACGTATGCGGTCATGGACCGCACCGACTATGCCCAGTCGGGCACATATGCGGCCAGGCTGCTTAATCGGCATTAAACGGTCGTTTAAATGTCGTTTAAACACCGTTTTTTACATCAAGCCTTTTCTAGAGATGGATCTGGCTTAGGATTTTTATAAATACAATTTAGGCGCATACAAATTTATGTAGGACATTAGTATTAGCATAGATTGTGGTGTTCATATCTTGATACACCATTCATACTATGGTCAAAAGTGAGACTTTTCTTCTCATCATAGATTAGTACCCTACATTCCTATACTACTATAAGTAGTACATATGATATGTCAACTATGTAAAAACTGTTAATTAACTAGTAAAGTAAGAAGTTAGTAATTAGGGGTTACTAATTTACAATATTAATTAACCTTGGATTCTAATTAAAATAACTCACATCTTGATTGCAAATGTAATATTATCTATGTTTCTTATTAGTTATATATATATATATGTAAATATTTTTTATTAATTAAAAATACAGAACCGCATAACCCGTTTAATTTCTGTTTAAACTCCCGCATACCGTTTAAACAGTAATCAGTGACCCTACCGACTGAATATTGCACACCGCTTTTTGCAACCTTGGATAGAGCAATTGCAAATCTCTTAAAGTCCCCTGTTAGGCAATGAAAAGACACCTGGGAAGCAACGGATATGAAGCACATGTATGCTTTTTCTTCAGAACTGCAATGGGTATGTCCATGTCCTCGAGAACCTCCTCCATCCGCGGTCCAGCCTCTTGCAATGATCCCTATGCAGATATATCTTCAGACCCATCATTAGAAACCATGTTATCAAAACAAACTTGGGGCGTACTAGATGACGGGTGATGACCATGCGCAGAAGCGGGCCAACGGGTATAGAATTTTGGTAATGGTGGAACAATGGTCACAGGCATCAGTGTAGAAGGAAGGGGTGGAGGTGGTGGTGGTGGTGCAACATGCACAAGTAGAGGAGATGACTGACTCGTAGGAGGAGGTGGCATCTGGCATGTAGATTTCATCATCAGACTCTGAAGAAGCCAACCGGTCACATGTAGGAGAGAAATACATCACGGACTCAAAAAATGTGACACCAGCAATGATATAATATTTCTTGCGTAATGGATCATAGCACTGATATCCCTTCTGGGTCCTGGAGTAGCCAACAAACACACATTTGACAGCCCTAAGAGAGAGCTTGTCAAGACATGGAGCCAACTGGTGAACAAATGCAACAGAGCCAAAGGCATAGGGAGTAAGAGAGAACAACTCCTTCTCAGGGAAGGCTATAAAGAAAGGAATTTTCTCGCTCAAGACAGACGAGGGCATGAGATTCACTAGAAACATGTCGTAAGAACAACAACACCCCAAAATGAATGTGGGGCACGACTCTGAATAAGGAGGGTCCGAGTGACATCAAGTAAATACGCAATGATTTCTCTCTGCAATACCATTCTGTTGAGAAGTGTAAGCACATGATATTCGATGAAGTATAACACATGAGGAAAAGAAATGTGATAGAGCACGAGTACAAAATTCTAAAGCATTATCGGTTCTTACCATTCTCACAGAAGAAGAGAAAACATTCTACACTTCATTGATAAATGTTTTGATCACATCTCCTGCTTCAGATTAATTCTTCAATAGAAACACCCATGACAAACGAGAAAAAACATCAACTGCAACAAGATAAAACCTGTCTCCCTGGTGATCAGGAACACGACTCGGACCCAAATATCGACATGAAATAACTCAAAAAGGGGAGCTACTGCTCCGACTCTGATGACTGGGAAAAGCAGACCGACGATGCTTTCCCAACTGACATGCTTCACACTGGAAGGAGGAACCCGGTGAAATCTGCAGCAAAATGTGACACATCTTCTGGAGAGGAAGGTGGCCAAAACGTAGATGCCAAGTAAAGGGGGACGCTGATCCGGTCAAATGAAAGGATGCGCCTGCATAGAGAGTTCGGACCAGGCGATAAATGCCACCCCGCTCATGGCCACAGCCAATCACTCTGCCCGTAAGAATGTCCTTAAAACAAGAGACAATGGGTCAAAATAGCCCAACAATGCAAATCCTTTGTAAGCTGACTAATAGATAACAAATTCATAGAGAAATCAGGAGCATGTAACACATTCTGCAGACGCATCGAAGGCGTCAAATTGATCTCCCCCTATCATATGATCGAGGAATGATTCCCATCGGCTATCACAACGGTTCTCCCTGGAGGAACCTGTCTATATGTTGTAAGTTGCTCTTTGTCTCCATATAAATGATGTGTCGTCCCGGACTCCATAATCCACTCTGTAATCTCAGAGCCATGACAAGATGTCAAAGCATAAGTACTATCTGAGGTGTTGGTTGTAGCAGAGGTATTGGCAGAGGGGAAGCTGCCACATCTGAATGGCCTCCTGGAGATGAGGCAGGAGGCATTATATCCTTTAGTCTAACTACGAGGTCATCAAACCTCTTATCTGAAGTAGGAGTCACTGGAAACTCAACATGTTCCGCTACTCGTGTTGATGCTGGAAAACCATGCTTGGAATATGTTGACGCATATAGAGTAGTGCATGTACCTCTTCGTTATTTTATTTTTCAGTTGTCTACTTTATGTAATTTACCCATAGGCTACTCTTCTATATAAGAGAGCCTAGGACTTATGGAATAAGCAAGCCATTCATTTTTCCCAACATGGTATCAGAGCAACGGTCCTAGACCAGAGTTCTCGAAACCCTAACCCTAACCCCACCACACCCACCGGCCTTCTTCTTCTCGCTCCATCGGCGCCGCCCGAGCTCTGCTCCATCGCCGCCGCGCCTCCGAGTGTAGCACTCGCGTGTTGTGCGCCTGCGCGCATCTCCTCCGTGCACGCCTGCGCGCCTCGCCTCCTTGCAGCGCCTGTGCGTGCATCCTTGCGCGTGCTGCAGTGCCTGCGCGTGCATCTGTAGCGCATCTCCAGTGTGCGCGCTGTAGCATCCTTGCGCCTGCGCCTTGCATGCGCATCTCCAGTGCCTCTGTGCGCCCCCTTGCGTGCGTTGTAGCATCCTTGCGCACATCCTTGCGCGCGCTGTAGCTCCTGTGCGCCATCACCTGTGCGCGATCATCTGTGCGCACCAGTAGCGCATCTCCAGTGCACGCATACCCTGCGCGTGCATCTTCTCTGTGCCTGCGCGTGATTCCAGCGCGCGTGTAGGGCTTAGCACGCACATCTTCATGGGGATAGTTGCTTGAGGTCTACACATGCAACTAATCCCGTCTATGTCATTGTAGACGAAGCTCATTTTCTGTCAATCACCCAAGTCTTCCATCTCCAGTATGTCAGAAAGCAAGGCTGATATCCCATCTATTGGCGCCTTTCGTGGTCCAGCGCCCATTGTCAAGATGGACGGTACAAACTATGAACTGTGGGCAATGCAGTTCATGAGTATGATGAAGTCAACAGGTAAGAAGCACATTCTTACCGAACCTGAGCCTGCAGAGAAGACTGGAGTCAATGCCTCATGGGAGGCCGATGATGCATATGCCAAGGTCTGGCTATCTGGTACGTTGGCTATTGAAATTGCCAATGACATCCTACATCAACCCACAACCAAGGATATGTGGGATATTCTGGCGGCAACCTACTCTCAGGCGAAGAACGAGACGAAGATTCTGCAACTTCAACATGATATATTCACAATAAAGCAGAATGGTCGTCCTTTACATTCTCTCTACACATCACTGAGAGGGATGTTCGAGAAGCTCTATAACTTCATGCCTCTTACTGCCACTCCAGAACAGCAGAAGACATACAGGAATGCGACCATGGTGGGTGTGTTCCTGGCAGCATTTGATCCAAAGTATGAGGCGGCACGATCACAGATTTTGGCAGACTCGACTATTCCTCCCATGGAGGAAGCTTTTCATAGATTGAGTCGGATCACAATTCCTTCAACAGCTGCGAGTCAGAATTCTTCAGCCATGGCAGTAAACAGAGGTCGCGGATCTCAACACCAGAGCCGTGGACGTGGACCTCGTGGAAGGGGTGGCCGCACTAGGCCAACATGCACCTACTGTCACCGAGTTGGACACAATGAAGATACCTGCTACTCGAAGCACGGATTTCCTGCATCCACACGAGCTGCCTAGCAGATAAAGCCCCATCTGCTGCTACTTTGGATCAACGGTTCGACGATCTTGTTGCCCGTCTGAGGGGCATTACTCCACCATCTGGACCAGCACCGACTGCAGAGAGTCATTCTGATGCCGATGCTTCTGCCTCTGCGTCTACCAGTACCTCAGGTAGTATACTTGCACTGAACAGTAGTAGATCAGATACTTTACCATGGATTATGGACTCGGGCGCTACACATCACCTATGTGGCGACCAGAGTCTGCTTTCAGGATACACTCAGATCCCTCCAGGTCGGACAGTAGTGATTGCCAATGGCACTCATTCCCCCATCACTGGTCAGGGGGAGATTAGATTGACATCTTCTATGCAGCTCAAGAACGTGCTACATGCACCTGATTTTTCAATGAATCTATTGTCAATTAGTCAGATTACGAAGGATCTACATTGTCGGGCAATTTTTGATCCATCTTCTTTGATTTTTCAGGACATCCATACGGGCAACGTGATTGGTCGTGGCTATGAGCAAGGATGCCTCTACCGCCTGAATCAGACTCCTTTTGCTGGATCCTCATCCTCTTCTTCTGGACAAGTATCAACCTTATTATGGCATCTGCGTTTTGGTCATTTACCGCTTCAGAAGTTGCGTCAAGTTTTACCCTATGGTCTCCCTCACACACCTATTCAGTGTGAGGTGTGTCAGTTGGGAAAGCATCACAGGTCGTCCTTTCCCAGTCGTCCAAGTCGGAGTAGTACCTCCAAGTTTGAGTTATTTCATATCGATGTCTGGGGTCCGAGTCGTGTACCCGATCATCAGGGACACAGATTTTATATTGTATTTGTGGATGATTTCTCTAGAGTGTCATGGGTGTTTCTGATGAAAAATAAATCTGAAGCAGGAAATATCATTATCCATTTTCTGAATGAAATACAAAATGTTTTCTCCACATCTGTCAAGCTTGTGAGAAGTGATAATGCTTTAGAGTTGTGTACCAATATTCTGGTCAATTACTACTCCTCAAAAGGGATTATTCACCAAACATCTTGTGCTCATACATCTCAACAGAATGGGATTGCTGAAAGAAAACACCGTCACCTTCTTGATGTCACAAGATCACTTCTTATACAGAGTCATGTTCCCTACTCCTACTGGGGTGATGCAGTTCTCACTGCATGTTACCTAATCAACCGTATGCCTTCGTCTGTCTTGAATGAACAGATTCCGTTTTCAATTATTCATCCTGGCAAGGATCTGTTCACTCTTACTCCTTGTGTGTTTAGGTCGGTTGCTTTTGTCCATCAGGTGTCGCCTGGTACTGACAAGCTCTCTCCTAGGGCTGTCAAGTGTGTCTTTGTTGGGTACTCCAGAACTCAAAAGGGGTACAAGTGCTTTGATCCTGTGCGTCGGCGGTATATGATCAGTGCAGATGTTACATTTTTTGAATCTGTTATGTATTTTTCAGCATCAGGAGACAAGCAGCTACCATCTATACCTCCTGATGCCATATACATGACACCACCACCTCAGATGCCGTCACCACCACCACCTCATATGCCATCACCACCACCACCACCGTCGCCGCCGCCTATCTCACCGCTACCGTTCCATTATACCCGCAGGCCTCCTCCAGCTCATGGTCATGACTCGTCAACTAGCTCGCCTATGGTATGTAATGAAAATATTATTGTTGATGGATCTGACGACATTTCTGAGCAGGATATGGTGCAGGATATGGTGCAGGATATGGTGCAGGAGCCAGATGAGAATACAGCTGATTTGGATGTTCCCATTGCTCTATGGAAGTCGAAGAGGAGCTGTGCTAAATATCCATTATCAGCAGCCGTGTCTTTTGAGAGGCTATCTGGAGATTTCAGGTCGTTTGCTATGGCACTTTCAGCTATAGACATTCCACGGAATCATCATGATGCTCTGCAGGATAGTAGATGGCGGCTAGCAATGGAAGAAGAAATGGCGGCACTTCAGTCCAGAGGAACTTGGAGTTTGGTTCCTATACCTCCAGATGTGAACCCGATGAGCTGCAAGTGGGTGTTTACAGTGAAGCACAATGCAGATGGCTCCATTGACAGGTACAAGGCGCGTCTTGTTGCACGTGGCTTTACACAGACATACGGGGTGAATTACCTTGACACATTCTCGCCTGTGGCACGTCATTCCACTCTTCGGATCTTGTTGTCAGTTGCAGTTGCTAGAGATTGGCCGCTTTATCAGCTGGACGTGAAGAATGCATTCCTATATGGCGATTTGCAGGAGGAAGTCTATATGCAACAGCCACCTGGTTTTGCTGTTGAGGGGGAGTGTTCCAAGGTATGCAGGTTACATAAGGCCATCTATGGCCTTAAGCAGAGCCCCAGAGCGTGGTTTCAGAAGCTCTCAGATATTTTTGAGAAACAAGGATATAAACGCTCCAATGCTGATCATTCCTTGTTTGTATAGAAGACGGCTAGAGGTATCATTGTAATCATGGTTTATGTTGATAATATCTTGATTACAGGAGATGATGAGCAGGGCATTAAGAAGGCGAAAGAAAGGCTGGGAACCGAATTTGTCACCAAGGACTTGGGAGTCCTTAGATATTTTCTGGGGCTGGAATTTGCTAGAAATCCATATGGATTAGTAATGTTGCAGAGGAAATATGTTACAGATCTATTGAGTGAGACAGGTATGCTAGGGTGTCGACCTGCTACGACACCAATGGATCCCAGCATGAAGCTCTATGATGATGACACGGAAGAGGTGGACAGGAGAAGGTACAGAGAATTGGTAGGCAAACTACTGTATGTCACGATCACTAGACCTGATATATCATTTGCAGTGAGTCGTGTGAGCCAGTTCATGGAGCAACCACGTCAGGTCCATATGGATGCAATACACATGATTCTGAGATATCTAAAATCATCTCCAGGTGCAGGCTTGCTATTTAAGAAGGGAAAGGAGATCTCTATCACAGCGTGTGCTGATGCAGACTATGCAGGATGCCCCAAGGATAGGAAGTCCACCTCAGGATTTGCAGCCTATGTTGGAGATGCCCTAGTCTCGTGGAGGAGCAAGAAACAGACAGTAGTAGCTAGATCCAGTGCTGAATCTGAATACAGTGCTATGGCCCAGGCTAGCACAGAAATGATGTGGGTGAAATCTTTACTTACAGATCTATGTCTTGATATACTGCTTCCTATGATGTTGGAATGTGACAACCAGTCCGCCTTGTTCATTGCAAACAACCCAGCCTTCCATGAGAGGACCAAGCATATTGAGGTTGACTGTCACTACATACGTGACATGATTCAGAATGGGTTCATTGCTACATCTCACGTCACATCAGAGAATCAGACTGCTGATATATTCACCAAGGCATTACTTCGAGGCCCATTCCAGAAGTGTGCGTCCAAGCTGAGCATGATTGATATCTATGCTCCATCTTGAGGGGGAGTGTTGACGCATATAGAGTAGTGCATGTACCTCTTAGTTATTTTATTTTTCAGTTGTCTACTTTATGTAATTTACCCATAGGCTACTCTCCTATATAAGAGAGCCTAGGGCTTATGGAATAAGCAAGCCATTCATTTTTCCCAACAGAATAGCATGTATCCTCTAAATGACCGGGACGAAGACACTACGTGGAAGGCTGACGGATTCGACCCCTCTACCACGGGGTCCACGTCTACGAAAGGTAGACGAACCTCCTCTGCCCCTGGAGGCAGACATTACCGAAAAGGTCTGGCTAGTAGTAGTAGACGGGACAGTGATCCTGCTAAGCAAGGTTGCAAAAATCGGTAGTCAGTACTCGGTCGGTTGGGTCACTGACTAAGGATTAATCGGCAGTCGGATAACTAATCAGATTTAGTCGGACTTTAATCGGCAGTGTTGCAGAAGACGGTGTTCGGTATTTAATCGTAGGGGTCACTGAATAGAGAATAATCGGTATTCGGGCGACTATTCAGAATTATTCGATTTTGTATTTTTTAATATAAAAATTATTTATAATACATATATTCTTATATTTTTATACATATATGGTCATTATTTAACATGAATCCAAGATAAAAGTACCAATCAAATAGAATTTGACATTTGTGGCGATACCATGGTAAAATGTAACCCATAAATATTGAAAATTGAAAATGAAAATATAAAAATATGAAGAGTCAAACTCCAATCGGCCTCATAGTCGGGCCAGTCGGCCGACTATTCGGTCGGGCCGACTATTGCCCGACTGGAGGTCTGTTCAGTCAGGTACCCCACCGCACCTCATAGTCGGACCGACTATTCGGTATAGTCGGCCGACTATTGCAACACTATTAATCGGTTGTGAATTTTTTAATTATTTTAAATATATAAATCATTTTTGTATGTATATTCTTATATATTTACATAGATTTGTACATTTTTTTATTATCATAATGAAACAAAAGAAGAAATCGAATTTAAATAAAACATTAAGCATATTAGAATAAGTTTGCTTTAAAAAATAAAAAATAAATGGTATCTCCAAGCAAAAATCGATCGACTAGTTGACCTTAGTCGGAATTAGTCAGTACTCGGTCGGCCACCCCACCGACTAGACTAGTCGGACCCTACTAGTTGGGTCAGTCGGGGGATTTTTACAACAATGCTGCCAAGGTTGCAAAAATCGGTAGTCGGTACTCGGTCGGTTAGGTCACTGACTAAGGATTAATCGGCAGTCGGACGACTAATCGGATTTAGTCGGGCCTTAATCGATTTTGAATTTTTTAATTATTTTAAATATATAAATCATTTTTGTATGTATATTCTTACATATTTACATAGATTTGTACATTTTTTATATTATCATAATGAAACAAAAGAAGAAATTGAATTTAAATAAAACATTAAGCATATTAGAATAAGTTTGCTTTAAAAATTAAAAAATAAACGGTATTTCCAAGCAAAAATTGATCGACTAGTTGGCCTTAGTCGGAATTAGTCAGTACTCGGTCGACCATCCCACCGACTAGACTAGTCGGACCTACTAGTCGGGCCAGTCGGGGGATTTTTACAACAATGAATGCTGCTAAGTCGACAGAAAGCTTCCTCCATGGGAATAGTAGAATCCACAAGGATCTGAGAGCGAGCAGCGTCGTATTCAGGATCAAGGGTTGCAAGGAATACATCAACCATGGTAGCATCCATGTATGTCTTCTGCTGCTCAGGAGTGCCGTCAGAGGCATGAAGCTGTGAAGCTTCTCAAACATCCCACGCAAGGATGTATACAACGAGTGGAGTTGTTGTCCACTCTGCTTGATAGTGAAAATATCATGCTATAGTTGAAGGATCTTGGTCTCATTCCTCACTTGAGAATAGGTTGCTACGAGGATATCCCACATTGCATTGGCAATGGGATGATGTAACACGTCATTGGTGATCTCTATCATCAATGTACCTAAAAGCCAAACTTTGGCATGTGGATCATCAACCTGCCACGAGGCGTGAATCCCTATTTTCTCTGTCGGCTCATCCTCGATAAGAATATGCTTCTTACCAGTAGACTTCATAAGGCTCATGAACTGCATAGCCCAGAGTTCATAGTTCATCCCGTCCATCTTGACAATTGGCGTCGGACCTCTGAAGGCATCTACGGCAGGTACATCCACTTTGTTTTCTGACATGTTGCCAGATGAAGATCACAAGGGTTTTGTAGACCGATAGATATATGTCTACACTGACATGTGAGGATTCGATTGCATATGTATACTTATGCAACCAAACCCATCAACCGAAGCGAACAAAGAAAGAACTGCGGAAGCAGGGGCCAACGGCCTGGCGGCAACAGTGGAGGGGCCCGAGAAGGACCGGCGGTGCCAAGGAGGTTGGCGGTGCGCCGGCGGCAACGGGGAAGGCCGAGGTACCGGCGAAAGGGGGGGTTGCGACGCCGACGGAAGGGGGGCAGTGGCGCCTCCAAGAATAAAGAGAGAAGAGAGGGGCGGAGGGTGTGGATTAGGGTTAGGGTCATGAGCTCCGGTCTAGGACCACCGCTCTGATACCATGTTAGAAGAAATGAGTGTGTTGATTATTCTTGAGAACCTTAGGCCCTCTTATATAGAGGAGAGACCTATGGGTAAATTATATAAGATGGATACAGAGAAATAAAACAAAGAAAAAGGTACATAGAGAATATGAAAATATATAAATATCTCTACACAAAGATTGGGCCCCAAGATATAACCATCTCCACTGATGACATGTAGATCCCCGTGAAATATCTCTGATAAACTCTGCCAATGCAACTCCCACATCACAATCTCCTTCATCAACTCGCCTTCCATTCACAATAACAAACTGGATGTGATTGTGCCTTCTCCTTTCGCTTGCCACTTGATGGAAAAACTTTGTGTTTGCATCTCCATCAGCGATCAACGATTGTCTCCATCTTTGCTTCCATTTCGTCACATGTTTTTGTCCTCCAAAGTGATTGTTTTCTAGAAGCGAGGTCTCTCCTCCATTTCCACCTATAGAGATCTATGTTATCTTCTACTCTATCAAGTCTGCACACTTCCTCCTCTGCCTCCAATCTCCAAGCTCTTCTCATCTCGTGTACCTCCTTGTATTTGCAGAGCCTAATATGAAAGAAGTAAGCTTCTAGGCCAGATGAACTATGACAGTGCCAGAGACCACCGTAGAGGACCAGTTGTCAGTAATCAACTCTCTAAAGTCTTCTTCTAGTAGCCAGGCCTTCTCAAATCTGAAAAAAAATCACATCTGCAACTCCACAGCAGAGTCCCAAACCAGCGGAGTATGAGTTTTGACAACACGACTCATAAACACAAGAAACCACATCCTCTTCTCCGGGTCACCCAAACCTCTCACATTCTATGTAAGAGCTTCATTTAGTAACCATTGGAACTCCCGAGAGCGCTACAGCTCCTCCAGCCACACATGCAATCTAGCACTTTTGATACGAGATTTGAAGGACCGATGGAGTTATACTCTTCTAAAAGAAGAGGGCAGTGGCCGAACAAATGACCCACTAACCTCCTCTCCCAAAGACCCTATCGCCACCTTGAGTGCCTGGAGCCATGGCTCATCTATGATCGGCAAAGCCCTTCCAAATCCAAATGTAATGTTAAGCAGGAGAATGGACTCATCCCGAGAACGATGTCCAATCTAATCCTCCTTTAAAGCAAAGCAGAGTGTTAGGCGGAAGGCCTCCTGGAAGATGTTCCCTAACCGATGCCGAAAGGAGTACACCGAAGTTGGGTGTAGAATGGACCTGTTTAACTTCAAGCTGCAGTGGATCGAATAAAGCATAGCCCATATAGTAGGGTCCAAAGAGAACCCCGATACCTGAGAAGACCCAAAAGAGTTCCATAGGACCAAAGCTGTTAGTCGGGTCCAGGATCCGAATAACCATAAATAATGGAGCGCTTAACTCCAAGGAAGCCCTAATTCTAGAGGCGATCACCCCCCCCACCATCCCTACGACTTGCGTTGAAGCCGCTCGACAGGATCAGGCGAGGAATCCATCAATGGAATTTTTTCAAATCCTTCCTGCTCTCTCGGTAATGAATCCCAACATTCCTTAAACAGTTCCGTGGCATCCTCTCGAATCTCCTCAAATTTTGTCGAATCTTCAATCAGAGTCTTTGTCGCCAGAGTAGCGCTCTCCACCGCCGCACCCCTCCTTTCCGATGAATGCTCCAAAGTCAGTGCCCAAGGGATTCACACTGACAACTATTCTAAGCGGCACCTCCAACTTGGACATCATAGCAACCACCAAGAAAGTCATAATCGGAGGAGGTGGGGGAGGCACCATCTCCACCAGATGCACACCCAATCAACAGTGAACATGGCCACATCATCGGCAACACCACGCTGCCCTCAATCACCATAATGGTGACTCGATAATCAGCCCTCGACAAACAAACACTCGATAGGATCTTTCTCACAACATCGAGATCCTGCAGCGTCGAGTTCAGTGTCTCCATCCTGAGCGACAGAAGTAGAATCCTGATAATGTGCACCACATGAAGCGTGGATGGAGCTTCTCCGTTTGAGAATCTTGCCCTCCTCCAACGTAAAGAGGGACCGCTTCGACAACTACAATAGGTACACTTGGTTCCTTGAAAGCCCCCTCACACAGCAGGTAAGCGCATCAAACATAACCATGTCTCCGGAGAACCTCCTTCAAAGCCAACACTAGCTCCCAAACACCCATCGAATAGCCCCCGGTCAGAAAGCCATCTTTTTTTCTTCAAAATAAGGTTTTGCTAAGCGTAGAACTTCTGCAAACGAGCGAGACGTGTGTAACACCAGTAAATGTACACCCACAGATCCTAGCTTTGACGGAACAAATGGCTAAACAGATTTAAAAACGGAACAAGTCAATCATCGATGTCCCTCGGCACTACGGTCGAAGCATCGAGGCCTTCACGAACATGAGGATGCATGGTGACCGTAGTTGCCGCAACGGTAGCACCGTTGGTCGCGTTTCTGTTGTAAAACAAACAGACCAGCCCTCATCCCTCTATTATTCATGTCTGGTAGCCCTCTTCTCCTCATGATCCTTCTTGTAGGTAGCCCTTGGATCCTCACGTCTCCCCCACGACGGTGGCCCTCTGCCAGATCGCCTCCCATTCACGTGTTTGCCATTTTAGACGAGCCCTCTTCCGCCCGTCACCCTATATTAGGATATTGGAAATATATTACTCAATATCACCCCTTTTTTACATTTAATTATCGAGTTGTTTGCTATTTTGCTTCATACTTACTCCCAATATTAAAACATGTTACGATTTATTTATTCATTTTTTCGTGTCGGGGGCGTTGCCCCCACACCCCCACAGAGGAAGCGTGCATGCTCCTCCTAAACCCCCATTATGAACGAGGGGGCTTCACCCCCCTTTGGCAATGGAGTTGAAACAACTCTAAAGTTGATAACCTTAGAATCACATATCCAGAATATACACCAATTGATAGTAGTATTAGTAACTATTAGTAGTGTATTGATCAAAGACTACAGACACATGACATACTCGATACCCCAATCGGTATTGGTTTTCTTTAGTTCAGTTAGAAATCAATTTAAATTTATCTTCTTTCATTTATAAAAATAATTATATGAATGATGTTCTTTAAAAAAATATAAGTTATTATGCCCATTTACTTGATGGTTTAATTTTCCATATAGCTCAACATTTTCTTTATACGTAATTTGCAATGTAATACAAATCTAGTGTACTAAATTCACCTCTATTACATCTCAAAGTTGTTATTGTCTGAATTTCATCATTTCCTTCTCAATACCTATTAGCAATCAACAATTGGCACTGACAGCAATGATATATGCGGCATAACATGTTTTGATGTGTACACCTCATTTTGCATAAAAGTGTGTATTTGTGTGTCATTTATTGTTTTTGGAACTAGGGTGATCTTAGCTTGTGAAAATCGCTTTCTTACATCATTTCCAAGATTTCCACTGATATCGTTGATATATCCCGATATATCCCAAATATATCCCTTTCGGGGTGACCAATATGATATTAATATCAATATTTCAAACCTTGTTATGTTCTAGACTAGTAGATATTCAACAAAAGTTAGTATTAGATGCTTAATGTAATATCTTGTTTTGAGTTGATATGTGTCTAATCGTATTTGCAATTGAGTTGATACAACTTGGGGGAGGGACATTCCGAAACACCATTCCCAATGTGGCCCCCATGCACATAACGCAAAACCCGCATCCATTTATGGCAGGCCAAGTTGGGCTAAATGGCCAACTTGAGTTCAGGCTTGGCCCAACCCGTACTTGAAAAATAAGCAAAATGGCATAGGCTTGGGCAGCTCGTACTTGAAAAATAAGCAAAATGGCGTAGGCTTGGCCCTCGTTTATATCGGGTTCGGGTCAGATTTAGTCCTTGCCAAACCCAATGCTCCACCCTAGTAATGGGAGTTGGTCACGTCTAAAATGCTCCACCTAATACCTCTAGCGTCTAAAACCACCAGCATCAGTGATTAGTAGATAGCAATAGAGTACAAAGGAAGGAAGTAGAGGAGTCTTTGAAAGTTATGAAACATGAAAATGTGTAGGACATGGTGACATTCCTATAGAAGTATGGAGAATTCTAAGTGAGCATGGTTTGACCTTGGCTTACAAATTTATTCAATGTTATTTGGTGAAGCAAGAAAATATCTGAAGAATGAGGAGAAACATCGTGGTGCCTCGTTATAAGAACAAGACATTCAAAATTGTGTGAATTACAGAGGTATCAAATTGACGAGTATGAAAATTTGGGAATGTGTCATCGAAAGAAGGTTAATGCAAGTTTCCAAAGTAAAAGAAACCAATTAGGATTCATGCCAGGTCGCTCAACTATTGAAGCCATCCACTTGCTAAGGAGAAACAATAGAGATTTATAGAGCTAAAAGGAAGAACCTCTGTATGATTTTTACTGATTTGGAGAAGGCTTATGACTTTGTCCCACGGGAGATATTGTGGAGAGTTTTGGAGAAGAGACAAGTGCATGTCATATGCATTAATCTTATAAAGGGTATGTATGATAGGGCTTTATCTTGTGTTAAGATCCAGTCTGGGAAGACTGACTGTTTTGACATCAACATTGGTCTGCAACAAGTTCCAGCTTCGAGTCCATTCCTTTTTACTTTGATTATGGACGAGTTGACTAGTCACATTTAGGATGAGATATCTGGTGTATGTTACTCGTTGATATTGTGTTGATTTATGAGACTAGAGAAGGAGTAAATAATAAGCTTGAGGTCTGGAGATATGCATTAGAGACTAAAAGATTCTGTATAAGAAGGGCCATGGGATCAAATTTCGCCGAAGTTCGACCTAATTTGATCGAATTTCGGTTTCGATACGTGATCGAAATTCGGCTGAAATGGCCAACATCGACCAAAATTTGGGGGCCCAGTTCAAAAACTAACCAAAATTTCAACCGAAATTCGGTCGAAATTTTGTTTTCAGTCGGTCACCGAAATGGTGGCCGAAATCGAAATTTGAGGCCTGAGTAGGGCTAAGACTGAATATATGGAGTGCGCTTTTGATGGAAGCAGTGGTGAAGGAATCGATGTGAAGATTGATAATGATAACATTCAGAAGAAAGTTTCTTTAGATACTTGGGATCTATTTTACAACGTGATGGGGAAATTGATGGAGATGTTACTCATAGAATAAATGCAAGTTGGCTAAAATGGAGTAAGAGCTTCTACTGTTCTATGTGATAACAAAATCCCTATGAAAATCAAAGGAAAGTTTTACAAAGTATCTGTGAGACCTACTATGCTCTATGGATCTAAATGTTGGTCAGTGAACCTTAGATATGTGCAGAGAAGTCAGTCGCAGAAATGAAAATGCTAAGGTGGATGTGTGGATATACACGTAAAATCAGATTCGGAATGATGCAATCAGAAGCAAAGTAGGTGTAGCTCCAATCGAGGATAAGCTGCGAGAAAATCGCTTAAGGTGGTTTAGGCATTTGCAAAGGAGGTCGAATGATGCACCAGTTAGGAGATGCGAGAGTTGGGATGTTGAGCCGGCTAAGAGAGGGCGACAAAGGCTCAAGAAGTGTTGGAATGAGACTATCCGAAGAGAACTTAGTTTTTTGGATCTAAGCCTGAGAATGACCCAAGAGAGAACTGAATGGAGGCAAAGAATGTACACGACCCTACTTAATATGTGAAAGGCTTTGTTGTTGTTTGTAGTAGATAACTAGGATCGACACACCCCCTCTTTCGTAGGCAGACAGTATCAAACAATGTGATGTTGAAATCACCTCCTATCAACCACTGTAACTTTGGCTAACGTGCGCACATCAATCGTAGCTCATCCTATAGGTTCGTACTAGCAGGGGACTAAAAGACACGTAGACCATAAAGAAATAAGAAATGCATGCCATCTGACTAATGCAGGCAACCATTCTTAAATTGCCTTCGAAAGTGGATGGATACGGGGATCCGGGCCACCCACAATCTCTCTTGATGTTGGGTGGATCTGGGAGCCGGATTATAATATGACCCGACAGATGATGAGTGGATTCAAAGAGTCGGATCTACCGCAGACCCGCATGACCATTGATGGAGCGGGCGGCGAGGTTGATTCGGAGACTCGTTTAGGCACGTCGTTTAGGGGATCCGCGCCGCCGGCTTGGTGGGTCTCGGATGCTGGCAAGCATGGGGTCCTCCGAGGCAGGGGCCACGATCAGCTTTGGAGCTTTCGGAGTTCTGCACCAGTTGTCTTCTGTGGGGGGCTTGATGGAGCGGCCCAGTTATGGGCTGAGGGAGGATTCAGCTGGTCACGTAAGGGCGATCGCTAAAGGTTATCTTCTCGAGGGGGCTTCCCTAGAAGGGGAAGCGAGAGAAAGCGGCGCCCGCTTACCCAGATCGATGGGCGTTGCTTTCTATGGATCTGACAAGGTGGCTATACATACGGGACCCGGGGGCGGCAGGGGCAGCAAGGACTGGGGTTCCAGCTCGAGGTCTCTCCCGGTTGGTGGGGAGTCGGCTGGGAGGTTTGGGAGGTTATATATCAAGGGTGGCGTAGGGGAGAGAAGGTGGCGGCGGAGGGTGGGTGCTTATGATGTTGTGGGGCATGAGGTTCCTCGGGGTTGTTGCTCGGCGCTGATGGTGATGGGTGCTGGTGGAGAAGGTAGCTCCTGGGGCGAGTCGGTGGCTGGCAGGGGGGAGGGAGGGGCAGGTGTTGTTGACTCGGCCAGAGGGGAAGCGCAGAAGTCGGGGGCGGAAAGGGCAGCAGGGCAACATGCCGCTGGCATGTCATGGGAGGGGGAGCTGGTCAGGGTCTTGGAAAGGAGGTGCTGAGGTGCATTGGCATGGTGCCTCCGAAGGATGTGTTGTTTGTTCCTAAATGAAGCTCATCTCATGGAATGTGAGAGGATTGGGGCAGGCGTGAAGAGAATGACGATTGGAAGGTTGGTGAGGGAACACGGAGTGGATATCGCATTATTTCAGGAGACCAAGCTCTCGGGCGATACGAAGGGGCTTGGAGGGATGTTGGGGGTGGTCGCTTGGATTCCTTCAGATATATTGATGCGGTTGGGGCGGCGGGGGGCATGGTAGCTGCTTGGAATGGGGAGGTTTACACATTGATGGGTGACGAGCTGAGGGGAGAATGCTCCATCTCGGTGTTGTTGCGGCGGGCGTTGGACGGAATGAACATATTAGTCACGAATGTATACGGGCCCCCGGGAGGTGGGGGTATAGGCTCCCTGACTGAGGACCTAAGCCGGGCTAGGGAAGCTAATCCTGAGGTGTTGTGGGTTATTGCTGGAGACTTCAATATTACGATACTACCTAAGGACCGTCCAGGAGGAAGGGGTGGTGGTAGGGATGCTGGATCGAAAGAGCTGAGGGGGCTAGTGGATGACTATGGGTTGCAGATTTTTGATGCGGCAGGATGTCGGTACACGTGGCGTAACTCCAGGGCCCGTTCCCATATTGACAGATTCTTGCTCTCATTTGAGGCCTTCTTGTCGCTCCCTATCACGGAGGCTTGGGCGTTGCCGGGGGTGCACTCGGACCATACGCTGATTTTATGGTCGTCTAGGGAGGGGTCCAAGCATCGATTCTGCTTCCGGATTGAAAAGGCTTGGTTGTTGGAGGAGGGTTCGGGAGGTGCTGGCGGATTTTCGGAGAGGTCTTGCTCCGGATGGTTCTGCGACGAGCAGATTTGCCAACAAGTTGGGCGTGCTCAGGAGGTTCCTAATTGGGTATAACAAGGAGGTACGTGCTAGGCGTCGAGAGAGGAGGCAGATGGCTCAGGATGAGGTAGCTCGGTTGGACGGGTTGGAGGGTGAGCGAGATCTAGAGGAGGAGGAGTTGGAGGTGAGAAGGGAAGCTCTTGCTGAGATCTTCAGGGAGGACAAGAAAGAGGAAGTCGCCTGGAGGCAGCGATCGAGGCAGCAATGGGTGAAGGAGTGGGACGCGGATATGCGTTTCTTTCATGCGGTGGCCAGTGCAAGGAGGCGACCACATTCACTCGATCGATATTGGCGGGGTGAAGGTGGAGGGGGACGTAGAGGTGGGGGCGGCTATGAGGGCCCACTTCCAAGCATTCAGACGGCGTCAGCCTCATCGTGGTTGGCGTTGGCTGGGGAAAGGGGTGGCTACTTTTTCGGAGGATAAGGTGGAGGATCTGCTGCAGGACTTTACGGAAGACGAGTCAAGGAAGGCACTGCATCAGTTGAACATAGACGGGGCCCCTGGCCCCGATGGTTTCTCGGTATGCTTTTACAGGGAGTTCTGGGAGATTCTGAAGTTTGATATCATGGCGGTGGCTGAATTCAGGGACGGGAACCATGGATTTGAGAAGCTGAACAAAGCGCACATTTTTCTATTACAGAAAAGAACTGGGCCGACCAAAGTGGACTTCAGGTTGATTGCCTTATCTAATGCTATCTACCTCTTGGTGGCAAAGATTATGGCTATTTGATTGTCGCGAGTGATGGATCAGATCGTCTCCCCGAAACAGTCGGCGTTCGTCTCGGGGAGGGTTATGGCGGATGGGCTGGTCATGGCCTCTGAGATCGTGACGGATTGGAAGAGATCTAGGGCAAAAGGGGTGCTATGGAAGGTGGACTTCTCGAAGGCTTATGATTGTGTGGATTGGTGATTTCTTTGGGCGTCCTTGCTAAGGCAGGGATTCCCGGAGAGGTGGGTAGTGTCACACCCCCAAATTCCGTGATCGAGAATGATCGTGCAGACCCGGTAGCGGATGCTCGAGAATGATCGATGGAGATAAGGACTTCAGGAGGAGTCCAAAATGCATGGATATCAGGGAGGTTATCCATGAGAGTCTGGAGGCTCTACCGTACGTGATGGAGAAGCGTCACAGGACACTGGCTCGGTAGCAGAGTGTCGTGGTGCTAATAGCAGTGCGAGCAACGAGTACAGACAGCAGTGCAAGACATGACGATGGATGCACGCAGCGGTACGTACGCGAGCGCAGACGGGCGGTACGTAGTGAAGCAGTACGCATCGAGGAGCAATGCGGTACGGTCACATAGGCGTACGCACGAAGGCGCTCGGTATCGGTATTGATGCGTGGTGATCCAAGGAGGCATGGAGCGTTGCAGGTGCTGAGTACGAGCATTGTCGAGCATGCTCGGTATTACGCGTACGACAGTGGTCTGGAGGCCACGATAGCGAAGTTCTGGAGGACTTCCCCTTAGCATGCAGAACGCTAAGGAAGGGTTTACCGCACAAGGGTCTGGAGGCCGCGGGTTCCCTTATGGCACAAGACCAAGTGTTCGGTGGCACTTGGTGAATTATGGCAAAGCTGCATCAGCAGGGCGTTGGAGCGCATGCGTGCTGGTGACTGGGCGGTTGACTGGGCGTCGACCGTGCAGGAAGACGAAAGGACAACAAGGGAGTCGAAGAGACAAGCAGACGAAGAGTTCCTGAGGAACGCGAAGGGTTGCCAAAGAACTCGAAGGGTCTCTTGTGTCTTTATGTGTCATTATTGTAAATGTAATAATGAGTGTCCCTTGGGTTGCCTTGAGTCTTGTATAAAAGGAGAGGTGGTGGCTCATTTGTAAACACACAACACAACACAAGTGTAGAGTGTCACCCACTCCAGAGAGAGTTCCCCTTCTAATAAGAGAAGAGCTTTGTGCCCGTGCTTGTGTGATCGTGTGGTCGTGTTCTTGAGCGTTCTTGAGCGTGTTCTTGAGAGTGTTCTTGAGCGATCCGGAGTTCGTGCTCGTGTTTGTGTTGGAAGCGTCGGCACGCTAGCAAGCAGGAGTATCGAGAAGAGTTGGAGCGCGTCCGTGACCGTTCTACTCGGGAAGGCTGGTTAGCTACGGGTTAGCTAACGCCGCACAGGATCGGTCGAAATCGGTATCGGGATTTTGACCCTGTGACAAGTGGTATCAGAGCTTGGTTGGTGCCAAGAAGCGGGCAAAGCTACGAGCGGCTGTTGGTGCAGACGATCGCGGGAACAGAGGATACTTGTTGGTGCAAGTACATCTTCAATCAGCGGAGCGAAGATGGTGGGCGTTACCGATCGCGTAGCAGCATTGGAGCAGGCGATGGCAGAAGTGGAGTACACCATTGGGACTCATGCCCATCGCATCGCCGTCTTGGAGGATCGCTCTTCAGAAGGATCGGATGTTGGGGACGAGTCCCAACGCTCAGCGGAGCAGATCAAGTCCTTGGAGGACAAGCTGGAGGCGTTCAACACGATGATGGAGGATCTACGCAGCGAGATCTCCCTCATCAAGAAGGCATTGGCGAACAGCGGGAGCTCCACGGAGGTGCAGCGACGCAAGGTACCTGAACCCAAACCCTTCACAGGTACGCGGAGTGCCAAGGATTTGGAGAACTTCCTGTGGGACATGGAAGTTTATTTCGAGGCGACCAAAACGAGGGAAGCCGAGAAGGTCGGCTTGGCATCGATGTACATGTCGAGCGACGCCAAGCTATGGTGGAGGAGCCGTGCAGCAGACGAGGCGAGACCGAAGATATCCAGATGGGATGATCTAGTCACGGAACTGAAGGCGCAGTTCCTGCCGAAGAACACTGCGTGGATTGCACGGGAGGCTCTTCGACGCCTGAAGCAGACAGGCACTGTTCGTGAATACGTCAAGCAGTTCACGTCTTTACTACTGGACATCAAGGGGATGTCCGAGGAGGACAAGCTGTTCAACTTCACGATCGGGTTGCAGAGCTGGGCGCAAGCCGAACTGCGGAGGCAGGACGTGAAGGACCTGAATTCAGCGATCGTGGTGGCAGATGCGTTGGTCGATTATGGGGCGACTCAACCAGGCTACAACGCTGAAGAGAGGGAGTTCACCGGCAAGCAGAAGGCACGGTCGAAGGACAAGGGCAAAGGCGTTGCCCATGATCCACCCACGGAGGAACGGGAGTACTCCAAGAAGAGGGAGCAACCCAAGAGCAAGGGGTGCTTCATATGCGACGGACCGCATCGGGCGCGGGAGTGCCCAAAGAAGGAGATGCTCAACTCTCTTCGTACGGACGAGGAGGAAGAAGAAGAACGTGAGGTACGCTTGGGAGCCATTGGTGCTATGCGCAAGGTACATCTCACATCACTTCGAGCTGGAGCTTCGAATTCAGTGGAGCGAGGGAACTCCACAACAAAGAGCTTTGGAGATGCTAAAGCTCGATCGAGGACGCACAGGAGTGCGCAGGTGCGTGCGGAGCACCAACGTGTGTGCTGCAGACACACAACTGAAGCCGCGGATAGGAGAAGATCCGTGCACGAGAAGGCGATGCAGAGCTCTGGAGGGCGATGCAGCATGGACAAGGTGCTACACGTCCATGGAAGTGGAGTGGTGACGAACCACACCACCAACGATCTTGCAGGAGGCAAGATATCGAAGATGCTCGGAGCGCAGGAGGTGCTCACTTCCCAGGACACGGGTACGTCTACAGGGAACGGTAGAGATCGTGAACGAGCAAGCGTGGAGATGAGTACTCCACATGTGGAGCTGGAGCGACCACACAACAGCGATGGAGCTGCTGTATCCAGGAGGGATACATTGAGAACAGGAGCTGACGAGGAAGCTCCATTTCTCACGATGAAGACCAAGTCTTGGAGGGATGCGGTTCGTGGGAAGAACAAGTGCGGGAAGGGAGGCGGTGCACGCTTGTACCACCCTCCCAATTGAGCAGCATCAGGAGGTGCATAGCGGATGGAGGACCGTGACGAGACGCCAGCTGAAGTGGGAATGCTCGGTTGAGGACAACCGATTCTTCAGGTGGGGGAGGCTTGTCACACCCCCAAATTCCGTGATCGAGAATGATCGTGCAGACCCGGTAGCGGATGCTCGAGAATGATCGATGGAGCTAAGGACTTCAGGAGGAGTCCAAAATGCATGGATATCAGGGAGGTTATCCATGAGAGTCTGGAGGCTCTACCGTACGTGATGGACAAGCGTCACAGGACACTGGCTCGGTAGCAGAGTGTCGTGGTGCTAATAGCAGTGCGAGCAACGAGTACAGACAGCAGTGCAAGACATGACGATGGATGCACGCAGCGGTACGTACGCGAGCGCAGACGGGCGGTACGTAGTGAAGCAGTACGCATCGAGGAGCAATGCGGTACGGTCACATAGGCGTACGCACGAAGGCGCTCGGTATCGGTATTGATGCGTGGTGATCCAAGGAGGCATGGAGCGTTGTAGGTGCTGAGTACGAGCATTGTCGAGCATGCTCGGTATTACACGTACGACAGTGGTCTGGAGGCCACGATAGCGAAGTTCTGGAGGACTTCCCCTTAGCATGCAGAACGCTAAGGAAGGGTTTACCGCACAAGGGTCTGGAGGCCGCGGGTTCCCTTATGGCACAAGACCAAGTGTTCGGTGGCACTTGGTGAATTATGGCAAAGCTGCATCAGCAGGGCGTTGGAGCGCATGCGTGCTGGTGACTGGGCGGTTGACTGGGCGTCGACCGTGCAGGAAGACGAAAGGACAACAAGGGAGTCGAAGAGACAAGCAGACGAAGAGTTGCTGAGGAACGCGAAGGGTTGCCAAAGAACTCGAAGGGTCTCTTGTATCTTTATGTGTCATTATTGTAAATGTAATAATGAGTGTCCCTTGGGTTGCCTTGAGTCTTGTATAAAAGGAGAGGTGGTGGCTCATTTGTAAACACACAACACAACACAAGTGTAGAGTGTCACCCACTCCAGAGAGAGTTCCCCTTCTAATAAGAGAAGAGCTTTGTGCCCGTGCTTGTGTGATCGTGTGGTCGTGTTCTTGAGCGTTCTTGAGCGTGTTCTTGAGAGTGTTCTTGAGCGATCCGGAGTTCGTGCTCGTGTTTGTGTTGGAAGCGTCGGCACGCTAGCAAGCAGGAGTATCGAGAAGAGTTGGAGCGCGTCCGTGACCGTTCTACTCGGGAAGGCTGGTTAGCTACGGGTTAGCTAACGCCGCACAGGATCGGTCGAAATCGGTATCGGGATTTTGACCCTGTGACAGGTAGCATGGATCAAGCGGTGCGTCACGACTGTGTCGCTTGTTGTGCTCGTCAATGGTCGTCCGGAGGGGGGATTCTTTCAGCCCCAAAGGGGCATCAGGCAGGGACGCCCTCTGGCGCCGTTATTATTTGTTATTGTGGCTGATGCACTTACGGTGATGGCGAGGCTGGCGACGGCAGAGGGGTGGTGGTCTTGTTACAATTGCGGTGATATCTCTATTCCGCTATTGCAGTATGCGGACGACACGATGATGTTCTTAGGGGAGGATGAGGAGGGACTCCGGAGGGCCTCTTCGGTCATGAATATTTTTAGCGACATTTCCGGTCTGCATGTTAACAGGGACAAATTAGTGGTTGTGACGTTCGGTATGTCGGTTCTGGAGGTAGAGAGGGCATCCAGGGTACTCAATTGTTCGGTGGGCGCGCTGCCTATCACCTACCTTAGTTTGTCGTCGGTGGCTGGCCACCACAGGGTGAGGGACTGGAACTCTTTGATGATGAGGCTGGAGAGTAAGTTGGCAGGATGGAAGGCGGGATTACTTTCGAAAGGTGGAAAGTTGGTCCTATTGAAGCATGTCCTCTCGACGATTCCAGATTTCTTTTGCTCTATTAGGGTCTTGTCTATCGGAGTTTGCAAGAAAATTGAGGTCTTGATGAGAAGATTTTTCTAGTCAGATGGGCGACAGGTTAGGGGAGGCTTGTAACTGGTTGACTGGCATACATTGATAAGGAAGAAAGAAATGGGGGTTAGGTATCAGGAGGGTGGGAGAGGGTAATAAGGCCTTCATGGCAAAGTGGATGTTGCATATTTGGGGAGATTCGGAGGATCTGGTGTGCAGGTTGCTCAGAAGGATTTATGGGGTGACCATGTCGCTGGAAGAAGAGTTAGGGCGTCTCCCATCGTCATTATGGAGAGGTGTCACGCAGGTGGTCCCGGAGCTGAGATCGAATCTGAGACCTACAGGTGGTCCCGAAGCTGAGATCGAATCTGAGACCCATTTTAGGGAATGGAGGGAGCTTCCGTTTCTGGGAGGACGATTGGTCTGGGGAGGGGATCATTGGGGATCGTTATCCTAGACTGATGCAGATGGCGGCGAATAGGAGGGTACTCGTACAGGAGCTGTGGGGAGGAGGTGCATTCTCACCGATTTTTGTTTCAGAGCTTTCCGACTAGAGATGTGAGGAGTACTTGGAGCTGTAGGTTGCGCTGGCGTAGGGAGAGGTACCCTCGGTGGGTAGGGACCACTATGCGTGGAGCGACGAGAAATTCTCGATTAAGAAGGCTTATGGCTTCTTCGCTAAGGAAGGGGAGGGGGTGGTCGTTGATGATGTGAGAATGATCTGGAGGAGAAGGGTTCCCAATCGTGTCAAGGTTTTCCTTTGGTTGTTCAGGCTTGGAAGGATTCTCACGAATGCACACAGGGGGCAGATTCTTCGAATGGATGATACTCTATGCAACAGATGTAGCGTCGGGTAGGAGGATGCAGACCACTTGTTTTTTTCATGCTCTCTTTCTTCTGAAGTGTGGGGTAGAGCTGGCATCTCTTGGCTCGATTCTCAAGGCTGTGAGACTTTTTGGAGGGACATCAGAGCGATATGTGGCAATAGCCACGAGGATTATATGCTTCCGTTTGTGTTGCTATGGACGATCCAATGCGCGCGGAATGCTGCTTTGTTTAGAGGGGAAAGGTTCCGTTCTGAGGATGTAACTGAGCACTGCAGGGCGCTTTGTAGAACATGGAGCATGTAATAAAGCAGCTCCCTGAATCTATTTTATATAGAATATATTTCGAGGTGGATCCCATCCTGGGAGGCCACCCATATTTTTATTCAAAAAAAAAAAAGTTGTAACATCTCGTTAACCTATAGCAACAACCCTTAGGTTCGAGACTATAACTAATAGCCTTAGAAATTGTTTCCTAAGCACACGTTTAACAGACAAAAAATCAAATTAAAAGTAGAAATCACTATCCTCCCTAGCCTCTATCATGGTAGTAAAGCTATCTCAGGAAAACCCCACATCATCCTTCTCCAAAAAATTACGAACCATTCATATCTAGTCCTCACATCCAACTACAGATATCGAACACATCATGCAAAGATCGCCTTGTTAATGCTCTCAAGTATTCTCACCATCCAATTTACAAACAACGCCACTTTTAACGCTCATAGGCCCCGAACTCCTTTCCCCCCATACCTTTCCCTGCACAACTCCCTCCATTTCACCAACACCTTAGAACACCCTACCCACCTGGATACTTATAATAATATAATGGAATATGAGAAAAAACATCAAGGTTAGTAGCACCAAACAACTACCATATGATAGTCTTGAATGTTCAAACCAAGACCTCAAATCGGTTTCGGTCATTGTATCGAAGATTGGCCAAAATTAAATTTCCATTGAAATTCAATCGAAATTTTAGTTATTTCTCTCCCAATTTCTTCAGTGGACTCGCTACAACTTGAAATATCGACCATTTCGATCGTATTTCAGGACATGTCAAAACCGATGCCATGGTTCAAACATCCAAACTCCTCTACACATTCTCCAAGAGCAACAAGCGATTTATTTCCCTCTTAGGTGTGTCCAACAAGGATAGACCAAATTCTTTCTAAAGAAAATAAGGATAGGCCAAGATATATTAGCAGGAAACCCCTTGTAGGGTCAGAAGGATATCTGCACATTGCATCACATTGTTGTTCTCAAGGTTAAAAGTGATGAACGTCAACTTCTACGGATCTTAGTTCCGAAGCTGAACAGAAGATGGCCAATCAATGTCTTCGTTTTCTGAGAAGGATTTTTTCTCTCATACACCTTGTGTCTTTGTTTGTGTGACATTCATTCATCATTTAAATCCTGCTTATGACAAACTCTCCCCCAGAATTGTCAAGTATGCTTTGTTAGGATACTCTTCGACCCAGAAGGGATACCGACGCTTTGATCTAGTTCGACAAAAGTACTATACATGTGCAGATGCCACCATCTTTAAGCCGGTTATGTATTTTTCTCCTACAAGTGATATGTTGACTCCCTATGACTCTTGAGAGGAGGTCTACATGCCTCCTACTCCTACATCACCACTACCTCCAGTCGCGATCCCTCCTATGCTACCACCACCTCCACCAATACCTCCCACTCAACAGTTTGCACGAGTCCTACTTAGGAACCTGTTAAGATTCTTATATCTTGTTATCTTTATTTATATTGTTTATTTCTCCAGTCTTGTTTATGAAATTTACCCTTTGAGCTTTTCTCCTATATAAGAGAACTCTAGGGCTAGAAGGAATAAAACTTTTCATTTTCACTTTCCACATAGTATCAGAGCGATGATCCTAGACCGGAGCATGTGCCCTAGCGCCACAACCCCACCAAAACCCTCACGTGAGCCGCGCGTCGCCTCCAGTCGTGCGTTGCCCTGCGCTCGCACCTCACGCGTGTGCGCGCAGCCCTCTTGTGTCCCTGTGCATCACGCGCGCATCATGCTTGTAGCGCATCACGCGTGCAGTCCTCCTACATTATCATGCGTGCAGTCCTGCGCTCATGCGCCTTTTCCCCTGTGCGTGTCCCAGTGTGACGCTGGCATTGCTGCGGACTACAAGGAACCCTTGAGGAATGGAAGGGGTTGTGGTATGAGTCTACACCCACAACCATCTTCCTATATGTCCGGGTAGACATTATTTATCTTGTTTGTAACCCCAGTCTTTAGAGACTGTTGTCATCATGTCAGACAACAAAGCAGATATTCCATCCCTAGGTGCCTTCAAAGATCAAGCACCCATTGTGAAGATGGATGGAACGAACTATGAACTGCGGGTCATGCAGTTCATGAGCATGATGCAATGTAATGGCAAGAAGCATATCCTCACAAAAGAGGAACATGTTGACAAGACTGGGGTTAATGCCTCATGGGAGGCAGACGATGCCTATGCACGTGTATGGCTATCTGGCACGGTATCCACAGAGATAGCCAATGACGTTTTGAGTCAGCCCAGGACGAAGGCTATGTGGGACATTCTCGCCGCTACATACTCTCCGATGAAGAACGAGTCGAAGATTCTGCAACTTCAGCACGACATCTTCACTTCGAAGCAGAATGGTCGTCCTCTTCATACCCTCTACATTTCTCTAAAGGGTATGTTCGAGAAGTTACATGGTTACATTCCCTTGACTGCCACACCAGAGCAACTCAATGTATATAGGGATTCAGTGATGACGGGAGTGTTTTTAGCAGCACTTGATCATGAGTATGATGCAGCTAGAGCACAGTTTCTTACCGATGCCACCATCTTATGGAGGAGGCATATCGCCAGGTTGAGTAGGCTTTCCACCTCACTTGGTGGTACCCAGTTGTCTCAGACGTCTTCAGCCATAGCAGCATCCCGTGGTTGTGTGTGGGGGGGGGGGGTAGTCGGCCCCCTCGGCAGCCTTGTACTTACGGTCACAAACCAGGTCACTCTGAGGAAACATGCTACTCCAAGCATGGGTTCCCAGCTTCAGCTCGTGTTGCAGAGCAGACCCACCAACAAGGGGGTCCTTCACATGTCTCTGATCAGAGGTTTGATGAACTTGTGGCACGGTTCAGAGAGATCACGCCTACTTCTGGGTCAACAAGCTCTCCTTCAAGATCCTCAAAGATAGCTGCCTCAGCATCAACATCCACGTCAGGTACAGCATATGCTCTTACTAGTTATTACAGGGCAGACTTGTCAGAATGGATCATGGATTAAGGAACATCTCATCATCTCTGTGGTGACAGAAGTCAGTTGAGTGCTTTCTGTCCATCTCAGACGAGACGGTCTGTTGTGATGGCAAATGGGACACACTCTCCCATTACCAGTCAGGGGGAGGTTGTAACATCCGGATTCCAAACAAACTCGAACCCAACCCGATAAGGTCTGATTAACCCAATAAAGTTATCTAGCAACATTAGATGACTTAAATCGACCAATTGATCGTGAATCAAAAGTCGTTCGGGCGAAATCGACCAAAAATCGATCGCATCGTAATGCGTGCCCGAAAAAACTGTGACATAAATTCGGAAACCGCGAAACGAATCGAGACCGTCATAAAATCCGATTCGACGAAACAAGACCAACGGAATCGACCGTTCGTCAATCGAAGTTCGTTTGATATTTTTAATTCACAAAATTTAATCCCAAACCAAAAAATGTATCTTGAAATCTCAGGCATCCAAACCCGATCAAAAGTATATCAGTATTATGCTCATATTGATCGTCGTCCAGAGACGATCAAATCGAGATATTGCATGTCAAAATCCGAGGCCTGAGGCGCGATTACGGTCAACTTCAAATATGTCAAATAAGGGAGATTTTTAAAAATAATAATAATAAAATTAATTTTTATTTTGTCTATCGTAGCAGAGTGCTACAACCATGCTAAGCGGCTGTCCATTTGCTTATCCACGTGGACCCTCAAATTCTCTCCATTTGGCATAAATTTTCTCTCCACTTGGCTAAATTCAAGACCTCTCTTTTCTCTATATAAACACCAAACACCCTTCCCATTCTCCCAAAAGTTCCAGCCGAGAGAAGAGGGAGAGCTCCTGCTCTCTCTCTCACCAATTTGCAGCTACAGCTCCCCCTTGCTGGAAGACCTTCGTTGCTTCTGACCAAGCAGCTGGGAGAGCAGCAACTGCTACCTCTACAGCACAAAGTTGCTGTCCAGCAGCTCATCAAGAGCTACAACAGTTCCTTCAAACAGCTGGAAGCAGCCGTTCCTTGCTCTTGAAGCTCCTGTTGAAGATTCTTCTCTCCTAAGAAGCTACATGTTTCTAAATTTCCAAATTTGGGAGATTTTTAAAGGTACAATCCTCAACTTCTCTCTTGTTGCCATGCATGTGTGTTCCTCCTAATTTCATTTTCATTGATAAGTTTGAAGTTGTCATGCTTCATAAAATCTCAACACTGTTGTCATCATTTCCTGAATTGCAGATAGCAGTCTCTCATCCTTGTTCTAAAATATTAAGGGATCAACCAATATAAATGTTTTGTTGTTAAGGCATCTACTCTCATTATCTCAAGAAACTTCAAGTAATCAACCTCGAAGTGAAGCAACAATATTTAAGATTTAGGGAGGATGGTTTCAGTACAGTTTTTTCTCTTTCCAGAAAGATCTATGCAATCAAACTAACTGTAAATGTTTAAATTTTATATATTTTATTTGTGTAACCTTTGAGTTACAAATTACTTTTGCATTCCTAGATTTTATTTCTGGTTATAAGTGATGATAAAATATATCGTGACTGATAAAATAATATAATCGGTCATGTTCTCGAAGCTATATATATAGATATATATTTATATATGGAAAGCAAATTCTGTATACACAGAATTATGGGTAGTTAGAACTTGGAAAACCGCATATCTTAAAAATTACTTGAAACTACAGTAATGAGACTCAATTTTCAACTATCGTAGATTTAGGTGTTATACTTTTGGAATTCAAGTTTAGCCCAATATATTTCCCTGTTTCAACAGTAATGAGATTGATTTCCAATCATTTTAGAATTAGATGCTATGCATTTGGAGGTCAAGATTAGCCTAATATACTTTCCTGTTTCAATAGTTCTTATAAAGATGTATTCTAAATTGTTGACTGGAATGATATTATGTTGGAAGAAAGGGACATATGGAGTCTACTTTATTGCAAACCTAAAAAGGAGAAGATTCACATAATCGGGGAAGATGTTTTAACACGTCTAAGTTCCATGAAAAATTAAGGTAATTGTTATCTTAAAATGAATCTTAAGGCATGAATAATGAGCTTCAATCCTCGGAAACTTTGCAATATATGTCCCTAATGTTACTATTGCTTAACAAGTTAAATATAAGATAAGATTATATACATTTTTTATATTTACATATAACTTATAAACACACTAACTAATACGTGCTAAACACATGTTTCCATATTAGTCGTAAGACGCCCTATATATATATATATATATATAGAGAGAGAGAGAGAGAGAAAGAGAGAAAGAGAGAGAGAGGGCTTATCCAATGAGCCCTGTGCCCATTAACGTTTCAATGAGCACCCATTCTGGGCCATACACGTGTATTAGCAATAATTATATTTCTAATTATAGGCTAACACGTATTTAAAAAAATCCTATATTTCCTATTATACAACGTCGTTAAATATTGGAAGACGGTTTTGAAAAGAAACGATTCAAATAAATGATTCCACGCGGATGATTAAGGATCCAAACGCTATGATAGTAATAAATATAATTCAGTCAAGTAAATGCTTATTGTGGGATCAGTAATATCAAGACAATGATCAGTATTTTACATCCAAATAGTTACATTGTACAGAATTTAGTAATATGTATAAAATGGTCAAGTAAATGTGTGTTGTGAGATCAGTAATAACATAACAAATGGTTAGTAATACCATTGTATATGTAATGTGCATTGCATTAACAAATAGTTACTTTCTTACTTAGCAGTGCCCATGACTTACTGACCATTACTTTGTTATTACTGATCTCATAGTAGCTATTACTTGAAAAACGTACACATATTACTAATCATTTGTTATGTTTTTACTGACTTCACAACAAGCACTTACTTGTCCATTGTATATATATTACTGAAATCTGCACCATGTAACAAAATGAATGTAAATTACTGACCGTTGTTTGGATATTACCAAGGTTTAAAAAAGCGCGCGGCGGTCCGAGGCGTTTTCTCTAAAATTGAGGCGAGGCGTAAGCCTCGAGGCAGGCGAGGCGTAAGCCTCGAGGCAGTCGAGGCGTAAGCCTCAATTTTTTGAAAAAAAATAAAAATTAAATCAAAATACATTGAAAAAAGTAAATAATATCATTAAGCTTTGGCAAAAACACATTCAAGAATAATGTAAAACTATAAAAAGATACAATACATAAGCGATGAAGGCATTGAAGTTCAAAAATACTAATAGTAAGCCAATATTATACGGAATATCAAGTTCTAACTCCAACTTCAATGTTTTTATATAAGTATTAAACTAAGGTCTATACTTAATAGTAAAGTACAATAGAAACCTTTTTTTGGTTTTTAAAGTAAACAAAAAATAATAATATACCTTGAATCCCAAACATTTGTCTTGCTGAACATAGTTGGAGAACCATCATATGCATCCCCTCCTGCCATATTATATCCCAACAAGACGGGGGTCTCGCTGCCCGGTCAGCGAGCCTGGGGGGGGTCTAAGGGGGAGCAGGTGCGCTCCCCACTACGGGGGTGTGGGGGCAGCGCCCCCGGCGATTTTTTTTACTAACGATTTTAATTCTATTTTGTTATTCACAATAAAATGTAATAATCATTTTACTTCATGTTTTATTTGTCAACATTGCTTCTTCATATATGTGATAACTATACTAAGATTTACAACTCATACAACCAAATAACAACATTAAGTTGCAAATTTGAACTAATATAAAATATTTATTACAATTCAAACTCAAATCTATGTGCAATAGAACTAGTATGTGTAGATGTATGATAAATTGAACATTATGTATATAAGATCATGATCTTCTTCGTTTCAGACGATTTTTTCTTTTTTTTCATGGATCTATATATAGAAATATGCAACTATGCAAGGTTTAACATGAAAACATAGGCACAAATATTAGAAAAATTATGCTTAGGTAAAAATAGGGTCGAACACAAAGCAAATAATCAAAAAGTAAAAAAAAAGCTTCCAGCTCGAGGCTTACGCCTCCGCCTCGCCTCGACCGCCTCGCGCCTCGAACGCCTCAAGCTAGATCAAGGCGTACGCCCTGACCCATGGACCTGAGGCGTGCGTCTCGGGGCGATTTTGGCGCGCCTCGCCTCGAGGCGTACGCCTTTGCGCCTCGAGGCGCCGCTTTTTAAAACTATGGATATTACTGACTTCACAACAAGCACTTGTCCATTGTGTATATATTATGAATTCTGCACCGTGTAATAAAATGAATGTAAATTACTGACTGTTGTTTGGATATTACTGATCTCGCAACAACCATTTACGTGAGTATTATTTCTAAACTAATGAATTTATTCAAAGTAATAATGCATATAGAAATTACTGACTTCACAACAAGCACTTACTTGACCATTGTGTATATATTACTGAATTCTACACCATATAATAAAATGAATGTAAATTACTGATCGTTGTTTTGGATATTACTGACTTCACAACAAGCACTTACTTGTCCATTGTGTATATATTACTGACCTGAACATTTGGATCTCGATTTTCTGCACGAAATCATCGATTCGAATGTTTTCTTTCCAAAACGATCTTCCTATTTTTTAGGACGCGATATAATTGGAATACCACTTATTGTTAAATCACTTTGCATATTAATCTCCTTCCAAAAATAACATCCTTCGAAATAGGTAACGACCCAATTGGTAATACACGTGTGTGACCTACAAATGGTGCTCACCGAAACGCTAATGAGCCATGTGCCCATTAGATAAAAATCATATATATATATAATTACCATGAATCAACGATTGATTGGTAGAAATCAAGAACTTAATATGAAAGTTTATGAATACACAAAGAAAATATCATGTCCACTATAGTTAACCTCTTAATGAATGATAACATAAATATGTGGGTAATGTTGTTTGGAGCACATTAACTTATCAGTTGATCTTGCACATGCTTCATGTTGAGCTGGGAATCTTGAGATAGGCAGATGATCTTGACATTTGGAAGTATATCTTCACGCAAGTAATGTAATCATCATAATTTTATTGATTTGGGTATTCATACTCTACAAGGATGGAAAATCCTGAGTAGGAATGAGAATTTGATATGTAATTAGTTAAGACTAAAAATCATATGTGCTGGTCATGGTGAACTTTACACCTAACTGTGCGAGAGCGCGGTGACTTTCAACTGGGCGGAGGAAAGGAAGCCCAGTTCGGGCAGCGGCCGCTAAGTGCGCAGGTCTAGGATCCCAGTCCTTTTCACGATTTTTACGCGAGTTCGCAGTGTTTTTACGCCTCGTTTGGATCCCGACTTTTAACCAATCCGGTGACCCCTCTGTTTTAGGATACCCATGCGGGGGATCCTCGGTTTTCAGTTTTTTGTACGAGCTTGTCTGCTCGTACTAGTCGGGCCAGTTTCTAGAGCGACTTTTCCGGAGTCTCTCTCACCCGTCTCTGGGGCATAGTTTTGGAGTAGACATTTCCCTCTCTTGGACCGCACTTCCAATTAGAGGGCGGGACGGAAGAGCCTTTTTGTAGGCTACCTCACCGCTTGTGTTTTGTCCTTTTGCCAGCAGAATTGGCGATTCTACATCCAATCATCCATGTCTACATCTCATTCATCTACGGTTACATCTGAGACAGTTACAGTTGAGAGTTGTAGGATTTACAATCAAAGTGACTATAATAAAATTTGATTTGAAATAATATGACTATAATAATATAAGAATATATATATACACAAACCCACACACTTATGGACAATCAATTATAATATAAATATGTTATTATATGAGCAATGTTGGGATAATGGGTGAGCATGGGTGGTACATACAAGCAACTTGACAAACTTTTTATATTGCAAGTAGATGTAAATTTTAGATGTTTATGCCTTTCTACTTGCCTCTTTTGCAACCAATTTAATTTTTTATATATAATATGATTATGGGAAGTACCAGCAACTGATGATGCCTCTTCTCCCTAACATGCTTTGGCAGGCAAGGAGCATGTCGCTCAGTAGCTATTGATGAGATCTGGTGATCGTGTATATACCAAAAGGTATGATATCTTTTGTTGCAGCTTTTGTACTATTATATTATAGATGTAATTTCCTCTTCAGTCTGATGTTGGGATATGTGCAGTATTCATGAAATCGGTCGCGCGGGCCGCATATGCGGCTGCATATGGCCGTGTGGCATGCATACTGCACCGATTTCATGAATCAGTGCATTATGCGCCCATCCCGCACATGCGGCCCGCATATGCCTCGCATATACCCCGCATATGCCCCGCATACTGCTCCAGCAACTCCAACTTTTCAATCTTCTCATTCAGGTCCTTCATTCCATAGCTTTGTCTCTTCCTTCATTCAATTGTAAGAATATGACATGCATTTCCATACAATTGCAATGCGTTATACCATTATGTATATGCAATGTTTTATTTTTTTCTCATGTTTTCATGAATATATGCAATGTATCACCGAATATTTTTATATATGCCGATTGAGGTTTTGCTCATGTAGTGCATGTATGTGTATTGAAGTTTTCTTATTATGAATCATCTAATATGTGAAGTTTTTATGGTACATGTTTTTTGTGATTAAATATGAAGCAATTAAAAGCATATATACACACCCATATAACATGGACCGTTTTTCTTAGATCTTCTTTAACTCCACTTAGATACATAAATTCAGTGGTAATGTTATTCATATATATTTATTTATTTATAAATTAAAAATTAGAAAACCGTGTAGAACTGTATATACCCCGCATATGCCCCCGCATACCGCTTATTCAGTATTCAGTGACCATTCCGAACGCATACGCATACCGCATTCCTGAACCTTGGATATGTGAATGTATCATCAACTTCATGTATATTTTGTAAATTTATATATGAAAATTAATGAAAAGAAAAGTCGGTGGCTCTTGTTGTTACGTTGTTCCGTGGAGATACAATGTTGCTTGAATGTGAATGTCATATGTAGCTTCAACGTGAAACAACATTTCCATGATTTTCAATACTTTGTGCAATCATATGTGAATGTAATAATGTGAATGTTTCGTAAAACGGGTACCCGGATCCGAAGGGGTTCACAGAGGTGCAGTTGGCCCCCGCAATTCGACTTCAGAATGTTCTCTACGCTCCTGAATTTTCTATGATTTACTGTCAATTAGCCAAATCACTAAGGAATTACATTGTCCTGCCATATTTGATCCACCTACTCTTGTGTTTCAGGATATTCTCATGGGCAGGGTGATTGGAACTGGCTGTGAGCAAGGAGGCCTCTACAGACTCGTGCAATCTCCTTATGTTGGTGTTACATCTCTTCAAGCTGAGTATGTCTCTCCCTACATATGCCATCTTCGGTTTGGTCATCTTCCTCTACCAAAACTGTGGCATGTTCTTCCACAGATTTCTCCTCGATCTACCTTTCAATGTGAGGCCTGCCAGCTTGGGAAGCATCATCAGTTTACTTTTCGGAGTCGTCAGGGTCGGAGTGGTCATGGTTTGTCAGAGTTAATCCATTTTGATATTTGTGGTCCCAGTCGTGTCCCAGATCATCAGGGGCATAGGTTTTATCTGGTCACTGTTGATAAGTTTTCAAGATTGTCTTGGGTCTTTCTTCTTAAAAATAAGTCTGATGCCGGTCATGTTATTCAGTCATTTTTCATTTAAATAAAGAACATTTTTTCTGCAAAAGTCAAGTTTATACGTTCTGATAATGCCCTAGAATTTTGCAGTACACAACTTTCCCAATTCCTTAAGTCTCTTGGTATTATGCATCAGACATCTTGTGTACATACTTCCCAACAGAATGGGGTAGCTGAGCGAAAATCCCGCCATCTTTTGGATGTTGCCAAGACTCTTTTGATTCAGAGCCATGCCCCTTATTCGTATTGGGTGGATGCGGTTCTTACTGCCTGTTATCTGATAAATCATATGCCCTCTTTAGTTTTGAGGGAGAAGATCCCATTCTTGATTGTGTTTCCTGAGACGGATCTTTTTTCTCTTACACCTCGTGTGTTTGGTTCAGGGGCTTTTGTTCATCAGATATCTCCTCGTCTTGACAAGCTCTCTCCCAGAGCTGTCAAATGTGTGTTTGTTGCGTATTCCAAGACCCAAAAGGGATATCGTTGCTTCGATCCTGTTCGATGAAGGTACTACGTTAGCGTTGATGTCACTTTCTTTGAGTCTGTCATGCGTTCCTCTCCCACAAGAGGACCTGGAGGTGGCTGGGGCTTGGGGCTCCGACTGTCTCGGAGGTGGACTGCGCGATGCTGACTAGGTCGATTTCCTTGGAGGAGACTAAAGCTGTCGTGTGGGAGTTAAATGACGATGGGTCTCCGGGGCCTGACGGTTTCTCCGTTGCATTCTATCGTGATTTCTGGGAGGTGGTGGGCGTGGATGTTTTTGAGGTGGTTACCGAGTTCTGTAATGGGAATGCGGGATTCGATCGAATTAACAGGGCCATTTTGTTGTTGATTCCTAAGTCGCCCGCGGCGGAGCTATTGGGGACTTCCGTCTCATCTCGATGTCTAACGCCAATTACTTAATCGTGGCCAAGATGTTGGCTCGGAGGCTTGCTCAGATACTTGATTCGATTGTTTCTCCGATCCAGGCCGCTTTTATTCGGGGCAGACAAATTTCTGATTGTATCACGGTGGCTTCAGAGTTGGTGGCCGATTGGAGGAACTCGGGGAGGCAAGGGGTGCTTTGGAAGATTGATTTTGCCAAAGCGTATGATAGCCTTGACTGGAGCTTCTTATGGTCGGTTCTCAGAAGGCGGGGTTTCCCTGAGCTTTGGATTTCATGAATGCGACGTTGTGTGACCACAGTGTCTTTCTCTGTGCTGGTTAATGGCGGTTTGGAGAGGGGATTCTTCCAGCCTAGAAGGGGGTTGCGCCAGGGGTGCCCCCTGGCCCCTCTCCTGTATGTCGTGGCTACGGACGTCCTGGCACGTATGGCTGATCGGATCATTGATGTTGGGCTCTCGAAAGGCTATTCTAAGGGGAACCTCTCCGTGCCCTTGATTCAATTCGCTGATGACACCATCTGCTTCGTTGAAGGCGGTGCTGCTGAGGTTGCTGGCATGTCGATGACCCTTGATTTATTTAGTGAGATGTCGGGGTTGTTTATGAATGGGACCAAGTCTAAGGTTATTCCTTTCGGAATGACGGAGGAGTTGGCGCTTGAGTGCGGTCGAATTTTGGTGTCTACTCTGGGCGAGCTTCCAATTGGGTACCTTGGTCTTCCATTGGTGATTGGAAGGGCAAGAGCAAGGGATTGGATTCCGGTTGTCGAGAGGATGGAGGCGCGCCTGGCTGGTTGGCGTGCGGCGCTTCTTACCAAGGGAGGACGACTTGTTCTTCTCAACTCGATCCTCCTCTATCCCGGTATACTTCTTGTCGAGTCGTCGGTTGCCGGTTGGGATTCGTAGGAGGCTTGATACTTGTATGCGTAGATTTCTGTGGGGAAAAAATGATGAGTCGGGGGTGGGATTCACCTTGTGGCGTGGGATGAGGTGACTCGGGGGAAACTCGAGGGGGGTTTGGGAGTAAGGCGTTTGGAGATTGTTAATGAAGCTTTCTTTCTCAAGTGGGCGAGTAGGGTTTGGGGCCAGGGTGGAAATTTCTTTATTGATGTATTGCGGGAGATCCATGGGGCGAGAAGGGCAGGGGAAGAGAGGGTGGGGTTGAGTGGTGCTCGAACACCTTTTTGGCGTGGTGTGCAGGAGGTATTCGTGAGGCATCGAGCGAGATTTAAGCCGGTGCTGGGGAATGGAGAATCGTTCTTGTTCTGGAAGGACAATTGGTTGGGAGGGGATCCCTTGAATGCTCGTTTCCCGAGGTTGTTTGCGTTGGCAGCTGACAAGGATGCCTCAGTAGCCTCTTGCTGGGAGAATGGGTATTGGTGCCCGCGCTTCGGGGCGAACTTTTCGGATCAAAGACTTGATGACTTTCTTTCCCTGCTTGACGTCCTCGGTGTTGCTGATGGGCCATCCGTGGGGCAGGACCACTGGATCTGGAGGGACGGTATCTTCTCGACGCGCAAGGCCTATGGGGCATTGGCTCTCGCACCGCCGGTGCGATCAGACTTCTTGGTGTGGGACTGCTGCTTTTTCTGGGGGCTAAGATTACCTTTGCGCCTTGGCTTCTTCTTTTGGCTCTTCCGCAGGAGGAGGCTTTTGACGAAAGACCGTTGCTCTAGGTTCTTGGTGAATGTTTCCAATCTCTGTGTGCTGTGCGATTTGGAGGTGGAAACTCTTGAGCACCTTTTCTTCGAGTGCCCCACGATAAGGGGGTGTGGGAGGATCCGATTGTGGATTGGGTGAGAACGCATGACTTGGAGGCCTTCTGTGACTCGTTGTTTCTTAACAGGAATAGAGATAGAAGAGACTTATTTTGATTCCGGTGGCGAGGCTGTGGTCGATTTGGCTTGGCCGGAATGAGGCCATCTTCTCAAGCCAGCGCTTTTACAAAGAGAACGTGCTTAATCGCAGTGAGAGGTTGGTGGAGGACTGGGGCGGCGTCTAGTTCTCGATTTTCCTTTGGTTTGTTGGAGGTTGTGTTGCCTCTTTGTATAGCTTCATTTTGTTTTTTTACAACCTTTTTTTCCTTTCTTTTTCTTTAATTTATCGGGGTGAACACCGTTGAGTGTCTCCCCTTTTTTTGGGCTTCAAAAAAAAGCTCACTCCTTCAGAGGATGGAGAAGAGGTCTATATGCCTCTACCTCCGATCTCCACGACACCATCATTGCCACCACATTCTTCACCACCTCCTCCACCACCGCCTCCGTCGCCTCCACTACCACTTACTTTCTACACTCAGGTTTACCAGCATCGACCATGTGCTCCTGTGCCTCCTCCATCATCCAGCCTGCCTGAGGTATGTTCTGAGCATATGAGTTCTTCTTATGGCACTAGTGATTTGCATATGCAGCATGAGGTGCAAGATATCTTGGAGCATACTCCTGTGAATAATGAGGATCTCTATGTACCTATTGCTCTACGGCGGCAGATTCGGGCTTGTACCATGCATCCTATTGGTTCTCATGTCTCCTTGAGGTGTCTTTCCAGGGATTTTCAGATGTTTGTGTAGGATTGTCTGTTGTGGAGATACCACGATCATATCATGAGGCGTTGCAGAGCAGTCAATGGCGTCTGGCCATGGAGGAGGAGATGACAGCCTTACAGTCTCGAGGTACGTAGAGTATTGTCCATGATCCCCCAGGTGTGTCTGTTGTTGGCAGCAAGTGGGTGTTTACTGTGAAACACCGAGTTGATGGTACAGTGGACAGATACAAAGCCAGATTGGTTGCTCGTGGATTCACCCAAACCTATGGGATGGATTATCATGACACTTTTTCTCCAATTGCACGTCACTCTACGCTGCGGATTCTTATTGATGTTGTTGTGGTTCGTGATTAGCCGCTCTTCCAATTAGATGTCAAGAATGCTTTCTTGTATGGCGATCTACAGGAGGAAGTTTACATGCAGCAGCCACCCGAGTTAACTACTGAGGGGGAGTCCAGTATGGTGTGCCGTCTTCATAAGGCTAAATATGGTCTTAAACAGAGTCCGAGGGCTTGGTTTCAGAAGCTCTCAGAGTTGAGTGAACAGAAGGGGTTCATCAGATCCACTGCAGATCATTCTCTTTTTTTAAGAGAAATCAGAGATGTGTCGCCGTTGTTTTGGTTTATGTTGATGATATTGTTGTGACTGGCAGCGATAAACAGGGCATTCAAGCAACTAAGGATTTCCTCGAACAACAGTTTGTTACCAAGGACCTTGGCTTGCTTCGTTATTTCCTTAGCTTGGAGTTTGCACGAAATCAGCAAGGTATGGTTATGACGCAAAGTATGTAACTGACCTTCTATCTGAGATTGGCATGATAGGATGTAGACCAGCTACTACACCAATGGATCCTAATGATAGGCTCTATGATAATGACTCTGAGGAGGTGGACAAGAGACGATACAGAGAACTGGTAGGAAAGCTGCTATATGTTACTATAACCAGGCCTGATATATCATTCGTTGTGAGCAGAGTCAGCCAGTTTATGGAGCAACCCAGGCAGGCACACATGGATGCTGTTTGCATGATCTTGAGATATATGACGTCATCTCCAGGCGCAGGTCTTCTTTTTAGAAGAGATACGTCTCTTACAGTTATTAGATTTGCATATGCAGATTATGTTGGATGTCCCAAGAACAGGAAGTCTACTTCAGGTTTCATTGTGTTTGTTGGTAGCTCATTGGTTTCATGGAAGAGTAAAAAATAAACAGTTGTTGCTCGATCTAGCGTTGAATCAGAATATAGGGCCATGGCCCAAGGGAGTACAGAAATGATGTGGGTCAAGTCTGTCCTGACTGACCTAACTATTGAGGTGCCTCTTCCTATGCATCTCAAATGTGATAATCAGGCAGCCTTGTTCATAGCAAATAATCCATCATTCCATGAGAGAACAAAGCACATTGAAGTAGACTGTCACTACACTCGTGATTTGATCCAAAAGGGGTTTATTTCCACATCTCATGTTGCTTCAGGTGATCAGATTGCAGACATGTTCACCAAAACTCTTGCGAGAGGTCCGTTTCACCGGTGTTGTTCCAAGCTGAGCATGATAGATAGATATATATGCTCCAACTTGAGGGGGAGTGTTAAGATTCTTATATCTTGTTATCTTTATTTATATTGTTTATTTCTCGGCCGCATACTCGGCCGCCTATTGGATAGACTTCAGGCTCATCTATAGTTGTTGCTGTCTGGCTACAGGAAAAATTAATTTTTTTCCTATAATTTAATTGAACTATTTACAACAGTTGCTGTACAAAAAAATATTTAATTATATAAAACGTTTTTATTTAATTTCTTCCAATGTTGTTGCATGTCTCTACATTTGTTTAATTTGAATTAAATACAATTTAGTTATAGAATCTGATGCATGTTCTTTCGTGAAAAATATATATGTCAGTAGTTTGCTTTCTTCATTTACCTTTTTTCTCAAGTGTTCAGATATTTTGCACTAGAAAATTGACTTAAATCCCTTAGCTAGATGCCATCTCATTAACAATTGATAAAAGGGAGTTCGGTTGTTTAATAACTAAATTATATTGATTCATAATCTAATTTTATTTAGTTAATTCCTATATAAACATAACAAATATTTTTAAAGGGAATTGATTTATTATTGTATAATTTTTTGTCTTATATTTTTATATTTCAACAGTAAGTATGCCAATTAATTACACCTTAAAACTTTTGTTATGAATTACTCTCTATTCTAAATGGACATTTTTTTTGAAATGCTTTGCTTGAAGTCATGTTGTACTAAAAAATCTATGCATATATTTCGTTTATTATTTTTTCCAAAACATAAATCTCCAATATTTGAAATTAATTTGTTATTTTAATTATTTTTAAATTAAAATAATGCAAACCGCATAATCCGCATAAACTTCCGCATATACTCCCGCACATCCGCTTACTCGCTTCAGACCGCCTGACCGCACGAATACCGCATACCGACTTTCTGAACCTTGGCTTTAGGGCTAGAAGGAATACAACTTTTCATTTTCAGTTTCCAAATAACCCAAAACCTCGATCATCCACTTCATATAGCAGGAATTTGCTATCCATGTCAGCATAACTACGATAGTCTTATCGCCGCTATCTTTATTTTGTGTAAGAAAATCCTATCCATTAGAGAGTGCACGGAAATATGTTCCCATAGGAAATATGTTCTCATTTTTTTGACTATAGAGGGTTTTCGAAGTAAAATGTGTTTTTAATTTTATAATATTAACAAGGTACTCCTGATAACAACAAGAATAATTTAACAGCTGAGAAATTTGTAAATTATTAGCTCTTCAATCATCTTTAAAAAAACTCTTTCCTCGCTTTATTGCAAGGTCTAGATCAAGCTTAAACCAATGAAGTGGCACTACTTCCAGATATCAATTGGGTATACCCACTCTCTACTTTTTCAGCTACCACTGCTGAAGAACTTGGGTCCACAGGTTATCTGTAGTCATTTTTTCAAGAAAACGCACATTGTCGAACTGAGAGGAAGCTGTATGAGTCCAAAATTTTGATGCCATTAACTTCCATCTAATAGACTGGTTATTTATCTCCTCGTTCACAATGTTTAAATAATTGGTTTCTACTCTGAAACTGTTTGTTTAAGCAAACTTTTCAATTAGATTTCTTCACACAATTTTTGAAGACAGGAGCGTATCCAAGGTCCTCACTTGCGCATTCCAGCAAATATAGGCAAACCCTTCTCGTAACAATACAAGTCTTTCAGCAACTATCATTTTTAAAATAAATAAAACAGACTTGACGTGCTTAAAATTACCTGTTAGAACATTGAGGGCCGGTCCTTCCTTCTACGTTAGAGGCAACTAATTGCCAATTCTGACCAAACCTCTTAACAGCTGCATGTAACCGAGCATCTTCATCTTTTGTCCAGTCTTTCTTTAAAATATGCACATTCAGACTTCTTTGATAGTGCATCAAGCACTGAAAGGGAGTTCTCCGCGTCCCAAGTCTAGAAGCAATGCTTATCCAATCAAAAACTCCACTCTCTTGGCATATAAGCAATAGTTTCTTTTCCTCGCCGCCTGTCCATGAAGATTTGTTAATTAGAGGATCTTCTGAATTAATCCACCTACAAAAAAAAAAGGGGTAACAAATAAAAAATCAACTCAGCCAAGGGCGGTTTTTGAATGAGATTCCTATGAGGTAAAGCAATCCAAATGAAATGCAATTGAAAGGTCACATTTAAAAAGATACTCAAAAGTGACTATAAATATGAGTATGTAACCAAATGACAATACATCACATTTATATCTTTGAAAGTTGTGGGGATCGGTGATGTGAACAAAGTGAAGAAGGCCTCGTTCAGGCTATCAGAGAGATGGATCTGGATGAGGCGGACGTGAGGACCGAGATAGTATGAGACATGGAGACCTGGTGGTAGGACGTGGAGCCGTTGAGGCAGTTAGGAATAGAGAGGCGGTAGCTAGTGAAGCAGTCCCAACAAACGTTGTGGGGTCGATGTTTTAAAGATAGAGGGAGAGGTAACTAAGGAGGGCCTAGATGACACCCTTAGGGTAGTCGATGGCTAACAGAAGTCGCCCATGTTGAAGTAGCGGCTCTAGAGGGCATGAGCCTTGGAGCAGGGGAAGGAAAAGTACCTGTGACACACGATATAGTAGGAGTCACATTGCTCGAGGGAGACAGAGACAAGCAGGGATTGGGAGGCGAAGGGGGAAGGGAGGCCATCTAAGGAGGGGGAGGAGGGGAGGGAGAGGGGAGGTGATCGAAGGAGGAAGAGAGGCTGGTGGTGGTGGAGAGATCGAAGGACAGGTGAAGGGGCTTCAGCGAGATCATATGGGGAGGGAATTCTCAGATTCTCCTTTTTTTACAAAATCATTGTGAAAAATCTAACCATATGGACTGAATGTATGAATACTATTATCCATACCTATCAATTTTTGTTTTGATCAGATGAGCATCTCCTTTTATTTACAAAATCATTGTGAAAAATCTAGCCCTATGGATTGAATGTATGAATATTATTCTCCATACCTATCAAATTTAGTTTTGATCGGATGTTCCTATTAACCGATGAAAGACATCATGTAGTGGGTGGCTTTACATAGTGTTGAATTGGTATTAATCTCAAACTCAAACAACTTTATCTAAATAACTAACTTTTATCCATTATCCTTTCTTCTACATCCGAATGCAGAATAACAAATAACTCGCACTTCATAAAATTCGACCCTACCAACCGAACACAAATGGGAAATAAATACCCCTTATCCATCCTTATCCCTTATCCGTTATCACTAATCTGAATGCACCCTTAGTGATCCAAATGCATTTAAGCACTACTGGTTGAGAAAAATGCAACTTTTGTAGACCCCTATGCCATTGGTGAATTTTCTTAGTTATTAGTTATAGACTTAATGTCGGGAGTCTAAGTTGCATTGTTTGCCTCAAAAGGATCAAATGCTTGCAACTAAAACCACATGGTGTGAACTTAATTCAAAGTGAAATGACAAGTTGTATTAAATGTGGGCCTAATAAAGTGGAAATCAATGCTTACGTGTTTAGTTCTCTCATAAGCAGGAGAGCATTGGCAATAAACAATTTCGTTCGACTTCTTTCAAAAAACACTTTATGCCACTCACAATTTAACTGCTTTGGAAGAGGCACCTCCATCATAAGGGAGTCATATTGACCCACACGAACTCTGCAGTGGCTTGAACCATAAGTCTACTCTTACTCTAAATTGGATTTGGCTAATATTGTCATGATCGATGACATGTGTACAATGGAAGCTTCAAGGGATTGATACAACCCATTTTCTGTAGATGCTAAGCTTACTTCCTCATCTTATTCCTCCATGTTAAGGAGGTTATTGATGACAATGAGGGTTGAGTGAGCTATGACTAACTTCAGGTAGGGAAAAACTACCAGGTAATGCGGGTAATTGATGATTTCCTAAAGAAATGAATGAAGTGTATTGGAAGAGGTGTGCCAATGGTTAGGTCAGTCAAAACAAACTTGACCCACGTCGTCTTAGTGTTATCTTGCGTCATAGCTTTGTATTCAGATTCAGAACTTACCCTAGCAACAACAATTTGTTTCTTACTTTTCCACGAGACCAATGAACTTCCAATAAACATTGTGAATCCAAATGTTGACTTCATACCTTTAGGCCATCCTGCATAATCAGCATCTGCACATATTGTAATCTCAAGAGATGTCTCTTTGCTAAAGAGGTAACATGTACCTAGTGAAGACTTCAGGTACCTTAAGATCATGGAGATTGCATCCATATATGCTTGTGATTGATCCATAAGTTGGTTGACATTGCTCGCAGCAAAGGAAATGTCTAGTCTGGTGATATTCATATATAGGAGCTTCACAATGAGCTCCATGTAACTTCTCTTGTCTACCTCATCAGAGTCATCATCATAAAGTTTCATGGTTGTATCCATAGTAATAGTTAGAGGTATTTATAGAGTTGAATAGATTAAGTCAACCCCGACTCAGACTCAAACTCAATAAGCTTTGAATCCAAGAATACTTACTCGGACTTGATGGGTTCGAGTTGGCTCTTTAGCCTCTAAACAAGCCTTTTGTGGGTTATTTTTTATTCATTGTTCATGAACTTTCTTAAAATAAGAAACTGAACTTATGAAGAATCTCATTAATAATATGTTTGAGTTTTTCTTAATCATAAATATAAATGTGTTTATTCATGTCCGTTTAACAGGAACTATGAAATTTGACATATAATGCAAGTACGTATAAACATCATATAACTCCAAATAGCATGCTCGTGTAATGCCATTTTCTCCTCATTCATATATTGTTGGAGTATATGTGACACTTATGTGATAGATGGGTAAATGGATTCCCACATCCAGTATTTAGTCCCACATCTACCAGCAGTGGGACTTGAAGGGTGTGTGGATGCTATATAAGAAGGCCTTTGAGGCATTCTACCACGGTTCCATCTCCCTCCTTAAGGAGTAGGGTTCCACATAAAATCCTGGTGTTCCCACAATGTTTATTCTTCTTCTCTAAAAATTACGCTTTCGCATTCTCGATTTCTAACAAGGTATCAGAGCGGGTTTGATTTTCGAAGATTACTTTATGTTAATGATTTATTCGAGATTCGAGTTATAGAAAAGATTCAGTTTGTGCTGGAAGATTTATTAGTCATATTTCTTGATCGATTCGCGCACATTTATTGTTCAATTCAAGTTCACCAGGTCCAGAATTTCAAGGAGTTCAGCAATCGTAGAAAAACGTCGACTCCAGATTCAGTTCTAGGGTTCAAGTTGAACCCTAATTTCAATTTTCAGCACCTCCGAGGTGGCACCGATCTCCATGCAGTGGAGCCGTCAGCCATATTGGCAACATGTTACAGGTCGAGCTCGCGGTATGCGAAGACATCATTGCTCCAGGCGGCGAGCCACAAGGAGCGTCCTCCAAAACAGCACCTCAAGGAGGAAGTGCATCCTCCAGCCGCATCTAGCAGCGTCAGATCCAAAAAAAATATCGATGAAGATGAGCCCCATCCTCTCCTTAATTGGTGGAGCTCGATGCTCTTCCAGATGAAGCCCTATCGCCCCATGCGGAGGCAATCTACATTGGTTGATACCCTTCCTCGACTCCAAGCAGTGGCAAGCACCCCAAGGAGGCGCCGATTTTCTTCGATTTCGCGAGGCAATGAACCCCCTTCCAGATCGAGAGACTTCAGGCTCGCGGCAGATGCGTCCTCAACGACTTTCATGTATCTCGTGAACAGGCAGCAGTCATTCCTCGCCGTCAGCATCTCCATCATCTTGATGCCCTTCTTGCATTACGACGGCGATGGCTTCTTTCGAGAGCAGGGCTCCTCATCAGGGGAACCTTAATGGGAATAGAAAGAAGAAAATGGTCGATGCCCACACATTTAAAGGGGGCTTGGTTCGTTGTGAGAGATAGGGTTGAGCCATATTTAAAAAAAGGAAAGAGAGAAAAGATCTGAATATTCTTGGGGCCCAGATGGTCTGGAATTTAAAAAAAAATGCGTACAAAAAAATCAATGCTTTAAAAAAAGGGAGAGTCGGCTATAAAAAAAGGGAAAATAGTCGGAAAAAAAGAAGAAAGAAAAGCTGTAAAAAAAAAAGGAACGGCTCATACAAAATTGAGAAGAAAAGGCAAAAAAAATTGCGACGGCTTAATGATTTTTGTTTCTCCGCATTTTCTTGTCTTCTCCCAACTTGGTCGGCGTCATTATTTTCGGACCAGTATGAGAGAAATGAGGAGTATTGTGTAGAGTTATAGGTCTGTTTCATATTCATATTCTTCATGCCAGATTTTCATATTTCAAACTCGATGATCAGATTCTGAGTCCTCAATTTGATGAGCACATGTTTGCCATCATTATTTGTGTGGTCCCCATCATTGTTTTGGTCTTAAAGTTTTCATGTGATCCATAGGGACTCAATAGTAGAGACCTCATTCCATATTCCATGTGGCTAGGGTTTTCATGCGGTTTCATAGGACTCCAGACAAAGATCACATTCTCTTAGCTAGTATGGGAGAGACCCAATTCTCCGACGAGGAGACTTTCCAGACTCCATTCTCTAGCGACCGTGGACTCCGACGAGGATGTTACCACGGCTTTTTCCGTTTTGCCCTTCAGAGATGGAGCAGTTGTCCACATGATCCGGTCTTCTACATGTGGCGGGCTAGAGTACTTCGATAAGGAGACTCATTCAGTTTTTGTGACTTTGATAGGTGCAATACAGAGCACATTTTCTCCGACGAGGAGACCCAGTTCGACTCACACTCCAGCTTGTTTGTTCCTTCTCACTTGCACGGCATGAGAAGCAACGTCCTCGACAGTAACCGACAGTTGTATTTGCATTGAGTTAATATTGATTGTAGTGTCTTGTATTGTGAGTTTGAGATTTCTTTTTGTTTGTCTAAGATGAGCATTGCGTGCTCCAGCTTGAGGGGGAGTATTGGAGTATATGTGCCATCCACCAGTGGTGGGACTTGGAGGGTTTGTGAAGAAGAAGAAGAACATATGGGCACAAGTGGGTCGTGAGTACAAAAAAAAAGAAGGCCAGAAAAATGAATTGCTTAAAAAATGAGAGGTTTTGAAAGAAAAAAAGAAAAGGCAGTCATACAAAAAGAAGTCGTACGAGAAAAAAATAGGGGAATAGCCGAAAATAAAGAGATGGCTACAAAAAAGAATGATTTGCGCAAAAAAAAGAGAAGCACGTAAAAAAAGAATGAGAAAAAAATCCATGATTTCTTTTGGTTTCTCCCAACTTGAGAATCCATGCTCTTATTCTATCAAGTATGGGAGAAACGGGGAGTAAGAGAAGGCACATTTTTCTACTTGAGATGTATCTACAGAACTTCTTATACGCGTCCATGACTGACAGACCAACACTCTAGATTACTACTCCTATCAGTCATCTTCATCGAGCATCGACTACTTTGTCGGAGTGTCCCTACCCTGACTACTACTCCACGCTGGACTTTTTTTTCTACAACGACTCTACACCAAGCACGACCCGGTTGTTGCAGCGACTTCTACAGGCATGGCTATGTTCTTCTAGGTGACATGATTGTCACAGACACGTCCTCGAGCGACGTCTTCTACCAACAATGGTTACTTCAAATGGGTTGTCTCTATCCCCATCCAAGCAACGTGTCTTTATCCATGTCTCTCGCAGATGTATCATGTAAAGATGTGTTGCATATTTCTCCGTTGTTGCAGACTGCAGCTTTCTCAACTCCAGCTTGAGGGGGAGTGTCAGAGCATATAATAGAGAGGTATTGGATCTCTTAAAGATCCAATTACCTCCACTCATGTTTAGTACCACATGGATGAGCGGTGGGACTTCGGTCTATCTGTGGGGCGATATAAGAAGCCTCACACCCCTGTACTTATTGAGAAATTCTCATAGAAGATCCCGCCCTTTGAGGTCTTCTTTCGTGGTTTCATCCCACTCCTTAGAGAGTAGAGTTCCATATAAAATCTGAGTGTTCCATATCTTCATATTTCTTTCTTTTGTTCTAGTTGTGATTACACTTTCACGTTTATATTTCAATACTACAAAATTGCGAATAAGGAGGCAAAGAGAGTTATAAGTGAAGCTAAGTCGAAAGCTTATGAAGATTTGTATAAAAAGCTTGACTTGAAGGAGAGCCAGAAGGATATATTTAAATTGGTCAAAGCAAGAGAAAGAAAGACCAAAAATCTTTCTCAAGTGAGATGCATCAAGGATTATGAAGGGCATGTACTAGTTACTCAGAAGGATATAAAGACTAGATGGAAGCAGCATTTCCATAAGCTTTTTATTAGGGAAGGGAATAAAGAGATTACCTTGGGAGATCCTGCTAGTAGTGAATATCAACTGAACCGTGCAAACTATAGATGGATACAAAAGAAGGAAGAAGAGGAAGCTTTAAAAGTTATGAAACCTGGGATAGGAGTAGGACATGATGACATTCCTATAGAAATTTAGAGAGATCGAGGTTGACTTGGATCACAAATTTATTCAATGTTATCTGGCGAAGTAAGAAAATGCCTGAAGAATGGAAGACAAGCATTATGCTTCCTCTTTATAAGAATAAAGAAGACGTTCAAAATTGTTCAAATTACAGAGGTATCAAATTGATGAGTCATACTATGAAAATTTGGGAACGTGTGATTGAAAGAAGGTTGAGGCAAGTTTCCAAAGTAACTGAAAACGAATCCCGATTCATGTCAGGTCGCTCAACTATTGAAGTTGTTGGCATCAGCATTGTTCTGCATCAAGGTTCAGCTCTAAGTCCATTCCTTTTTGACTTTGATTATGAATGAGTTGACTAGTCACATTAACGACGAGATACCTTGGTGTATGTTGTTCGCGATGATATTGTGTTGATTGATGAGACTAGAGATGGAGTAAATGAGAAGCTAAAGGTTTGAAGACATGCCTTGGAAACTAGAGGATTTTGTATAAGGCTAAGAGTGAATATATGGAGTGCACATTTGATGGAAACAACGGTGAAGGACTCGAAGTAAAGATTAGAGACGATACCATTCAAAAGAAAGATTCTTTTAGATACTTAGGATCTAATTTGCAACAGGATGGAGAAATTGATGAAGATGTTACTCATGTAATAAATGCGGGTTGGCTAAGAGAGGAGCCTCTACTGTTCTTGATGATAAGAAAATCCCTTTGAAAACCAAAGGAATGTATTACAAAGCATTCGTGAGCAAGGTACGCAATATCGTGATATATCAGGGATATCTTAGGTATCGACGAGATGGAGGTATCGATATCCACATATATATCATTTTCCAAGACATCAACCAATATCTCACGAGATATCAGCAATGTATCGTCATATCGAGCCATATCACTCAAAAATGTTTGGTTTCAATACAAAATTTCTCGGATATTGGTCAAAAAAGGTTGGTTTCAGTGAGACCCGCGTCTGGTAGGGTATGGTGCGACAGGGGATTGCATATGACGATTCTTCAATTGGTGGACTTCGCCCTCTTTGACAATAGAGATGAAACAAGTTTAATGTTGATCAAGTTAGAATCACAGGTCCACAATATATCTCAGCAGTCAGCAGACAACATTACAGCCAGTGATATGTGCAATATAATGTGTATTAGTGTGCTAAATACACCTCATTCTTGCATATAAATGTATATTTGTTTGTTATTTATTGTTTTAATAACTAGGTTGTTCTTAATTCATGAAAAGATCGCTTTTTATGTCATTTTCAAGATTCCACTGATATCGTCGATATATCTCGATACATCCCTTTCCGGGCGAACAGATACTATATCTATATCGATATTTCGAACTTTGACCGTGAGAACCGCTATGCTCTATAGTTTAGAATATTAGCCTGTGAACCATAGGCATGTGCAGAGAATGACAATACCAAATATGAATATGCTAAGGTGGATGTCTAGTCCGACTAAAGTCTGACTAATTCGACTAGCCGCTCGACTATCGATTAATCCTTAATCAGTGTCCTTACCAACTAACTACTGACTACCAACTTTGCAATCTTGATTTAAATTGACCAAAACCCTTCTAATTACATTCTTTTGGAGCTAACAAGTGTGTATTTCTATCGTATTTACTAATGAAGTGTATTTCTATCGTATTTACTAATGAAAGACTATGTATAGACTTAATTTCTAGAATAAATTGGGGTGGACACCTTAGCGTGTTTCACCTATTTTGATCTCAAAAAAATCTAGAATAAAGTGCATTTTACCATTACACAATTTATCATAATATATTAAAGATATTTCCATGATGTCCCTAATATAGGACTTGGGCCTGTATCAAACTCCCACATCCTTTGCACTCAACCATTCTGACAATCCTTCACCAAACCCAAGAACTGTGGAGGTGATGCAACTTTCACCCATGAGATCCACAAATTAAGAAGTTCATCCAACCCATACGTAAAGGATCTAACCCAGCAAGGTTGTACATTTGTGCAATATCAACTTCCCATGAGAAATTCGTAGTGGATTCCCTTCTAAATAATAAACAATCTTCAAGAGCATACAAGCCTCTCAGCAAACTTCACCCTCAAAATCCACTTAAAACGTCCAATGGAGCCGGCTACCATCAAAAAGATCAGGAACCAACACTTACCTATATGAAACAAGCCCTCAATGAAAGTCAGCTGGGAAGGGATGGATTTTGTCATGTACCACAGACTTCAACATATCTAAAAGGGTATCTGAGAAGAGAAGATTTCTTATGCATACATTCATGAGAAGATACACAACAATGCAAAATATATTGTAACGACACATTTTATTATTAGCTAATAATAGAATATGTGTCATTCCTGCATTCACTTTTTTCTAATTAAATAATCGAATTCGTCGCCATACTAATCTAGATCCTCTACCTTAGCCTTCAGGACTATAAAGTACAATTGATGAACAAAGCAACAACTTGAAAGCATAAATTTCTTGAACAAGCTGAGAGATCTTGAAACTGCTATTTCTTCAATCATATACTTTCTACAGGATTCTAAATGTGCTTTCCATCCTTCAAGACGGTAAACTCTATTTAGAAATCTCTAAACAAGTTGTAACAATAGGTAACATGATCCCTACTCAACCTATAAAAAAATGTTCTGGCCTTCACAGTGAGCTCAATTCAGCAAAGATATATAGATACAGTTGTCAAAGGGGTTAGGTTCAACAAATAAAAAAGAAGCTTTTGAAAGTAGACAGAGGCATCAAAATGATCTTAAGAAAGAATATGTATACCTTGCTTCGCATTCTGAACCAGTACGACCTGTAAAATACATGGAAGCCAACCTCTCCCAGTTGACCAGAGGCAAAAAAGATCCAAATCGTTCAGAAGCAACATCACAATCTCCAAATGAGGAAATTTCTAAAGAACTTAAATATCCAAGCACATTCTCGCGATCACTGGAAGAAAATAAAGAAAACATTGTAAAACAACTTGAATGATATAAAAGGATCAGACGATATACAATTCCCTTAGAACCTTGGGAGTTCCAATGAATCCAGCATCATCATCTCCTGATACTGTTGCTTAATTCCTTTGACTAGCTTTTCTCTGTCGGACATAGACCATGGCTGCTTAGTCAATGAAACAGGGAACCTTGCCATGACCATCTTATAAATCTCAACATGGGAATTCTCCGCAGGTCCTGAATATACTGCATTCTTAATGCTTCCCTGCAATTTATCATAAGATGTGCAGTTAACACGAATAGTGATCAGTGCAAAAGAGTTTATTGCTATAGAGGATAACAAATCAGGTCACAACCAGGCAAAACCAGTTAATGCAACCACTGGGATAAATAAGTCAGATTTTGAAGTAAGATCATGTTATAGTATCCTTGTTATCAGAACATCAGTTGAAAGTTCCATTACTACATGTTAAAAGAGGGCCTTGGTGTAAGAATAATGGATGTCATCGTAGGACAATGATGTCAGGAGTACAAGTCATGGAAACATCTCGTAGATAATACAGGGAAAAGTTGTATCACTGATCCCAATATACAGATTAGTAGATGCATCAATCAGAACTTCTCAACCATTTATCAATGCGTAAGTCAAGGCAACATGTGATTCATTCAAAAAACAATAGCCATTAATAAAAAAATGTCAAGGATAACAAATTCAGTCATTTGAAATTAGAACGAGTTTTCAAAATAATACAGAGAACCCTAGGGCTCCTTATATAGGTGGAGACCTAGGGTTAGGGTTACAGTTTGAGGCGACTCTTATAATGAGTCGACCAAAATACGTCAAGGGTTAGGTTTTACAAAATAGCACTCAACGCTCTCCTTTAAGATTGAGCATATATATCAGTCACGCTCAACTTGTTGCAACATTTCTTAAACTGTGTATGCAAGCGACTTGGTGAACATATTCGTTGTCTAATCTAGATGGTATGTTGAAAATATGCAGCAGCCTCTTTGTATCAGATCCCCGGAGTAATGGCAGTCAACTTCCATGTGTTTGGTGCGTTAGTGAAACATGGAGTTGTTGGCAATATGCACCATTGTGTGATTGTCGCATCTAAGCTTCATGGTGTCATTGGCAGTGATATGAAGAAATGAGAGTATGGATCAAACCCGTACTTGCTTTGCTACTACATGGACAATAGCTCTATATTCACTCTCAGCACTTGAGCGGAAGATCACCCCTTATTGCTTGCTCCTCCAAGTAACCAAGTTTCATGCCAAGTGCATAATTTTTTGATATGGTAGTAGATTTTCTGTCTAGCATGAATCCCCAGTAATCTGCATTTGAATAGGTTATGAGATCGACGGTGTTGCCTTGGTAAACAGTAGACCTTTTCCTAGAGAGGACTTGATGTATATCAGGACCATCATGCATACATCAAAGACACCTGAAGTAGGAGAGTCCATGAATTGGCTCAGTTTCCCAACAGCCAAAGATATATATATATATATAACCAAGTGATTGTTAGATATAGTAACTTACCCACTAGCGGCATGTATCGACAAGTGTCTTTGATAGCTCATGGTTCATAGATGTGTCCCTCAAGATCTAAGGGTTTCCATATTGGCTTCGACCCTAGCATCCATATCTCTTGAAGCAGATCGGTGTGGCATACTTCCGTTGATGCTTCGATCTAGTCATCTCAATCCTTAGGAAGTATTTCAATGGATCCAAGTCTTCGATCACAAATTCAACTAGTTGCTTCTTTAAAACTATAATGGCATTAGAGTCATCTCCTAAGAGGATGATATCATCTGCATACACAAGCACTACCATTTTCTTTTTCATTCTTTCGTATGAACAAAAAATGGCATGTTGATGGTCTAGTAAGGTACAGTACAGGCTCTCTGGTACTTCTAATAATTTTGGGAATCGGGTAAGAGGGCTCTGCTTGAGTCCATATATAGCTTTGTGTAACAAGCACACTTTCTAGCACTCGCTCTGAACCTTGAAGCTGGGAGGTTTCAACAAGTAAACAATCTCCTAAAGGTCGCCATATAAAAGGCATTCTTTACATCAAGTTGATGCAAGGGACAATCATGTTATATTGCCACCACCATGAGAATTCGCTTTGTGGAGAGACGGGCGACTAGGAAGAATGTGCCGAAGAAGTCAACAACATAGGTTTATGTGAACGCATTGCTACTAAGCAAGCCTTATATTGAGAAATCAATCCGTCAGGCTTGTACTTCACTTTAAACACACATCTGGATCCCACCACCTTATTGTCACTAAGTGGGTCAACGAGCTGTTAGGTATTGCACGAGGCCAGACCAAACATCTCATCTTCTATAGCTAGTCACCATCTAGATTTACGAAGAACCTCATCATGATTGCAAGAGATAGTTGCATTTAAAAATGCCTTAGCGAACTACTTATAAAAGGGTCATATTCCAGATAGGACACTGCAGCTGAAATGAGATGCTTTGGTACATTGCTTGGTCCCCTTCCTGAGAGATATGGGAAGGTCAACTGCACCACTCAATAGGTCCCATGTTGCACCTGCTAATGTGTCTATAAGAGTAGATAAGCCATCAATTCATAAAACTATAGTCGAAGGACATGCCTAAGTGAGAGATGGTGCATGCTCAGAAGGGATGTGTCTCTGCTGAAAAGTAGTTATCTATAGAGCGTCATGTGGAATAGGAATAGAAAGAGGAACAGTATTTACCACAGTAGGTGCTGGAGATTTTTACACCCATAACCCTGAGTAATTTCACACTAACATTCATAACCTTGCATAATCGCGAATTACATGAGAAACCCTGGATAGTCACTCCTTCTCACGCCCATAACCCTCCGTTAGTTTAATACGTCAACTCAACCATATGAGTGACTTAATCTAACTCATCCTTAATCAATTGTCAGGAAATAAGCAAAAAAATCCATCTCCCTTCAACCCCGGATCGACGGCGGACTTGAGCTTCGACGAACCACATCCACCGGCCCGTTAGTTGAGGGAGTTGTTGCACCACCTCGTCAGGGACATGTCGTATACGCTTCTGCATTCGTCGATCACCCTCACAGCCACCGACTCCTTCCTCTCCTTCTCCTTCTTCTTCTTACCCCTCGCAGCCTCATAGTTGGGGCAGGCCTTGAGCACGTCCAGCAACGTGTAATCCTCCAAACTGGCGCCGACGACCTCCAGAACCTGCAGCCTGTGGAAGACACTCCACTCGGGGGGCCTCAGGAGGCACACACCCCACAGCTTCAGGCACTCCATGTCTCCGGCGTTGGCGATGCAATCGAGCTTGTTGGAGGGCTTCTTCTCGGTGATGTTGTCCATTCTAAGCTCGAGCCTCCGGAGGAAGTGGCGCTTGAGGGAGAGCCAGGAGGCGACGATGTCTTCTTCTCCTTCTCGGGCTCCCACAAGACGATGTTGCGCTCCTCCTCTTCACCAATACCAGACGCAGCAGCAGTAAACGATGTCTCCTCCTCCTCCTTCTTGGGCACCCTCGAGATGATGCAGCGCTCCTCCTCTGTGAGGAAGTCGAGCAGGGACTGCTCCATGCACGAAGAGATGAGGAACCGGATGTGCTTCGGGTTCACGTCCGTCCCGGTGGCCTCCTTTTCCCCGAGGTAAACCGGTCGCGTTCCCCGCGGGCCGTAGAGCACCCACCTCCAACCCCCGGCGGAACCGATCCTTCTGTAGGGACGATTGTAGTTGACGGGGTTGCTTCTTTCGCCATCAACCTTTGACGTCTTCGATGGTTCTGTTGCCGTTGCCGAGTTCTCCCTCGGCCTCTTCCCTTGTTCTTTCTCCTCTGTCGCACGTGCCCTCTCCTGTTGTCGTCTTCGTTGTGCCTGCTCTTGAAGCTTAGGGATCCCTACCTGCTCTCGATGTTGCATGAACTCGAGAAGGAGCCCAGCTGGCACGTCCTCTGCCCCCGTGACTACTGTTAGATTAGCCTTAACAGAGTCCCAATTTGAAACATTTGTGGACAAGTGTTACTACTTATTATCAGGGATGTATGAAGTCGAGAAGAAACTAGACCGACACGTCCTCGCACTCAAAAGGTTTTAGTGGAGATAGTTCGGGGAACATCATGGAAAGAATCTAAGTAGACGGATGACCAAGACGGTAATGCCATAGAAGAGGGTCGGAATAGATGGACACACCAACAAAGGTAGAATCTGTCAAGATATCAAGATAGTAGAGTCCATCCTTTTCATGTCCCCCACCAAAAATTTGTGTCGTCTGGATGTCCTGAAAGTAGCAAAATAGCTCATCAAAAATCGCAAGACAATTTAATTTAGCACACAACTTATGAACAAAAAGTAAGCTGCGAGGAAAATCTAAGTGGATCACAGTAAGACGGAGTTTAGAGAACTCCATAGTTCCAACTGAGGCAACATGGGAATGAGTCCCATTAGCCACTCTGACTAACTTCACAGTGGAAGAAGGTTGTCAAGATGTTAATAAGCTACCTTCTCTTGTCAAATGAGTGGATGCACTCGAGTCGATGATCCAGGCAAGCAGGGGCATGGGCCGTTGCAGTATTGGCAATGGTACCTCTAAGCGTTGCAGCATACCCATTAGACGTGAATACTCAGAGGCTGAGAGTTGAACTGCTTGTCCATTATTGTCATGTACCACTACCTTTGTTGATGTGTGAAGTGTAGACATAATCAGAGGCCATGTATGCTTGCGGAGGCTTCCCAAACTTGCCCAATATTTTTCAAATGGGTGACCCATCTTGTGGCAGTGAATACACGGGTATGAAAACGACCACGACAATGACCAAAGTCACGACCTCCTCTAGACGAACCATCCCTATAGCTGAAACGACCTCCCTACCATGACGAGGCCACAAATGTTGAATTCTCCATTGGTTGTGACGGTTGTGCATGAGTATTGGAATTCTCAATTTGTTGCAGATGTCCAAAGATGGCTTTAATAGATGAAATATTGTCCGATGTGAGAAACTGCTCCTTGACATTCTGATACCTTGGATGTAAACCACGAAGGAACCTGTAAACCTACCATTTTTATATCTCTGTTACATACAACATGCTGGTTGGAATATGACGAGTTCCTCATACAGGCATGTGAGAAGACAATATTCTACTAGAGAAGTCTCGCCCTATGATGCGGACCAAATCTGCATATAGATGTCAGCCAGACACAACTTGGTTATTTGTTGCGAATATACATGTGCCAGTTCTTCTCATATCTCCTTGGATGTCTCCTTTCTGTGGATCGACACTATTCATCAACCAGTTAGTTGATCACCAGATAATTATCTATTTGCCAGGATTCAAAATCCTTGTCATCTTTCTTTGGAGGTTCTTTAGTCAAGATAGAGATCTTTCTCTGATTGTCGATGAATACCTTTAATGACGGAGCATGGCCTCAAATTTCAGTGAAATTCGGTCGAATTTCTGTCGAATATCGATATCCAGTCGAAACCGAAATTCGACTGAAATGACCGAAATGATCGAAATATGGGGTCCTAGTACAAAAAATGACCGAAATGACCGAAATTTCGATCGAAATTCCATCGAAATTCTGTTTTGGTCGATACCGAAATGGTGACCGAAACCGACATTTAAGGCCTTGTGACGGAGACCATAACACGTAATTCTCGATACCTTTTAATTTGATAAAAGTACCTTTTTGTCTCGGTGTTAGATGTAGATATCGTGATCAGGAGCAAGATTAATCAGATAACAGAGAATCTTTAATCACACATGAAGAATGATGAAAATCAAATGCCCAACAGTGGGCTGAACAAAAAAAACTTATGCCTTTGGAGTCGCATTTGTGGCATAATACGGTCAAACATGCTTGTCAGTGTGTGCTTGGAAGGCCTGGGTAGTGTGTGACAGGGGTTGGGGGCTCTGGCAGTGATGGAGGCATCTTGGAGGGCATGGAGGCGCTTGGTAGGAGGGTTGGAGGCGGCTTTAAGATGTTGGACAGAAGGGTTGGAGGCAGCCTGGAGGTGCTGGAGGCGGTCTGGAGATGTTGGAGGGCCTGGCGACGCTCAACAAGAGGGTTGGAGGCCCTTGGTGGAGGTCAGCAAGAGGGCTGGAGGCCCTGGCGACGACGCACACGGCCTTGCGCAGGGCCCTAGATCGATTAGAGGGCTCGCAAGGAGATGATGGCTATTTGGTGGCAGCGGGGATACTAGGTCAGGACCTCCGTCTAGGACCATTACTCTGATACCATGTGGAGAAACTCAGAATAGATTGATTTATTCCAAGGGTCCTTATATAAGATGAAACCCTAAGGAGCTAAATAACATAAAATACAAAAATACCATGATAGGTTACAATAGATAAATAAAAGGGATAATTACACCCATAACCCTGAGTAATTCTGCAATAACATTCATAACCCTACATAATCGCGAATTACATGAAAAACCCTGAGTAATACTTAACTCTTACATGACATAACCCTGTGTCAAGATCCGTTTGAGTTGCCGGTTATGTTTGACGGTTTCCGTTAAAAAATTACGAAATTACCCCTAATATCTATTCTTATTTGCAAAACATGCCAACACCTGCAGCTCCAACTCCATCCCCTCCCCTCGAACTACATCCCACGCGAGTAGTTCTCGAATAGAATCCAAAGATCCAGCACGAGTTGCAAGGTGAAGAGCATTGCTTCCTGGAAATCTACAACAATCACGAACATCGCTAAGATCAACCATTGCTGCAAAAGAAATTCGATATCAATCCAAAGAACAATGCCAAGAACGTTACCCATAAGTGCCAGTTGAAGCATGAACATGTGCCCCGTTATCCAACAACGCGTGAACGCAAGCTGACCGCCGCTGCTTCGCGGCGAGATGAAGTGGAGTTTCTCCTTTGTTATCCCTTACAATCACAAATCTACCGAATCCCCTGCAATTCAAAGAGGTGGAGTGATTGAAAAAAGAAAAAAAAAAGACCATCTGGATCGATCCAAACAAGCAAAAAATGAAACTAAACAGATCATATACTCATTTCCATGAACACACACCATGAATTGGCAATCGGACTAGAGCGAGCGGTGGATAGGATTGCTTGCAGGCAATTCAAATACCCATAGTAGGCCGCATAGTGCAAGCAAGTTCTCCCGTGCGATGAATCGAACATCATAATCTGAACAGCACCGATAATAATTTCATCCAAGTCTCCATCATCTTGACAAAAAACCATTATTAAATGCGGTAAAAGGACCTAGAAGGTCTCTCAGATCTGTTCCTACATACATTAGCGCCGGCTTGTATGAGCCTCTCCACACAAGAGATCTTCCCGTGCATTGCAGCCAACATCAGAGGCGTCTGAAATCAAGACAAGAACAAAACCCACAAATCAACACTCCCAAATATCTACAAGGGAATGCAAAAAAAGCAGGAGATTTTCATCCCATCCCCACATGCTTGTGCTTGTTCAAGATATCCGGTTGCATCGATTTCTCCAGAAGCATTGAAAGGACCTATCGAAGAACACAACATAGGTACCCATTATTCATATCAAATCGAACAATGGAAGATGCCAACTTTGGAGGAAAAGGAGCAATGGCCCACCTCGACGCGTCCGTTGGCGGTGGCGACGTGGAGAGGGGTGTGGCGGGCGAAGGTGGTCGTGCGGTGGATAATGCCCGGGTCTCTCTCCAGAGCTTCACCGACAAGTTCGACCTCACCGAGCTCCACCGCCCAGAAGAAGTGGAGATCTTCATCGGAAGAAACGCAGCTCAGGATTTGGCCCATCTCCGCCGCATGTCGCCGCCTGCTCTGGCAGACTTAGCCGGAGAAGAAGAGCAACTTTGTCGTGCAGTGGAGAGGTGTGGAAAGTGCAGAAGGGGACCCACAGAAGTTTCCCACGTCCGCACCGTCCTGCAAGCTTCCCCCCCTCCCCCTCCTCAGACCCGCCAGCCCCCCGCACGGCCAGTCACCCACACAGCCGCGTCCACGTGAAGGCCGATAGGTTGCAGGTGCTAAGCTGAAAAGAAGGTGTGATATATATTTTTTTTATTTAATGTAATCTCAGCCATTAGATTGTTGAGTGGTTAGATTAACTCAATATCTGGTTGAGTTAACGAAGTAAAGTAACGGAAGGTTATAGGTGTAAGACGGCACACTTATTGAAGGTCATGAGTGTAATTCGCGATTATGCAGGGTTATGAATGTTATTGCGAAATTACTCAGGGTTATGGGTGTAGTTATCTCTAAATAAAAAGATTCTAGCAATATTCTAACAGAATATTCCAACAGCCTTAAGCTCTTGAAGTCAATAAAAAATAACCTTAATGAATGGCAAGGTGTCTGACATAAGAAATTGTTCCTTCACCATCTGATAATGCAGATGTAATCCAACAAGAAATCGGTAAACTTGCCATTCGAACCTCTCTGTTACCTGTTTGGAGTAACAGACAGCAAGGTTGCAAAAGTCGGTAGTCGGTACTCGGTCGGTCGGGTCACTGACTAAGGATTAATCGGCAGTCGGGCGACTAATCGGATTTAGTCGGACTTTAATCCGCTTTGAATTTTATGATTATTTTAAATACATAGCTCATTTTTATACATATATTTACATAGATTTTGTACATTTTTATACTATAATAATAAAATAAAAGAAGTAATTGAATTTAAATAAAATATTAAGCATATTATAATAAGTTTGCGTATAAAAAAGTAAAACATAAAAAAGATGGTATCTCCAAGCAAAAATTGGTCGATTAGTGTGCCTAGTCGGAATTAGTCGGTATTCGGTCGGCCACCCTACTGACTAGACTAGTCGGACCTACTAGTCGGGCCAGTCGGGTGACTTTTACAACACTGACAGACAGGATGAAAGATGGTCATGTCCTCATACGATTTCCACGATGGAGGCGGCCAAAGGGGAACCGCTGGACGGTGGCGTCAGGGTGTGCGAGAGCGCTGGGGCGCGATGTGGAGGGCTCGCGAGCAGTGGGATGCGCCTGGGGTTTGGCGCACCTGAGTCCCGGCCGTTCGCAGGAAGCTGCAATGGCGCAGGGAAGGCGGCGCACCGGCCAGATCAGCCAGATCGGGCGTGTTAGGGTTCGAGCATCAAGAAGGAAAGGGGAAGGCGGTTGTGGTGGGGTAGGCGGCTGTGGTGGGGTAGCAGAACATCGGTCTAGGACCGCTGCTCTGATACCATGTTGAAAGGAATGCAATGACTTGTTTATTCCAGTAGGTCTAGGGGTCCTTATATAGGACAAATCCCTAGAAACCCTAGAGGGTACATGATGGAGAAGAAAATACAGAAATACCCTTACAAGGGTTACACTGAGCATGGGCTTATAGCCGTTAATATATATTCGTAACAAAATTGTTAAGAAGCCTGTTGGACACGACAAGAGTTGACTCTCCTTGAGATGTGGATCAAATCCGCATATAAACTGCAAGAAAAGACTTGGTCGTCTAGTGTGAATAAGTATGAGCTAGTTCATCTCACATGTTTTCAGTGGTCTCCTTGTACAAGACATTCATCGCAATATGGGACTCCGCAATGTTAGTCATCCACGACATGATCTGATAATTCTCTACAAGCGAGAAGCCGTAGTTCTTGTCAGTTTCTTTGAAAAGATCCTTCGTGAGGATAGAGATCTTCCTTTGGTAATCAACGAACACCTTAAAAGCACGAGACTAAATAACGTAATTTTCAACGCACTTAAGTTTGATATTAGTCCCATGTACCATCATAGAAGACGCAGTGTACGAGCCCCGGTTTAGGATCGTTGCTCTAATACCATGAGCAGAAAGATTTGAAAATGAAATTACTTGTCTTATTCAAGGGATCTAGGGTTTCTTATATAGCGCAAAACCCTCGAGAGTTGAAAGGAGAAAATTACATAAAGTCCCCAAAAGGATTACAAGACTCAATAAATATATAAAGAGAAATAACCCTGTAACAAGATAACTCTAATAATAACTGTCGAGAGCTATTTAATCTATTACTATGTCATGTATTTACTTTTCTTTTCGTCTCTATTATGTAATTTCTCAACAGGGTTTCTCCTCTCTATATAAGAGAACCCAAGGGCCTCATGAGTAAATAAAATCATTATTTCCTTTCCACATAGTATGTTAGTGGCGGTCCTAGACCGGAACTCCCATATCTCACGAACTAACCCCACCCACCACCTCGCACGCGGTGGCACCACCACCGACTCAAACCTACCCCAGCAACGTCTCCTCGCATATGTGCGACACACATCACCGCCTGCCTCAATCCAAGCACTGTCACCTCAGCCTCAGCATCATCGCGCGAGGTCTTCCCTCAGTACGATAGGCTTCCCCTCGCAGCATGCAGCCCCCTACCAGCACCGCGGCTACCATCAACCGCTGCTAGGTATCGTTGAGAGTCCTCGTTTCCGCTACGCATCCAGCATGACCAAGAAGTCATCCGAGGACAATCTTTGGTCTGATATTGGTCAGAAAAGGGTGATTTCAAACCAATAAACCACCCCACCGGTCCTAGCAAGAATCCGAAATTGATGGGAACGGATGTCTCATGAGTCTGCACACTATTTTTATGTAGATGCATTTGCTTTTGTCTATAACCCTAGACTTCATCTCTTTTCGAGACCATGTCAGAGAACAAGGTCGACATCCCATCTTTGGGTGCCTTCAAAGTTGGCACCTATTGTCAAGATGGATGGGACCAACTACGAGTTGTAAGTCATGCAGTTCATGAGCCTTATGCAGTACAAGGAGAAGAAGCACATTCTGACATAGGACGAGCCGACATACAATATTATGGCTAATGCCTCTTGGGAGGCAGATGTCGCATACGTACGTGTTTGGCTAACAGGTACCCTGGTTGTAGAGATAGCAATGGATATCCTACATTAGCCCACAGCCAAGGCAATGTAGGACATCATCATAGCCGCATACTCTCAGGTGAGGAATGTAACAATGATATTGCAACTCCGGCATGAAATATTCACGGTCAAGTAGAATGGTCGCCCTCTTCACACCTTATACACAACTCTCAAGGACATGTTTGAGAAGCTTCACAGCGTCATGCCTCTTGCAACTATACCAGGGCAGCAGAATGCATACAGGAATGCCACCATGATTAGCGTCTTTTTGGTAGCTCTTGAACCTGAGTATGACAATGCCGCACGGTCTCTGTTACATACGGATGCTACCATACCTCCTATGGAGGAAGCATACCCCAGATATAGTAAGATCACGATCCCTTTATCCACTGCATCTCAAACCTCCTCGGTTATGGCCGTATACCGCGACAGAGGAGTGTGAGACTCTAAAACTCGTATACATACTAAAATAAAACATACGGGTTACGTATCGAGTTCTCATATGAATCCGATCTTAATACGGGTTCGAGACACAAATTTCGATCCAACTCTCATATACTTTCCTTCATTTCTTTTTAAATTTCAGACATGAGGATTTTTTGGACAGCAACCCTTGAGGATTTTTTGGTTTTGCTTGACGCATTGAGGGAGGTTGGGGCTCCATCAACAGGTAGAGATCATTGGTGCTGGAAGGTAGGCTCTTTCTCGGTCAGGGGGCATATGGGGCAATTTCCAGACCACCGCCGGCAAATTCGGAGCTGTTGAACAGGGATTGTAACTCTATTTGGGATTCAAAGCCTCCTGAGAGAATTGGATTCTTCTTATGGCTTCTTCGGAGAAAGAGATTGATGATGCGTGATCGCTGCGTCAGACTCCTGGGCGTGATTGCGAACAGATGCCTCCTTTGTGATTGCGACATTGAGACGATGGAGCATCTCTTCTTTTCTTGACCCTTGGTCGCGCAGGTTTGGCATGAGGCGGATGTGGCGTGGTGCCGCGTTGATGATTTCCAAGCTTTTTGGAACTCGATTCACGATAACAGGGACAGACCTAGGCGTGATCGGTTGCTTCCCTTCGATGTTCTCTGGGTGATTTGGAGGGGGAGAAATGACCTGTTGTTCTCAGGTCATAGGTTTTATAAGGAAAATGTGGGGTTGTTGGCAAAAAGGTTGGTGGACGACTAGGTGTTATAATTTTCTTATCAGGGTTGCTTTTGTTTTTTGGGGTGTAGTAGCGTTATCCTTATGTAACTCTACTTTTGGTTATCAATAAATTTTGAATGGGCGGACACCACCGAGTGTTTCCCCCTCCCTTGCAGACTTTCAAAAAAAATTCAGACATGACCCAATATCCAAATGAAGCATGACTAGTCTATCACGTAGTACTCGTCGACACCTTTCCAACGCAATTAAGAACATCAAAATCCAACTTTAGACGAGCAAGTTATGACCATTTGAAATTCATGAGTCGGTAACTGAATCCGCCTGACCCTAACCCTTATATAAATTGGCTTGAGAGGACTTGGCTGAACCAAATCCACATACATGGGCTTCAGCTTGCTGGAGCTTTGCCCCTAAGTATCATCGGAATGTTGCCCGAAGGTCACCGAAGATCTCGATCATGAAGACGAAAGCATTTTCAAGGAGAGGATGACAAGGAGAACACATATCTCACGTCAGAAACGCCATTTCAGACATGAAAAATGAAATCTGGGTTTACTCCCACGCATGTACGGGTTCTCCCCTCTTGCTATCGTTTTCACGAAATTCTTTACACCTAGGTTAAGGTGGTATCATGTGCGTCGTTGTATGACCTTGGATCACGCATACGGATTCAGGCATGCATGTAGCGGGCGTCGAGGGCACGAGTGTGGTTGGGGTCAGGACATGATTGTGGTTGGATTCAGGGCACGAGTGTGTCTGGATTCGGGGCACGAATGTGACTGGAGTTGGGATGTGAGTGTGTTATGCGTACAAGGTCAGTCGTTGAGTAAGCTTAGTGCATTTGTTTAATTAAGTTGCATATTTGGGTGTGTACCATTTTGGGGCATTTGATCATTATCCATGCCTGAAACTCCCATCTCTCTCAGTCTGTGTTAGGAAGGCTTCAGTGTGCATTGTGAGAACTATTTACAGATTGATTTTTAAAAATACTTATTACGGTTGCATCCCTAATAATCAGATTTGTGAATGAAAACTGGTAGTTTGAGTCACACATACAAGTTTATTCACTTGAGAAGCTCTACTATATTCCAAAGTACATCTTTTTAGAGATAAGGGATGCTTGTTGATAATCCATTCAAAGGTGAAAACACCTTCATTGGTTCTGTACATAACCAATTCGCATTCCAAATGAATTCAACCTGTATTTTTGGTGTTTACATATTTGATGAGGACCTTATTTAATAACGCAAGTGCCATCTCTAAAGAGACAAGGTAATCACATGTGTTTCACCCATAATTAATGATAACTTTGAAAACAAAATTCCAACTAGGAATGATATGTTGTTTACGATTTTTGACTAATAGAACAATACACTTCCCAAGTTCTGGGAAACGGGAGATTTATTACTGTCTCAAGGCAACAATACACCTCACCTCATGTACTGCCTACTCCAATGTTACAGAAGTCTGTATTCGGTATTAGGTCAAAGGGGTCACTGAATAAGGAATATTCAGTATTTGGGAGAATTTTCGAAATTGTTTGGTTATGTATTTTATTTTATTTTAAATATAAAAATTATGTTTAATATATGGGAAAAAGGAGTATGCTCCCACCCTTTTTCCCCTGTATTTTTTTTTCTGAAATGAAACCAAATGGAATTTAGATCACAATATATCACCATGGTGTCATTCAAAATTTGACTTAATTTGAGATCTCTATCCCCTCCATCAAGACTGTCAAATTTTAACGGTCTCGGAATTGCTGAAATTGACCCCTTCCAGATGGAAGTGTTAGGAACGTTTTTTAAACGAAATTTGAAACACATATTCCACTTATTATTATAAGTAAATCCCCCTAGATTTTATTTCAAAAAAAAAACAAAAAAATGTTGAATAAATGGTGGGAGCATGCTCTTATATGCTCCCAAGGAGTATACTCAATTAACCCTTAAGATATATATATATATGTATGTATATTTTTATAGGGGTGCCTTCCAATAGGACGCAGTCCTTCCTGAGTTCAGGAAGGTCGTCCTCTTTTTGTATAAAACACGAGCACTTTAGTAGAATACGTATACAGTTTGTATTATAGTGGCACATTATAAATACAAAACCACATACAAAACTGCACATTATAATACAAACATTAAAACTGCACATTATAATACTAACTGTATACGTATTCTACGAAAGTCGTGGTATTTTTTACAAAAAAAAGGTCGGCCTTCCTGAACTCGGGAAGGACTGCGTCCTATTGGAAGGAAATCCTATTCTTATATATTTATACATATATGGTCATCAATCAATAAGAGTCCAAGAAGAAGTACCAATTAACAAGTTACATATATGGAGCTTTAACATTTGTGGTGATATTGAGATAAATGGGAACCTTTAAAAAATAAAAATAAAAAAATCAACAGCTTGTTGCAATATTCAGTCGAATATTCATCTAAATACCTGAATATTCGGACCAAATATTCAGAATTATTCGGGTTGGATCAAATATTGACTGAATAGCAACTTTATTCGATCATCCCACAAAATAAGAATATCCAGCCGAATTTCGATCCATTCGGTTGAATATTGTAACACTGGCCTAGTCTTTCCTTTCCCTTGTCAATCCCCAGACTTCTCGTAACTGCTCGTCTCTTCTCTTGTTGCTATCTTTGTCTCTCTTATATGTAACCATACAAGTGTAAATACATCAATTAATGTAATTTGGTTGGATGAGTGGTAAACGAGGAGAGTGGGGAGAGAAAAAAGAAAGATGGCGCCGGCTGGCGAGAAGCGGGGTGCGAGAGTGGGAGTCGTTGGGGACGGAGGAGAGTGGGGTCGCGGGGATGTAGGGGCCACAGCGATTGTCAAAGAGGTGGGTCACGAAGAGTGGACGTTTGTTTCGCACAGGAAAAGCGAGGGTGTCGTTGCTTTAGGTGCGGGTGTGTCGGGCATCGAGCGTCGAGTTGTAGGCTACCTCCGAGGTGTTTCTCCTGCGGGCGGATTGGTCATCGTCGGTTCTTATGCGAGACGCCATCGATGACGCAACGGCTTCCCGTAGAGGTGGTGCAAAGGCAGGCCGTGAAGGGGTTGTAGGAGATGAGGAGGTCGCTAGATGGTCGTTCTTCCACAAAGGTGGTCTCTGGAAGGCTTGGAACCGCTGCAGGCCAGGGTATTCTTATTGGATCCTGGACTAAGGCGGAGGTCCCGATCACATCGATTGAAAGAGGCGTTGCGATTTTGCTGGGAGAAGGTTTCTCGGGTGATGTGGTTAGCATTGGAGAGAAGCAATGTGTCGCGAGGGGTCTGGCCCCGGCTCAGGTTGGGTGCATGTTGTCGGCTACTTGGGTGGACGGGGCCGCGTGGAGGCACCCAAGGTTCGCGGATGGTGGAGTTGGCAAGAAGGTGGGTAGGGTTGCTCGGGTGATAGGTGCATCTTTTCTTTTCCGCTCGATGGAGGAGCTTGGAGCAGCGCTAAGGCCCTTGGGCGAGGTGACAAAGGTCCTTTCAGATGGTAGTTCGCCAACATCGGATCCTCTTGTCGTTTTGGTTCAGATGGAGTGCCCAATAACCACGCCGCTGGAGTGCTTTTGTCTACTCTCAGTCGGGCATGCCTCTTTCAAACTTTTGGTGCAGTTTTTGTCGCCGCTGCCACCACCATCTTACTCGGAGAGAGATGCCCCAACAACTGCTCAGTTGCAGGCGCTACATGCATAGGTGGCACAAGCAGCAGTCGAAGGAACTTCCTATGAAGGCGAGAAGTCAACAGAGGATTATGAGGAGGCGAGGTTAGCGAGGTTGCAGACGTTTGGTTTTTCGAAAAAGGTGTCCTCTGCGAATGTATGTGAAAACATTTGGGCAACGGCGCGTCTCTTCGAGTATGTCCCTTGTGTAGTCGAGGGTAGCTCTGGAAATGTCGAATGGAGCGGGCCTGCGGACCTGTGTCTTCAGTCCGGCTACACTCAGATTCTTGTGCACCAGGTCGAGTTAGCGGATCCTCTTTGGCGAGTCGGATCGTCGAGTACCGATTGGTTGTGTGGTTCTTCAGCTACTGTCTGGAAGCTCGAGGCTCCGCGTGGGGCGCTCCGCTCAGGGACTTTGGATCTGGGTTGGCGGTCCGGGTCTATGCTCGCCTTAGCGCTTCGGATTGGGTACCCGGATAAGGGTATGATGCCCAGGCACTCAAGCCGCTCTTTGAACCAGCCTCTAGTAGTCGGATCATTGCGCAAACTCACTTATGGGTAATCTCCGCCAGAATTTGTTCTGATTCGGGTTGCAAATCCTTGATGACCCCTGCTGACGGGGGATTCCTCGATGTTGGGCTGGAGGCTCTAGAGGTGTTCTGTCGGGACTGCGTGGATCTTTCTTCGCTCTCTTCTCAAGAGGCGGGGCAGAAAGTGTCGCAAGGTTTCAAGCTTTGTTACAATCAGCAGGTCTTCGTGGCGTGTGCTTCAACGATGGAAGGCAGGTTAACCGGAGAGTCCTTGGCTTCGGTTAATTCAGCCTCATTGGAGGGTGAAAGGATGAGAATATCGAAGAGGTACAGGAGGAGGAGGTGTTGTAAGGCCGTGAACACTCTGCTTTCTGAACAAAAGGCGAAGATTGCACTGGTTGCGGGCGTTATCCGCACAAGGGGTGCATCATGAGTTCATCAATGAAGGTCCTAACATGGAATGTGAGGGGTCTAGGTGACCTTGAAAAGAGAAGAGCACTGGGGTCTAGGTTCACTGAATGGGATTGGGATTGTGCTCGGTTTTGCTTTGGAGATCTTTTGGTGTAAGTCCGATTTCCAGCTTCAGGATCGTCGACGCAACAAGTACGGCTGGAGACTTGTTGATTGCATGGAGAGACTCCTTGTTCTCGTTCCACTCTGTGTTGAGGGGGGAACCATGTCCTCAACGTGGTTCTGGAGAATAGCTGTGACAGGGTCACGGTTTGCCTTATCGAATGCATAAGGTCCTTGTTTGCAAGCTCACAAGCTAAGCTGTGGACGAAGCTTAGAGCGGTGAGGAGCGCCCATCTGGGGTGTACGTGGCTGGTGGGCGGGGATTTTAATGGCACGCTTCTTTCATCCGATCACCCTCATCTCAGGAGGGGGACAGGATTCGGGCTCGGAGGAGTTTGAAGATCTGATTGATGAGCTTGAGCTGGAGGTACTTGATGTGGCCGACATTATAGATATATATTATTCACTTATGTATTTATTTTGTTATTTTTCTTTCCCGTTGGACTCTTTATGTAATTTACCCATAGGCTACTCTCCTATATAAGAGAGCCTAGGGCTGATGGAATAAACAAGTTCTCTTATTTTCCCAACATGGTATCAGAGCGACGGTCCTAGACCGGAGTTCGTGAGCCAAACCCTAACCCTAGCCCTACCCTCAAGCCTCCACGCACGCTGCGCATCCAACTGCGCATCCGCCTGCGCATCACCGCGCACCCGCAGCAGCACCGCGCATGTCACCCGCAGCAGCAGCACCGCGCGCGTCACTGCGCACAACTGCGCATCGCTGCGCGACACCTCGTGCTTCAACGCACGATCTTCGCGCGCATCAGCGCGCCTCCTGCATGCCCCTGTGCGTGCATCTGCAAGCTTCGCCTCCGCGTGCATCTCTGCGTGCGCATCTTCGCGTACGCGCATCCACGTGCGCTCTCGTGCCCCTGTGCGCCACCACGCGCGTGATCTTCGTGGGTCTTTCGTGCAGTTGATCGTCTAAAAGACTTGATTCCCATGCACGCAGAATCCTAAGTCAAGCGCGCCCGCCTCCAAAGAAATGGGTTTGGTTGCTTGAAGTCTACACATGCAACTAAACCTGTTTATGTCCGTGTAGACGATCATATCTTCAGTCTACCACTCCAGTCTTCTGTTATCAGTATGTCAGAAAGCAAGGTAGATATTTCATCTATAGGCGCCTTCCGAGGTCCAACGCCGATTGTGAAAATGGATGGTTCGAACTATGAACTGTGGGCTATGCAGTTCATGAGTATGATGAAGTCAACCGGTAAGAAACACATTCTTACTGAAGAAGAGCCTGTTGAGAAGACTGGAGTTAATGCCTCGTGGGAGGCAGATGATGCATATGCTAAAGTATGGCTATCTGGAACTCTGGCAATCGAGATTGCCAATGATATTCTTCATCAGCCCACAGCCAAAGCAATGTGGGATATTTTGGCTGCTACATATTCTCAAGCGAAGAATGAGACAAAGATTCTGCAACTCCAGCATGACATATTTACTATCAAGCAGAATGGACGTCCTCTACACTCACTGTACACATCTCTACGAGGAATGTTTGAGAAACTTTATAGCTTCGTGCCCCTGACAGCTACACCAGAGCAACAGAATACCTACCGGAATGCTACTATGGTAGGAGTTTTCCTCGCTACCCTTGGTCCTGAGTATGAGGCAACACGGTCCCAGATCTTGGCAGATTCTACTATTCCTCCTATGGAGGAATCCTTTCACAGACTGAGCCGCATCACTGTTCCTTCTACGACTACGAATCAGACTGCTTCAACCATGGCTGCCAATCGAGGTCGTGGAGGTCACCATCATCAGGCCCGTGGTCGTGGCCCTCGTGGCAGAGGAGGACGTGTTCGGCCAACGTGTGCCTATTGCCATCGCACTGGACATACCGAAGACACATGCTACTCTAAGCATGGATTTCCTGCATCTGCACGAGTCGCTGAGCAGATAGAGCCTCCATCTGCTGCTTCTTTGGATCAGCGATTTGATGATCTTGCCGCCCGTCTAAGGGGCATCACTCCTCCATCTGGCCCAGCACCCACTACTGAGAACCAATCCGATGTTGCCACATCTGCCTCTGCATCTACCAGTGCATCAGGTAGCACATATGCATTTACTAGTAGTGGATCAGATACTTTAGCATGGATTATGGACTCTGGTGCCACACATCATCTATGTGGCGATCAAAGTCTACTTACAAGGTACAGACAGATCTCTCCAGGTCGAACAGTGGTCATTGCTAATGGTACACATTCCCCGATTACTGGTCAGGGGGATATTAGACTGACGTCATCTATGCATCTTAAGAATGTGTTACATGCACCTGACTTTTCAATTAATTTGTTGTCTATCAGTCAAATTACAAAGGATTTACAGTGTCGGGCGATTTTTGATCCATCTTCTCTTGTTTTTCAGGACATCGTTACGGGCAACGTGATTGGGCGTGGCTATGAGCAAGGCGGCCTCTATCGCCTCAGTCAGACTCCTTTTGCTGGAACCTCATCTCTACCTGCTGGACCCATCTCTCCTCTACTATGGCACATGCGCTTTGGACATCTACTGCTTCAGAAACTGCGTCGTGTGTTACCTCAGGTTTCGCCTCACACGTCTATTCAATGTGAGGCTTGTCAGTTGGGAAAGCATCATCGGTATACCTTTCCCGGTCGTCAATGTCGAAGTAGTACCTCCAAGTTTGAGTTGTTTCACGTCGATATCTGGGCTCCGAGTCGTGTTCCTGATCATCAGGGACACAGGTTTTATATAGTTATTGTGGATGATTTCTCTCGTGTGTCATGGGTATTTCTGTTAAGGAATAAATATGAAGCAGGGAATATTATCATCAATTTTTTTAATGAGATTCATAATGTTTTTTCTGCATCTGTTAAAATTGTGAGAAGTGATAATGCCCTGGAATTGTGTACTCATGTCCTATCTAGTTACTTCTCATCCCAAGGGATCATCCACCAGACATCCTGTGCCTATACCTCCCAACAGAATGGGGTCGCTGAAAGGAAACATCGCCATTTGATGGATGTAACCAGGTCGCTCCTTATACAGAGTCATGCTCCTCACTCTTTCTGTGGTGACGCTGTTCTTACAGCATGTTACCTAATCAATCGTATGCCATCATCTGTTCTAGGTGAGAAGATCCCTTTCTCTCTTATCTTCTCTGGAAAAGAATTGTTCTCCCTTACTCCTCATGTGTTCGGTTCGGTCGCTTTTGTCCACCAGTTGTCTCCCGGGACTGACAAGCTCTCTCTTAGGGCTGTCAAGTGTGTCTTCGTTGGGTACTCCAGAACTCAGAAGGGGTACAAGTGTTATGATACATTACGCAGGCGGTACCTTGTCAGTGTTGATGTTACATTTTTTTGAATCTGTTATGTATTTCTCAGCCTCAGGTGATCAGTTGATACCCCATGCTAATACTGATGCCATTTACATGTCACCACCCTCACCGCCACCACCATCATCACCACCACCACCACCAACACCACCACCAGAACCGTTACCATCTTCTACACCTCCTGTCACTATACATGTTTCACCATTATCATTTCATTATACCCGTAGGCCTGCTTCAGCTCATGGTCATTGCTCATCACGTAGCTCGCCTAAGGTATGTTCTGAAGATATTACTATTGATGGATCTGATGATTTTTCTGAGCAGGATGTGTTACAGAGGCCAGACGAGGACAGAGATGATTTAGATGTTCCTATTGCTATACGAAAGTCGAAGCGAAGCTGCGCATCATATCCTTTAGCAGCTTCTGTGTCATTTGATCGACTAACTGGAGATTTCAGGAATTTCATCGTCGCATTGTCAGCAGTGGCTATTCCACAGAATTACCAAGACGCACTGAAGGATAGTAGATGGTGTCTAGCTATGGAGGAAGAAATGGAAGCTCTTCAGTCTAGCGGAACTTGAAGTCTGGTTCCTGTACCTGCTGATGTGTCTCCAGTGAGCTGCAAGTGGGTATTTACAGTCAAGCAGAACACAGATGGCAGTATTGACAGATACAAGGCTCGTCTTGTTGCTCGTGGATTTACACAGACATATGGGGTGGATTATCTTGATACATTCTCTCCAGTAGCCCGCCATTCCACTCTACGGATCATGCTTTCTATTGCGGTCACTCGTGATTGGCCGCTATACCAGTTGTATGTGATGAATGCGTTCTTATATGGTGACTTACAGGAGGAAGTCTACATGCAACAGCCACCTGGTTTTGCTGTTGAGGGGGAGTATCCTAAGGTGTGCAGACTTCATAAGGCTATCTATGGCCTTAAGCAGAGTCCCAGAGCGTGGTTCCAGAAGCTCTCAGATCTCTTTGAGAAACAGGAATACAAACGTTCTAATGCTGATCATTCCTTGTTTGTACAAAAGACTTCCAGAGGTATTATTGCAATCATGGTCTATGTAGACTACATTCTGATTACAGGTGATGATGAACAGGGAATAAAGGAGGCGAAAGAAATGCTGGGTCGTGAATTTGTTACCAAGGACCTTGAAGTTCTTAGATACTTTCTGGGACTGGAGCTCGCCAGAAATCCTTATGGGTTGGTCATGTCTCAGAGGAAATATGTCACTGACCTGTTGAGTGAAACAGGAATGCTTGGTTGCCGACCTGCTACCACACCTATGGATCCTAGTATGAATCTATATGATGGTGATACAGAGGAGGTGGATAGGAGAAGATATAGAGAACTGGTGGGTAAACTTCTTTATGTCACTATTACTAGGCCCGATATATCCTTTGTTGTGAGTCGAGTGAGCCAGTTCATGGAGCAACCACGTCAGGTACACATGGATGCCATACATATGATACTCAGGTACCTCAAGTCATCTCCAGGTGCGGGTTTACTGTTCAAGAAAGGCAAGGTGATTACTATCTCAGCCTGTGCAGATGCAGATTACGCAGGGTGTCCCAAGGACAGGAAGTCCACCTCTGGGTTTGCTGTATATGTTGGAGATTCTCTTGTCTCATTGAGGAGCAAGAAACAAACTGTTGTAGCAAGGTCTAGTGCTGAATCTGAATATAGGGATATGGCCCAGGTTAGCACAAAAATGATGTGGGTAAAGGCTGTGCTTACAGATTTACATATAGAAGTCCCACTTCCTATGGCTTTGGAATGTGACAATCAGGCGACCTTGTTCATTGCAAATAATCCAGCATTCCATGAACGAACCAAGCACATTGAAGTTGACTATCACTTTATACATGACATGATTCAGAAGGGATTCAATGCTACATCCCATGTTAGTTCAGAGAATCAAACAGCGGACATTTTTACCAAGGCATTACTGTGAGGACCGTTTCAGAAGTGTGCGTCCAAGCTGAGCATGATTGATATCTATGCTCCATCTTGAGGGGGAGTGTAGATATATATTATTCACTTATGTATTTATTTTGTTATTTTTCTTTCCCGTTGGACTCTTTATGTAATTTACCCATAGGCTACTCTCCTATATAAGAGAGCCTAGGGCTGATGGAATAAACAAGTTCTCTTATTTTCCCAACAGTTCCGAAGTACACTTGGAGGAACTCTGGGTCTCGTTCTCGGATTGACCATTTCCTGGCATCGTCCGAGCTCTTGGGGGATTTTTCGTTGTCATTCCCTACATCCAGGGCATGCATAAGATCAGTCCATACGCCTTTGGTATGGTATTCGGGAGAGACTGTGCAGAGGCGGGGCTTCTTTAGGTTTGAGCGGGCTTGGTTGCAGGTGGAGTCGTTCAGAAATTTAGTCTCTGGCCTCTGGTTTTCATTTGTGGTGCATGGGTCCGCTATGTCTCGTCTAGCTCAGAAGCTTGTTTTACTTCGCAAGCAGCTTTGTGTTTTTAAGAGAGAAACTAGGGAGGCGAGCTTGGCTATTCGAGCGAGTGCGGAGGCGGAGGTGGCTATGTTTGATGAATTGGAAGATGAAAGGGAGATGGAGGCTTCGAAGCTGGAAATGAGGGCAGCAGCTCAGAGAATCATTCTTATTGAGGATAAAAAGCGGGTCACAGAATGGAAGTAGAGATCTAGAGTTACATGGCTCAAGGAGGGAGATGTAAATACCGTCTTATTTCACAGAATGGAGAGCGGGAGGCATCGACGCAACTGCATCCAATCGTTGTTGATTGATGGGTTCAAGGTGGAGGGGATAGAGAATTGGGGAATGCGGTCGCGGCCCACTTTCGAGAGTTCTCTAGCAGGGTTGATGGTTTTGTGATGATTCTGATCTGCATTGGGTCTGTGTGAACAGCCTTGGCTCTTTCTGGAGCTCCCTCCTCGAGACCCAGCAGCGTCCGCGGAAGGCTCTGCTTCGTCGTTTGGCCCTTTTGTGGGCTATCTGGTTGGCTAGAAATGCCCTTCTTTTCTCGGGTTAGAGTATCTATCGGGAAAATGTTTGTATCCAGTCCACGTGTCTTGTTGAATCATGGCTTTTGTAATGACTTTAGTCTGTATTTTTTCTTTTTATTAATTAATTAATCTAGTTCCGGGGTGGGCACCACTAAGTGCTTCCCCCTTCTTTGACTTCAAAAAAAAAGAATTATACAAAGTTAGATACTAGCCACCCTAATCCACTTTTTTACTTCGGTGATTTTTTATTGATTTAAAATTATTTAAATAATTCGGGCTTATTTTAAAGAAAATATGGAATAGCCAAACCATTTAAATATTTTAATTCCTCGGTGCTTTCTATCAAAACTCCTTTTTTTGGGTGGGGGATTGATCTACTTTTACAGTTATTCATGGGTGTAAGTTTTCTGAGCTATAAAAAAACTATTTTAGTTTCTGTTCTCTTTATTTGGCATCGCCTCCATTTATAATCTACTATAATTATTTGTAGATTTCTTCAACGTTTTTTGAAAATCTAAATTGATAAAAAAAATTGCATATTTATTTTTATTTCTTTGCACTCAAAGAGAAACTAGCATAGATTATTATTTGTTTATTATAAGGATTAAATTCATAAAATTTGAATCTTTAGAATACACTTAAAAATATTAAAATTAGGATACATGAGAAATTGAGAGATCAAAATCGTGTGAGAAAGGCAAAGAGGACGGGAGAGTGCAGGAGAGAGATGAAGATAAAGATTAAGAGAGGTGTCTGAGGAGAGCAGCAATGCAGGTGGAGTGCAGCAGTGCAGTAATCTGGCAAGAGGAAGAATATTTCCAACTGCTTTAATAATAAAATGGCTGTACATATAAAAGGAATGAAGAAAAGAAGGTTTCATATGAACAGAACAAATATCCATGCAGATAATTTTTCTCAAAAAAGTAAAAGAAGCTTGCATACGGAAGTGGAAGGTCAGACAGATCCTACAGCTCAAGAAACATACAACAAACCTTCGAAGTCCGTGACTTTGGCAATGAGATTAACTTTACATGAGGATCCTTCTTTTGGCTTAAAAGTTTCCCTGCCCTGCGTTTACAGCCGGCTTGGAAATCCAATATACATTTAATACGATCTCTCAGCTCTTTATTTTCTGCAATCTTTGCTTCAATATGCAACATTTTATTCCGAACAAACTTCTGAAGTGACCTATTCTTCTTGAGTGCATCAACAAGCATCAAACAAGACTTCGGAAATTGAGAACTCGTCTCAGATGTAAAAGAATCATTGTGTGCCCCATCTTCGGGCCCATGCCTTTGCAATGAATCCTGGATTAAATTCCGCAATCTCGTACCATAAGTAGGAGCCAATTCATAAGTAGCATTATCATTAACTGAATATTCCTGACTTAAAGTCCGCTCACTTGTTTTGTTATCTTGATAACTTTGCTCAGTTGATTCGTAAGTATCTACAAAGTCGGGTAGCTTCTTCTTTAAGGACGCTGCAGAAAATGATAGCTAATGGTGATAAATTTATAATTAAGCAAAAAACACAATTCCAAGTACCACGCACTTAAACACACCGAATTTCAAAAAAAGTTCTTCCATGATGTAATAAATTTCTGAAGTATAGATGTTTAAACTAGTAGGCAAACAAATATCTCTGCAACAAAACTAGATGCTTGATTGTATCAAGGAGGCAAAAGAAAGAAAAACTGTGAATATCAGAAAATTTGATTGATTCTCAAGGACCCATGGACATCAATTGAGAATTATCAATGTGAAAATTCGATGGATGATCACTGAATAAACTCAAGTGGTTTCACAATGGCGCATACAGGATAACGTTAATTACATGCCACCAGAATGATTTTAAGTTATTCGTTTCCTTCTTTAAAATAACAAAGTAACCTGCAGCACACTTCCAACTTAATCGTCATGAATATGGTCCAAATAACAAACCATAATGAGTATTTTTATATTTAAAAAACAATTTGGGGATGAAGAAAGGAGCCAAAGTTAGTCGATGGACAATTTAGTTTTTACTTAACCCTTTTATCTCATAAAATATAAAGGGTTTTAGCATTTGTGCCCCTCTTAGATATTGCAATATCAGTTATGCCCATCCTTTTTTGCAATATAAGTTGCATCCCCGACTTCTTTCACAGTTATCACTTGTGCCCTTCCGTTGCTTTGGCCGTCGATGAGTTGAACTAAAGCATAGTTCATTCAAACCAAGGTGTGGTAAAGAAAGGCATAACTGTCAAACCTAATCGAATGGTTGTAAAGGTAGGCTGATCGGTGGTAGGGATGCACCTGGAGCTTGATCGGGTGATCTTTGTTGTTTGTATTCTTTGATGAATGGCTGAAACTAGGTTCTTGAGCCATCTTTGAATATGTAAGACTAGGGGCAATCCATGCTGCAACGGGGATCGAAGGAGCACACTTGTCGTGTCTCCGTCTGGTAACACCTTCATTCCCTTGCTGAGGAGTAGATTCCACGACCGCATCTCTTCCAAATCATCAACCCCGTGATTCACTCCACGAGGACATTCGTTGGACCAACACCAGATGTATGTGTGTTTCTGGCCTCTGAGAAAATAAGGAGACGCCAAGAGCGAACTCCACATTGAAGTTCTTGCATACATAGACCCAATCTTCAACATAACCTACCACTGAATCCAAGGTGAAGCAGGAGATCATTGGAGGACCTTTGGGGATATGACACCTTGACCCAACCCTCTTCATGCATCCCTCTTCTATTTTGGTCAGTCAACTTCCAGATTTCAAGGTTCAAAGCCACACGAAGGAGGAGATGGAGGGGGGAGGGGGGGGGGGGGGAGGGGTTAGTGGTCAGGGAGGGGCGGAGGTGGGGGTGTTGGAGGTCGAGGGAGGGGCTGAGGAGGTGGGGTTGCATTAGAAGTAAGGATTGGGGGCGACAGAGGTGGGGGCAACGCTAAAGGTCGAGGAGGGGGCAGCGGAGGTGGGGGTGATGCTGGAGGTCAAGGAGGAGTGGCGGAGGTAGGGGCGCTAAAGGTCCGAAGATGGGGCTGAGGAGGTTAGGGTGGTGGAGGAGAGGGGGCAGAGGAGGTGGGGACGACGCTGGATGTCAGGGGAGGGGTCGGCGGAGGTAGGGACGATGCTGGAGGTCGGGGGAGGAGGCTAGGGCTTGGACGGGAGGAGGAAGAGGATGAAGAAAGAAGAAAGTTTATAAAGGAGGAGGAAGATGATGAAGAAAAAGACATATCTACCTTAGTTATTCATTGTAGTTAACTTTATGTCCTAAAAAAGTGATAAAAACCTAAATATAAACACTAATAGTACATTAGCCATGACAATATAAGTATATGACTTATATAAATATATAATGAAAGATCATTGATCCTAACCATACATTATTTTCCTATTAAATAATAATAAAATAACCTGTTAAGGGTAATGGTCCAAATCACACGCCATTATGAATTTTTCCATGAATAAAAACCTACTTTATGAAGAAAAGAGAAGCTAAACGTAAAGAAATTTACTAAGATCACACTCTGTATTTATTATTAGATCACTTATGGTCATTTCCACCAACAAAAAACTAGTTTTCAATATCCGAGGACAAGTTTTGCTTTCCATCAGTTTCATCACTTAGGTCACCAACCACCAATCCCATAGTCTCAATTCATACAATCGCACAAGATAAAGAATTAAAGATAGTGTCAAGACCCGTTACTATCAAAAAAACACATTGATCATATTGTTAAATTTTGTTGAGTATTTTTTTGGATGGGCTTTCGAATAATACCTTCTACAGCCATCTTATATAAGGGAAGACTAGGGTTCATGGAATAGTACGTTAGTAACAAACTCATTTCTTCATGACTTGGTATCATAGAGGTACCCATAGGTTGGTGTTCTTGATACATGTTGTCTAATTTATTCTCGAACCCTCTCCACCTAATATTCTTTATTGTTCTCCACCAAACATTGATATTCGAGTAGATGTAGTTTCATCAAGGTCATCACTACCTCGATGGTAGTGCTCCAGAGAGCCACCACAATGGCTTCATGGATCGGAGGTCATTTCGACCTATGCTCCCCTCAATAGCACCAGCACTCAAGTCATCACACGGAAAAGGTTGTCGACGCTGCCATTAATGTGCCCTTGTCCTCAAATAAATTCTAACCATGTGTCATTTGACGACATTGTCGTCCCAATTTCTCTTTCACAGATTAGGATAGAATAGGATCCCTGAGCTCATTTCAATCCAAATATACTCTAAATGCCTTCAACGCATTAATACGGTCATACGACGTACTCTATTCAACACTTGTAGACAGCACAAGATATGATTTACGAATTGGGATCATTCTGGAGAGGTTTAGAGCTCCTCAAGATGTGGTGTGACTTTCACAAAGCCACCTAGTTTTCTTCATATCGTAAAGTTGGATGAATCTAACTACTCTCAGTGGTCTCAGTAGTAGAAGCACATCCTAACAACACTAGTGTTGGAAAAGAAGGAAAGCACATGCATGATGGCGACATGGAAGGACAATGCGATGGTTCAATCACTTATCGTGATTTATGGTTTTTATTACCCTAAGAATTATGAAGGAGATTACCCAATAGCATAAGAGATGTGGAATACCATATGTGATACATGCTCTCAATAAAAGAACGTTGGTAAAGTTCTCCAGGTTCATTACAATACTACCCATCTTTATTTGGACAATATCCCACTAACAAAATATTATTCCGCTTTGGAAGCTGCTTTCAAGCATGTTGAGAGATATGAGTTATACACACAATCTAGGTATTATTGTCTTTTCTTTGGTGACTTTTTGGCGCAACCCTAACCTTAGGTTTCTTACAATATGAGGAGCCCTGATGTACAATCTTTAATAAGAAAAACTACTCTCTCATTCAACTTTTGAGTCAGAGCCAAGTCCTCCTTACCTGACCTACACCTGCGCCCCTACCACCACTTATCAATGCCCTTGCGCCCCAATGCATCGTCAACCACCGACGAATACATGCCCCTCCTACCACAAGCACCCCCTTTGACGCCTTGCAATCGACACTCAAACACAGCATCCACCGCCCTATCGCTCTCGTGATCCACCTGCCTCCAGCACCCTTGCACTCCACTTGCCACCGATGCGCTAGCGCTTCCACACCCCTACACCTACCAGTGCCCCAACCACCCCACCCCCACCCACTATGCCCACCACCGCTCCTCCACCCCCGACGTGCATGCACCCTCATGTCCCAAAGCCCTTAGGATTCAAGACTTATTATGATATGGTGAATTTGAAGCAAGCCTGTTCACCATTAGCCGAATATTTTTCTCAGATAAAGTCTCTGTTGGAAAAATATAATGCATGTATTTCAGGATGTAATTGCCTAATAAAAGGAATTGTAAGCATGTGGTGATATTGGTGTTTCTCACTAAGCGTGACCATGCGTATGTTGTTGCGAAAGATCATATGATCATATCCTCTCCGGGTCAAGTACTCGTAACTAACTGACCCGCTGAACCTTTATGACCTTATGTAAAACCTGTCGAAACAACCAAGAACCCAGTTGGGTATCACCCCACTTGGATGTCCCCTGCACCTACCCCCATCTGCTCCCATTTATTTCCTTTTGACTTATGGCTAGGCTTTGCTCCCATTGCATCCTCGTCATTAATACCATCCTCCAGCCCCCGTCACAACTTCTTTATTCCATCAAACACCTTGTTGAAGACCCGACAACCCAACTGGTATTGTACTCATAGTAGCCACGCAAGATCATGTTGACCTACAAGATGAGGAAGATTCAATTTTGACATCAATCCATGGAGAGGAGATTGGTTGGAATGGGAATGGAAGAGATGTTAGATGGATTTGCCTGAAAAGGGCGGAGCCACTGCCTCCCCTCACGAAGGATAACTCCATAATGGGATCGTCGAAAAGGAGAAGCTTTGGCCTCATGACGTGGATTTGTTAATTTCAAGTCAGATTTTCATTTTCCAGAAAAGAGTGCTTTAACCAAAATAGTTTCGTCATCCTTAGTCATACGTCATCAAATATTCATATATTAATTATGGACGTCTGATGTTATATTATGTTGTTTTTACTAATTAATTGAGCAAAAATATAATAATAAGTATTTGTTGAGGGATTATTTATCTTTCCATGTTTTAGGTTTTTCTTTTCTTTTTGTCTTTATTATGTAATTTACGTATTTCTCCTTTTATATAAGAGAACCATAAGACCTTTGTATGAATCAGTTCATTCTTTTATCTCCACATAGTATCAGAGTGACGGTCCTAGATCGAAGTTCGCGTACCCCGTGCGCTAACCCAGCCCCCCACCTTCTCCGCCTCGACGTCACTGCACAACACCAAGGACCACCATGTACGCACCTCCTAACGGTGTTGCACCACCTCACGCACCTCCAACGCCACCACTAGTGCACTTGCACGCCTCTCGCATTGCCGCCTAGCAATGTCGGTGCTCTCACGCACCTCCTGCACCGTTGATGCTACTCGAGGGTTGCCTAGTGCCCTTGTGCGGCCTCCACATGCATTGAGGGTGGTCTAGGGTCCCATCTAGGTCGTCCTTGGCGTTGGTTCAATGACCGAAGACTCTTTGCAGCCTGATTTTGATCGTAGAAAGGTGATTTCAGACTCTTAAATAACCATCCCGAGCCCAGCGTGGATCTAAAATTGAAGAGGATGGTTATATGAGTCTACATATACAACCAATCCTTTATGTGTTGGAAACCCATTCGGATCGGTCTATAAGCCCTAGTTGAGTTACGCTTTGTTGGCAGAAAAGAATTGCATACCATAGAAGAGACCCTAGGGCTCTCTAATATAGGAGAAAAGCCTAGGTTAATTATATGAGAGGTACATAAAGAAAATAGAAATGAGAAATAAGTAATAAGAGATACAAATATCTCAACACTCCCCCTCAAACTGGAGCATATATGTCTATCATGCTCAGCTTGGAACAACACCTCTGAAACGGTCCTCTAGCAAGGGCCTTGGTGAAAATATCAGTTGTCTGATCTCCAGTAGAAACATGGGAGGTTGATATGAGACCCTTCTGGATCATGTCTCTGGTATAATGGCAATCCACCTCTATATGCTTGGTCCGTTCATGGAATGCTGGATTATTGGCAACAAATAGAGCCGCTTGATTGTCACATAAAAGTTGCATGGGAAGAGGAACCTCAACAGCAAGATCAATCAAGATCGATCTAACCCACATCATTTCTGTGCGCCCATGTGCCATGGTCCTGTACTCAGATTCTGTACTAGATCTAGCAACCAGTGTTTGCTTCTTGCTTTTCCATGACACGAGAGAGCTACCAACAAAAATAGCAAAGCCAGAAGTAAACTTCCTATCTCGAGGACATCCTGCATAATCTGCATATGCACAAGCTGTCACTTCAAAAGACGTACCACTGCTACATATAAGACCAGTACCAGGAGAAGTCTTCAAATATCTCAAAATCATATAGACAGCATCCATATGAACCTCCTGGGCTCATAAACTGGCTCACCCTGCTCACAGCAAAGGAAATATCTGGTCTGGTGATGGTAGCATATAGGAGCTTCCCAACAAGCTCTTTGTATCTCCTCTTATCTACCTCCTCAGTGTCATCGGCATATAATCTCATACTCGGATCCATAGAGGTAGCGGGCTTGCATCCTGTCATTCATGTCTCTAGTAGAAGATCAGTCATAAACTTCCTCTGGGTCATCATAAGACCACGCCGGTACTTGGCAAACTCTAATCCAAGGAAGTATCGAAGATTGACAAGGTCCTTAGTCACAAACTGCTGACCTAGGAACTCCTTGGCAGTCTGAATGCCATGCTCATCATCACCCGTGACAATAATATCATCAACATAGACAAGAATAGCAACAGTTCCTCTCTGTGTCCTCTAAACAAAAAGCGGTTGATCCGCATTTGACCATGCAAACCATGTTGCTCTATCAACTCTGAGAGCTTCTGGTACCAAGCTCTCGAACTCTACTTCATGCCATAAATTGCCTTGTGGAGCCTACACACCTTCTGAGACTCCCCATCAGCTGCAAACCCTAGTGATTGTTGCATATATACCTCCTCATGTAGATCGTCAAATAGAAATGCATTCTTCACAACAAGTTGGTAAAGAGGCCAGTCTCGTGAAACAACAACTGATAGAAGAATGTGCATTGTCGAATGTCTGGCCACCGGAGAGAAGGTATCCTAATAGTCCACCCCACAAGTCTGGGTGAACCCCCGTGCGACAAGCCTTGCCTTGTAGCAATCCACACTGCCATCTGCACGTTGCTTTACTGTAAAGATCCATTTGCACCCCACAACAGAGGCACCTGGAGGAACAGAAACAACACCCCAAGTACCACGAAACTGCAAAGCGGTCATCTCCTTCTCCGTGTCACGTCACCAACTACTATCCTGTATGGCATCGTGATATGCTCGCGGGATAGTAACAGATGGGAGTCCCATAACAACCTCTTGTACTCCTCCGAAAGATGGTCCAAGGAGACATGTGCAGCTAGAGCATAAGGGGTACATCAACGACGCAGCTTCCTCAAGGCAATAGGTACATCCAGGACATCAGCCTCTCTGTTCTCTGGTATCAACTCTTCATATGCAGTATCATGTAGAACACGCAAATCTCCAGTGCCATCAGTAGAAACATTGTGCTCATTACATAGATGAGGTGTGCTGGATGACGGGGAAGGCGCATGAGCAGAGGGGCGGGTAGAGGACCTGCGAATGTAAAACCGTGGTAGGAACTGTGTCAGGGTAGATGGAGGTGGAGGTAGTGGAGGGGGTAGAGGTGGAGATGACTGAGACTCAACATGAGGTGTAGTTGATGAAGATAACGGAGGTGGAGGAACAAAAACACCCTTGCCAGAATCAGTGTTAGACAACCTGTCACCTATAGGAGAAAAATACATAATAAACTCAAAAAATGTGACATCAGCACTAGCATAATACTTTCTCCCTACATGATCAAAACATCTATACCCTTTTTGGGTACGAGAATAGCCAACAAACACACATTTAACAGCTCTAGAGAGAGCCTGTTGTGACCAGGAGTAAAGTTGTGGACAAATGCCACAGACCCAAAACCCCTGGGAGTAAGGGAGAATAGGTCCTTCTCGAGAAACGCAATCAAGAAAGGAACCTTTTCTCCAAGGAGAGTAGAAGGCATGCGGTTCAACAAATAGCAAGCAGTGAGAACAGCATCACCCCAGAACGAATGAGGAGCTCGACTCTAATTAAAAGAGTCCTCGTGACATCCTTAAGATGACGGTATTTGCGTTCAGCAACACCATTCTGCTGTGAAGTATAAGCACAAGAAGTCTGGTGAATAATATCAAGAGATCTGAGAAAATCATATAGTTGTAAAGTGGAAAACTCCAAGGCATTGTCAGTACGAATAAACTTCACACTAGCAGAAAAATGTTCTTAACGTCAATAAGAAATGATTTAATGACAGGACCCGCTTCAGACTTATTTTTTAACAAGTACACCCAAGATAATCTAGAAAAGTCATATACAGAAACCATATAGAACCGATGTCCCTGATGACCGGGAATACGACTAGGACCCCATGTACCAAAATGAAACAACTCAAACGACTGACTACTGTAACAACTCTGATGACTTGGAAAAAAAGAACGATGGTGCTTCCCAAGCTAAAATGCCTCATACTCCAAGGTAGTACGAGTAGAGATCTGAGGGAGAACATGACACAGCTTCTGCAGAGGAAGGTGTCCAAAGCGAAGATGCTACATGAAAGGAGAAACTGATCCAGAAGGAATAGTAGCAGCACCAGCACACGGAGGCTGGACAAGCATGTAAAGTCCTCTCTGCTCACGGCCACATCCAATCACCTTGCATATTAATATGTCCTTAAACACAAGAGAAGATGGATCAAATATGGCATGACAATGCAAATCTTTTGTAATCTGGCTAATAGACAAAAGATTCATCTGAAATGATGGAGAATGTAAGACATTCTGCAGACGCATCGAGGGAGCTAGAACAATCTCCCCCAGAACAACAATGGGTAGATGAATCCCATTAGCAATCACCATTGATCTACCATGAGGGATAGACCTGTAAGAACTGAATTGTGCTCACTCGCCACGTATATGATGAGACGCTCCAGAGTCCATGATCCAATCAGTCAAATCTGAACTACTACAACTGGTAAGTGCATAAGCAATACCTGACGAACCCAAAGAAGCTCTGGCAGCAACTGCGATATCTGGAGAACTTGCAGCTGAAGTAGTAGGAGTAGTCATCATCTCTCTCAATCTGGAAACAATATCATCAAACCACGCATCATGAGCAGGAGCTGAAGTAGGCTCAGTCTACTCAGCAACATGGGTAGACGTGAGATACCCATGCTTCAGATAGCATGTCTCCTCTGAATGACCTGGATGGTGGCAATGTGAGCATGGGCCACGCTGACGTCCTCCTCCTCGACCACGTGGTTTGCATCCCGAAACTGTGAAGTACCCCTCTGCCACGAGAAGCTGCCATAATAGAGGAAGTATGGGCCATGGTAGTGGATGAAGTAGTGATCCTGCTCAGCCTCTTGTAGATCTCCTCCATTGAAGGTATCGTCTCTTCAATAAGTAGTTGAGTGTGTGCTGCATTGTACTCGGAGTCAAGGGATGACAGAAAGACTTATGTCATAGTGGCATTCCGATATGCCTGCTGGTGCTCAGTGCTGGTAATAATAGGCATAAAGCTATACAGATGCTCAAACATGCCTCGAAGATGCGAGAAGTGGGCATGAAGAGGTCGATCATTATGCTTGGTCGAAAAAATATCATACTGTAATTGTAGAATCTTGCTCTCATTCTTAGCTTGCCCATATGTGCCTGCTAAGATGCCCCGCAAAGCCTTCGTCGTGGGTTGATTAACGCATGGAAGGCCGTATCGATATCGATATCATTTCGATATCGTATCGATATGATATTTCGACGATATATCGACGATATATCGCCGAAATATCGCCCATATCGACAAGCCTTTGTGAAGAAAATGCCTGGAAATCGAGATATATCGCCATATCGGTGCACATATCGGTCACATGTCGATATCGATATATCGGTGATATATCGCCGATATATCGCGATATTTCCTTCCATGGATTGACGATATCGTTGGCAATCTCCGTGGTGGGTGTCCCGGAGAGCCAAATCCGAGCATATGCATCATCTTGCTTCCAAGAAGCATTAGCCCCAGTCTTGTCCGTCGGCTCTAAATCCGTCATAATGTGCTCCTTATTATGGCACTGCATAAGCGTGCGAAACTGCATGAACCACAACGCGTAGTTGGTCCCATCCATCTTCATGATGGGGGTCGGGCCATTGAAGGCACTGGACAATGAAAAAATATCACCTTTGTTTCTAACATGGTAAAAAGAACGCCGATAATCCGGAACAAAACTGAGGAGTAGACTACTCTGAGCGAGTCTACGCAATCATATGAAGGATTGGTTGTACGTACAGACTCATACAACCATCCTCGTCAATCTTTGTTGTAGTTTAGACGTGAAGACGTGAATTATATGTTGAAAATCATGGAATCCGAACAAAATCAGATCATATAGGTCAGCAGAAATGACCAAACTGCAGCCCGGGGTATGTGGAACGACACACGAAGAGGAGACAGGCAGCAAGGCCGCAAAGGGGAGAGAACCGACAGCAAGGGGGGCAATTCAGCAACTTGTGGCAACTGTTAAATGGTGGGAAAAGGCCCTGCGGGCAGCCCAGCGACACAGTTGCCGATGGCTGAGCGTCGCGGGGGAGGGGGTGTAGGGTTAAGGTTGGTGGGATATGGGAACCCCGATCTAGGACCGTTGCATTGATACCATGTTGGGATAAAAGAATTACATACCATAGAAGAGACCCTAGGGCTCTCTTATATAGGAGAAAGCCTTGGGCTAATTACATGAGAGGTACATAAAGAAAATAGAAATGAGAAATAAATAATAAGAGATACAAATATCTCAACAAGCTTCAACCGTCTTATCATCATGTTAGAGAGCAAGGGTGATATCTTATCTTCGTCTGGTGCCTTCAAGGGACCAGGCCCCATCGTCAAGATTGATGGGACCAATTATGAGTTATGATCTATGCAGTTTTTGACCCTGTGCAATAACAAGAAGTATAACATTCTAACACAGCCGAAGCTGACGGATAAGACTGGGGAATATGCATCATGGCACGTAGGCACGTATTTGGCTTCTTAGGACTCTCATCATGAAAATAACCAATGATATTGTAAATCAGCCCATGGCCAAGACAATGTGGGATATCCTGACAGACACGTATGGTCAAGCGAAGAATGAGGCTAAGATACTTCAGCTGCGGTTTGACATCTTCACGGCCGAACAGAATGGTTGTCCCCTGCATAGTTTCTACTCTTCATTTTGTGCACGTTCGAGAAGCTTCATAACTTCATGCCAGTGACTATATCTACTGAGCAGCAGATGGCATACATGAACGCTACGATAGTTGGAGTATTTCTGACTGCCCTAGACCTTGAGTACAAGGCAGCATGCACTAAGCTCATTACCGGTGTGGCTATCCCTCCTATGGAAGAAGCTTACACTCGTATTAGCGTGATCATTGACACATCCCCTGCCTCCACTCAGACCCCCTCGACGATGGCTACATCTCACGGCAAAGGAGATACTTCTCAGTTCAAAGGATGTGGTGCCCATGACAGAGAAGCTGGATGCCAGCATGGTCCATGCACCTATAGCCATAGTCCTTGTCATTCAAAGGAGACATGCTATCAGAAGCATGGATACCCCGCGTCTTCTCGTGTGGTCGAGTAGATTGAGCCCATTGCCAACTCATCTCCTACTACAAATCAGCGGTTAGATAATATTGTCTCCCGTCTAAGGGAGATAATGATTGTTGATGTCGACACTGCTAGTGCATATACAGCTCCTACATTGCAGCCACTGCCAGAGCGTCTTCTAGCTCCTTACGTATAGCCTATACTTTAACCAGTTGTAGCAGGGCAGATATGATAGAGTGGATCATGGATTTTTGTGTATCCACCATTTATGTGGAGACAAGGCTCTATTAACTTCATACAGATCAGTCCCTCCTAGCAAATCAGTTGTCATTGCAAATGGGACTTATTCCCATGTTATAAGACAAAGGGAGTCCATGCGATTGCAAAATGTGCTACATGCACAAGAGTCTTCGATGAATTTACTTTCTATTAGTCGAATCACTAAGGATTTGCATTGTCGTGCCATTTTTTATCCCTCTTCTCTTGAGTTTTTGGACATACTCATGGGCAGGGTGTTTGGATGTGGTTGGAAGCAAGAAGAGATCTATAGAACAGTCCAGTCTCCATATGTTGGTGTATCTTCCATTTCGACTAGATCAGTCTCACCTTATATGTAGTGTATACATTTTGATCACCTTCCTCTGTAGAAAATGTGTCATGTCCTCTCGCATATATCCTCTTAGTCCACCTTATAGTACGAGGCTTGCCAGCTTGGGAAGCAACACCGATCTTCTTCCCCACTTGTCATAATAGCAATCATTTATTTGAGTTGGTTCATTTTTGACATTTGAGGTCACAATTGTGTTCCTTATTATCTTGTAGCAATGGATGATTTTCTAGATTATCATGGGTTTTTCTTCAGAAATCAAGTCTGAAGTTGGTTCATTCTATCTCATTATTGAAAAAAATGCATTTTTTGCTATTCTTTAGCTTGTTCCCTCTGACAATGCCTTAGTTTTTACATGTTATAGCTTTTTAAGTTCTTCAGATCTCCTACCAACATACACTAGACCTCATGTGCTTACACTTCCTAGCAGAACGGTTTGTTGGATACAAACACCGTCACTTGCTTGATGTGAACAGGACCATCCCAATTCAAATTCGTGCTCCCCATTCTTTCTGGGATGATGAGGTTCTTACGACATTTTACTTGGTGAACAGTCATTGTCCTCAGTTTTAGGATGGAAGGTTCATTTCTTAATTGTGTTTCTCGAAAAAGATGTGTTCTCCCTTATACCCCATGTCTTTGCCTCTGTGGCATTTATGCACCACCTAACTCATGGTCGTGGCAAGCTCTCCCCTAGAGCTATGAAGTGTGTCTTCGTAGGTTACTCCCAGACCCAGAAGGGATACCGTTGCTTCGATTCAGTTAGACAGAAGTACTGTGTCAATGCCGATGTCACGTTTTTTGAGGTTGTCATGTATTTCTCTCCTACATGTGGCAGGTTGACTCTGTCTAACTCTGAAGAGGAGGTATGTGAGCATCCTCCTCCTATACCACCACCACCTCCAGTCCCACCAGCACTTCCACTGCCTTCCCCACCTCCACTAGCTCCACCAACTCCTATGGCTTCTCCTACATTTTTACATTTGCAGGCCTCTCACTGTTCCCCTACTCATGGGCCTTCCCCATATTCCAGCACACCTCATGTATGTTTTGAGCACATTGTTTCTACCGTTGGCACTAGTGATTTATCTATGTTGTAGGCTATTGTATAGGACAAGCAGGTGCCTTCTCAGGAGGTTACTTTACAGGTTGGGGAGGATGCATATGACCTTAGTGCATATTGCTTTGCGGAAGCGGAGGCATGCATGTGTTACGCGTCCACTAGTTGCACATGTCTCTTTGGGGCGTGTTTCATAGGATTTCAAGAGGTTTCGCATAGGTCTATCAGCTGTAGAGATCCCATGGGCATACCATGAGGCTATGCGAGACAATCAATGGTGTCTTTGCTATGTAGGAGGAGATGGTCGCATTATAGTAACGTAGCACGTGGAGCCTTGTTATAGCTCCTATAAGGGCATCTATGGATGGGTGCAAGTGGGTGTACATAATGAAGCATCATGCAGTGGCAGTGTTGATCGCTACAAGGAGAGGCTTCTGGCTCGTTGGTTCACTTAGACGTATAAGGTGGAGTATCATGATACTTCTCTCTCGTGGCTCATCATTGTACATTGCGGATCCTTCTTTCAGTTACATTGTTACGGGACTGATCCTTATCCCAACTTGATGTGAAGAATGAATTTCTCTATAGTGCCATGTAGGAGGAAGTCAACATGCAGCAGCTGCCACGATTCGTTGTTGAATGGGACTGACAGATGGTTTGCATACTTCATAAGGTTATTTATGGTCTTGTCTCTTGAGCAGAGTCTTTAAGCATGGTTTCAGAAGCTCTCGAACTTGATAGGGCAACAAGGGTTTATAACATCGACTACATATCATGCACTATTCGTTCGGAGGACTCAAACAGGTAAAGTTGCTTTATTGATCTATGTTGATGATATCATTGTTGTAGGGGATGATATGCAAGGTATCTGTGCGGCTAAGGATTTTCTTAGTTAGCAGTTTGACTCCAAAGACCTTGGTATTTACGTTACTGCCTTGGACTTGAGTTTTTCTTGAACCAGCGAAGTCTTGTTATGAGCCAGAGGAATTATTTTAATGATCTTCTGTTTAAGACAAACATGGCGGATTGCAGGCATGCCGCTACTCCCATCGATATTAGCATGAAGTTATATGATGACGATACAACGGAGATAGACAAGACACACTACATGGAGCTCATTGAGAAGCTCTTATATGTGATCATCACTAGGCCAGACATAGCTTTTGCGGTGAGTGAAGTTAACCACTTCATGAAGCAGCTTAGACAAGCACATATGGATGCGATTCATATGATTTTGAGGTACCTAAAGTCCTCTTCTAGTATTGGATTGGTCTTTAGCAAAGGGACATCATTTGTCATTACAGCATGCGTCGATGCAGATTATGCAGGATGTCTCAAGGACAGGAAGTCTACCTCAAGTTTTGCAATGTTCATAGGGAGATCTTTGATGTCATGGAAGAGCAAGAAGCAGACAGTGGTTGCCAGATCTAGTGTAGAGTCATAATACATAGCCATGGCATATGATACGGGAATACTAAGATGATGTGGGCCAGATCCATTCTAATTGAACTAGTTGTGCATCTACAATGCGACAACCAGGCTACTCTTTTCATTGCCAACAATATTGCCTTCCATGAGAGGCCAAGCGTGTTGAGGTTGATTGTCACTACACTCGTGGTATGATTTAGAATGACTTTATCTCTACTTCCCACGCCAGCTCAGGAGAACAGACAGCGGATGTGTTCACCAAGTCCCTATCCAGAGGGCCATTCTGGAGGTGTTGTTCCAAGCCGAGCATGATTGATATCTATTCTCCATCTTGAGGGGGAGTGTTTAGAGATTACTTGTCTTTCAATATTTTATGTATTTCTTTTTTTTTTGTACATATTATATAATTTGCACAACATGTTTCTTCCCTCAAGAAACTCTCGGCCACTTGTATCTCATTTAGTTCCACAACTCAGGCCTTGCACTCTTTTTTTTTAAACAATCAGGGGAAACGTGTACGTGTGCCCGTCCCAAGATTTGAATCCTGATCTTGAGGGTGATAAGCACATTGCAGTACCATCAGACCATTGAGCGAGTGATAGGCCTTGCACTCTTTAGTAAGATGGATGGTGAATGTAAAGAGAATTGAAATTACAACCTATTCAGAGCTAAATTCTTCTTCCTGGAACAAAGGCAAAAGCTTGCCTTTAGGCCTGAATTCGACAAATACATCATTTGCCTGCAGTAAAATTTTGATTTCAATCATGCAACCCCTAAACATCATATTTAGTTACATGATATAACACTATTGATTATGATTGCTCTTCTAAAGCACGAAAATCGGAATCAGATTACATAAAAGAATGTTCCAAAACTCTATGTATTAGCAATTTATATTATTTGTCCGCAATGAGGCGCGTCTATCCAATGAAAAGCAGCGGAGGTCTAAAAGTCTAAATTGAGTTCAATCTTCTTAGGCCAGTCCAGTGGGGCTTGAGCTCAAGCTCGAACTAGGTTAATTCCATACCAACAGGCCTCGTAGAAGGCGGGTGACACATACATGCCAGAACTTAACACGAACTTCCAAAATTACACCTTCTTTTCTTGCGTGTTATCAAGCTAACAAGTCCAGTACTCTCAGCCCGGCTCTGTAAGACTATCCCTATCAAACTAACAGGCCGAGTACGCTTAGCTCGACTATATATGCCTATCATTTCCGAAGTTCGGCACAGGCTCATCTCGCCAGCCCAAGGAGCTGGGTTGTTAAGCCCTTATCGAGCCGAACATGTGCTTTCTCCGTTAAATCATCCAGGAAACAATATTCAAAAAAGTCTCTGCAGTTTTTAGTTTCTGAAATCCAATGAAAAACAATGTACTTCAGACGCTCACCATCCTGATACTGCTCAAAGCGGCGCTGTATTGCCTGCAGGGTTTCAAAGTCGTCTTCATCGGAGTCGGAGGGGAGGAGTGCCCTCAGCGACCTCACGGAGGGAATCGAGTCGACTACGGAACTCGGGATGGAAAACCTCTGCTGGATTGCAAGGGGGAGGTCGAGGTCGTCGGAGTCGTCGGAGTCCTCGCTCGCCCCCCCGACGGCGGTGGCGATGTCGTCCGGCGCGGTGCCGGAGATCATGCACGCCCTCCGCAGGGCCTCCATGTCCTCATCGAACACGTCGTCGCGATCGCTATCGGAGGACATAGCGCCGCCGAAGTGACCGCGTTGGCGGGTGGTTTGTTGGGGGCGGGAGCAGGGGGGAAAGGAGAGAGCGTGAGGGCTTGAATATATACAAATGTCTTCGCTTGAAGATGGCGGTTAATAAGACCTGATGCCTCTGTTGTTTTGGGAGGCATTTGGGATTTCAACTTTCGCTTTGTATTGGGCTCGGAGGTTTCCATGATGAAGGCCCATGTTAGTTGCCGTGTTTTTTTATATATAAAGCATCTGAAATGACACCTGTCCTTCTAAAATATTGTAAAAGGGATAATATATATGACAAGGAATATTTTTGGAGTTTATGTAAACATGTTTCAAATGAAGGTGTACGAATTCAACAATCACAATAAAATTGGTCCATGATAACAACTAATTTGAATAATTATTACCAAAACTTCCGATTTCAAAAAAAAATTATCGACTAATATTATTTATGCAAAATTATTTTTTGTTATTGTAGTTCACAAAAAATGGCATAGTTATTGCTATATTTTTATATAGTGATGATTATCTTATGACTAAATTTATAATAGCAATGAGTACAAGCGAAAGTCAATGGATGTTGTTTTATGTGATGGCAACAAAGCAATGAATATGATATCCGTCGTAAATTTGGAATAATAAAATTATGAAAGATATGATAATGAATATTAAATTATCGTTGTTGTTGAAGAAGGATCCAAGCACACTAACTATCCACAAACAATCCACAGAAAAATGGTGATTTTCCACGTAAAACCACATTGGTGTAGTCAGGAAAAAACACAAGAAACGAAAGATCTTGGTGTGTGGATAACTGGAGTGCTTGATACATAAAAACTCGAGGAGGCGGTTCTCTAGGAAATAGACTCTCAGATAAGCAGTCTTACCATGAAATATGTGTATGTGTGTGCGTGATTTATATGTTTTTTTTTAATTTTGACTTGGGAAATTCATAATGAGGGGGTGGACAAATCAGTCAAGATATATTTAGAAATGCATTAGATCATCAACGGGTTGAATTTTCAATATATATCTCGACATATCTCCGTCTAGACTTGGATTCCACCCTAAAGTATCAAGAAGACCTTTCCCTACCAAACAATGCCCTTACTCATTAAAAAGAGCGATCAAATTCATGCGGATTTTGAACTGGATTATTGAAAATTGCTTGGTCATCATATCTACATGGTTGTTTGTTGTGACATTTTCTTCGTCTGAATGTTGTCATATGCCACTACTTTTGTCGATGAATTGGTAGGGGGACATCGATATGTCATGTTCTTTTATGGTGCATATAATCCTTTTGATAAATGTATAGCACTCTGACTACCACATTAGATGACAACTATCTTCTATATATGATTGAGCTCGTCAAATAATCCATTCAACCAAGTTTTTTGTTGTTTCATTCGGTTGATGTCATGTATTCTATATATGTAGTAAATTGGATCACAATATGCTGCAAAGTTGCTATACATGAAATTGCATGTCTGCTAACAGTGGATACATAACATGTCATGGATCTTCTCTTGTCAGAGTCACCTGCATAGTCATCAATAAAAAAAGCCAACTACTCTATCATTACCCCTCCCCCTCCTAAACTTGATATAATCTAATTGCACCTCATAGGCACCTCATAATACACTTCAAAGTAAGATGCCGACATTTTCCTGAATTTTACATGTATCAACTCACGACATTGATTTCTTGAGCGGTGTATGGGAGAGGCATATTATGATTTACATGATATTCTCAATGCATTGTACATTTTCCAAAAGTCATCAGTCAGCATATCGATGTGCCTAATAATTATGAGTATGTATAATTATTACATATAAATGGTGCATGGGAGAGATATAATAATAATATGGTTTTAACATTTACCTGTTGCAGTTCATCAGTTCTCTATGGAAAAAATATATATATATTTTTATTGTGCTTTGTCGGGTTGCTCTCTTTTTAAATCTGAAAATTGCAAAAAATACATAAACCCCTAACTTCATTACATTTCTGTTTTTCTTTTCATTTTTCTATAGTTTGTACCATCTATCATTTTTCTCCCATATTATGAAAAATCCATTAAAAGCGCAAAATAGTAAACCCACTAAACGAGTTTCATTGCCTTTTGCTAGCACTTTGAATCAAAACAAGAATGTATTTCATGTGTTCTCCACGTTCAACATCTATACTTGTCGTGTGTGTTTTGTAAATATTAAAATTTGATCGCTCTGATTTAGGTTGCAGTGACACTAAAAATGTCACGTCCCGGACCTCGAAACATGGGAAAAAATTGCGGAAGCATCCCAAAACAATGAAAATTTTTTTCGAGTCCAGGTGCGAGACAAAAATCAATAATCCATAAATAACATTCAGAGTGTCACATGATGGAAGAATAAAAGAACATAACCAATAAGTAAAGACTCATCAAGTCTAAACTACATAATAAAAATTAAATAGGTTTATCCGTACAATGACTTAAGAGGCTAGAAAAATCAAAGACTATTCAATCCAGCCAACGGCCAACCCTCGTGCTTCCTTCTAAGCTGCAAGATTGTAAATCAATATTAGTCAAACGAATTTGACTAAGTATGCACCAATAATTTATGCGACATACCATCATAACCATATATAATGAGTTAAAAAATTACGACGACAATTTCATATAATAAGGACTATAAATCAATAAATAAACAATGAACTATAAAAGACCTTTTTCATGTATGCCCATCATTATGGGATAACAATGACAATTCAATCAATTTCCTTGAATATCACAAATTTTGTGGTCATAATATCACAAATCTATATCAAATATAAATCAATACCATCTGCCGACACCTGGCAGCCCGAGTTTGGATAGAAGCCACCCCGTTCCCTTAAATCAATTTTTTTACACTAAAATAAATATCAATACGAGGTATCCTATCCAAACCCCAATGCAATGGACATCAATACTGAGTCAACCGCCGTAGCAGAAAATTGTTCAGAAGTAGTGTAGGATTACCCGCCAACAACGGTCAATTGGCAGAATTAACTGTCCGCGCGGCACCCGGCCAGGTCAAAGCCTCTAATGGCCAACAATGAACAATGTCTACTCCCTCACAATGGTGGTGTCAAAATAATAATTTTCTTTTCAATAAAATAGTAGGGAAAAAATGCAAATTAACCTCTATATCAAAAGACAATAATGTATCTATTTATTTAACATTTAACAACTATTCTGTAGATAAGCTTTATGGCTAAATATCAAACTAGCAGTTGATAATCTATGGCTTTAACACGTAAATATAACCAAAGCATTTTAACGAAAAAAAGCAACATTCCATAACTAATATAAAAGCAATGTGGGGTATAAATAACATTGGTACGTGACTTAAATTAATGTACATACCACTCTTCTTCTTTTTTTAAAAAACGATAAGGATAGATCACTATGTTTCTCCGTTGATGGAAATCAATTACCACCTAAATAAAAGAGATGTATTTCAATGTCACACGCAATCCGTAATACATCGCATCATAATATCCGAAATCCCAACAATCGTAGTACCCCCCTTTTTATAAATATAACCCTCCAATTATTGTGATTGCTATACTTTTTTATACATATATATATCAATGCGAGTATCTACGGGTATCAAAACAATATTTTTTTATCAATGAGTTTGCGAAAATATACTATATTGCAGGCCTATTTACGGAATAATATTTTATCTACAAATATTAATCAATATATCAAAAAAATCCGTTTCTTTTCTAATAATGGGTGACTTGGGTTATACAATAGATAGAAATGTAGGTTCTCCTAAAATCAGTATCTGCGAAAATATTTTTTTATTTCGAAAACAACCGATTTATTTTGAAAATTGGGTAATTTATTTTATTGCACCTAATATATATAAACTACCACATGGGCTGATATGTACTTTGCACCATCACAAACTTATTGTTCATTTCATAAGTATACAATTAGTGGATACACTTTAATTAAAAAGGTACATGGGTGGAAATAAGAATCATGTGATTTTAGTTATCCGGTTTCCTGATGGATGAAACAATCACATAATTACATTTCTCTTTCCAGGAAAATTAACTACGTACCTATATTTTATTTGATTTTATTTTAGAGAATCCATCCATAAAGTAAATCTATTCCTAATGACAATAAGCCGGAAATCGACGACTCTCGTCTAGTAAGAAATGCATACAAAAAAAGATCAATGATATACCTTGTCGCCAACTAAGCTGTCAACTCTCGATGTCGAACTTCGCTTTGTCGTTCAATGCACGACCACTCTAGTGCTTGCAATACATGCCGGTGACCAAGAGACCGAAAGATCCGCTCAAGAATCTACGACCTTTGAAGGAGATCGAGCCGAATTCTCACCCGCTCTCTCTCTCTCTCTATCTCTCTCCCTCTCTCTGTGTCGAGAGAAAGCTCTTGCCGTAGGGAGGTTTTGTTTAATTTTTTTCTTTAACCTCAATTCATTTATACGTCAACAACAACAAAAGGATAAGGTGATTTTTTTATTGTATCATGCACGTCTCTCTCAAGATAAGATAATGTTCTCTCTCTCTCTTTTTTTATTGTCGTTACAACTATCCTACTTATCTACTAATTTAGTTTGTTTACATGGTTTTGTTCCTTTTATATTATTTTATAATTTTTTCCTTGAAATAGCCAATATGTTTCCATTGTATTTTTTTTGATAGTTTAATAAGCATACAGATAAAATACACCCATAACAATCCTTCTATTAAATTTCTATATTTAAATATTTCATTTTTTGCATAATACCCCCAAAAAAACTGTCGTTACAACTCTACCCCCTTAAAAGAAATTTCGTCCTCGAAATTCAAAGACATACCTAATCAGGATATTTTTCTCGAACTTCATCTTCAAGTTCCCAAGTGGCTTCTCTATCTGAGTTGTTATGCCAAGCAACCTTTACCATTTTAATAGTCTTCCTTCGTAATTGGTGTTCTTGACGATCAACGATGTGTGAAGGGCGCTCTTCATACGATAAGTTTTTATGAACTTCAAATGGCTCATAGTGAATCTGATGAGACGGATCATGAATATATTTCCACAATATGGAGACATGGAAAACATTATGAATATGTGAATACTGAGGTGGTAATGCAATGCGGTAGGCTACTTCTCCTACCCTATCCAACATCTCAAAAGGACCAATATATCTTGGACTAAGCTTTCCCTTTCGTCCAAATCTCAAAACACCACGGGTCGGAGAAATCTTGAGAAACACATGATCACCAACTGCAAATTCTATTTCTATGCGACGGTTATCTGCATAGCTCTTTTGTCTACTTTCAGCAATTAAGAGCCTCTTCTTAATCAGATCGATCTTATCAGTACACTTCTGCACAAGTTCCGATCCGAGCAATCTTCTTTCACCTACCTCGCTCCAGCAAAGAGGGGATCTACAAGGCCTCCCATAGAGGGCTTCATATGGAGCCATTCTGATACTAGCATGATAACTATTGTTATAGGCAAACTCAATAAGCGGAAGGTTCTCATCCCAACTTCGAGCATAATCCAAAGAACATGCTCTAAGCATATCCTCGAGAACCTGAATAGTTCTTTCAGATTGACCATCTGTCTGAGGATGGAATGCGGTACTAAACTTCAGCTTTGTACCGAATGCTTCCTGAAGTCTTTTCCAAAATCTTCCGGTAAATCTTGGATCTCGATCAGAGACAATAGAGACAGGTATACCATGAAACTTCACAATATTATTCATGTATAAATTTGCTAAACTCGCAACTGATTCTTTTTTCTTCATTGGTAAGAAATGGGCAGATTTCGTCAATCTATCCACGATTACCCAAATAGCATCATAACGAGATGCATCGGTCTTCGGAAGACCCATCACAAAGTCCATGGTGATATGTTCCAATTTCCATTCCGGAACTTCCAACTGCTCCAATAGTCCAGCTGGTCTTTGATGCTCAGCCTTAATTTGTTGACACACCAAACATCGAGAAATGAATTCTGTGATTTCCTTCTTCATATTTTTCCACCAAAAATTCCGTTGGAGATCTTTATACATTTTTGTACTTCCTGGATGCACAGTGAATTTAGAGCGATGAGCTTCATCTAGAATCTCTTGCTTCAACTCTGCCTGCGAAGGAATCCATAAGCGATTCCTGAATCTTATGCCACCATCTGGAGCAATGAAGAATTCTGAACTCTCTTCTTGACTCTTCTCAGCTAAAACATGGTACTCAGGATCTTCTTTCTGAGCCCTCAATATTTTCTCTACTATCGCCGAATGAATCTGAATGCTAGATAAGATAATCTTGTTACCTTCTTTAAAAGGGTTCCAAGAAACAAAGTCGTCAATCAACTTCCACTTTTTGATCATCAAGCTAGCCGACAAGGCATAGCCCTTTCGGCTTAAAGCATCAGCCACAACATTTGCTTTACTTGGATGATAAGCAATAGAGAAATCATAGTCTGTAAGAAATTCCATCCATCTCCTTTGCCGCATATTCAAAACTTTTTGAGAGAAGATGTATTTGAGTCTTTTGTGATCATAGAAGACCTCAAATTTCTCACCATAAAGATAGTGACGCGAGATTTTTAATGCAAACACCACAGCGGCAAGTTCTAGATCATGCGCAGGATAATTCCTTTCATGAATCTTTAGCTGTCTTGAAGCATAAGCTATAACATTTTCATTCTGCATCAACACACAACCCAAGCCGTTCAGGGATGCATCAGTGTAAATGACAAAACCTCCACAACCAGAAGGTAAAGTCAAGACAGGAGCGGTGGTTAACCTCCTCTTCAATTCTTGGAAGCTATGCTCGCAAGCAGAAGACCATTCAAACTTAGTTCCTTTCTAGTCAACTCGGTTAGAGGAAGTGAAATCTTCGAGAAATCACGAATGAATCTATGATAATACCCTGTTAATCCAAGAAAGCTTCTAATTTCTGTCATGTTATGCGGTTGCTTCCATTCTGAGACCACTTCAACCTTGGTTGGATCTACAGAAATCCCATCCTTAGAAATAATGTGCCCAAGGAACATGATCTTTTCCAACCAGAATTCACACTTGGAAAATTTAGCATAAAGTTGGTTCTGCCTCAGAGTATCCAATACGATTCTCAAGTGCTCCTCATGTTGCTTAACATTCCGAGAATAAACAAGAATATCATCAACAAAAACAATGCCGAAGTGATCCAAGAATGGTCTAAAGACCCTATTCATAAGATCCATAAAAGCGGCAGGAGCATTAGTCAATCCGAACGGCATTGCACAAAATTCATAATGCCTATAGTGTGTTCGGAAAGCGGTCTTCGAGATATCTTCCTCTCGAATCCTCAATTGATGATAGCCAGATCGCAAATCAATCTTCGAGAAGAACTTTGCTGATTAGAGCTGATCAAATAAATAATCTATCCGTGGTAACGGATATTTATTCTTCACAGTCACCTGATTCAGCATTCGATAATCAATGCATAAGCGGAGAGATCCATCCTTCTTTCTAACAAATAAACAAGTGCACCCCATGGTGACAGACTGGACCTGATAAATCCCAAGTCAAGCAACTCTTCAAGTTGCTTCTTTAATTCAGCCATTCAGCAGGAGCCATACGATATGGTGCCTTGGATATCGGTACAGTTCCCGAACCAGCTCAATAGTAAAATCAATCTCCCGCTGAGGTGGGGGTCCAGGCAATTCTTCTGGAAAAACATCAGGGAACTCCCGAACGACGTCGAGATCAGATAAAGATACGGTTGATGGCTCAACCCTAATAATACTGGCAAGATAGGCTTCTCTCCCTTTTCGAGATCATGCGATTTGCCTTCTTGGCAGAAATAATGCACCGTTCGGATCGGTGACATGCCCTTTGATAACAATGCCTGGAATCTGATGGCTTGCCGACAATCACTCTCTTCTTACAACAATCAATGATACAATGATATCGAGAAAGTCAATCCATTCCAAGGATAATATCAAAATTTGTCATCTTTATGACGATGAGGTCACTAGGAAGCTCGTGACCCTCAATTATCAATGGAGCATCTTGAATATACTCCAATGCTTTTACATTTTCCCTAGTAGGTGTGATAACCATCAAATGAATATCTAAAAGTTTTGGTTTGGCATCCATGCTTTTTACTAGTGCCTCAGAAATAAAGCTATTGTAGCACCGGTATCAAAAGAATCTTTGCATGTAATTTATCAATAAGAAGGGTACCTTCGACGACCTTGTCCTCCTTAGCAGCATCATCCCCAGTGGTAAGAGCATAAACACGAGCAGGAACCTTTGGCCTTTGATCTTGTCCTTGAGCTACATGTTGCTTTCTAGGCTTCGGACAATCACGAACAAAGTGTCCTTTCTCTCCACAGTTCAAACACTGGCCATTCTTGAGATAGCATTCTCCAGGATGGAAACGGTGACAGAAAGAGCACTCAGGAAATCTGCTGTTTTGCCCCGGCTTGGAGGCTTGTTTTTGCTTCTGAGAATTTTTGAAAATTTTGCTCCTCCCAAATCGATCCTTCCGATCGTTGCGTGGCTTCTCCTCCTTTCTTCGCAAGAAATCTCTCTCCATGGTCGTGGCGCTGGCTAGAGCATCCTCCATAGTCTTCAGCATGCTGGAAAGAACTTTCGATCTTAAAGCAGGATGAAGTCCCTCAATGAACTTTTGAGTCATACGGTACTCATCAGGACATAAGTGTGGAGCATACTTCAGTAAACGATGAAACTTATTGTTATATTCATCAACATTCAGATCTCTCTGCTTCAGATTAACAAACTCTTGCTCCTTTATCAACTGCAAGTGCATCGGAATATAGTGCTCACGGAAGAGTTTAACAAACTCATCCCACAGAATAATCTCTCCTTTTTCAAACTTCTGCAACTGGCAACTGATCCACCAGTCCTTAGCAGGACCCTTCAGTTGATGAGTAGAGAAGGAGACCTTGCTATGATCCGGACATCTGATTGCATCAAACAATTTTTCTGTCTCCTCCAGCCATCGGTCTGCTACCTCAGCATCCACTATACCGTCAAAGCTAGACGGGTTCACCTTTAAGAATCTTTCAAAGGTGACATCATCACGGCACTCCTTACGAAGACGTCTTTCTTTTTCAAGATGCCTCTCGCGACGTCTCTGATCCCTATCCTTGCTCCGGTGGTGATCAACTTGATCACGAATCAGCTGGGAGAGCTCCTCGACCGTCTTCATTAATTTGGCATTCTGGGCTGCCAAATCCATGGAGCGACGACTCCGCTTATGGTTCGACATGGTCAGCATCTACGAATAGCGACGATCAATTAGTCAGCTATCCCAAACAAAATCTATAAATATTATAAGTCATCCTAAAATTGGATAATATTCCTCTAATCTTCCATTTGGCTCTGATACTACGTTGTCACCTCCCGGACCTCGAAACATGGGAAAAAATTGCAGAAGCATCCCAAAATAATGAAATTTCTTTTCGAGTCCAGGAGACAAAAATCAATAATCCATAAATAACATTCAGAGTGCCAAACATGATGGAAGAATAAAGGAACATAACCAATAAGTAAAGACTCATCAAGTCTGAACTACATAATAAAAATTAAATAGGTTTATCCGTACAATGACTTAAGAGGCTAGAAAAATCAAAGACTCTTCAATCCAGCCAACGGCCAACCCTCGTGCTTCCTTCTAAGCTGCAAGGTTGTAAATCAATATTAGTCAAACGAATTTGACTAAATATGCACCAATAATTTATGTGGCATACCATCATAACCATATATAATGAGTAAAAAAATTACGATGACAATTCCATATAATAAGGAGTATAAATCAATAAATAAACAATGAACTATAAAAGACCTTTTTCATGTATGCCCTTCATTATGGGATAACAATGACAATTCAATCAATTTCCTTGAATATCACAAATTTTGTGGCCATAATATCACAAATCTATATCAAATATAAATCAATACCATCTGCCGACACCTGGCAGCCCGAGTTTGGATAGAAGCCACCCCGTTCCCTTAAATCAAATTTTTTTACACTAAAATAAATATCAATACAAGGTCTCCTATCCAAACCCCAATGCAATGGACATCAGTACTGAGTCAACCGCCGTAGCGGAAAATTGTTCGGAAGTAGTGTAGGATTACCCGCCTACAACGGTCAATTGGCGGAATTAACCGTCCGCGCGGCACCCGGCCAGGTCAAAGCCTCTAATGGGCCAACAATGAATAATGTCTACTCTCTCATAATGGTGGTGTCAAAATAATAATTTTCTTTTCAATAAAATATTAGGACATAAAAAATGCAAATTAACCTCTATATCAAAAGACAATAATGTATCTATTTATTTAACATTTAACAACTATTCCGTAGATAAGCTTTATGGCTAAATATCAAACTAGCATTTGATAATCTATGGCTTTAACACGTAAATATAATCAAAGCATTTTAACGAAAAAAAGCAACATTCCATAACTAATATAAAGCAATGTGGGGCATAAATAACATTGGTACGTGACGTAAATTAATGTACATACCTCTCTTCTTCTTCTTCTTTTTTTTCAAAACGATAAGGATAGATCACTATGTTTCTCCGTTGATGGAAATCAGTTACCACCTAAATAAAAGAGATGTATTTCAATGTCACGCGCAATCCGTAATACATCGCATCATAATATCTGAAATCCCAACAATCGTAGTACCCCCTTTTTATAAATATAACCCTCAAATTATTGTGATTGCTATACTTTTTTTTATACATATAGATATCAATGCGAGTATCTACGGGTATCAAAACAATATTTTTTATCAACGAGTTTGCGAAAATATACTATATTGCAGGCCTATTTACGGAATAATATTTTATCTACAAATATTAACCAATATATCAAAAAAATCCGTTTCTTTTCTAATAATGGGTGACTTGGGTTATACAATAGATAGAAATGTAGGTTCTCTTAAAATCAGTATCTGCGAAAATATTTTTTTTATTTCGAAAACAACCGATTTATTTTGAAAATTGGGTAATTTATTTTATTGCACCTAATATATATAAACTACCACAGGGGTTGATATGTACTTTGCACCATCACAAACTTATTGTTCATTTCATAAGTATACAATTAGTGGATACACTTTAATTAAAAAGGTACATGGGTGGAAATAAGAATCATGTGATTTTAGTTATCCGATTTCCTGATGGATGAAACAATCACATAATTACATTTCTCTTTCCAGGAAAATTAACTACGTACCTATATTTTATTTGATTTTATTTTAGAGAATCCATCCATAAAGTAAATCTATTCCTAATGACAATAAGCCGGAAATCGACGACTCTCGTCTAGTAAGAAATGCATACAAAAAAAAAGATCAATGATATACCTTGTCGCCAACTAAGCGGTCAACTCTCGATGTCGAACTTCGCTTTGTCGTTCAATGCACGACCACTCTAGTGCTTGCAATACACGCCGGTGACCAAGAGACCGAAAGATCCGCTCAAGAATCTATGACCTTTGAAGGAGGTCGAGCCGAATTCTCACCCTCTCTCTCTCTATCTCTCTCCCTCTCTCTGTGTCGAGAGAAAGCTCTTGCCGTAGGGAGGTTTTGTTTAATTTTTTTCTTTAACCTCAATTCATTTATACGTCAACAACAACAAAAGGATAAGGTGATTTTTTTTGGATTGTATCACGCACGTCTCTCTCAAGATAAGATAATGTTCTCTCTCTCTTTTTTTATTGCCGTTACAACTATCCTACTAATCTACTAATTTAGTTTGTTTACATGGTTTTGTTCCTTTTATATTATTTTATATTTTTTTCCTTGAAATAGACATGTTTAAAAGATCCGAATGTTTTATGGTTCTATGTTCCTTTGCAAAGCAGCCGTGAGACCTGCTATGCTTTATGGTTCTGAATGTTGGCCTGTGAACCATAGACATGTGCAGAGAATGGCTGTAGCAGAAATGAAAATGCTAAGATGGATGTGTGGACATACACGTAAAGATCGGATTCGGAATGATGCAATTAGAAAGAAAGTTGGTGTAGCTCCGATCGAGGATAAGATGCGAGAAAACCGCTTAAGATGGTTTGGTCATTTGCAAAGAAGGTCAACTGATGCACCGGTTAGGAGATGCGAGTGTTGGGATGTTGAGCCGGCTAAGAGAGGGCGAGGACGGCCCAAGAAGTGTTGGAAAGAGACTATACGAAGGGATCTTAGATTTTTGGATATAAGTCCGGGATTGACCCAAGATAGATCTGAATGGAGGCGAAGAATCCATGTAGCCGACCCTACTTAATTGTGGGAAAAGGCTTTGTTGTTGTTGTTGTTGTCGTTCCTTGAAATAGCCAATATGTTTTCATTGTATTTTTTTTTGATAGTTTAATAAGCATACAGATAAAATACACCCATGACAATCCTTCTATTAAATTCTATATTTAAATATTTCATTTTTTTTGCATAATACCCAAAAAAACTGTCGTTACAAAAAAATCAAACCTCAACAAAACTCATTTCAAACTCGTTAACATTTTATCCCTAAAAAGTGAAAATGGATGCATAGCTTGCATTAATATATCCCTTTATCCCCATATTTCCAAATCTCTTACGTTTGTAATAAACTGTTCTATCTTCGGCAACTACCAATGTACCGCCTTTTGTTGCATTATTGCATACTCTCTCACTCTCTCTTCTTGTGTCCTAATGGACATCATGCTCTTCGACATATACGGAACATGGCAACATATGACAATCTAACCATTACCTTATTATTATGCATATTTAATTCAATACTCCCTAACCTTACAATCCTAAATTGTGAATCATTATCCATAATGGCAACTCCTCCATCAACCTATCAGTATGAGGAGAGCCAATCACAATTGGGTATGTACGAGAAACCATAATCAAGAAGCCAAGCATCCTTCAAACTATAACTTGCTTCTGCTATATAATATTCTTGCAATCTATTTCCATATAACCTGCTTCTATTACAGAATATTCTTTCACCTTGCTACGATGTACTGACCATTAGAACATAGTCCATATTCTGCAATCTATTTCATGTAACTTGCTTCTACTACCGAATATTCTTAACCGAAATGCTTCTACTTTTTTCACCTTGTTTTGGAGTTTCCAGCGCGCTCATTCTTTTTATACCATTTCTTTTAGCTGGATTGACAAAACTTCCTCTATTTTTTTTCATGTTGCAATTTCTCAAACTTCTTTCATTTCATTTATTTTTTTCTCACATGAAGTACATTAGTCTCCTTATCACTTCATGAATAACCAGGTAGTTCATAGGCCATCAGCTCCTTTGAAAGAGGGGTGGAGTTCACGTCATTCAACGTAATTTCATTATTTCATCCTTATTGTAATTCGTGATGTCTCTAAACATGTTTATATGAAAGTAATAATTTGACATAACAACAACACATGATCTTCGTCTTCAATATCTTCTTCCATATTTCTAACTTATAGATAATAGAATAGAGACATATAAATTTAAGTGATGTACCTCCAAGTATTTGAAGTATAGAGAAGTGTTGTCTAAGATGCAAAAGATTGATGGGGCTCTTGCTTATGAATAGAGTCTCAAGATTTAGCTACATAGCCTCTCAAAGGTATTCGTCATGACTTCATGAAGAACATCATTTGACAGGCAAAGTTGTATGATTGACCTACCCCTTGCATCTGTATCTTCCTTTTTATCTTGGTCAGTGCTGCTGCAAGCATCTTTTTGAGGTCAATCAATGCCCTTGAGATGCCTTGTTGATTGAGGATGGGCTCCATTTCGACTTTTCATATGTCAACATTGGCACTTTGATCGAACTTCATCATCATTGTTGGTGCTAGATTGGATAAAAACGATCTATTGCGGGTGGCCTCGACACAAAGTGAAATCTATTAACCGGTATGTTTCAATCAAGCACCAATAGTAAAAGATGTCAAACTGGCATATTATATTTTTTAATCACTTTCGTTTCAGGATATTACAAAAGATCCCACTTAAAAAAATTCTCATCATAAGCATTCCAATAAGACCAAGAATGCACACATATGTTTCCCAATGAGGGAGTTATGGCCTTCCTTATGAAGTAAAGTATGGGGTGTTTATGTAAACTGGAGTTTTGGTAATGGAATGTCTTTTACATGACTGGGAGATATTTTGGATGGTTTTTGGCATTGAAAATGGAGCACGCTTTCCTCTTTAAACATTCTAAGTGCACATTTAACACCCCTATTCCATCCATAATCTCCATTCTCGTTCTCTCCATCCACTTCACTCCTCTTTTTTTCTCCTACAAGTGAGTCAAGGAAGGAAACACTCCGTTGACGGGCCACGATGATTGAGAAATTCACATCGAGGAGAAAAGAAGAGAGTCACCACGAGGGAAGGCATTCCTCTTGTCAGATCGAAGATCATGCACGTGAGGAAGGAACAATGGCATAAGGATCGAATGGACGTGTGAGCATTTAACGCATATGTAGCGACTCTGGACTTTCTCCTTCTCATATTCACGTGTTTACCAACATTGGGATTATCATTTTATAGTCTACCCTTAGGGTAACCTCTTCTTATCGGTAGCCTTATTCCTTACACACTTTAAATGATGCTTTCATCATTACGTGGATGTATATTATCAATGTAGAATGGTAAAAAAATGGTGAACCTCAACTATAAAATAAGTGGAATAGGGTATAGAGGAGAAACCCATAACTAGTATAGAGATTCAACATACATGAACTCCAGTGTATCTATACGATAGTGATGAGTATGTGATTCATCACTCTACTTAGCTGAAAATAGAGTTTCAACTCAAGTAACTAGATTTATTTTTGTATCTGTAACTCATAATTAGCATTCATGCATGTGACGACGGTCCCCTTAGGATTCGAGTACCCGGCAAATCGATTCCATGCACATACATTTCCACATTTGAAACATGCATTATAATATAAGCAAGAGAAAATTTGCATAAAGACTATAATTTAAAGTTATGCAAGTTTACTCCGGTTTATATTATACAACATGTTTCGAATGTGGAAATGTATGTTTGTGGAATCAATTTACCGAGTACACCAGATCATGGGGGTACGGTCGTCACAGTTGGTATTAGACCAATGGTACTCCATTCCATTCCACGCATATCGTCCTTCATTGGTGTTTGAAATGTTGTATAGTGTTTGATAGTCTTCTGACCCAACATGAGTCCAAAGGAGAATAAAATACTTTATACCAATGTCCATATCTCTCTCTTAAGTAAAGCAAGTATTAATGCTCCTTTTATTTATGCAGAATCACACCACCTCGTATGGATCAAGATGTGGCGCAGAAGCTAGCTTTCCTTATATAGGTCGTACATGGCATCCAACAATGCCAAAAGGAAATAGAGCAGAGACTACAGTAGCAGGACAATCCCTCCTACCGTCCCTTTCATGATGGGAGGAAAGCGTAAACATGTCCTTCTCCCTAGAGCTGGAACTGATTGAGGATGCTGATGCTTTGCAGAAGCAGCAAAGGAACTATGCAGCATACCAATGGACGATGGTATCACAGTTCTTAGGTACCAACACCCATGACGATGCAGAGTTGTGGATGACACAAGTGGCCAAGGTTACGAGGATGATACATGCACCTGAGGATTCTTGGACATCTTTTTTAGAGTACTCGCTAGCTGGGTATGCAGAGCGGTGGCGGAATGCTACCTACGAGCACATGATCACTTGGGAGGTCTTCTTTGACGAGTTCCGTACAGAGTTCTATCCAGATCGTAAGGTAGAGGATCAGAGGAGAGTGTTTGCCAAGCTAACACAAGGGTCAATGATGACCCAAGAGAAAGGTTGCAAAAAACGGTATGCAGTATACAGTTGGTAGGGTCACTGATTAAACGGTATGCGGGAGTTTAAATGGAAATTAAACGATCTATACGATTTTATATTTTAAAATGAATAAAAAATATTACATATATATAATTAATAAAAAAAGTATAAATGAACTATAAAAATATAATCACATATTCACAACATTAATCATATATTGTCAATTTCAATGACTTTTTCATCCAAATGTGACATGTCAAAGTAGATAGCATAATCAAGTAGAATCCACAACCAAATGCCAAAACATGCAACATAAACAATTACAAACTACAATCCATAACAACATTCTAAAAAGTCATGGATAACAGTACATAGAAAGGCACCGCATTCCTTCATCAAAAACTAAATGAAACCAATGTCATTCTTCATCAGAGTCGTCATCAAACAACATCGGTGCTTCATCTTCATCCTTATCCTCATATTCATCCCCGTCCTCAAATATTTCCTCATTGCCAATTTCCTCATGCAAAGTTTGTACAGATGAACTTAAAGCTCTCAAATGGACACATCCACTCCTCCTTGGCTCAAGTATATTTTCAGCTCCGCATGCCTATAAAATTGAGCTCCATGTAAATCCTGTGCTGAGAAATACTTCATCTTCTTCACAAGCTACATTTGGGCTTCGAAGGAGGCTCACTGATGAACCAGAGCGGTTGGAGGTGGCGAGCGACGAGGCTATGCGTTGGTCATGGTGGGCGGCGATGGATTCTGGAGGTTAGGGCTATCGGGTGATGGGAGTTGGGGGTCTGGGCGTGCGATGGGTGGTTTTGGAATTTTCGGGTTTTAAATGAATCGGGTCAAAGGGGTTTTATGTATACCCTAATGCAAAATGTGACAAATGGGCGATTACACCCGTTTAAGCGGTCGAACCGTTTACATAACCGATTAAAGGTAATCGATGTGGCTGGGGGTCTAATGAGTTTAAACGGTCGTTTGAACGACTGCTTGAACCGATTTTTGCATACTTGGCCAAGAGTACCCGATCCATTATACATATTAGTCTCACCATTCCCCTGCAATGAGAGCTTACTCGCATGAGAACTTACAGAAGTTCATCTGAGGGATGCACGAGGAGGTTCATGATAGACTCTCCACTTTGGACCTTACCTCCATCAAGGAGGTTGCTACGAAGGAGACAAAAAGGGAGGTTACACAAAACCGGTTACAGGGAAATCGGCCACAGTTGCCTCCACCCCAGCCTAATAAATTGCATGGCGGTACTTCTCTCGATTCCGTAGAGACCGTGGCCACCACCTGACATCGACTGCACCGGGAGTTAGCAGGTTCACACCATCCCTACATTGGGGCAGACCTTAACATGATGTGGTTCATTTTTGTCCCGCTCCCCTACACCAACACGGCGACACATGGTCGTAGGCCAAGGGGCGGTAGTTTGGCATATGAAGGGAGCTTGTCACAGGCAGGTAGGCAGCTGTTTGTGTTACCATTGCAGACAACCGGGCCATTTCAAGGCCCAATGCTAAATGCATACTAGTAGCTCGGGCGTGCAACAACTACAGAGTGGGAGATCAGCTGAGTCTTCTAAACAGTTTAAGGGATCAGGATTCCAATGAGGAGACTGTGACTTCCAACGAGCCCCTGATGAATATGCGATTCATCACTCTAAAAGTTGAAAATAAAGCTTTGTTCTGAGTAATTAGTTGCATATCTCCATTTATTATGTGTCATTCCCATTCATGCATTTAGAATTAGTGTCTACGTTTTCGCATGCATATTTCATTAAATAAGAAGCCAAATTTACTTGTAAATATCACATGTATATTCACCATATTTCCCTTATTTTTATTTATTTTCACTAATTCAGAATTGAATAGAATCAACTCTATAGTGTATATATTAGTAACACTAATAAAGAAAAATATCAAAAAATACTAACTCATAAATTTGACAAATAAAACCCAAACCCTAGTTTAAGACTAAGAACCTTAAAACATGAATATATCTCATGCAGTCTCCTATATATCCCTACTCACTTTTAAATTAATGTATGTTCAATTACCTTCAAAACAAGATCAAATTCAAAAGAATCGGAGTTCGTATGTGGAACTAGGCTTTTAAACCCCTATTGTATATTGTACGTATTGACCAAATTACCCCTTTATTTTATATTTTTATTTTCTTAATTATTTAAAAATTTAAAAATATATTAAGTTGTAAATATTTATTTATTTTCTTTGATTTTATTTTGAATTTTATCTTATTTTAAAAATGGCAAAAATTTTGTAAAATATAAAAATATGGTATTTTATCTATAGGATGCCCCCAAAAATACTTTTTGTATAGATGATTGATGAATACTCATTCATCACTCTTTATTCTTATATTTTAGCTACAAAAACCTTTGCAAATACATGTAGATAGGTGTAAATACAAATAATTAACAAAAAGCATGCATGGTGTAAAAAGTAATAATTAGCATGTTTTTGTGCAAAAATAAAAGAATAAAGAACAAAAAGAAAAAGAGGAAATATTTAGAATAAATATTGAGCAACCTAATCCCAAGGGAGGGCTCAGCATGAGCCTGACCACATAAAAGCCAAAGTAGGGAGAGATAGGGAGCTCATGTGTGTAAACATCCCTGTAAATATAATAAAAATATTTTCCTCTAAAAATAGAATAAAATGTGCTTGTACATATTTGTATATATTTGTAAATATAAAATCCAAATAAAAATTGAAAAATTTAAAAAGAAAATAAAAACCCCTTCATTTGTGCATATTCATCATGTACATAGTCCACTTATCTATATTTATCTTACCCTATAAATAAATAAATTTAATTCCACAAAAATTTGTATATACTTTATCTTTTATGTTGTAAATAAATAAAATAAAAACCACAAAAAAAACCAAAATAAAAAGAACAAAATTAAAAACCAAAAATAACATTGTACATATACCATGTATATAGATGTAGATATCTATTTATTTCACCTTTGTATATAAATAATAAAAATAAAATAAAATATCTTTTTATTCCTAATACTATAAATAAATAAAATATAAAATGGGAATAAAAATATACAAAAATAACAAATTAAAAATCAAAAATTAAAAAGCCATATTGTAGATATACCTATATATAGCACTAAAATGTAAAGACCCTATTTTTATTTCAAAAAAATAATTAAAAATCACAAAAAATAGAAAAAATTAAAACAAATATTTTTCATGTTTTAAGTTTTCTTTAAATCGGCCATTTGCTATTTTTAAATGAATATTCAAATCTTTTCCAGGTGGCTGATTCCCATTGGTCCACGGGGACGTTGACCCCCCGGTCAACTCCCCCCTGTGGACCACTTCCCACGGGTCGTGACGCCCGACTCGACTTCCCCGATTTTTCGCGTCACGATCCGACCTCCAAATCCGCAACCCTCGGGCTCCGATCATCCCCCTTGCATCCGAGATCCTCGCCGACACATCCGCGTGGGGATCCGCGCCTCACGGAACCCTGCCCGATCCATTCTTCTCGGACCTGCACCCATACATCAGCCGAGCTCCGCCTCCCATTTCCGCATCTTTGGCTCATTCGCCTTCCACCCAGTGACCTCCAGTGCCTTCACGAGAGTGACAGCTCCCCTGGGCGTTGTTGCAGTGAGGAGGAGACGTCTCGACTACTGATCCGGCGTCTTCGCGCCGCCGTGCTCCGCCTGAAGGTAGAGCTCGAGCCTCGGGCCTCGACGACCCGCGAGGCGACGACCCAGAGCTTCCAGAGCTCACGCCCAGTCGGCCCATCCACCCAGGTAGCTCGATTTCCTTCTTTATTTCCTGAATTTCCATTTTGCCCCAAATCGACTCGTCGCCGTTCACCTTCGATTCCTGGCACCTCCGCCTTCGATTCGATCATCGGACCACTCCATCACGTTCACCTTCTACCCGCGCACGTTTTCCTCCCATCCATTCAACCCAGCTCGCACATGAGCTGGGGTTTCGAGCTCCTCCGCCGTCGCATCGCCGGAGCTCGACCATCTCGCCGCACCGATCACCGTCACCCCCGCTTACTGGGTCGAGGCACTTTGCCCTCGACCCGCGAGTTCGTTGCACGTCTTTGCAGGCCCCAGGAAGCCCATCTGAGGGGTTCGACGTCTAGGTGCAGCAGCTCGACCTCCGTCGGACTCGCCTGAGCTCCCCAGAGCTCCGTCGAGCCATCGGAGGATACCAGTAGACGCGGAAGGCCTCCACGCTTCTTCTCCGATCATTTGTGGCCTTCGAGGAGTACTCCAGTGCCAGCACGAGCCCGACGAAGTTCGCCGGAGCCCAGTTCGTCGAGGACCCTCCCCCGCCGTTCGATCCTCTTCCAGCTCTAGTTTGCATCTCCGCCGTCCATCTGAGGAGCAGCCAGCATCGTTTGATCCTTGGAGGAGCGATCCGGATCGTCGGCTCAGCGAGGCTTAGCCACAATGCCTCCCCTTTCATCCGATCTACCACGTGGCAAGGTCCCAGCCGTCGATCAGCACCGAGGGACCCGTGCTGAGGCGCCACCCTTTCCTCCACCGTCCGGTCCACCACGTGGCAGCCATCCGTCCCTCGCTTTATCAAAGGGGTAATTGCTCTTAGGCCCCCCTGTTTGTTTTATTTCGTAGTTAGTCCTGTAAATATAGTTGTTGTTTTTATTTTGGTACTTTTGCATCTAGGACCTCGTACTTATTTTATTTACATGTATGCCCCTGTGTGTAGTGAATCACGTGCATCAACACATGTTTGTTTGGGATATTTGCATGTATGACCTCTTGGTTTCAGGGTGTTAATGAATGAATGAATGTTTTTAGTTAATTGCATATATACCCCTGTGCGTGGTTTTTTAGAACATGTGTTGAAATTAGTGGGTTATTTATACTGAGGCCCCTAGACTTTTAATACATGTTATTAAATAGTTCAGGAACCTTAGTTTCTTTGCAATTAGGTCCCTGAGTGCCCAAGTCACGCGCCTTGCGCGTGTTTCTTGGAAAATTTGCACCGGACCCCCTGGAACTTCTACTATTTGCGTACAGGTCCCTGTGCACTATACCATAGTTTTGATTTTTAATAAAATATCAAACCAACTCCAAATGTGATGAAAATTGGACACATGGCTCCTGCCATAGTGTAAAATTTTCTCCTATTTTTGGAGATATTTTTGATTTCATTTACTATTTTTAAAAAATCAAAAACACGCATTTTCCACACTGTTTAACTTAAAAATTCACAAAAAAATATTAAAACACCTCTAAAATTCATAAAAAAAATAGACAATAGTTTTTTACCTTGCTTGATTTTCTAACCAATTTTGGTTATTTTTGGATATATAAAACTTCTAAAAATTGAACAACACTAAAAACCCTATAAAAATTCTAATAAATAATTGAAAAACCCAAAAATAATAATTCCAGTGTCTGAATTTTCCTTTTATCTTCTAGTTTTTAGGAAAATTACCTTCAGACCTTGATAGGGCATTTATCTATTTTATATTGGCCCTCCAAGTCTGACTGGACAGCAGCACTGCTTTCTTGCCTTATTTGATTTTTAGAAAATTCAATAAAAATCAGAAAATTACCAAAAATTAACCAAAAACAGTAAAAAATATAAAAAAAACATAAAAATATTTTTATTTGAATTTTTGAGTGCTTTTTGAGTGATTAAATAATTGTTGGTAGTTGGTAGTTTTATTTGTTTCTTGATTTTCTTTATTAATTAAAAATCCAAAAAAATATAAACACATATAAAAAATCCACCAAAAAATACATTTCTTTTATTTTATTTCTTTTTAGACTACTTCGTAGGCCGCAAGGCCCTCACGTGCTCCTTGTGTTCGACCCTGGTCACTATACCAGGTTAATATAATAGCGAGTCCGCTATTTGTGTTTGAGTTGATTTCTATCCGATTTGGTGGTCTATTTTTCTTGATTGATCACCCGAGTGATTGAGGTCACAACGACCGCTTGAGATACACCTGATTACCTCGCTCGCTCGGTTTTGTGGTCATCCGAATGGCGCCGTTGCCGGGGAGCACGGCTTAGTAGTTTTTTTTTACTTTTCATTTTCTTTTTCTTTTTGTTTCTTTTTTGCGGCTTTCATCGGCTCTTTCTGAGTTCACGGCTTTTCACGCCTTTTTGTGTTTCTTTATTTTTATTTTATTTCATTTTCTTTTCTTTAATTTCATTTTTGGTTTTTGTTTAATTTTTGCTTGTTTATTTTATTTGTCATTTTGCACATATACCCCTGTTTAGCTTTTCTGCTATTATTTGATTATTATTATTGGTTAGACACTCTGTTTCTTTCTTGAGAGGGCCTGAGGACCGAGGTGGCGACTCTCGAGAAGCCGGCACAACCGCGGGATTCGGAGGCGGCTCCTTTCTGCACGGAGCCGCAGGAGAGCGTGAGAGAGAGACTGAGTGGGAGAGGATTAGAGTAGAGTGGTTAGACTTTATTTCAGTTTGATTAATTATAATAATACAGGGACACTCAACAGGACTTGGACATGGATTGTTTAGCCGGTCTGTTTCGCCGAGCACCGGTGTGCTCGGGGGACCCTTAGGTTTTTCGCGGTTTTCTTCACGGTTTTCAGTTTTTCGCTGCCTTTTACGGTTTTACGCAGTTTTTCTCGAGCTCCTAGATTTAGGACTTTCTGTTTGACTGTGCCGTACTGAGTAGGATCCACACACCTAATAGATTGCTTGTTCCTATAGATCGTTAATTGGACCTTCTAATAAGAAGTTAATAAAAATAACTGACTCACTCCCTTCGAGCCTCCGTGCTGTAGCCTGCCCTGCCAAGCGCTGCTCTTGAACCCGATGTGTCGGGAGGAGGAGGGGTAGACCGAGATTGGACTCCTTGGATCGAAGGATCTGTGACCAGTTAGACAGTTCTGTCGAGTAGAAGTTGCCTGCTTAGGACTCGGTTTTTACCGCTGCACCATTTAGGTAGTTTATTTTCTGCTTTTCAATTCTGCGTGGATCATATTGCATGTAGAGTGCTGGAGATAGGTACGCATTTCTATCTTTGCATGCATCATTAATTTCATCGTGCATCGGCTTTTTCGTCTTCTCCCCCTGTTTTTTGACTTAATAACCAGGAGAACCGAAAAATTCGTTAGGCCTTTTGTTTTTATTGAAAAAAATATTTAAAAAGAAAAACAATAAAATTGGGACTGTTTAAGCTATTGACCCTAAAAGACACTTGACTTAAAAATCTGTCTTGGGGAGAGCAACCCCCTCATTGTTTGGTTTGATTGTACGAGAGAGTGACCCGTACACTAGGTAGAGCCCTCCGGTGCTACTCTCGACAGATTACCGACTTCTTCTGTGCGGGACATTCGGTTGGGAGAGTATCGGGTATCCCAGCAGGTCACGTAATCGCTCTGATATTTTGCTTGTTCACCAAAATAAAATTGACAAGATAATTTGACCGAGCCTTTACGATCTTCAGCTCACGTTGCGTTGGTGAACTGAGGGGTTTGTTTGTCATCATAGTTTCTCTAGATCTCATCCGCCTTACTCGCCACATCAAGATGATGGGAAGACGATCTCTTAGGCAGCCTTTGGCTGCACCGCTTTCGGGCGTGTCTACCCGTTCATCTAGGTTGGTTCGCGAGAGCCGAGACCCGCTCTCCGAGCCCGAGTATGATTCCACCCTGTTCCCCCTCGACCCCCTTTCTTTCGGTTTCGAGAGATCAGTGCCAGAGGAGAGATTAGCAGATTTATCGGTACCTGAGTTTGGATTATTTGATTTTGCAGACACCATGGCCGGCAGTTCCGATGATCGCAGCCGAGGTCCACAGCCTGAGCACTTTGTGTTGGACCAGGGTGCGATCAACTCCACCCTGATTGCCTCCCTCGAGACAGTTCAGCAGCAGTTGAGGGATCATGGAGCGTTTATGTTGGATATGAGGAGAGAGATGGAGCAGATGAGAGCAGAGCGAGAGCAGAGGAGAGACGGGCTGAGAGTCTCGGATGATGCAGCCGCAGCAACTGCAGCAGCCACAGCAGCCGCCGCCACAACGGCAGCAGCCGCGGCAGGAGCAGGAGAGCAGCCGAGACCGATGCGGGAGTTGCACAACCCCGGATCGATATTGATACATCACTGGGTTGTGCTACCAGCGATCGTGGGGGACTTCAAGTTCCCCCCGAACACCTTGCAGCTTCTTCCCCGTTTCCACGGGCTCGCCACCGAGGAGCCCCATCTCCACCTCCAGGAGTTCCTCATGATTTGCAGCACTGTCCACGATCGTCAGGTGGACCAGGACACCATCAGGATGATCGCCTTCCCCTTCTCCTTGGCAGATAGAGCAGCCACCTGGCTGAAGCATTTGGGGAAGTTCGTCTACACTTGGGAGCAGCTCCGCACCGAGTATGTACACAAGTACTATCCACTCGGGCGGACCAATGCCGCGAGAGCCCTGATCAGCAACTTCTCCATGCTCCCCAACGAGCAGTTCCATGAGGCATGGGAGAGGTTCACAGAGCTGACTGATAGATGCCCGCACCACGACATTTCCAAGCCCAACCTCGTGCAGAGCTTTTTCAGCGGGCTGACACCAGAGCTTTAGGGCTTGGTGAACGCTTCTTGTGGCGGGTCTTACTTCGCCAAGGATCACGACCAGGTCTGGGCCATCTACGAGGAGATGGCCGAGAACTACATGGTGATGTCCCAGACCCGATTGTACACTCAGGGCAGACCCCAACAGCCAGGACCCGTGCAGTATCAGAGGATCGCACAGGTCAATGCCGGTCCTTCCAGTTCGTCCGCAGTAGCAGCAGCACAGGTAGAGTCATCAGCTGCGGACATGGGCATCATTAGCGAGAAGTTGGATCGGATGGAGCTGATTGAGAAGAAGCAGTGCCAAGGCATCACTCAGATGGAGCAGATGGCACAGACTCTGAGCGATATGAAGACCCAGCTCATGTGTCTCCAGGAGGCACAGACGGCTTCCCAGCCCCGTCTTCAGTCGCGAGGCGATCCAGGCAGCAGCAGCAACTCGTCCCAGCGCTCCAGCTCACACCAACAGCCTAGACAGGTTATAGGCGGAGCCGTACCAGCAGCCGCAACCCACCTACCAGTCACCACCATCTCCAGACATGCAGATGGTGGTATACCAGTCGGATCAGCCTCTGGCAGTGCTCTCGCCACCCCAGTACGACACAAAGCCATTGATGGATGTCAACGGGATTTGGTATGACCGCCCTCAGCCCGGTATCCGACAAGACCATCCCGGATTCCAGTGGGGGACCGGAGGTACCCAGCCCCAGCAGCAGCCGTCAGGACAGGGTGGCCAGTACGGCCATCAGAGAGAGCACCAGCCGCAGCAGCAGCCCCCAGTCTACCCTTCACAGCAGCAGCAGCAGTCGTCCTATGGTCCTCGTCCCTATCAGCAGGGACAGTCTTGGACGCGTGAGCAGCCTCATCAGCAGCAGCAACATCACCCATACCCCTCTCAGCAGCAGCAGCACCAGTTCCAACAGCCTCATTACCAGAGAGGCTACCTGTCGGGCTCTCATGGTCCACCATACGAGAGCCCTGCCTTGGATGATATAGCCCGCCTCCTCACGGATCAGCAGGCTACCTTTCGACGGGAGATGGACGAGTTCCGCCAAGAGATGCGGGACATTGTGAGAGGGAAGGCCGCCATCCCTGCCCAGATCGAGCCGAACCCCAACAGCCTGAAGAGGAAATCTGAGCAGGTAGCTTACATTGAGTATGCCACTCCTAGTGCTACATTTGATGATATGTCTGCAGATCTTTTTGATACTGATTTTGTCGCACTTAGGAGCGGTAGGATGCCAGCAGGCGGCGCCTCGTCTGAGCGATGCCATGAGGAGACACCTAGAGCGCCAGAGGAGGAGGAGGAGAGCAGTACTGAGGCCGCTCGAGATGATGACGGTGGTACTGATGCCACCAAGGATGCTGATTCCCCAGGCGGTGCTGAGCCGCCATTTCACCAGTTCAAGGAGGTGGTACTGACGCCACCCTTGATGCCGAGCCAGAGCGCGGTACTGAGGCCGCGAGTCGTCCAGTTGATCCATCCGATGGTGGTACTGAGGCCACCCGTGTTCATTCTGAGAGAGCTGTAGTTTTTCCTACTTCTGATGTATCTCGGAACTCTGTTTTGAATAAAGGAAAAGGTTTGGTTTTTTCTGGTCCCACTGTGGTGCGTGATGTATGTGCGGATCCGGCCGTCGAGCCGTCTAAACCTTTTCCTAGTCCTTCATCTGAGAAGGACCCAGTGATCCCCTTCCCTAGAGCCCTTCAGATGGGGAAGGGGAAGAAAAAAGAAAATCCAAAAAAAGAGAGCAGGAGGAGTTCAGCGGCAGATGATAGATAGATTTCACATACAGCTGACTCTTCAGGAGGCTTTGCAACACCTTCCCCTTCTTCAGCGTTCACTGAGAGACAGGACCACAGTCAGGAGGAAGAGGAGGAATCACCACTCAGAGATCCATGTGCTGACGAAAGCAACTTGTTTCGCGATCTAGAATCGTCTGTCGGCCAAGAGGCCAGATTTAGGAGCCCCTTATGTCAGATGTCACATTAGAGAGCAGAGGTTCGACCGGACTCTATTAGATAGCGAATCGTCTATCAACCTCCTTCCGGCAGCCCTTCTCGACCGCTTCGAGTTGGGCACTCTTAGACAGAGCAGGATAGTCCTTCAGTTTGCTGATCGATCTGTCAAGAGGCCGAAGGGGTTGTTGCGAGACGTTATCGTCACTATTCAGGGCCTGCAATTCCCCGTGGACTTCGTAGTGTTGGACATGGAGATCCCTGATTCAGTGACCGATACCCCCATCATTCTCGATCGTCCGTTCTTGGCCACAGCCAAAGCGGTGATTGACCATGATAGCGGGAAGGTATACTTTCGCGTCGAGGGCGAAAGTGTACAAATAGAGACGGTCGAGGACAGCAGAGCCAGAGACAGATCATGCTTAGAGACCACTTCAGACATAGAGCAGCTGACAAATGCCGGGCTAGACATCCACCAGGACTGTGACTTTGTGATCACAGACGATGAGGCAGCATGGGCAGACCCAGCAGCACATGCCATCCTCTCATTTTCAGACACCGCTGATGCCGAGATGATAGCAGAGGAGAGCTTGGAGAGCACATTCCTGGTTCAGGATACTTCCGTGGCAGCAGAGCAGGTTCTTGACCGCGACACGGATTTTTGTGATGATGGTGGTACTGATGCCACCTTGTGTGATGCAGATCCCTCGGAGTCAGAGTCTGATTGGGCAGATTGTGATGACTACATACCAGACCTGATTCCCACTGAGCCTACAGCTGAGGAGGAGGAAGATGCCGAGCAGAGCAGAGACAGTCCATCAGGGCAGGCTTCTCCAGTTTCTGAGAGTAGCAGAGAGTTTCTGTTCTCCCATACAGATTTGGTAGCATTCACAGAGACATTTCAGAGGCCAGATCCACCAGCACCCAGCTGTCCAGAGCTGAAGCCGCTCCCTACTTCGCTGAAGTATCGATTCCTTGCGGGTGAGCCTGAGATGTACCCAGTCATTATCTCCGCCGATCTGACTGGACAGCAAGAATCCCGTTTGATGGGGGTTCTTGAAAAGAATCGCAAGGCAATCGGATGGAGCGTAGCAGATCTCCAGGGGATTAGTCCGGCCCGGTGCTCCCACCATATCTATCTCGAGGATGGGGCAAAGCCGTCGCGTGAGTTCTAGCGACGACTGAACCCAAATCTGAGAGAGGTTGTCATGAAGGAAATTTCGAAATGGTGGAGTGCCGACTTTATCTATCCCATCTCCGACTCCAAGTGGGTCAGCCCCTTGCATGTGGTGCCCAAGAAGACGGGCATCACGACTGTGATCAGTGAGTCTGGAGAGGAGATTGCTACACGAGTACCCACTTCTTGGCGGGTCTGCGTTGACTACAGGAGACTCAACCAGGCCACCAAGAAGAATCATTTCCCCCTGCCCTTTATAGATCAGATCATTGAGAGACTGGTAGGGAAGAGCCACTATTGTTTTCTGGATGGGTACTCGGGCTACAACCAGGTGGCCATCGCTCCTAAGGACCAGGAGAAGACCACCTTTACCAGTCCCTTCAGCACATACGCCTTCCGACGCATGCCATTTGGGCTATGCAATGCCCCTGCGACTTTTTAGAGATGCATGTTGTCGATCTTTTCGAACATGGTAGGGGAGTGCTTAGAGGTCTTCATGGATGATTTCTTGGTTTACGGCGACGGATTCGACTCCTGTCTTGACTGCCTAGACCGAGTGCTTCAGCGATGTATAGAGGTCCACCTTGTGCTATCTTGGGAGAAGAGTCACTTCATGGTGACTCACGGGACGGTGCTTGGCCACATCATCTCCAACAGGGGCATGGAGGTCGATCCGGCCAAGGTAGATGTCATTAGAAAACTCGCACCGCCGTCTAATTTGAGGCAGTTACGGTCATTCCTGGGGCACGTCGGTTTCTACCGACGATTCATTCATGATTTCAGCAGGATTGCCCGGCCGTTGACTGACCTACTAACGAAAGACACCGAGTTCCTTGTCGATGACAACTGTCTTTCGTCCTTTGAGACTCTCAAGCAGAGTGTTATAGAGGCTCCCGTTCTCCAGCCGCCTGATTGGTCTCTCCCATTTGAGATCATGACAGATGCTTCCGATTTTGCCGTGGGGGCCGTGCTGGGACAGAGGAGGGATGGAGTCCCCTTTCCTATCCACTACGCTAGCCGCACATTGGATTCCACACAGCGGAATTATACAGTCACAGAGAAGGAGATGCTAGCCGTAGTGTTCGTCCCAGATAAGTTCAGATCGTACATTATGGGATCTAGAATGACCCTGTTTACCGATCACACCACCATCCGATACCTCATGGCAAAGAAGGATGCCAAGGCCAGACTGACTAGATGGATCCTTCTACTCCAGGAGTTCGACATTGAGATCAAGGATAAGCCTGGAGTCAAGAATGTGGTGGCGGATCATCTCTCCCGATTAGAGCACCTTGAGGATGCAGAGCCGATAGATCCTATTTGTGAGACCTTCCTAGATGAGGCGATCCTTGCTATCGCCTCACTCCCGTGGTATGTCGATATTGTGAACTTTCTCGTTGCTGGGAAAGTCCCACAAGATTGGCCCAGGCAGAGGCTTGAAGGATCCCATCCTTCCTTGTGAAGGCCAAGTCCTACCACTGGGAGGATCCCATCCTTTACCACGAAGGAGGGGACAGCGTCTGGCGTAGGTGCATTCCTGAGGAGGAGCATCATAGCGTCCTCACTTATTGCCACAAGCTTGAGGCAGGAGGACATCATTCTGGGAGGAGAACGACACAGAAAGTGCTCCAATCCGGCTTGTGGTGGCCTACCCTCTTCAGGGACTCTGATGAGTTCGTGAAGAGGTGTATTGACTGTCAGAGGATGGGCACTTATGGACAATGTGATATGATGCCGATGCAGCCCATTCACTTATGTGAGGTTTTTGACGCATGGGGCATCGATTTCATGGGTCCATTCCCTAAGAGTTAGGGATTTGAGTACATTCTGTTAGCCGTTGACTATGTTAGTCGTTGGGTTGAGGCTATCCCCGCCCGAGCCGCTGATGCCAGGACAGTTTGCATATTTTTGAGGAAACACATCATCACGCGGTTCGGGGTACCTCGAGTATTGATTTCAGATGGGGGTCTCATTTCATCAACGACCAGGTGAAGGTCCTTGCTAGCGAGTTCGGCATAGACCATCGTGTTGCTACTCCTTACCATCCACAGACGAATGGTCTAGCCGAGGTGTCGAACAGGAAGATCAAGACTATTTTGCAGAAAGTCGTCCGCCCTGACCGAAAGGATTTGTCACAGCTTTTGGACTCGGTCTTGTGGGCATATAGGACGTCTTTCAAGACACCATTGGGCACATCTCCCTTTCGCCTCGTATATGGCAAGCCGTGCCATTTACCTGTTGAGCTGAGACACAAGTCACTTTGGGCAGTCACTGAGATACTTATGGATCCAGATAGTGTAGGAGACCAGAGGAGGGCAGAGTTAGCAGCCTTGGAGGAGTTGAGAGATACCGCCTTCTCAAACAGCCTACATTACAAGGAGAGAGTGAAGGAGTGGCATGATTCTCACATCAGCCACAAGCATTTTGAGCCTGGACAGAGAGTATGGCTGTTTGATGCGAGGCTTCGGTTATTTCCAGGGAAGCTACAGAGCAAATGGAAGGGACCTTATATGGTGAGAAAGGTACACGACAACGGTAGCATTGACATATCCGAGTTGTCTTCTAAGAGTACCTTTCGAGTGAACGGCCAACGGCTCAAGCCATTTCTAGATCATGAGCCGCGAGTCGTTGATGTTGCCCCTATTCATTTGCGTGAGATGTGGTCTTTTGACTCACATCTATTGCATCTCACGCTTGATTTTCACTGCTCTTCCGACTTGTATAGATCCAGATGTCCATATCATCACATTCTTTAGTCCCACATCCCGATTGCCATATTTGATAATGCTATACTTAGGGTGTACTTTACCCTAAGTATAGGGGGGATGTGGGACCTTTGAGTATTTCTTTTGATTCTTTTTACCCCTGTTTTGCTGCCTATACTTAGGGATATTTTACCCTAAGTATAGGGGGGGGGGTAGACCCTGTACATTCTTCACTCGGGTTTCCCTTTGTGTATAGCCTGCTATACTTAGGATTACTTGATCCTAAGTATAGGGGGAAAAGCCGAGACTCTTCTTGACTTTCTGTTCATTCATTCATCTTTGTATATAGCCTTCCTTTTCACTTCCCTATACCTAGCACGAGTTATGTCTTCTTCATCGCTCTTGACTCTGAGGACATCATTCGAGCTAAGTATAGGGGGGTGTGTATATATTTCATATATACTTTAACCATAACTCGTACTTTGTGTGAGTGTGTTAATAAATAAAATGGATAAAAACCCTAAAAATCACAAAAATTAAAAATTTCCATGTACATAATCATTCTTTTATTTGCACATAAATAGCTAGTGTACAAATTATTTTTGTAAAAATGTTTTCAAAAACTTTTTGTGTAAAGCTTGTGTAAATATTTTCTTATCAAAATTATGTATATAGTACAAAATTTTTCCAAAATGTTTTGAAAATCAAAAAGTTTGCAAAAATCTTGTGTAAATGTGTGTAAATACTTTTGCAAAACTTGCATCCATGCATTCATACATTCATGATTTCAAAACATTTTTCAAAAATTTTGCACGTTTGTAAAAATTTTGTAAATAGCATCTTTGTACATATGTATATAGTTTTTCCGGATTATAGTTGACATTTAAACTAGCCTGGAATCCAATTGAGAAATGGAGCTTGATTAAGATCTTAATCCACCTAATTTCTAAGAGGAACCTTATAGGGCTTAGGTTTAAGGCTTTTCAGGTCCATGGTGACTTAATTCTTTGAGTCCACTAGGCTATGATCACATGTCATCTCAATGAGCCTAAGTAGAACACTTAACAACAACACATGACTCATAGGGACAATGGCTTTACTTGGACACCAGCACTTTGCACCGAGCTCTCTACGGATGAGGTGGTGAGGAGGCAGTCTTCCTTGACTTGGGGTAGCATATGAGGGTATTACTTCTAGGCGGAACCTCTCTTCTTCTTTTAGTGAAGGAAGTGCGTCTCAACTTGGTCTGGTTGCCATGAGGTCTAACGACGGGAGTTGTGGGTTGCAATAATGCTTCAAAAGAGGGATGGTCTACTGGCTCAAGAGGAAAAACTCCTTGTATATATGCTGCACATGTATATGTTGTATAGATGCACTCGAAAAAAAATGCAAAAAGAGAATAACTCCAAAAATAAGTGGTGGGTCTGATAGAAAATGATAATCCCACCGGAGTATGTATATAGTGCAATAAGCCAAGCTTGAGATTCATGTCCCACCTTATGTAGTTTGCAGCAGGGAGACTTAGCTACACTGGTTGAGCTCCCAAGGATACATGGCTACACTGACCATGGTCCATTCTCTTCTTCCCCCTCTTCTTGAGCCGGTTGAACTTGAACTTAGAAGGGAATACCCCGCTCCTCGAGGAAAGAGTGGCCAGATTGAGGTCATAGAGTTACCTTGTTGGGGAGGGTTGTCAAGTTGCCATTTCTGAGGTGGAGAGCTTATACTTCACATTCACAGGACAAGGAAAGTTTCATGGTCTTCAGGGTTTGTGTTTGATGACTTGTTCTGATCTGGATTGTTGAGGAGTCTTGATTATAGATTAGTGGAACTTAGAGGCTGTTGAGTTTTAAGCTTAAGTCCAAATAAGGTTCCGACACATTAATAATCCAAAGATCTGATCGAGCTCCATACCTCAATTTAATGAAGGCAAGTTTAATATTCAACCTTGATCCATGTGCATTCTCCTCTTTTTCTTTTTCTTTCTCTTTTTCACTTCTTTTTCAAATAAGTGTTTGCTAAGGGACTAGCAAAGTTAAGTATAGGGGGGGTGATGAATACTCATTCATCACTCTTTATTCTTATATTTTAGCTACAAAAACCTTTGCAAATACATGTAGATAGGTGTAAATACAAATAATTAGCAAAAAGCATGCATGGTGTAAAAAGTAATAATTAGCATGTTTTTGTGCAAAAATAAAAGAATAAAGAACAAAAAGAAAAAGAGGAAATATTTAGAATAAATATTGAGCAACCTAATCCCAAGGGAGGGCTCAGCATGGGCCTGACCGCATAAAAGCCAAAGTAGGGAGAGATAGGGAGCTCATGTGTGTAAACATCCCTGTAAATATAATAAAAATATTTTCCTCTAAAAATAGAATAAAATGTGCTTGTACATATTTGTATATATTTGTAAATATAAAAGCCAAATAAAAATTGAAAAATTTAAAAAGAAAATAAAAACCCCTTCATTTGTGCATATTCATCATGTACATAGTCCACTTATCTATATTTATCTTACCCTATAAATAAATAAATTTAATTCCACAAAAAATTGTATATACTTTATCTTTTATGTTGTAAATAAATAAAATAAAACCCACAAAAACAAAAACCAAAATAAAAAGAACAAAATTAAAAACCAAAAATAACATTGTACATATACCATGTATATAGATGTAGATATCTATTTATTTCACCTTTGTATATAAATAATAAAAATAAAATAAAAATATCTTTTTATTCCTAATTTTAGGCTATAAATAAATAAAATATAAAATGGGAATAAAAATATACAAAAATAACAAATTAAAAATCAAAAATTAAAAAAACCATATTGTAGATATACCTATATATAGCACTAAAATGTAAATACCCTATTTTTATTTCAAAAAAATGATTAAAAATCACAAAAAATAGAAAACATTAAAACAAATATTTTTCATGTTTTAAGTTTTCTTTAAATCGGCCATTTGCTATTTTTAAATGAATATTCAAATCTTTTCCAGGTGGTTGATTCCCATTGGTCCACGGGGACGTTGACCCCCCCGGTCAACTCCCCCCTGTGGACCACTTCCCACGGGTCGTGACGCCCGACCCGACTTCCCCGATTTTTCGCATCACGACCCGACCTCCAAATCCGCAACCTCCGGGCTCCGATCATCCCCCTTACATCCGAGATCCTCGCCGACACATCCGCGTGGGGATCTGCGCCTCGCGGAACCCTGCCCGATCAATTCTTCTCGGACCTGCACCCATACATAAGCCGAGCTCCGCCTCCCATTTCCGCATCTTTGGCTCATTCGCCTTCCACCCAGTGACCTCCAGTGCCTTCGCGAGAGTGACAGCTCGCCCCGGGCGTTGTTGCAGCGAGGAGGAGACGTCTCGACCACTGATCCAGTGTCTTCGCGCCGCCGTGCTCCGCCTGAAGGTAGAGCTCGAGCCTCGGGCCTCGACGACCCGCGAGGCGACGACCCAGAGCTTCCAGAGCTCACGCCCAGTCGACCCATCCACCCAGGTAGCTCGATTTCCTTCTTTATTTCCTGAATTTCCATTTTGCCCCAAATCGACCCGTCGTCGTTCACCTTCGATTCCGGACACCTCCGCCTTCGATTCGATCATCGGACCACTCCATCACGTTCACCTTCTACCCGCACACGTTCTCTGCCCATCCATTCAACCCAGCTCGCACAGGAGCTGGGGTTTTGAGCTCCTCTGCCGTCGCATCGTCGGAGCTCGACCATCTCGCCGCACCGATCACCGTCACCCCCACTTACAGGGTCGAGGCACTTTGCCCTCGACCCGCGAGTTCGTTGCACGTATTTGTAGGTCCCAGGAAGCCCATCTGAGGGGTTCGACGTCTAGGTGCAGCAGCTCGACCTCCGCCGGACTCGCCTGAGCTCCCCAGAGCTCCGTCGAGCCATCGGAGGATACCAGTAGACGCGGAAGGCCTCCACGCTTCTTCTCCGATCATCCGTGGCCTTCGAGGAGGACTCCAGTGCCAGCACGAGCCCGACGAAGTTCGCCGGAGCCCAGTTCGTCGAGGACCCTCCCCCGCCATTCGATCCTCTTCCAGCTCCAGTTTGCATCTCCGCCGTCCATCTGAGGAGCAGCCAGCATCGTTTGATCCTTGGAGGAGCGATCCGGACCGTCGGCTCAGCGAGGCTTAGCCACAGCGCCTCCCCTGTCGTCCGATCTACCACGTGGTAAGGTCCCAGCCGTCGATCAGCACTGAGGGACCCGTGCTGAGGTGCCACCCTTTCCTCCACCGTCCGATCCACCACGTGGCAGCCATCCGTCCCTCGCTTTAATAAAGGGGTAATTGCTCTTAGGCTCCCCTGTTTGTTTTATTTCGTAGTTAGTCCTGTAAATATAGTTGTTAGTTGTTTTTATTTTGGTACTTTTGCATCTAGGACCTCGTACTTATTTTATTTACATGTATGCCCCTGTGTGTAGTGAATCACGTGCATCGACACGTGTTTGTTTGGGATATTTGCATGTATGACCTCCTGGTTTCAGGGTGTTAATGAATGAATGAATGTTTTTAGTTAATTGCATATATACCCCTGTGCATGGTTTTTTAGAACACGTGTTGAAATTAGTGGGTTATTTATACTGAGGCCCCTAGACTTTTAATACCTGTTATTAAATAGTCCAGGAATCTTAGTTTCTTTGCAATTAGGTCCTTGAGTGCCCAAGTCACGCGCCTTGCGTGTGTTTTCTTGGAAAATTTGCACTGGACCCCCTGGAACTTCTACTATTTGCGTACAGGTCCCTGTGCACTGTACCTTAGTTTTGATTTTTATTAAAATATCAAACCAACTCCAAATGTGATGAAAATTGGACACATGGCTCCTGCCATAGTGTAAAATTTTCTCCTATTTTTGGAGACATTTTTAATTTCATTTACTATTTTAAAAAATCAAAAACACGCATTTTCCTCACCGTTTAGCTTAAAATCACAAAAAAATATTAAAACACCTATAAAATTCACAAAAAAATTAGACAGTAGTTGTTTTACCTTGCTTGATTTTCTGACCAATTTTGGTCATTTTTGGATATATAAAACTTCTAAAAATTGAAAAACACTAAAAACCCTATAAAAATTCTAATAAATAATTGAAAAACCCAAAAATAATAATTCTAGTGTCTGAATTTTCCTTTTATATTCTAGTTTTTAGGAAAATTACCTTCATACCTTGATAGGGCCTTTATCTATTTTATATTGGCCCTCCAAGTCTGACAGGACAACAACATTGTTTTCTTGCCTTGTTTGATTTTTAGAAAATTCAATAAAAATCATAAAATTACCAAAAATTAACCAAAAATAGTAAAAATATAAAAAAACATAAAAATATTTTTATTTGAATTTTTGAGTGCTTTTTGAGTGATTAAATAATTGTTGGTAGTTGGTAGTTGTATTGGTTTCTTGATTTTCTTTATTAATTAAAAATCCAAAAAAATATAAAACATATAAAAAAATCCACCAAAAAAATACATTTCTTTTATTTTATTTCTTTTTAGACTACTTCGTAGGCTGCAAGGCCATCACGTGCTCCTTGTGTTCGACCCTGGTCGCTATACCGGGTTAATATAATAGCGAGACCGCTATTTGTGTTTGAGTTAATTTTTATCCGATTTGGTGGTCTATTTTTCTTGATTGATCACCCGAGTGATTGAGGTCACAACGACCGCTTGAGATACACCTGATTATCTCGCTCGCACGGTTTTGTGGTCATCAATGATTTATTTTGATTTTTATCCTTCACGAAAGTTGTAGATCTCCTTGAGATGAACAACTTTTGTGTTGATTAATTTTTGATTGGACCCCTTTTGTTATTTATTTTGATTTTTTTACATTTGATTTTTGATTTTTCTAGGTGCGACACATGATTGCTCCTGGAGCCGGCATGTGTCACCCCGTTTTATATTATGTTCGTAATTTATTTTATTTTATTTTAGTTATTTATTAGTTATTTTATTTTTTATAATTATTTATTTTCTTTTCATTTTTTATTTAATTTTTATATTTTTCTTCTATTTTTATTTTCCCTTTCTCTTCATTATTTTTAATAGTCTACTTATTTTATTTTTTATATGTATATCTTTTTCTCTTTTCTCCTTTTACTTATTCTCTACTCCAACATCCCATCCAAGCTACCTTCTACACCACTTTTCCAACTTCCTCCTCCTTCTTTTTATTCCCTTCTCCTCATTCATTCTTCCCCCATCCACCGTTCTTGAGAGAGGGAGAGCCACGGCCCTCATCTCATTCTTGGTGACAACACGGACGAGACGATTTGAGCTACGATGAGCTCGGCCATCTCCGGTCGTGGTGAGATCCAAGGAGCCTCACAACTCCTTATTACGGCTTCTGCATAAGCTGCTCGACCTTCGAAGGTTCTTCTCCCCCGACTTTATTGAGGCGACGATAGGAGTACAACTTAGCTGCTCAACACCCTCCGACGAAATCACAGGTGAGTTATCCTTCTCCCTTTTCCTCATTTTTTTATTTAACAATTTTTTCTTACTATTTTTTCACCACCACCACCATCATCATCACAACATTACCACCACCATCACCATCCTCCCCTTTCTCCACCAATTCCTTCATATTTTTATTAATCACTATTTTGAAAAAAAAAATATCAAAAAATATCAAAACAACCGCAAACTTTGATTAAAAAATTCAAAAAGGGAATGGTGGTCGCCCCCTTCTTCCACGAGCAGGCGGCGTCGCCCGCCAACCCTGGCCGCCTCCCCCTCATCGTCACGCCCTGCGTCACCTATCGCACTACAGGAGTAGGAGCCCCCCAGTTGCACCATCGCGCGCCTCTTCCTGCGCGTGACTCCACCACTGCTCCTCCTGCGTCGTCCTTCCAACAACTGCCCATGCACGGTCATGCCTTCCACCCCATGCATGCATGATGCCTTCTCCCTGTCCACTGTCCATCGCTCGACTCCTCTTCCAGTGGAGTCGTCGCTCTCTACCTCCGTGTGCAGCCCCACCATGCACCGCAGGCTACCATCCGCTGCTTGTACGTCACTGCATCTTCCTCGCATGCACCTAGTCGTGCGTCCAACCCTCAATGTGCACGGCCGTCGCGCGCCTAGCCACATCATTCAGCCACTGCCCCTGCCGCGTCGCTGCACCGCCAACCGTCACACGCCTCCGCCAGAAGCCAACGCACCCTCTTGCTGTCCTAGATGTGGGTTCCAATTTGGGAACCCACATCTCCCAAGGTCCATTTTAGTTTTTTATTTTTTTAGTTTGGAAAATTGCATAGTAAGCCTATTAAGTTTCTATATCTGCAAAAGTGCCCTCATGCACAATTTGTTTGTTAAGTTTTATTTTCTGTATTATAAAGACATCCCTGTATTTATGCATTATTATGGACATTAATTTGGTATCATTTCTCCGATTCAAAAATAGCATTTTGTTGAGAAATTAATTCTCTACCTTTTGGCTTTTAGATTTTTGTGAGCACTGAGTAATTAATTAAAAAATTTTGGTGAAAAATTAGTTACTTTACCCAATTTGTGGTCTTAAATTCATATTTAATTAAATATTACTCCAAAAATTATGCAAAAATTAGAGATGATGTTTCTAGTTGTGCTTTAATTACTACCCAAATTTCATCAAAAATGGTCGTGTCTTGTACATAAAATAAATTGTTAAGTGATTTTGGTAATTGATTTTTAAATAAATCCACAAATATTATTTTTTTGAAATTTCAAGTCTCCCAGGTTGCTCATCAAAATATCTTTTTGAGATAAATTGGTTCATATATAATTCAATTTCGTGGATTTATTGGAAATTAAGTATCATAGTCACTCCGTTTTTAGTAAAAAAATTCATAAAAATCATATTTTCTCAAAAATTTCAAAAAATATGGTATCTTCATTTCGTCATATTTCACTTCTAGTAAAATTTTCATAATTTTTGCATTCTGTTTGTGTGAAAAATTGCATAAAACTCAAAAAAAGTGTGCATTTTAATTGTTGCATTTTAAATCCAAAAATTCAAAAAAATGCATTTTGCATTCATCATTAGATTAGGTTTCAGGAAAATAAAACTTGAGTAAATTAGATTAATTTAATAATAAAATTATTTTGGCTAAGTTGTTTATTTCTTAATAACCTAATTCATCTGAATATTTGCATTTGCATTTATATTACATAAGAAAATACAAAAAAATTTGCTTGAAAAATCATGAGCTAATTCATCTAACTTTATCTTACATTGTTCCTTTACCTCTTTGAGTTGACTCTGGAGCTTGCCCAGGTTTAAAATACATAAACCACATTTGCTTGCTCGATGGATAATTAATTTGTACGGTTAGTTTTTTATCGATCATGATTGCCGACTACAACAATGCGACCCATTAACATAGGGTAATTACGGATTCATAAAATGGCACTGTTGCCGGGGAGGCAAACAACTTCAGATCATTTTAGAAAATTAGATTTAGGTTTTATTCACTCGGGTAGTCTGAACCTCGAGCCATGTTGTAATTAATCCATTTTTCCCTTGATTATTTCTCTGCTCATTTTTGTGTATATTTTGATATCTCTCTCTGACATAAATTTTATCTTTTTGTGCGAGGGTCCGGTGGACTTGGAGTGACTTTCTTGAAACCAACGCATCTCGAAGTACATCGAGGCCGACAATTCGTGGAGCGAGCTGGTTGTTGAGAAGATAAGAAGATTTTTTTCTTGAGAAGAGATTTTTTTTCAATTAATTTTTAATAATTGTTTGATTTCCAGTGGATTCTATTTGGGATCTTACTCGTACACTTGGGCGTTATTATTGTGGTGTGTCGAGACATGTTTCACTCTTCGGTGAGGGTAGGGCTCGACTTGAGTGGCTCGTAGATTAGGACCTGCACTTGTGACTCTCAAAGTAGTTTTTCAGAATATTTTATTGTTTGTGCTCATACTCTGTAGGACCACACATCATAATTAAAGATATACACTTACACCGTAGAGCTATTAGCCCAAATCAACTGGTTCATCACTCGCTAATAGAACTGCCTGTTTAGGAATGATTCTCTCGCTTGCGTTTCATATAATGTAAAAAATTTCAATACTGTGTTGCATCCTGCGTGTAGAGTACGAGGATCACTGTAAGTCTTCTGAACTAAGAATGCATCATTGATTTCATCGCTTGCATCGATTTTTCTCGACTCCTTTCCCCTTGGTTTTGAAACTTAGGTTAAAAGGAAATAAAGACTAATCGTTAGGCATGCCGTGTTTGTTGGATTATTCAATTGAAAATCAAACTTAAAATCGGGACTGCTAATAAGAGTTGATAAAAAAGACTAAAATTAACACTTGTTTTCGGGAGAGCAAAACCCTCATTGTACGCTTGTGATATTGTGCATGTTGAGAGGTGAGGACACATCCCTAGGATAGTGCCCAAAACCCACATTTTAATCTTGCGTAAATAAATCGATTTCTTGTTTTGTCACCTAATTAAAATTGAAAAGATAAAACGGTCGGACCTTTCTGACCATCACTGTGTTGAGTAGGTGAACTCAAGGTTTGCTCTTGTGTTTGTTTGTTTGTGTGTTATTGATGAATCCACGATTCATCGCCTTTATTCTTTTATTTTAGCCTCTTTTCCTTAGTCAAATACCTGTAAATACCCATTAATTCCATAAAATTATCATTCTGCATGCATTTGTTAATTATGCATTTTTAACACTTTTTGTACATAAATAAAAGAATAACGAAGAAAAGAAAAAGAAAAGGATGTGTTTATGCAATAAATACAGACTGACCCAAACCCCGAGAGAAGGTCAAGACTTGACCTGATAGACTAGGAATAAAGTAGGGGGAGATAGGGTCTTCTGTCAGAAAATCCAAAAATGTCTTGTACATATTTTTCATGTATATTTGTATAAAACTTGTATTATTTTATTTGTACATAATTTGACCTCAAACTAATTACTTTTGTAAATAAAAGTTGTAAATAAAATTGTATTGTAAATAATAAAAATATTTGTAAATTAAAATATTGTATATATTACAAATAATTACACCCAGAAAAAGCCGTAATGCGATAATTGAAACATCAATTCCGGCTCCATACGAACTCAAATTGAACCAAACTCACTTCCATCATACTATAAATTAAATTATCTTTCAAATGGCTGTGGTTTTGTATTTTTTGGAGTTACGGTTAAAAAGTCAGTTTTCTGGGGTGTATTGTGCAGTTTACCCATATATTTGTTGTATATAATTATTAATATTTATTCTTACATAATGTGTATATTGTAAATATTGTTTTCAATAAAAATAAAATTAAAAAAAATAAAAATAAAAAAATCTTGGTTAAAAATCATTTCCTTATTTGCACCTATGTACATTATATTATATGTATATAATATATGTATACCACTAACTTCCTTAAATAAAAACCATCAAAAAAAATTAAATTATCTAACATTAATTAATTAATTTAATTTAATTCCGAATTTTGTATTTAATTATTTGATTTTATTTGATTTATTTGATTTTATAACATGCCATATATATTAGATTTGATTTCATACCTTTAATGGCCACCATTAAGGTGGCCAATTAATTTCCAATTTATTTATTTATTTATTTAATTTATTTATTTCGAATTTTGTAATTAATTATTTATTTAATTTATTAATTTAATTATTTTATTAATCCACCCAATAAACACCTTCCTCATTTGTAGATTTTTTCCATTTTTGACTTTCGTCTTCTTTTTAATGGGCTCGTCCTCCCTCATTTCTTCTTTGATCGATCTTTGGCGGAGAGGAGCCCAGTTTCCAAGAGGTTTCTTGTTGAAGAGGGTCCTAGCCTCCGATCCAGTCGGTGACAGCGACTTGAGCTTCGTCGAGGCCATCATGGCGTGTCCAAACCCCAAGGTGAGATCCATTTTTTTCATTGTCTTCTCTTAGGTAAATCGTAGGTTTAGTGTTTGCGTAGAATTAGTAATTAGTTTTTAGATTAAAAAATTCAATTTCACACTTATTCGCCCGACACCGAATTTTCACCTCACTTCTCGATCTCCACGCGTTCTTTTTCTACCTCACGCAACCACACACCTCCGACCACGCACGGTGGTCGGAGTCCTCGGATCCATCCCTCACATTTCCACCGGATCCCCATCCACATCCTATTATTGTGCATAAATAAAAAAATAAAAAAACATATAAGGGTTTTTCCTGTTCATCTTACATTCGTTTTTGCAGGAAGAATTAAAAAAAGGGAAATAAATTTTTTATCTTTCCACTTTATCTAATCTTTGTTGTGCAGGAATAAATAACAAAATAAAAAAATTATTATTTTTTAATCACTAACCACTATTTTGCAGGAAAACAAAATAAAAAGAAAATAAAAAAAATTTAATTGTTCTTCATTTTTCTCTAACATTTGTTTTGCAGGTAAAAAATAAAAAAAAGAACAATGAAAAATTTTATTACTATTTACATATTTCTGATAAACAATAAAAAAACATTTTTTTCTAACAAGTTCCTGCAGAATATAAAAAAAACAAAAAAAAACAAAAAAAAAACAAAAAAAATTTGTTGCAGGCTGCTCCTCCCAAGCCGCACCCCACGCGACCTCAACCTCCGCCGTCCGCGCGTGGCCCCAGCCGCGGGACCCTCCTGCGAGCGGCACAGCCGCCGCAGCCTGTAGCGGCCTGTAGCCGCCGCCCCAGAGCAGCCGAGCGCCCTCCGCGCACGCGCCTCCACGCTCCCTCCTCCCGCGTCTTCGCACACGGCGGTCCCGCCGACCTCCAGGCCGCCCTCCTCCGCAGCCCGACGGCCCTCCTCTGCGCACCCGATTCGCCCGCGCCCTTCTCCAGCACGCGACGCGCGTCCACCTGGCCTCCAATATCCCCCTCCGCGCGAGCCTCCTCCGACCTCCCGCAGCTCTCTGGCATCCCCCCCAACACAGCCAGCGCGCTGCGCCGCCCACGCCCCAGCGCACCACCTCCAGATCTTCCATCCGCGCCCTTGCGCCGAGCCGTCCCCGCCTTGCCGCCAGGCCGCGCCCCCTCCAGCCGTGCCCGCTCCCTGTGGCGCACCCAGCGTGCCGCCGTGCGTGGATCCGCCTCCGCCACCGCTGAGGTGCGCGCCGCCTTCCAGCCCGACTCCGTAGGCGTCACCCCCGCGCCACCACGATCTCCGCCGTGCGGGCACGTAGCCGCCTTCCTCCACCTTCCTCCACCAAGCGGCGGCGGCTGCCCTTACCTTTTGTGGCGGTGGCGGCGTACCCCCTATTGAGAAGTGAAAGATACGAAGAAGAACCCTAGTGGAGGGTTTTTGATTAAAAAAGGGCAGATTACAAATAAGTCCTCGGAGGTGTTGCGATTTACAAAAGAACCCTTTTCAGAGCAAGTCACATGCAAGACATGTGATCCACTGGGTAAATTGCGAGTTTTTCCTGCAGAATATTTATTGTTATTCTTCTTTAGAACTTTTGCAAAATTGCAGTTTGGTCCCTACATTTTCAGAACAATAATTTGCATGTTCCTCTGACTGAAATAAATATTTTTATCATTGCAAAAATTCTGAAAAAAATCACATATGCTCCTGCTATAGTGCTTGCCATTATATAATTTTTTCATTGATTTTTATTATCATTTGATATATTTAAAAAATCAAAAACAGTGTCTTTTTCCTTTCCTACACTTTAAAAATTCATAAAAATTCATAAAAAGTGTTTAAAAATTCCATAAAAATTTCTGTAGGTGTATTCTTTGTGCTTTATTTTCAGACTAATTTTTGTGCAATTTTCATTTATGAAAACCAAAAAAATTGCGAAAAACAAAAAATCTTTAAAAAAAATTGTAAAAAATTGTAGAAAAATCCAAAAATAGTGATTTCAGTTTCTTATTGTAGATATTGCTTTCTAGTTTCATTTAAAAATAATCTCTTGGAGTTTTTAATTTTTAAAGAACTTTTAAATTGAAAAATACTCCTGGTTGTGAATAGTATCTTTATTTTGCATTGTTTGATTTTTAGAAAATCACAAAAACATTAGAAAAATCTATAAAAATTACCAAAATATTTCAAAATTTATAAAACACAAAAAATATTTTCTGTAACTTTCTGGACATTTTTGGATATTTTAAAAAATACTAAAAAGAGTGTGTGCTTGTGTGTTTTATCACTTTTCTTCATTTGTGCTTGTTTTAAAAATAAAAAAAATAAAAATTCAAAAACCACTAAAAAATTAGCTTTTGAAATCTGACTACTTAGTTTTTTTTCAATCGTGCTCCTTGTGTTCGACCCTGGTCGCTATAACAGGTAAAAAGAATAGCGAAAAGCTGCTTACATTTGTTTCATTGATCTATCTTTTTCTGAGTGGTTTTAAATATTTTTCCGTTGACCGAATCGTGCGGTTGAGAACAACGACACACTTTTGATATTATTTATCCCATCTCGACCACGTCGGTTTTTCGGCTCATCAGTTATTCTGTGCACTTGCACGTTTTCTACCTCGATCCACTTACATTCACCTATTCCTCTTCGAAGATGTCTGGATATTGGTCATCATATACAGGTCACTCTTCGACCATATTTCAATCATCTCCACCCTCTTATTCCTCCTCATACCCCCACCTAGACTGCGAATTCAGAACTCCGACTGACTTCCTCATTTCTTTGTACTCCTCACCTACACCACATTATTACATCCCTGACCAACTTCCACCCTGAATTAGATCACTATATTCTTGATCGCTTGTTGGAATTAAGGAATAATTCGAAGAGCAAGCCACTGTTGAGACCAATGATTGACAGAATCATGTGACCCCACATACCTCATTCTCACCTCAAGTTGGGATCAGACAATAATTGACATATACACATCCCAACTAGTCATTAGGGTACAACATGGTCGACCGAACAAATTGAATGGAGAGGATTGCACCACTTGATCTTTCAGACTTGATTGACCTTAGTGATCAAACCCACATTGACCAGCCTTCATACCACCCATTTGGAGAGCCTACATATACAAGGGATTGGACTCATGAGACCGATCTACAACCCCCCTGTCTATTGAATCTACCACATGAGGTTCCAACCAATATGTACCATATAGATGAGACATACCTGAGTCAAGGTACGTTGAGTATAAGATCCCGAATTCCTCCAACTGAGAAGACTTCTCTCATGATGTGTCATGGGAAATTTTTAGAGGATGACATTTCTAGACGAATCACGCATCCAGGTATGAAAGTAGATCATGGATTTTGCGGACAGTGGATTGACCACACATCATGTACAACCGGAGTCACTTCTACCTCCATCTTCAACTAACCACGTTCTCTCCAAACTAGAGTCTGTACATTCTCCTTCACATGTCAAAAAGACCAAAAAAATTGAAAAAATCAGAAAAACTCATAAAAATTTAAAATGAAAAAGATCTAAAAAAATTGGATCCTGCCCTAAGGAAAGCACTCGACGAGGAACTAATTTTTAAGCTTCCCTTAATAAAGGCCATAGATTACTTCCCTGACCTCAAATGATTTGTGAGAAGTAAATTGATGCCTAAGAGGTTGAGTAATAAGAGGACAACGACTAAGAGACACATAGTGTCTATGGCTACCTCCTCGATGATGGGGCGAAAGACTAAGAGTCGTAGAGTGAAGCGGTTGCCTGGGGTTGACTGTGAAATCAAAGACAGTACCTTCACCCATGCCAAAATCGATGATGACTCACCGATAAATATCCTCCCGACCTCTGTGTTTGCCAAGATCAAACTCGGGTGAAGTAGGAAGATGAGAGAGATCGTTCGACTGGCCGATCGACCTATAAAATGGTCAAGAGGAATGATTTCAGTCATTATTACTTTCCAAGGTGCTCTACTGTGGGTAGACTTCGTGATCATTGATATTGAGCATCGAAGAGAGTTCACCCGGTCTCCAATCATTCTCGGGAAGCTGTTCTTAGCCTTGGATAAGGCAACTATATATTGCAAGACTCGGGAGATCGATTCACTGCATTTGGGAGCACTCCGACCTCACCCTATCTATGAGGACACACGATATTCTAAGGTAACCTGCAAAGTCGCAGACAACTATGACCTACGAGAAACAATTGAGTCCCGTCTCTCTACTACACATGAGATACCGATTGTGCAGACGACCATTGGTTCAGAGACTCCCTACACCTCCACATCACCCACTGCTTGCATCACCACTACCATGACAACTTCTAGAGAGGAATCATAATCAAAATCTGCCCCTGAGTCGAACACGACCATTTCTAATTTCCTTGATTATTTAGATGATCCAACGTATGAGCCGACCAATGCCAAACCAACTGAGAACACTATGCCATACCAGAGATGTGTGCTGACCCTGCTGGAGTATTACAATAGATATGGTGACTCATCTAATGATGAACCTCTGGTCAACACCTCACACACACTACATCCAGGACCTACACCAAAAGAGACAACCAGGACCAAATTGACCAATCTCGATAAATCGTTTAACCCATCCTCTAGTCGGTCATCTAGTAAGAGGAAGAAGAGTATTGATTACTCTAGGTGTCCACCTGAATTCCTCAAGACATATCACTCTCCTCTCCCTCTTGATGATTCGGGTTCTAGAAAATCAGCTAAGAAAGTTGCCTTCAACATACCATAGAAGGATTTTTCTGAGGAGTCACCATCAGGTCTAAATGAGGTAATCTATATGAGTGAGCTCAGTTCGGTTGTTCTTAAGCCATATTTAAGCAAGCGGCCATGTGTTGACCCTCGTTGGACATTCCCTACCCCTCACTATTATTCCCCTAAGGATGATTCTAACAGTGACATGTGTATATTACCCACCTCCTCTCTCCCGCAAGAAGGTTCGTCACAAACCTTCTTGATCTATGTATATTCTCTCTCCTCCTTGTAGATTTTCTTTTTTTGTTTCCTCCCTCCCTAGTGTTTTGCATCACTTGCACCAACTCCATATCATTTCATTTTATGGCTATACTTAGGATGTTCAGATCCTAACTATAGGGGGGATAGTGACCCGAGCCTCTTCTTATCTTCTTCACCATTCTATGTATATTCTCTAGATTTCATCGGTTTTCATACTCACTCATGTCCTAGACTTAGGCTGGCCAGAGCCTAAGTATAGGGGCGACCGATGCCTGCTCTGTGTATATATTCATCCATTTCTCCTCTTGACCTCGATCGCCTCATTTTCTCTCCTCTTCTATACTTAGGCTGATCAGAGCCTAAGTATAGGGGAGCGGATTGACTTCTATACTTTTTGTTATCTTCACTCTCCTACGCTTACCATGAGCTATGTCTTTTCCTTGCTTCTCGTGCTCTGAGGACATAACACATGCTAAGTATAGGGGGATGCACATATATTACATATATACTTTACCCATAGCTCGTAGTTTCACGTATTTATATATATATATTTATGAGGTGGACAATTTTGGTAAAAAAACCTTTTTTTTTATAAAATACATGTATATTTGTATAATATGTATATTGTATATAAAATATGTATAATTTTGTAAAATTCTTATAAAAAACTTTTGTAAAAATTTGTTGTAAAATAGGAGGTATACCGGAAAATTAAAAACATATATGATTTTTTTGAAAAAAAATATAATAATAAGGATTTTTACTCTGCATATCATCCTTGCATAAACAATTCATCAAATGTCTTGCAATTCATATGCATTGCATGCCATCTACGTATCTAGCATGTGCAATGTGTAAAGTTAGTGGGTTTTGAACCAAGTTATGAATAGAAGTCGAGGATGGATTTAATTTGACCTTAATCTACCTAGTTTCATAGGAACCTTATAGGAACTGTAGTTAAGATTTTTCAGGTCGAGCGACTTAATTCTTTGAGTCTGCAAGTCTATATCATCTTGATTGGTCTAAGTAGAATATTTCATATATACACATGATTCTTTTAGACATTGACCTGATTTGGAAAAGCACCATGCACGTAGATCTTCATTTATGAGGGTGTGAGGAGGTAGAATCCTTTAGCTTGGAGTAGCACACGGGTGGAAACAACCGTCCTCCTCTAGGGAGGGTAGTGCATCTCAACCTAGTCTAATGGCGTCAACATCTAACAACGGGATGCTGTGTGTTGCAATAAAGCTTCAAAAGAGCGATGGTCTACTGGCTCAAGAAGAAACACTCCTTATGTACATGCCGTACTTTTGTATATATCAAAAAAAAGAAAAGAAAAATCTCCAAAAAAAAGATAGACTGATAGAAAGATAAAAAAATCCCGTCGGAGGAAAAAATGAATAAGCAAGGCATATGCTTCAAAGTCTCATACCATGGAAGGCTATAGCTGGAGACTTGGCTACATTGGTCAAGCTCTACGGATATGTGACTACACTAGTCACAATCCATTCTCTTCTCTGCCCCTCTTCTTGAGCCTGGTGCACTAGAACTTAGAAGGGAGTACCCCGCTCCTCGAGGAAAGAGTTGATGGACCAGGAAAATAGAGTTACCTTGTTAGAGGAGGTTGTTTCTTTACTATTTCTGATGTGGAAAGCTATATTTCACTTACACAGTACAAGTAAGATTCATAGTCATCAGATCTTACATATGAGGATTTGTTCTTACCTGACTGTTGAGGCGACATGAATAGATACTTGTGTAACTCAAAGGCTGTTAGGACTTAAATTCAATTCCCAATAAGGTTCCTCTATATTATTGATCCAAAGATCGAGTCGAGTTCCATTTTCACCTTTTGTTCAAGACCTTGGTATGGAACCCAAAATCATTTCACTTGCATTTCATTCTTAGTTGCCCAGAGACGAACAAGGTTTAAATATAGGGGTTGATGAATATGTGATTCATCACTCTAAAAATTGAAAATAGAGCTTTGTTCCCGAGTAATTAGTTGCATATCTCCATTTATTTTGCATTATTCCCATTCACACATTTAGAATTAGTATCTACATTTTATCATGCATATTTGCATTAAATAAGAAGCCAAATTAACTTGTACATGTTCACCATATTTCCCTTATTTTTATCTATTTTTCACTAACTCAGAATTGAATAAAATCAACTATAGTATATATATTACTAACACTAATAAAGGAAAAATATCAAAAAAATACTAACTCGTAAAATTGACCAATAAAACCAAACCCTAGTTTGAGACTAAGAACCTTAAAATGTGAATATCTCACTCACACAGTCTCCTATGGACTCATACTCACTTTTTTAATTAATGTACGTTCAATCATCTTAAAAACAAGACCAAATTCAAAAGAATCGGAGTTCGTATGTGAAACTTGGGTTTTGTGCCCCTATTGTATATTGTACATATTGACCAAATTACCCATTTACTTTATATTTTTATTTCCTTAATTATTAAGAAAATCCAAAAAATTAGATTAAGTTATAAATATTTATCTTATATTTTCTTTGATTATATTTTGATTTTTATCTTTATTTTAAAAATGATAAAAATTGCAAAAATACAAAAATGCAGTATTTTATACATATAGGATGCCCCCTAGAGTACATTTTGTACAAATGATTTATTTTAGTTTTTGGTCCTTCACGAAAGTTGTGATCTCATTGAGACGAGCAATTTTTATGTTGATTACTTTTTGATTTGATCCTTTTTGTTATTTCTTTTTTATTTTTACATTTAATTTTTGATTTTTCTAGGTGCGGCACGTGGCAGCTCCTTGAGCCGCCATGTGTCACCTTATTTTATATTATTTTTGTAATTTTATTTTATTTTATTTATTTTATTTATTAGTTATTTTTTGTTTTTTCATTTATTTATTCATTTTATTTCTTTATTTATTTTTTATATTTTCTTCCATTTTTATTTTTCTTTTCTCTTCATTATTTTTAGTAGCCTACTTATTTTATTTTTTATATATATTTTTCCTCTCTTCCTTTTACTTATTCTCTACTCCAACTTCCCACCCAGGCCACCTTGTCCACCTCTTTTCCAACTTCCTCCTCCTTTTTATTCCCTTCTCCTCCTTCATTCTTACCCATACACTGTTCTTGAGAAAGAGAGAGCCCCAAACCTCGTCTCGTTCCTGGTGACAACACAAACGAGATGATTTGAGCAACAACGAGCTCAGCTATCTTCGATCATGGTGATATCAAAGGAGCCTCACAACTCCTTGTTGCAGCTTCCGCACAAGCTGCTCGAGCTTTTAAGGTTCTTCTCACCCGACCTTCTTGAGGTGACGACATGAGTACAACATAGCTGGTTCGTATCCTCCAGCGAAAACACAGATAAGTTATCCTTCTCCTTTTCCGTATTTTTATCTAACAATTTTTTTCTTGTTATTTTTTACCACCACCACCATCATCCCCTTTCTCTACCTACTCCTTCGTATTTTTGATTAGTCCCTGCTTTTGAAAAAAATTATCAAAAAAATCAAACAACCGCAAACTTTGATTAAAAAAATTAAAAAAAGGAACAACTGTTGCCCCCCTTCTTCCACGAGCACGTGGCCCCGACCGCCAGCCCTGTTCGCCTCCCCCTCGCCATTGCGCCCCATGCCGCCTACTGCGCTCAAGGAGTAGGAGCCCCCCAGTCGTGCCATCGCACGCATCTTCCTGCGTGCGACTCCACCGCCGCTCCTCCTGCGTCGTCCTTCCAGCAGCTGCCCACACGTGGCTGCACCTTCCACCCCACACAAGCATGACGCCTTCTTCCTTGCCATTGCCCATCGCTCGACTCCTCTTCAAGCAGAGCTGCCGCTCTCCACCACCACGTGCGGCCCCACTACGCATAGTGGGCCGCTGCTCGTTGCTTGTGTGTCCCCGCACCTTCCTCGCACATGCCTAGCCATGCCATCCAACCCTCCATGCATGCGGTCATCGTGCGCCTAGTCACGTCCTCCAATCGCTGCCCCTGCCGCACCGCCACACCACCAAACGCCGTACGCCTCCACCAGAAGCCAACGCGCACTCCCGCTGCTCTAGACGTTGGTTCCAATTTGGGAACCCACGTCTCCCAATTTCCTTTTCTTATTTTTTTTATTTTTTTTGAATTTGGAGAAGTTTCGTAGTAAGCCCGCTAGATTTCAATGTTTATAAAAGTGCCCTTAAGCACAATTTTTTTGTTAGGTTTTATTCTCTATATTGAAAAGACACCCATGTATTTATGCATTATTATGGACATCAATATTGTACCATTTCTTTGATTAAAAAATAGCATTTGTTGAGAAATTAATTCTCTGCCTTTTGGCTATTTAATTATATTTTTGTAAGCAATGGGTAATGATTTAAAAATTTTTTAGTGGAAAACTGCTTAGTTTACCCAATTTATGATCTTAAATTCATATTTAATTAAATATTACTTCAAAAATTATGCAAAAATCAGAGATGATGTATCTAGTTATGCTTTAATTATTATCCAAATTTCATAAAAAATGGACGTGTCTTGTGCATAAAATAATTGTTAAGTGATTTCTGTAATTGATTTTTAATTAAATCCACAGATATTATTTTTCAAAATTTCAAGTCTCTTGGATTGCTCATTAAAGTATCTTTTTGAGATAAATTGGTTCCTAGATAATTCGATTTTGATTTATTAGAAATCAAGTACTCACAACCACTCCGTTTTCAATAAAAAATTCATAAAAATCATATATTCTTAAAAAAAATTTAAAAAAATCAATGTAGCTTCATTTCATCATATTTCACTCCCAGTAAAAATTTCATAATTTTTGCATTCTGTTTGTGTGAAAAAAATCATAAAAACCCATAAAGTGTGCATTTTTCATTGTTGCATTTTAAACCCAAAAATTCCAAAAAATACATTTTCCATTCATCATTGGATTAGGTTTCCAGGAAAAATAAAACTTAACTAAATTTGATTAATTTCACATTCAACATAAATTTGGCTAAGTTGCTTGTTTTCTTAATAACCTAATTCATATGTATATTTGCATTTATATTGCATAAGAAATAAAAAATCTACTTGGAAAACCGTGAGCTAATTTATCTGATTTGATCCGACATTGTTCCTTTGCCTCCTTAAGTCAACCCTTGAGCTTGCCCAGGTTAACAATACATAAAACCACTTTTGTTTTCTCAATAGATAATTGTTTCGTGTGGTTAGTTTTTGATCGATCCCGATTTCCCAACTACAACAATAGGCCACATTAACATAGGGTAATTATGGATTCATCAGCCCCACAATAGACAGTCATTGTTGTGGGATCTAGTGCATCACCATGAGGACAACTAAGCACAATGATGTGGGAGCAAGCCCATATTTTTGATCGACCGTTAAAGGCATGATTTAAGCCAATGGGATTTATCTACATGCATTGTATGATTCAAGGGCTACACATTCCTTCCTTGCACATCGTATGGTGCCCACATTGGGCAAGTTCGTGATGAAGGTTTCATCCTTGTTTTAAAGGGCCCGAGGGGCCAGTTGTTTATCATCCACCATAGAGTGGAGGATGTATCCGTGCAGATAAGTGGGTACAAGATTCCCGCTTTCCTACTATTGATCCAGCTATAGGATTTTGACATCGTTCTAGGTATGGACTGGCTGGAGAGGCACCACATGAGCCTGAACTATTTTGAGAAGACAACGATCTTACCTTTACATGGAGTATTGTCATTTCAGTTTGACAGATTACTTCTAAGGGTGGGATCAAGTGCATCTCTGCCTTGAGGGCACACCTGTTTCTTAGCCATAGTTTTGTAGGTTAACTTGCCTACGTTGTAGACTCAGCAGCACTGGATCAGATGATAGAGGATGTAAGAGTTGTGAGTGAGTTTCCTGACGTATTTCCAAATGACTTATCTAGACTGCCACCTGTGCGGGAGATAGAGTTCGAGATCATGTTATTGCTAGACATGCAACCGATCTCTATCATTCCATACAGGTTGGCACCTGGTGAGCTCAAGGAGCTCAAAGTGCAACTATCGGAGCTATTGGAGAAGGGATTCATCCACCCTAATACATCAACAAGGTGAGTGATGAAAGTTCAAGTGAATCAGAGCTCATATGTGAAAGTTGGGTTTTGGACCTCTTTTGTACATTGTGTATTTTAGTGGTTTTTCGACCTAATATTTTATGTACATATTTTCTTAATTAATAAAAAACCAAAAAAAATAGATTAAAGTGTTTTTATTTATCTTTGATTTTACCGTATTTTTTCGGATTTTTATCTGGTTTAAAAATGACAAAAAATATAGAAAACCCAAAAATCAAGGTATTCTATGTACATGGGATACCCCAAAATTCACTTTGTGCATTTGATCGATTTTGGTTTTGACGTCTTCATGAAAGTTGTAGATCTCATCGAGACAAGCAATTTTTGTGAAGAAACTTTTTCGATCCGAGGCAATGTGCTATTTATTTTTGATTTTACAAACTATTTATTTTTTGAATTTTTTGGTGCTGACACGTGGCAGCCCCTGGGGATGCCACGTGTCAGCCTTTTTTGGCCTTTTTATTCTTTCGTTTAAATAAAAAATTTAATTAAGGGACGCACGTGTGAGGCACGTGCCGCCCAGGCACGCGCCAAATACGTGCGCTCCCCTTTCTCTCCTCCGCGCCCCCTGCTCGCCACGTGTCGCATCCTGGGCCGTCCGATCTCGACTGATCGGACGACCCACGTTCTTCGTCTTCCTTTCCCCCTTTCCTGATTCGACCAGAACCGCCTCCCTTCAATTTCGCCTCCTCATGCTAATCTCGCCATCAGCTGACGTCGCCGATCTCTCCAACCGTTGCCTCCGCAATCTCCGCAACCTCCTCCTCCGGATATCCACCCTCACCACCTATTAAAGCAGCATCGTTGACCCCGACTCCCTCATCTGCCGATACACCCAGAGCTCTAAGGAGACTCAACGCCGGAGGTGACAGCTCCGGTGAATCTCTCCAGACCTGCGGCGAGATCCGACCCGCTTCATCGGGTCGATTGCAGCGCGAGCCTCATCTCCCCGCTGCTTCGCTCCAGGTTCCTATCGAGCCATCGTCAACGATCATCACCGGCCACGATCTTCTCCGCCCCGTGCACCACCATACGCCCACGATGCTCTTCATCGACATCGATCTGCTCCGACCACGAGAACGCTGCCGACTCTGCCCCGATGTCCCCTGGCCGTGTGTCGGCCCGGCGTCAATCGCCTTCGTCGTCTTCACCACCGTAATATCCAGAACGCCTACGACTTCGTCAACGCCGCCTTCCTCGTCATCTTCTCCAACAATTCTCTAGGCGCTCCAGGAAACCTCCGTCTTCGCCCTCCATCGTCCATGCTCCGTCGACTTCGGGTAAAGCCAGGAGACCCTTCACCGCCCGCCGACTTCATAAACTCCTGCCAGCCACGCTTCTCCGACAATGCTCTGCTGCACACTTCCACAGGCAAGAGGCCAGGCACAACCACCGTGACCGGGCACGAAGCCCGAGACCCCCCACGCACGTGCGAGGCACGTGCATCCCGGGGGAGTACGTCAGCACTTACGTCAGCACAGGGGTCATGTGCCGTGCACGTGACCTGCTGGGCTATTTTCAGAAGGGCCCCTAGAGGATACCGTATTTACGCATCAGCCCTGCCTCCTGAGGGCATGTGCCACACACATGCCCCCTCTGGAAAATTTGCAAGAGAACCCCCGAGGGTTTAGGTAATTACAGTTATACCCCTGTTCTGCATTATTTTATTTTACATTTGCATTGTTACCCCTGTCTTTCCCTATCGTTCTGGACCTCTACATTGCATCATTTTATTATCATAAAAATAACATGATGTCCCTCATTTATGTCTCTACGTGTTGACATATTGTGGATACTTTTGTGATTAAGGGTTAATTAATATTTAATTGTTCTGTGGAAAATTACAGATTTTGCCCAGTTAGTGCTCTTAAATTTGCCATTACTTAACCGTTGCTCTAAAAATTCCCTAAAAATCATATATTGTAAAGTTTATGGTGCTTGACATTGTGCCCAGAATGATTTGCATTTGCATGCATAGTTTGCCCTGTAAAAATCATTTTGCATATTTCGGTGTTTGATTTTTAATAGGTATTAGATCTCACATTTTCAAAGTTTAGGATTTTTCTGAGGTCCATCACCTAGTGATAGATCTTAGATAATTTTATCCCTTGAAAACAAGAAGATTTAATATTTATTAAAATTAAATATTGAAATTCATTTTGCTTGCATTTAAAAATTCATAAAAAAATCATATTGCATCCAAAAATTCCAAAAAAAATTACAATGCATTCATTTCATCATATTTTGCATCGTGGCCAAGTTTTATCTTTTTCGGACATCGGTTGATTGTAATTCACATTTTAGTCCCTAAAATAGGCCGAAATTACATTTGCATCCTTTATTGTATTAAAAATCCCAAAAAAAGAGATCACATCGAAAATCGCGCACGAATTTTGATAGACATCTAGGTTGTTCCTTTGCCTCCTTGTGATCGACCTTGGGACTTGCCCAAGTAAAATAAACATAAAACCACATAGATTAAAATTGATAAATATTTTGTGTGGTTATTTTCTTGACCGATTCTGATTGCCGCCTACAACGCACGAACGGCAAAATCAAATCATTTTAGCACGAACAAATAAATACATCTTCTTAACAAGCGAATTTCGGGCTCATCAGTGAGCACCGGTCTTCTTCGTAAAGAAACATGATGGATCCTTGCGGATATGCATAGACTACAAACAATTGAACAAGAGAATGTTCAAGAACCGTTACCCACTCCCATGAATAAAAGATCTTCCGATCAGTTACACAGAGAAGCAATGTTCTCCAAGATTGACCTATGATCAGGATACCACCAGTTGAGGATCAAGTATGCATATGTAATGAAGTCTGTGTTTCGTGCTAGACATGGTCACTATGAGTTCATAGTAATTAGGGATGCAAACGGTTATGGATATATTCGATCCGTCACCGTATCCGTTTTATACAGATTTTGACATCTGTATACGTATCTGTTTTAAAATAGATACGGATATGGATATCATTTTGATATTCGCAAACATTTGTATCCGTATTTGTGTATCCATTTTCGTATATTAATACAGTCATAGATTTATTTTTAACCCTATATAACATAATTCTGTACCTTCTTTTACCATATTTGTATAAATTTTATGATACAAACACATGTTGTAAATTTATATCATGTGTTTTCCATCCAATTCGTATATATTTAAGTTGATTCTATAGAGTATTTCTAGCATTACTCGTATAGGATCAATATCCACTTTACATCCATATCTGTTTTTCAAGGATATGGTAAGATAGTTTTAATATCTATTAATATCCATATCTGCATTCGTATTCGTATTCAAAAACAAATAAGGATACAATAATGCATATACACGTATCCGTATCCGTTCCTTTGCATCCCTAATAGTAATGCCTCTTAGACTTGAGTGCACCTGTCCACATTCATGGATTTGATGAACTAAGTCTTCCATCCATACTAGAACGAGTTCGTGATCGTATTTATCGATGATGTTTTAGTCTACTCCCATGATGATTACGAGCATGAGTCTCATCTTCGCACTATACTAGAGACACTCAGAGAGCATCAGTTGTATGTTGACGAATCTGGAAATGCCAAGTTAAGAAGTTGTGTTTTTATCGTTCGTGCTTAAAATGATTAGTCGTGCGTTGTAGGCGGCAATCGGAATCAGTCAAGAAAATAACCACAAATAAATTATTCAAGTTTCAATATCGTGGTTTTATGTTTATTTTACTTGGGCAAGTCCCAAGGTCGATCACAAGGAGGCAAAGGAACAACCTAGAGTTAAGTCTATCAAAGTTCGTGTTCGGTTTTCGAGGCGGTCTTTTTTTTAGAATTTTCAATGCAATAGAGTGTGCAATATGCAAATCCGGCCAACTTTATGGACTAAAATGTGAATTACATTCAAATGATGTCCGAAAAATACGAAACTTGGCCGAGATGTAAAATATGATGAAATAAGTGCACTGTAACTTTTTTGGAATTTTTGGATGCAATATGAATTTTTTATGGATTTTAAATGCAAACAAAATGATTCTCAATATTTAAATTTAATAAATATTAAACCTACTTTTTTTAAGAAATAAAATTATCTAAGATCTATCACTAGGTGATGGATCCCAGAAAAGTCCTAAACCTTGAAAATGCAGGGTTTAATACCTATTAACAATTAAATACTAAAATATGCAAAATGATTTTTACAGGACAAAATATGCATGCAGATGCAAATCTTTTTGAGCACAATGTTAAACACAATTAACTATACAATGTATGATTTTTCGGGGATTTTTAGAGCAATGGTTAATCAATTATGAATTTCAGAGCAAGAGATGGGCAAAATATGCAAATTTCTGCAAAACAATTATTTATTAATTAACCACCAATCAGAAAAATACCCACAACATGTCAAAGTGTAAAGAGTCAAACAAACATCATGCTATTTTTAGATTAATGAAATGCTGCAATAAAGAGGTTTAAAAACTGAGGGTAAAGTCAGGGGTACAGATGCAAATGTAAATAGAATAAAAGTGCAGGAAGGGATTTATTTTAAATTACCGAGAAACAGTGGGTGTTTTCTGCAAAATAGTCAAGGGGCACGTGCTGCACACGTGCCCTTGGCTTGAGTGGACTGCTGCGCAAATATAGGAAAGAACCAGGGGGTTTGTGTAAATTGCCCAAGGGGGAACGTGAGCAGCACATGACCCCTTAGCTGCTGGCCTGGAGACGTTTCCTCCGCACGTGCACTGCACATGGGAGGACCTCGGGCGCGCCGCCCGGTAGCTTGGCGGAGGGGCGGAATGGTCGGTGGAGTCTGGCAAAGGTGGTGGGCTTCTGGATGGCCGTCGACCGACTCACGACGGAGTAGAGGAGGAGCGGAGCTGGCGGTGTGGCCGAGACACGGCCGTGGGGCTTAGATGAAGAGGATGGAGGTGTAGCTGGTGGTGTCGGTGACGGAGCAGCTCGTGACCGGCAAAGTCGATGAAGCTCGAAGCAGGGAAGTACGACGGAGAAGACGTTGTCGTAGGCGATGGAGTCGTGGTGGAGGAGGAGCAGAGCTCCTGGCGGTGGCGCTGGAAGTCGATCGGAGGTAGGCGGAGTAGTCGTGGCTCGACGATACGAAGCGACCGGAGCAAGGCAGAAGGGCTGAGGGCGATCTGCAGTAAGGCGTCGCCGCCTTGGATCTCGCCGCACAGGCGTCTCCTGTCGGCGCTGTCACCGCCTCGAGGGAGTCTGAGGTGCAATCGGCGGATCGATTACTCGACGGCAGTGACTGTGGCTTTATAGGGTTGGAGGTCATCGCCGGCGAAGGAAGGAAATCGCGGGGATTGATTGGGATTCGATGGAGATGCGCGGGGAGGCGGCGCGAGGTGATGGGGAGAAGCGGATCGGAGATGGGGATCCGATTGGAGGAGATTGGCGGGAATCGCGGCAAGATTGCGGCGGCGGTGGCGGCGCCAGATTTGGGAAAGGGGGGCGCATGGAGAAGATGGCCAGCGGCCGTCCGATCGGCCGAGATTGGACGACCGTCAACATGCCATGTGGCAGAAGAGAGAGGGGAAGGGATGGCACGTGCGGAGCACGTGCCTGGGAGGCACGTGCGACACACGTGCTCCCATTTATTTTTTTTAATTTTTTTTAAAATTTTTTAATAAAACGAATATATAATATAGCCAAAAAGGCTGACACGTGGCGGCACCAGGTGCGGCCACGTGTCAGCACCAGAAAATTCCGAAAATAAAACATTTGTAAAATCAATAAAAAATAGTAAATGACCTCGGATAAAAAAAGTTTCTTCACAAAAATTGCCTGTGTCGATGAGATCTACAACTTTCATGAAGACATCAAAACCAAAATCGGTCATTTGCACAAAGTGAATTTTTGGGGTATCCCATGTATAGAGAATACCGTGATTTTGGGGTTTTTGTATTTTTTTGTCATTTTTAAACAAGATAAAAATCCGCAAAAATATGGTAAAATCAAGAGTAAATAAAGACACCTTAACTATTTTTTTGATTTTTATTAATTGATAAAATATGTACATAAAATATTAGGTCAAAAATAGCTAAAATATACAACATACAAAAGAGGCCCAAAACCCAACTTTCACATATGAGCTCCGATTCACTTGAACTTGGTCTCGTTTTGAAGGTAATTGAATGTACATTAGTTCAAAAGTGAGTAGGATTAAATCGGACACTGGATGGGGAAGATATGTGGCTTTTAGTCCGAAAATCCTGAGATTAGGGTTTGGGTTTTTGGTCCACTTATTTGGGTTAGTTATTTTTTTGTATTTTTCCTTTATTCTTGTTAGTGATATGTACACGGTGGAAGTGGTTTTGAGTCATTCGGAGTTAGCATGAAAGAGTTAAAAATCCAGGAAGTTAGGTTATTTACAGGTCATTTTGGCGTGGATTTTTGGCTTCTTATTTTATGCAAAATTTTGTGCTAAAATACAATTCTTATGGAAACATGCATGAATGCTAATTATGCAGAATAGATGCCGAAATGCTGTTGATTTTGAGGGTTTTGAGTTTAAGAAATGAGATTTAGAGTGATGAATACGAGATTCATCATCCCCCTATACTTAAACCATGCTCGTCCCTGAGCATCAAAAAGAAATGCCATGAGGTGAAATGAGATTGGGTTCCATACCAAGACCCCGCGCTGAAGGTGAAAGTGAACCTAAACTCAACCTTTGGATTATTTGTGTGTCGGAACTTATGTGAGACTTAGAATTTTAAAATCAACAGCCCTCAAGTTCTACACATCATTGCTACAGTTTCGGCTCAGAAGTCATCTTAGATCAATCTTCTTCCCAAAGTATACCCTATGAACATTGAATAATCGACTCTTGTGTGTGAAAGGTTTTAGCTCTTCCCACCCAGAATGCCGGACTACCGCGCAAGCCTCCTCTCCAATAACTCGTCCTCGGGGAGTCAGGTATTTCCTTTTAAGGTCTGTCGTGCTGTGTTCACAATCGAATTGGGGGGAGAAGTTAGAAGAATGAGAAAAGAACTGGAGGGTGGCCAGTGTAGTCACCTCTCCTTGTGGAGATGGCCAGTGTAGCCGAGTCTCCACCAAGATCTGCAGGTTTCTTGAAGCTTGGACCTTTTTGGTCAGATTTTATTTGGTAGTTGCTTCTTTGTATTTGGAATTTTTGGTGGTTCTGCTTGGATCTTGTTTTGCCCCTACGGATATAGAATCTTTTTGTTCCGTACATTTTTTAGGGTCTTAGAAAAATTGTGCCCAGCCGTCCATCCCTTTTCCGAAGCTTTATTTCAACCCGTACTCCGGTCTTTAGATTTCCACGCTACCAGAAAAGAAACTCACATAGTCTTCCAACATCCCGTCTGAGTTGAGCTAAGTGCATAGTGCGAGAGTACAAATTAATTCCCTATTCCAGAGTTGTACCCAGAATGAAGAGACCAGGTTAGACACTAAGAGTCAAACGCTGCACATTGTCATGTGGAACTCAAAGAATTAAGTCAAAGACCTGAAGACTCTAAAATCCTATTTCTCGATGAAGTTCCTCTGAAAATTAGATGGATTAAGGTCAAGTCCAGACCACTCTCAGTTTCGGCTCATAACTCGGTTCAGAACCCAAAGACTTTTCACATATGCAAATGCGATGCTTGGATGAAGTGCATGTGTGTGAAATGCAGACACATTTTTTTTCTTTTTTTTTTTCTTTTTTTTCTATCTTTTTTTTTGAAAAATCTTTTTATGCAAAAAAAATGAATAAGAAGCCATTTTTTTTCAAACATTTTTGGGTACGGTCAGTGTTAGTGGCAAAAAGTTTTTTTTTGTTGTTGTTTTTTTGTTGTTTTTTTTTAATTACCCACCCCGTAAATACATATAGACTTACGTGAAAGTACGAGGTATGGCTAAAATATATACACAGTATATATACAGACCCCCCTATACTTAGCGAGTGCTGTGTCCTCAGAGCACAAGAAGCGTAAAGAAGACATAGCTCGGGCTAAGCGTAAGAGAGTGAAAAAGAACAAGATTTACAAAATCGCCCCCCTATACTTAGACTGTGAATAGTCTAAGTATAGAAGGAGAGCGGAAAAGAAAGAAAAGAAAAAATGAAGCGGTCGGGGTATGTGAATGAGGAGAGTATATATAGGTGGGCGTCGGTTCCCCCTATACTTAGGCTCTGGTCAGCCTAAGTATAGAAGAAGGGTGGAAGCGAGTCGATCTGAAGGAGTGTGATGGAGGAAATGGAATATACAGATGGCATCAGTCCCCCCCTATACTTAGGCCTTGGCCTAAGTAGAGGAAGAAGCTGTACAAGGAGACCGATGTGGTCGGGAGGGAGGGTGGGTAGCAATGATTAAGGCGGTTTACGGCTGATCCTTTTGTGAGCCTGTGGTGGGATATCGTAATGATGAGACGGAGATGAAACATGTGATTCCCAACTATTATCAGTGTCATCCTCAGAAGTATCATGATGGATAGTAGATGAAATATTTGAGTCAGATGAAAAGTAACCATCATCAGAGTTATCCTCAGAAGAATAGTATTTGAAAGTGGACACACTCCAGATATTCATTTTTTTCTTCTTCAATTGTTTCCTCAAAATTTGTTCCTTTTTAAGATCAATCAGTTTGTCCTCAGATGAATATTCAGACGCTCCCGTCTCAGTCAGCTCATAAGAAATAATTCCAGTGTACTTGTGGAAGGTAGGAGCATCAGCTTTGGATGAGTAATAATTAGGAACGGGAGTTGTCCAACGAGAATCGAATTTTGGATCCTTGCGAAGATATGGCTTTAGAGCTGCCGAACAGACTTCACTCATGTAGACTACCTTTTCTGGACCTGATGAGGGATCATCAACCGATTCCTCTTCCGAAAGATCAAAGGTGACTTTCTTTTTCTTGTTTCGTGAAGATGTCGGTTCACTTGAGTACCCAGATGAATAGCCATTAAAATTCTTCTCCTTGGTCAGTGTTCGGGCTATGTGTTCGTTCTTTGTTTCCTGAATGTTGGTGCACTCTCGATTTGGGAGGATTTGGTCAAGATAATCAGAGTAGGTTGCTCCAGGGCGCGTCCATGCAAATGTCTCAGGATCGTAGTAGAAGGATTTGTCTATTTTGAAATCTGCGGGAATTGAGATATCGGGGAGAGTATCTAAACCAATAGTCTCATTAACAAACGCAATCTCAGGTGTATCAGCGGGGTAGGGCTCTTCTACCATTTCATGGTTGCGGTTGTTGGGGACTTCGTGGGTTACCTCAGAAAATCGTGGTTCCTCAAAGACTGTATCAGATCGTAGTGATTCCAATGCCGTAAAATTTATTTCCCGAGTCTCACAATCGATACTCGCCTTGGCCAATGCCAAGAATGGTTTTCCGAGAATGATTGGAGACTGGGTGAATTCTCCTTGATGCTCAATATCAATGATCGTGAATTCTACCTTGAGCGGAGCACTTTGGAATTTCATGATGACAGAAATGGTTCCTCTCGGCCTTTTTATCGATCGGTCCGCTAATTGTACAATCTCTCGTATCTTCCGAATCGGTCCGAGTTTGAGTTCCTGAAATACAGAGGTCGGGAGGATATTGATCGGTGAATCGTTATCAATACGAGCATGTGTGAAAATTGTGTCTTTGATTTCACAGTCAAATCTGGGCAACCGCTTCACTATGCGGCTCTTGGTTTTTCTCCTCAACACCAAGGAGGAGGCCATTGACAAGATATGTCTTTCAGTTTTTGTTCTAATCCTTCCTGACTTTTTGATGATTAATCTGTCCATTAGAAATTTTTTAAGGTCAGGGAAGTGTTCAATGGCCTTTATAATGGGAAGTTCAAAAATCAAGTATTTTTCCAGTGCTTCCCATAAAGCAGGATCCAAATTCCTCAGATCTTCTTCAGATTCAATTTTTATGAGATTTTCTAGATTTTCAAATTTTTTTGTATTTTCTGTGTGGTGTGGCGATGTGGTGTCTTCCTTAGATGAGAAGGGGCCTTGATATTCAGAGTTTGGGTCAGAGGCATAGTCATTCCTAGAGGAATAATAAGCAGAGGTGTTGATATTAGACTCATCCCTAGGTTTTTGAATATCCTCAAAATTTTCATCATGGGATCCAATCATTTCCTCATTTAGTTTTACACCCGATCCACCGTAGAATGAGATTACTCGGTCGGCAAATTTTTGAAATCTATCCTCCATCAATTCAAATCTTGTTTTTATCCTCGAAACATTATCCTCACAATTTTGTTCATGATCAACCACGGGAGCACTCTGATTTTGTTCAATGATTCCGTCTTCCATTTTTCTAAACGTGCGGAGAGGAGAATTTCTTGGAATATCCATTATACGATCATTTCCTGAAAATTTCTCCTAAAAAATTATGGAAGGAGGCTGCTCATATGATACCGGCATGTGTATTTGATCTGATTATAGTTCAGTCCTTTGATCATGATTGGTCAGCTCTTTATATTGTGGAGTCAACATACAGGGTTTATATGTGTCTAGGAGGTCTGTCCAGTCCTCTGTATGGGTTTCATGTCTGACGAGGGGTCTGTCGTGGTCAATCCAACGCTGATGATCATTAAGTGCATGTCCTTCCATCTGGGTTTGGTTTCTCTGCCAGTCATGGGATTTAAAGGGTTTTCGATCTTGAAAAGTTTCATTGGCGAGAAACTGAGAATAAGGCGGTTCAGTCCAAGATGGTAGGTGGTCATGTGCGGTTGGGTAACTTGAGTAAGGATTCAATGAGGGGGTCGAAGTCATCTGCGGGTGAAAGTTTCCCGTAAATGTTGGAGGATTATTGAAAGAAGAGGATGTAGTTGATTTGAGCCAAACCGAGACAGATTTGTTTTCATAGTGATGTTCGGTCATTTTTGAAGGAGTTGATAGAAATGATGGGTTAGATCTGAAATTTGGAAAAATCTCCATGATGAGATTAAAATCAAGAGATGAGAGAGATTGTATGGGACAGAAAATTTATCAAATGCGCGGCTATTGATCTTCGATATCGGTTCACGCACACCAATACAAACACAAATCAAACCCCGGGTTCACCAACTCACACAATGAAGCCGTAAGATTTCGGCTATTATCTTTTCAATTTTAGTTGGTGATAATTCAATCTTGGCAAGAATTTAGCGAGCTGAAATTTCGGATTTGGGCTCTAGCCTTAAGTGTCGTCTCTCGCTCACTCAAAAAAATAAAATCATCCAAGGTCGGGGTTGCTCTCCCGCAGAAATTCTTGATTTTATGGGTTATTTTGAAATCAGCTATATTTAGCAGTCCCGATTTTATTAGGTGATCACTGAAGAATTCAGATGAGCACAAATACACGTCTACCGTCCAGTCCCAATTTCCTTTAGATTTGTGTGATAAAATAAGAGGGAGAAAGTCGGGAAAAGCCGATGCACGCGGAAAACTATGATGAATGCTCAGTGAGAAGACTTATAGTGAATCCTCGCAATCTCCATGTGAGATGCTAGACAGAATTTAAAAATTATTCTAAATGAAATGCAAGCCGATGGAAAACCGCACCTAAGCAGAAAGTTCTATTAGCGGGAAGAATTGATTTAAATTTTTGGCTAAATTGAACGATCTATGTACGTCTCGATTAAAGTGAAGTGTGGCTTAAGATCCTACGAGCACAATCAAAAATTAAATTGCTCTGAGAGCCGTATGTGCAGGTCTATCCTATTCGCCACTCAAGTCGGGCCGCACCCTCTCCGGAGAGTGAAACAGGCCACGACACACCACAAATAGAGTTTAGAGTCTTTGTACACACGCGAGAGTCCAAACAGACACCGCTATAAATGAGCAGAAATTAAAATTTGCAGGAGTTTAAAAACCTAGACTCTACGCTCTCTCACGACTCGACTCAATCTTAATTTTATTGCGGCTTCTTCGGATGTCGGTGAAGATGCTTCGGTTTCTTGAAAAACCGCTCCACGTGCGCAGGGTACCTCGCAAGAAAAATAAGAGAGAAAATGTAAGAGAGTGACTCAAAAAAATAATAAAATAAGAAAATAAATGCTGAAAAATAAATACAAAAAATAAAATGGAATTTACAATGACAAATTCGGGGGTCAGACTACCCGAATACGGAAAACCGAACGAAAAATGTTAAAACAAAAATCTAAGCCGTTTGCCTCCCCGACAACGGCGCCATCTGACGAATCCGGAAATGCCAAGTTAAGAAGTTGTGTTTTTATCGTTCGTGCTTAAAATGATTAGTCGTGCGTTGTAGAAGGCAATCGGAATCAGTCAAGAAAATAACCACAAATAAATTATTCAAGTTTCAATATCGTGGTTTTATGTTTATTTTACTTGGGCAAGTCCCAAGGTCGATCACAAGGAGGCAAAGGAACAACCTAGAGTTAAGTCTATCAATGTTCGTGTTCGGTTTTCGAGGCGGTCTTTTTTTTAGAATTTTCAATGCAATAGAGGGTGCAATATGCAAATTCGGCCTACTTTATGGACTAAAATGTGAATTACGTTCAAATGATGTCCAAAAAATACGAAACTTGGCCGAGATGTAAAATATGATGAAATAAGTGCACTGTAAGTTTTTTGGAATTTTTGGATGCAATATGAATTTTTTATGGATTTTTAAATGCAAACAAAATGATTCTCAATATTTAATTTTAATAAATATTAAACCTAATTATTTTCAAGAAATAAAATTATCTAAGATCTATCACTAGGTGATGGATCCCAGAAAAATCCTAAACCTTGAAAATGTAGGGTTTAATACCTATTAACAATTAAATACTAAAATATGCAAAATGATTTTTACAGGACAAAATATGCATGCAGATGCAAATCTTTTTGAGCACAATGTTAAACATAATTAACTCTACAATATGTGACTTTTCGGGGATTTTTAGAGCAATGATTAATCAATTATGAATTTCAGAGCAAGAGATGGGCAAAATATGCAAATTTCTGCAAAACAATTATTTATTAATTAACCATCAATCAGAAAAATACCCACAACATGTCAAAGTGTAAAGAGTCAATTAACAAACATCATGCTATTTTTAGATTAATGAAATGCTGCAATAAAGAGGTTTAAAACTGAGGGTAAAGTCAGGGGTACAGATGCAAATGTAAATAGAATAAAAGTGCAGGAAGGGATTTATTTTAAATTACCGAGAAACAGTGGGTGTTTTCTGCAAAATAGTCAAGGGGCACGTGCTGCACACGTGCCCTTGGCTTGAATGGACTGCTGCGCAAATATAGAGAAGAACCGGGGGGTTTGTGTAAATTACCCAAGGGGGCACGTGAGCAGCACGTGACCCCTTAGCTGCTGGCCTGGAGACGTTTCCTCCGCACGTGCACTGCACGTGGGAGGACCTCGGGCGTGCCGCCCGGTAGCTTGGCGGAGGGGCGGAATGGTCGGTGGAGTCTGGCAAAGGTGGTGGGCTTCTGGATGGGCGTCGACCGACTCACGACGGAGCAGAGGAGGAGCGGAGCTAGCGGTGTGGCCGACACACGGCCGTGGGGCTTCGATGAAGCGGATGGCGGTGTAGCTGGTGGTGTCGGTGACGGAGCAGCTCGTGACCGGCGAAGTCGATGAAGCTCGAAGCGGGGAAGTACGACGGAGAAGACGTTGTCGTAGGCGATGGAGTCGTGGTGGAGGAGGAGCAGAGCTCCTGGCGGTGGCGTTGGAAGTCGATCGGAGGTAGGCGGAGTAGTCGTGGCTCGACGATACGAAGCGACCGGAGCAAGGCAGAAGGGCTGAGGGCGATCTGCAGCAAGGCGTCGCCGCCTTGGATCTCGCCGCACAGGCGTCTCCTGTCGGCGCTGTCACCGCCTCGAGGGAGTCTGAGGTGCAATCGGCGGATCGGTTACTCGATGGCGGTGACTGTGGCTTTATAGGGTTGGAGGTCATCGCCGGCGAAGGAAGGAAATTGCGGGGATTGATTGGGATTCGATGGAGATGCGTGGGGAGGCAGCGCGAGGTGATGGGGAGAAGCGGATCGGAGATGGGGATCCGATTGGAGGAGATTGGCGGAATTCGCGGCGAGATTGCAGGGGCGGCGGCAGCGCCAGATTTGGGAAAGGGGGGCGTGTGGAGAAGATGGCCAGCGGCCGTCCGATCGGTTGAGATCGGACGGCCTTCAGCATGCCATGTGGCAGAAGAGAGAGGGGAAGGGATGGCACTTGCGGAGCACGTGCCTAGGAGGCACGTGCGACGCACGTGCTCCCATTTATTTTTTTAAATTTTTTTAATAAAACGAATATATAATATAGCCAAAAAAGGCTGACACGTGGCGGCACCAGGTGCCGCTACGTGTCAGCACCAGAAAATTCCAAAATAAAACATTTGTAAAATCAATAAAAAATAGTAAATGACCTCGGATCAAAAAAGTTTCTTTACAAAAATTGCTCGTCTCGATGAGATCTAAAACTTTCATGAAGACATCAAAACCAAAATCGATCATTTGCACAAAGTGAATTTTTGGGGTATCCCATGTATAGAGAATACCATGATTTTGGGGTTTTTGTATTTTTTTGTCATTTTTAAACAAGATAAAAATCCGCAAAAATATGGTAAAATCAAGAGTAAATAAAGACACCTTAACTAATTTTTTTTGATTTTTATTAATTGATAAAATATGTACATAAAATATTAGGTCAGAAATAGCTAAAATATACAACATACAAAAGAGGCCCAAAACCCAACTTTCACATATGAGCTCCGATTCACTTGAACTTGGTCTCATTTTGAAGGTAATTGAATGTACATTAGTTCAAAAGTGAGTAAGATTAAATCGGACACTGGATGGGGAAGATATGTGGCTTTTAGTCCGAAAATCCTGAGATTAGGGTTTGGGTTTTTGTTCCACTTATTTGGGTTAGTTATTTTTTTGTATTTTTCCTTTATTCTTGTTAGTGATATGTACACGGTGGAAGTGGTTTTGAGTCATTCGGAGTTAGCATGAAAGAGTTAAAAATCCGAGAAGTTAGGTTATTTACAGGTCATTTTGGCGTGGATTTTTGGCTTCTTATTTTATGCAGAATTTTGTGCTAAAATGCAATTCTTATGGAAACATGCATGAATGCTAATTATGCAGAATAGATGCCGAAATGCTGTTGATTTTGAGGGTTTTGAGTTTAAGAAATGAGATTTAGAGTGATGAATACGAGATTCATCATATGTCAAATACAACAAATGTGAGTTCTAGCTTTCTGAGGTGGCATTTCTAGGCCATGTGGTTTCAAGGGCATTGGTGCCAATTGTCCCCGCCAAGATAGAGACAGTTGTGTCTTGGGAGCAATCAAAGATGGTTACAAATGTCTATAATTTATTTAGCCTCACCGGGTACTACAAGAGATTTGTCAAAGGGTTCTCCTAGTTGGTCCTACCCCTCACCCGGTTGATGTAGAAGGATGTGTCATTTGTCTGGAATGACATATGTGAGTCGAGCTTCTGTACGCTCAAGGAGAAGTTGACTTCCGTACCTACCCTCACCCTTCCTTCTGGCACCTTGGACTTTACGGTTTACACCGATGTTTCCAAGGAAGGATTGGATGTTGCACTAATGCAGCGAGGATAGGTTGTGGCTTACGCGTCCAACTTGGAGTTGGTAGATGTAGTTTTCTCATTGAAGATATGGAACCACTATTTGTACATGGTGACTTTTGAGATCTTCATCAATCACAAGAGCCTCATGTACATTTTTTACAGCAGGAGCTGAAAATGAGGCATAGGCAGTGGATGGAGCTATTGAAGGACTACGACTGCATCATATCGTACCACCTTTAGTTGGCTATCAAGCCCAACGAGGCAAGTTAGGCCCTGGCTCGGACTTGTGATCGAGCTCGTTCGAGCCCAACCGATCTGGCTCGAGCTCGATAAGATTCGAGCCAAGCACGCTATTGAGCCTGGTCTAGGATCGAGCCAAGTTTGGCTCGTTAAGGGAAATGGAATTTTTTGGCGCAAAAATGAAGTATCTAGGCTTGAACCCATGACCTCTTCTTTAGAGACCGCCTTCCCTACCAATAGGCCACTATCTAAGTTACATTTTAAAAGCTAAATTATATTATATATTGTAACATTCTATTTGCTAATAAAAATACTAATTTGTTAGTTATAAACTAAAAAAATATAAATATAGATGTAGTTATATGTTCCATAGAAAAATATAATATTGGTCGGCTTATTGGTGGATAATATATATTATCAAATATGTTCCTATTTAAAGGCATACAATAACAAGAGATTGTAATTAAGTCTACAAAATAATATATATGGAATATTGCCATGTTGGAATTCACATTCACATATTTGGACATAATAGTTCTAAGATGCCCACGAATAAAATTATATTGATCTACAGTTTGATTTGATATAATATACATAATTAATTACTATACACGTAGACAACTACAACTATAGATATAGGTATCGATTGTTGAACATGCAACTCCTCTTTTGTGTGTATTATATAAGAAACTTCAAATGAGGTGGGGTCTCACCATATATATGGCGAGACACCCTCAATTTAGGCATTTTTCCAATATATTTTACAATTTCTTGTTTCATACATATAACAATAAATATTAACACAACATGTATAGTGAAATAAAACTATGAAAATATTATTATATTGGATGGAAATGTTAAATTAAATTCAGATGGTATATTTTACAAAATTCATTTTTGTTACAATGTGCAGTTTATACTTTTATAAAACTGTTAACTTTACAATTCAAAAAAGCTCCGACCTCATTTGAAAGGTCCCCTGTATATATATATTCTGGGTTATATGGGGCTGCCCCCACCCCCCATTTTGTGGCATTTTTTATTTTTATTTTTGAAAAATATCATCATGTACATTCATCTATATATCCCTCCTATATGTCATTCAAATGGGAGAGACCAATCGGGTGGCTGAAGGACAGGAGCCTCAACAACTAGATTCTTGAGAGTATCGAATGACGCAAGACACTTATCATATACAATGAACTCGGTGTCTTTTGTCAGCAAATCAGTGAGCGGTCGGAAAATACGACTGAAGTCCTGAATGAATCGCCGATAGAAACCGACATGCCCCAGAAAAGACTGCAATTGACGCAGATTGGACGGTGGATTGAGTTTCCTAATGATATCCACCTTGCCCGGATCAACCTCCATGTCCCTGTTGGAGATGATATGATCAAGGACCGTCCCTTGAGTCACCATGAAGTGACTCTTCTCCCAAGATAATACAAGATTGAACTCAATGCAGTGCTGAAGTACACGGTCTAGGCGGTCAAGACAAGCATCGAACCCATCGCCATAGTCCAAGAAGTCATCCATGAAGACCTCTAAATAGTCACCTACCATGTCCGAGAAGATGGACAATATGCACCTTTGGAATGTCGTTAGGGCATTACACAAACCAAAAGGCATCCGTCTGACAGCATATGTCCCAAATGGACAAGTGAATGTCATTTTGTCTTGGTCTTTGGGCGCAATGGCCACTTGGTTATAGCCGGAGTACCCATCAAGAAAATAGTAGTGACTCTTCCCAGCTAGCCTCTCGATAATCTGATCAATGAATGGTAGTGGGAAATGATCCTTCTTGGTGGCCTGATTCAATCGTCTGTAGTCCACACAGACCCTCTAAGAAGTGGGTACCCGGGTAGTATCTCCTCTCCAGACTCACTCACAACTGTAATACCCATCTTCTTGGGTATCACATGTAATGGACTAACCCACTTGGAGTCGGAGACGGGGTATATAAAATTGGCGCTCCACCATTTTGATATTTCCTTCACGATCACATCTCGAAGATTCGAGTTCAGCTGTCGTTGGAACTTACGTGAGGGCTTAGCATCCTCTTCGAGGTAGATATGGTGGGAGCATAGAGCCAGACTAATCCCCTAGAGATCAGCTATACTCCATCCTATTGCCTTGCGATTTCTTTCAAGAACCTCCATCAAACGAGATTCTTGCTCTCCAGTCAAATCTGTTGAGATAATGACTGGGTGCATATCTGGCTCTCCCACAAGGAATCTATACTTCATTGACTGTGGCAAAGGCTTCAATTCCGGGCAACTTGGAGGTGGCAAATCTGGCTTCTGATATGTCTGAGTGAAGGCTACCAGATCTACGTGAGAGAACTCTAACTGTATGTGAAAATCTGACGAAGGGAACCCTGTTGGAATATCTGTAGACTGTGCTGGCTCGCTCTTCGTCCTAGCTGTCGGCTCAGAAGGAATCATACATGGCAAGTAATTATCAAAGTCATCCCAATCAAAGTCTGAATCCGAGAGATCTGAACTAGAAGAACATGAATGAAATTCTGCTTCACCACTCATCCCACAACTGTCAGTCTCTAATGTGTCCTCTGCCAGGGATGTGCTATCCAAACTCTCGACTGCCATAACCTGTAAGTACGCTGAATATGTGGGCAAGGCGAGGGCTTGTGCTACTGGATCTGTCCAAATGGCTTCATCATCAGTCATCACAAAGTCACACTCTTGATGGCCGTCTCGCTCTGCCTCTGTCATATGCTTTGTGTCACTGAACTACTCTGAGCATGTTGAATTTCTCGCTCTGGTCTCATCGATCGTCTCTATTTGTATACTTTCGCCCTCTACGTGAAAGTATACCTTCCCACTATCATGGTCGGATACCGCCTTGGCAATGGCCAAGAATGGGCGTCCAAGTATGATGGGGGTATTTATCACCAACCCAGGGATCTCCATGTCCAATACAACAAAATCTACGGGGAATTCCAGGCCCTGAATGATAACGACAATGTCTCTCAACCACCCCTTCGGCCTCTTAATCAACATATCAGCAAACTGAAGGACTGTCCTGCTCCGATGGAGAGGGCCAAACTCGAATCGGTCAAGTAAGGTTACCGGAAGGAGGTTGATTGAAGAGTCGTTGTCTAATAGAGTACGATTAAACTGCTGCTCCTGAATCTTGCATTTGACATAGGGAGCTCCTGCATCGGGTCTCTTGGCTGGCAGTCTGTTCTGAATGGCAAAGCATGTTGCACAGGTAAGCACATGGATCTCTCCTCTGTGCTTCCTCCTCTTCCTGCGTACTGTAGTCTTCTCTCTCAAGTTCTTCTGGAAAAGGGGGATGTGCTCTAGTGCCTCCTGTAGAGTCAGCTGAATCTGAAATCTATCAATCATTTGGTTGCTGAACTCTAACTGAAGTGTCTTTTTTGGATATTCTCTTTTATTCCCCTTCGCCAAGCGGAGTGCTTAAGGGAAGGGGATGGTAGGGGCCTCTTTAGATGGAGGGTTAGGAAGAGGCTTTTGTGCCTATGAAGGAATGGAATCCATACATAGATCATCATGCAACACATATGGACTCGGAGTAGATAAAGAAACCTTTCCTTTATTCATATTTTTGTTCTTTTTCTTGTTACCACAGTCATGAGATACAAAAGGTGGCAACACAACAAGTGTAAGCTCAACAAAAGTAGAAGTGGTGGCTCAATACCTCCCATGGCATCTTTCTTCGCGGCATCAGCACCGAGCTCTGGCTTAGCAACAAGTAAAATGGTGGCATCAACACCGCTGTCTGCATCTGGTGTTGCGACGGCCTCAGTACCGTCATCTGGATCTCTATCCTTGGTGGCATCAGCACCACCGTCATCAACATCATCAGCAGCATCAGCACCGCTACTCTCCTCATCTGGCGCTCCTAGTTCCTCGTGTTGTTGTCGCTCAGATGAGGCACCGCCGTCTGGCATCCTACTACTCCTAGTAGTCACGAAATCAGTATCACACATAAAAGAAGATATTTCATTCAAAGAGTCACTAGGAGTGGTATCCTCTGTAAACTGTACCTGCTTAGATTTTCTCTTCAAACTGTTCGGATTAGGCTCAATTTGTGCTGGTATGGCGACCTTGCCCTTGATGATATCCCTCATCTCCTGCCGGAACTCATCCATTTCCTACCGGAAGGATGCTTGTTGTTCAGAGAGCAAGCGGGCGAGGTCATCTAGAGCTGGGTTCTCGAAGGCAGGCGCCTGAGAACCAGAAGTGTTCCCCTGCTAGAAATGAGGCTGCTGCTGCTGAGAATAATGAGGGGGAGGTTGGGAGTATGTCTGGTGAGGCTGCTGACGCTACATCCACTGTTGTCCCTGATAAAAGGGATGAGGACTCTGCTGGTACTGCTGGTGGGAGTGATGGGGCTGCTGCTGGTGCTGGCTGTTCTGTTGTCCCAGAGCGGAAGGCCTGCTGTTGGGATGAGGTACCTCCGGTGGTCCAACGGAATCCAGGGTGGTCGCGATGAATCTCGACCTGCTACCGATCGTACCATATCCCATTGACTTCCATCAATGGCTCTTGCTCGACGGGTGGTGGAGGAAGAACTGCCAGTGGCTGATCCGGCTGGTAGACCACCATCTGAGTGTCCTGAGATGGTGGAGGTGCTAGGTAGTGCTGTAACTACTGGACTAGCTCTGCCTGGATGTAGTGACCTGGCGGTATGTGGCAGAGGGCTGGGTGGAGCTGCTACTGCTGGGATCAACACGTGACCTAGGAGGCTGCTGAGAGGAAGTCTGTTCCTCCTGAATGAATAGGATCTGAGTCTTCAGGTCACTCATGGTCTTTGTCAACTGGTCCATCTGTGCAAGACCTTGACTCTGCTTCTTCTCAAGGATCTCGACGTGGTCCAATTTCTCGCTAATGATTCCCATGTCGGCTGCGGCGGATTCAGCCTGAGCTGCTGCTGCTGACAGTGTGTGGGTATTGGCATCGATTCGTGCAATCCTCTGATATGAAACTGCCTGTGGTGGAATCTTCGGTTGTATGTAGACTCGGGCTTGGTCCATGACTGTCGAGTTCTCTTCCATTCCTTCATAGATCTCCCAAACCTCGTCTTCACCCTTGGAAAAATAGGATCCACCACAAGAGTCATTCACAAGCCCCCACAGCTCAGGTGTCAGCCCACAAAAGAAACTCTGATCCGGGTTGGGATTTGATATATCGTGATGTGGACACCGATCGATGAGCTCTCTAAATCGATCCCAAGCCTCATGGAACTGTTCATTTGGGATCATAGTAAAGTTACTGATCATAGCTCATGCTGCGTTGGTCCGATCAAGTGGATAGTACTTGTTCAAGTACTCAGTCTGAAGCTGTCCCCAAGAAGTGACGTATCTCCCAAGATGCTTCGGCCAATAGACTGCTCTGTTAGCTAATGAGAACATGAATGCAATCATCTTTATTGTGTCCTCATCCACCAGTCTGTCGTGGACAGTGCTATAAATCATCTCAAACTCCTGCAGATGGAGATGAGGCTCCTCGGTGGCTAGCCCATGAAATTTGGTCAACAACTGAATGGTCTGGGGATGAAGCTCGAAGTTCCTGATAATGGGAGGAAGCTGGATCCATTGGTGTGTGAGGGTTGTAGCTGGGTTGTGCAACTGTCTCATAGTCATCGGTGGTTGCCTCTCCAGGTTAGGTTCTCCTCCTCTGCCTCCTGCTTCTGGTATATCTCCACCGCCCTCAGGTCTGTCTTCTCCGCCCTCTCGCATCCGTGCCAGCTCTCTCATGATGTCACCCATGAAGCCTCCCTGGTCTCTGATCTGTCTCTGCATGGTCTCCAGGGAAGCTAACAAGGAATTGTTGATGGCAGTCTGATCTTATATGTACGGAGGCGATCCCTGCTCATCTTGTTGTTCATCTCTGTCGGCCATATCTTGGGTCTCTGCAAAGGCAAAAGTACACATCTCAGGTGCCGTCAAATGTCAAGAACTCTGTGCTGCACTAAACTTTGATACCACATGACTGACTGAAGAAGAAGGGTGATTGAGGGGGAACATGGTGGACGTAAACTCGGGCTCGGAGAGTGGGTCTGGACTCCCTGAAGCCGACCTAGATGAATAGGAAGGAGTGCTCGATAGCGGTGCCACCAGACGTGTCCTAAGGGATCTCCTTCCCATCATCGTGATCTGGAAAAAGGGCAGATGAGATCTGGAATGCAAACAAGATGTGAAAACAAACCTCCGGTTAACCTACACAACACTAGAGTTGATGACCGTAAAGGCTCGGTCAATTATCTTTTCAATTTTATTTAGGTGATCAATCAATCTATCAGAGCGATTAAACGAGCTGGTAGGAACCCGATGCTCCTAGGAGACTGTCCCACTCTAAAGCTAGATCTTTCCCAGCCAGTATGAATTGCAGACCATTTACCGACTATCCGATCAATTCACTCTGCAAAGGATGTCATGGTCCACTTTACCAGTTACCGGAGAGATCCTCACTGGAAAACAACTAACCCTAGAGCAGTAGTCTGAGAAGAGTTCAGGTATGGCTCTTTCTTAGTGTTCGGGTCACTCTCTTGCTACAGATAAATCAACCAAGGATGGGGTTATTCTCCCCAATATAAAATTTTTCTGAGTGAGGTGAGTTTTAAAGTCAAGTTTGTATTATCAGTCCCAATTTTATGGTTACCATTTTTTTAGTATTTTTTAGAATAAAAACAGCACCTAACAAATTTTCCGATTTCCTTAGTTATTTTGAGTCCAAAAAAACAGGGGAGGAAGTCGGAAAAGCCGATGCGCGATCAAAAACGATGATGCATGCAGAGATAGAAATGCATACCTTGCTCCAGCACTCTACATGCAGGGTGATCCGTGCATAAATTTAAAGATAGAAAAGTAAACTACCTATATGATGCACGAGGAAATCGTCCCTAGATGAGCAATTTCTATTAATCGTGAAGCACAAGTAGCTATCAACTAGGAAAAGAAACCAGAGTCTGATCTAGGAAGCTGATCGGTGTCCACCACAGTCGATCCTGCCAGCGCTGTATATGACTTCTCTCGGCACGTGGTCTCTAATCCAAGTTAAATAGCTTTTTCAATTATTTTAGCTAAGTCCAATCATGGTCTATAGGTGCAGGCAAGATATTAAGTGCGGGGCCTTAGCTATTTTACGTCACAATCAATAAAAAACTCCTAAATCTAGGGGCTAAATCCGCGTGAATCAAAAGAAAGCCGAATAAAACAAAAATCGGCGAGAAAACCGTGAAAGCCGACGAGGCCCCCAAGGTAACAATCCCTCAGGCAATGGACCTCGTGAAGTGTAGAAGTGTCCAAGAATCCTGTTTATGTTACAATTCAGAGTCACTCTCTCACTTGAATTACACAAATATAGACAATAAAGCCAAGTCTACAAAATCTCTCTAAGTCTTCTTTCGTGCAAGAGTAGCAGCCGAAGCCGGCTTCTCGTGGGTGCGAAGGCATCTAGAGAAGGGCACCTACCTCGATCCGCAACACCTCAAACAAAGTCAACAAAGAGAGTGGTTAGACAATTCAAACAATATATATCAAAAATAGAGAAAAGAAATGAAGCACAAATATAGGCAAATAATCACAAACAAGATCAAATAAAACTGATCTATACGTTATTGCTCCCCGGCAACGACGCCATTTAATAAGCTGAAAATCGATGGTCTTAAGTTCCACACAAGGTGAGAACTTAGTCATAGAGTCGACTACATGAGATCCAGATTAAGTCAACAATTAACCCACAAGTAATGTCAAGCAATGGAAATCAAAGTGTGGAGCTAAAATTTATTATAACTCTACAACAAATATATATATATATATATATATATATATATATATAGGTGCAAGTATGTGTAGAGTGTCGAATACAAAGTACAAGCAGGATAGATCGGGTGACAATGCACAAGAATGAATGTGATCAAATGCCTATGCAAATGCCAATTTTGTGGGTTTTTAATTTTCTATTTTTTATTATTTTTTGTTTTTTTTATAATTTTATATTTTGATTTTTAATTTGCTGATTTTGTATTTTCTTTTTAGATTTTATATTTTTTCTTTTAATTTGTCAAATAATATATATACAAAATAAGAAAAGAGAGAGATAAGGTATTTATAAAAATATGTAAAAATAAGCAAAATTCAAGAAATAAAATATTTTTGTGCTTTTTACATTTTCTAATGTTTTTGTTATTTTTATATATTTTTCCTAATTTTTTGGTATTTTTAATGTCAAAAATACTGAAAATAGTGAACAAAATAAAAGGTTGAAACTAAAACGAGGATGAAAATATCAAACATAGTCCAAAATTCCTTATATTAATTTTAAAATAAAGATAATTAAACAAGAAAATTCAGAGATAAAAATTATATTTTTAGGATTTTTCTGGATTTTTTTTAAAATTTTTATGAAAGATTTTAGGGGTTTTGTGATTTTTAACAATTTTCTTTTGTATTTTTAATGATTTTTAGATTGAAGTTAAAAGACACTAAAAGAAACAAAATATAATTTTTTGGAATTTTTCGAAGAGTTTTTATAATTTTTATGTATTTTCTAATGCAAACAGAGCTGAAAATGCATGTTTTTGATTTTTTATTAATTAAAATGCAATAAAAATGCAAAATAAAAATATAGCATGAAAGAGCAACAAAACAAAAAGCTATGCATTTTTTTGGGAATTTTTGGGATTTTATAGATGCATGAAACAATTAAAGGAAACGAAAATAAAAATCATTACTAGCATAGGTATTTTTGTAATTAGTCAAGAGTCCAGGGGGCCACTTGCAATTTTTTCACAAATATAAAACACAATATAAAATTTTTGGGACAAAATACAAATTTCAAGATTCGCAGGGGTACAAGTGCAAAATTCCAAAGTCACGTACGTAATGTGACTGGCAAGGACCTGTCTGTAAATATTCAAAAAGCTGAGGGCCAAAATGCAAGTTTGCCAAAAATATTATACTGAATTGACAAGTTCCTAGACTAAACAGAAATACATAAAGTCACGAGGGTCCCCGTGCAAAAATCCCTCACCCCACATGCGCGTTTCACGTGGCGTGACGTGGACAGGGACCAGAGTACAATATTGAAAAGTTTAAGGGCATTTTTGAAAAAATTACAAAACTATTAAACTGCTAATGAAAGTTTATAGTTCTATTGTTAAATACAAAAATACATGGGGGGCAAAGTGCAAAATATTCACGCCTAGGCGATCCGACGGCTGAGGTATTTTCACTTGACACATGGCGAGCTTCAGATGCATGATGACAGTTCGGCTTCGATGGCCACGATTAGATCTCCGGTGGTTAATCGAACGGTGGTGCCTGGAGGAGATCTGACGCTGGCTGTGCGATCTGGGCTTCGACCTTGATCTAACAGCTAGCGGCCTAGGACGAAGAACATGGAAGAGTCGCCGACTGGGCGACTTTCCCCGCCCTCGATCTCGGCCTCCAGTGACGGTTCGAGCTCCAAAAGTGGCCGGCAAGCTCCTGCATGTGTCCTCTATGTCTTGGGCGCTCCAAAAGACTCCGGCGTCAGTCGGAGCTCTCGCGAGGAGGTGGCGGAGCTGGGTGGCTCCCAGTACCTCCGACGAGGCTCAAAATGAGCCCCAGGCCCTTCCTGATGTCCAAGACCTACAAAACAAGGGTGAAGGGGTTGAGGGCAAACTGCCTCGACCCCCGTGGTGGCGGAGTGGATGCGTGGGCGGCGAAGTGGTTGGAAGGCCGAAGCGGGCTCCGACGAGGGTTCGATTGGGTGATCTGATGGTCGAATCTCTAAATTAAAGGTTGGATTTGTATCCTACGGCTACGACGAACGTAAAAGCAAAGAAAATAGATGAAAATAAGAACCTCAAAGGTGAAGATCACCTGAGGAAGAAAACCTCGACGACAAGCTTTGCCGGAGGTGATGGAGTTGCCTCGAAGCTTGCTCTGCCGACCTGACGTGCGGAGGAGGAAGCTGTCACCTTCCTTTCACTATGGAGCATGAAAGGGGGAGCGAAGCTGGTGCAAAAGGAGTTCAAGGTTGAATGAGAAAGTTGGGGCATATTTGAGGGTGTTGACGAGCGGCTCCAAAGATCGAGGTGATGGGGGTGACGCAGCGATCCAATGCCCAAGGAAAGATAAGGGCGTGAATAACCGGTTTACGAGGTTCAAAAGTCACGAAGGATGTTATGCGAGAAGATGCATCTCCCAAAAATCGACGAAAATCGAGAAAAACCACATTCTGACAGAGGAACAGGGGGCGGGTCAGAGAGTTGATCGAGGTCAACTCTCGGACCCTCCTGGTCGGTCCACGTGGACTAACTAGGATAAACCCTGTAAAAAATATTTGTTAATTTGTTTAAAAATAGTAAATGAACTTATTGATTTTTGGTTATTAAATAAAAAATGCTTATTATTTTGTAAATTATTTTATTATGATTTTTATTTATTTTTTGGAGATTTAAAAATACATGTTACCTTTTATAGCCCATATAGGTATAAATATATATATATTTTAATATTTTATTTTTATTTTGTATATTTGATTTTATTAATTTCATTCATTATTTTATATATTTATAAATTATTTTTATACACTTAAATATATTTTTGTTTTATTTTTCTGAAGTGTTTCGTACACTTAATAAAATAGGCGTATTAATTATATAGGTATCTTTACAGGTATTATACATATGTATTATATACATGTATTTAAAATTTTTGTGTTTTCTTTAGTGTTTTATTCTGATTTTAATGTACACATATATTATAAATAATATTTACAAAATTATAAAAATATAAAATTGTAAAAATAATGAATAATAATTAAAATGAATATTTTAATCTATACAAGTATATAATATGGGTCCAAATCCTAACTTTCAAACCGTAGCTCCGCAAAATATGAAACTACCTTCATTAAATAGATTATTAAAAATTATATACAATTAAAGTGATTTCGATACATTTCAAGTTTTTATTTGAGAGATATAGGTCTAGGAAGTCGAGATTCTGGAAACTTATTCAGATCATAACTTTTTATCTATATATCATTTTTGTGTGAAATCAATTTTGTATTTTTCTATATTTAATTATCTACAACTTTCATGTAAAAAGTTTCTTTATTTGAGGTATAAAAAGTGAAACTAAAAATAGGTCCCAAAATGAATAAAGAATGAATTAAATAAAGAGAATTTTTATTGGTTTCTGACCCTTATCTCCCCCTACTTTATTCCTTGTCAACCTATTCATCTACATGCCTAGGTCTTAGGGTTTCGGGTCATAAAATACTTATAATATTTTTTTCTTTTTCTTTTCTTTTCTTTATTGTTTTATTTTGGCCTTAAAATTGTATTTTATACACTATTTACACACATATGCATGAATGCTAAAATGCGGGAATTAAGGGTATTTACAAGCATTTGCCAGGGTTTTTGAGGCCAAAACGATAGAATAAAGATGATGAAATGTGGATTCATCAATGCTCAGTCCGCTAGTGCCGAAGAAGACTCCACGATAGGTATGTTCTCCTTCGAAGCTGACTTGGCACTGCATCTTCCATTATTCTATTCTTTTTATTTTCTGAATGATGGTGGTGGTTGTGGTGAAGATCCTCAATGGGCTACATTACTGGTCCTCTGCTCAGATGATGCAGAAAATGAAGAAGAAGGTGAAGCTCGATCAATGGCTCGATCTCCCAATTCCAATAGAACCGGTGACTGCAATCTCCTACAACTTCTGGGAGTAATGACGTTAGATAAACATGTAAAATCACAAGCCATACTTGTCTCGAGGGTGGATGGATCATGGGCTACATGCTCCTTGTTGCGTCTGAAATTGTTGGGATTGGCTTTGACCTGGGCTAGAATGAGTGTCTTTGTGGCGGTCAGGTTGTCAAGCCTATGGTTTAGATCATTCATATTCTTCATCAAGAGAGCTAGCTGATCAAGTCCCGCGTTCACTGAAGGTGCCTATGGCTTCTCAATAATGGACGGCCGCTGAGACTGGTAGTGTGGAGGCTGGTACCTAGAATAAGCAGAATATGGCTGATACTGATAATGAGGAGGAGGATGCAAAAACTATGAATACTATCCAGGTTGCCGCTGATAATAAGGTCGATATAAATATGCATGCTGCATCTATTGCTATCAATGTCTCCAAGTCTGGAAATGTGGTGGAGACGAATAGTGAGGCTGTGGCTGTTGGTGCTGGAACTGGTGAGGTCTACCACCCTGAAACTGGTGAACTAGCCCCTGTATGGCATGAGAACCCAACTGTACCTGCCCTGGTGGATGGGTCTAGTTACACCCGTGACTGCTCCAAATACCGTTCACCTCCTAAATGTGAGGTGGAGGTGGATAGTGCTGCACAAAAAGATATGGATACTCCTGATAGTATGACACAATGCATGCTGGAGGTGACTGCTGCAGGACCTGGTCTGTAGTCTGCACATAGTAAATGTGCTAAACTGGAGGAGGTGCTTCGGTACTCTACTATGCTGAACAAGTGGAAGAAGTCTGCTCAACTGCAGGAGTATCGGTTGCTGCACTCACACTCTGACATGAACTGATCATACTGATTAGAAGATCCAGATGCTTTGTAATCTCGTCCAGCTTATCCAATTGCTTTGTCCTATGCTCGATCAAATGTAATTTATCAAGTTCTTGAGATCATTTTTTGACAATATCGACTTTGTATAGGTGATTTCCTTTGATGGTCAGATCAGAACTGTCCACCCTATCCACATCATGAGATGATATCATGTTAACGGCCTAATGGGATACTAAAGAACTAAGAGGATGTTTCTAAAATGCATGGGAAGAAGATAGAGAAGCTGAGCTCTCTATCATTTCCTCAAAAATCTACCGTAAGACATCATCATCTTTGTTGAAGTGGGATCCTCCACAAGCGACATCAACCAACCTCTGATTTTCTGAACTTAAATCCCCAAAGAAATTCAGCACAAGGCTGGTCTTTGGTATATCATGATGGGGGAACTTATTCATCAAATCCTTGAAATGTTCCCATGTCTCGTGAATCGGTTCATGGGACATCTAGGAGAAGCTAGCTATCAGGGACCACATTTGATTCAATCGTCCAAGGGGGTTGTACTTGCTAAGAATTTTGACCTCAATTCCTCCCAGGATGTGACAACTCTCCCTAAATGATTGATCCAATATAATGCCTTGTCTGTAAGGTTGAATGGGAAGGTTGCCATCTTCATTATCTCTAACGGGATGTTAGGGTAGTGCATTGTACCACAAATACGGTCGAACTGTTCGAGGTATTTATAAGGTTCTTCATTGATATGTCCATGGAATATAGAGAGCATTGGTAAAAGTTGGGACTTCAACTAGAAATGCCCATGAACCGCAGTATTTGTATCCATGCGACTGAGTGTCCTGTGCTTGGGTTATAGGCATCTCTAAGGGTGAGCTTATCCACTACTCGCTCTGGCTCAACTAGATCCGCTCTATGTGCTGCTCATCTTCTCCATTCCCACCTCCTCTCATCTACTCATCCTCCTCTCTCCTCTGTTGTTCCTTAGCTCTAAGATCATATCTCTAATTCTTGCCTGGATGTTGGCCTACTCAATCAACCGGGCCTGAATGGCCTGGATGGACGCCGACATCGTACTGTTGATCTCACTCCGGTCTGCCACGATGTTCTTTCCCTTCGACGACATCAAGTCCTCAATAACCGGTATCTGGAAATGTGAAAGGTATTTGATCAGACTGCAGAAAAGATATAGTATCAAATGAAAGTTCGAGAAGAGGGTCAATCTTAATTAATAGATTTATTGGTGACAAATAAGGTGTGAATGAGAATGAAGAAAGCTCGGGAAGAGAGTCATCCCGAGTGGAAGAAAATGAAGACGAACACATTAGAGAGGAAAGTGATAAGTCCGCAAAGTCCGAAAACAAATAACTCCAATACGACATCTTCGAAACAAGGAGGAAGATGTGATAACATGAAAGTCAAACAATAAGAAGGAATGAGAAAAAGGCATGAAGTGCGTGGAGGGATTTTTACACTAAGCAAACAAACATAAAGCAACCCCCCGATTTACCAACTGAACACAATGTGAGGACTATAAGAGTTTAGTTTTTTTTATCTTTTTAATTTTAGTTTAATGACTTAAGAAGTTACTTAACAATAGACACACATGGTGATGTCACCCTTTTGCCCAGTATGCATCCTCAAACCTCCCCAATCAATGGTAGCATCTGCCCGAGCGGTCGGGTTATATCAATCCCAAATGGATATAAGAGGCGGAGCACACCAAAATGATTTTCTAAGGTCCGAGGCAAGTGCTTGCAGTTGCGACCGTGTATCGAAGAGTGATACACAGGTGCTTAGGGCACATGTACAGGGATTTGGGCTCTATCCTTAGTACTACACCCTCATTCACTTTGTCTGGACCTAAGTACATGTAATAATGAGGGGGTTCCACTCCCCAAAATAATGAACGGATCTTTACGTTTAGTTTAGGGTCGAGTTATTTTAGCAGTCCCAATTTTATTTGCTTGTCATTTTTTTGTGTATTTTCAAATAAATGGTCTAACGAATTTCCCAATTCTTTTTTTATCCTAAGTGAGAAGACATGAAAGAAAATCGGAGAAGCCGATGCGACGGAAAATCAACGACGCATGCAAAGTCAAGAATTCATACATGTCACCAGGTGTATACATGCAAAATGATCCACATATAAAATAAAAATAAAAAAAAAAACTAGCCTAAATGATGCACGCGAATCATCCTAGTAGAAACTTCTATTATCGAGAAAGAACTGGTTATTTGCCTAAGACCAAACTGCGAACTACTCTATAAGAACATGAATTTTATTAGAGCTTTGAACCTATTATTTACTTGGCTTAACCAAGATAATAAAATCTACACTAATGGGCTCAAGCATACAACACTGCATGAAATAAAAGAAAATAAAAGCAATGAAAACAAAAATCTGGTGAGGTCTCTCAAGTGCATCGACACTTGGTGAAAAAGACCCCACTAATACAAGGGTATATAAGAGCCTAGAAAACAAAAAAAGAGGCAAATGCCAAGAAAAATTATTACAAATTATTTAAAAAAAATAAAATGGAAATAAAATCACTAAAAAGAAAACAAAAAATGGATGCTCGGTTAGAAATCTGGTGCTCGTCCACTCCTACTGATCCTCTCCTACGCTCTCTTGTCAATCAATGAAGAAACGACCGGCCTCCACGTCGCTCAAGTGTGTCGATGCTCCTAAGAGCTCTGCCCTCGCTCGTTGGGCCCTCAAAGAAAAAGGGAAACAAGAGATATGCTAGAAACAATTTATGAAAAATAATCAAATAAAATAAAGCAGAAAATAGAGCGAAATAAAAGACAGGTGAAAAGAAACAAATGCAACGAAATATGTACAAACACCAAGAGTTGCGATAAAGAAGAAAACCTAACTACCATCGTCGTGCCTCCCCGACAATGACACCATTTGATTATTAAGAAAAATCCAGGATTTTAATGAAGGGAAATAAAGTGAACAAGGTCGTTGTAACCCTAAATGTCCCCATTCAACAATTATTTTTATTCAACTAGCAAAGTAAACCAAACAAGGAAGAAATCTAGAAAAGATGATATTTATTTACATGTATAGTGTACATGATCTAACTCAAGAAGGCTACAATTTCCGAGGGTTATTAGTCAATGAAAATTAATGAAGTCTTTTTCTTTTTCTTCTTTTGGTGTTTTTATGTGTTTTTTATCTTTGTATATTTATGGAATTTTAATTTTTAGATTTTATATGGTTTCCTGATTTTTAGTTTTCCTGTGAATTTTAATTTTGCACATTTTTATATTTTTATATTTTTTTTAAAATAAAGCACAAATAAAGGAAATGAAAAATTAAAGAAACTAAGATCTTTTTTGTGTTTTCAAATATTTTAAAAATACAGAAAATTCAAATAAAAATATTTTTGTATTTTGACATTTTTACTATTTTTATGATTTTTAAAAGACTTTTAGATTTTTTAAGATTTTTAAAATAATTAAAAACATAAATTAAATAAAATAGAAAATCAAAACACTATTTTTGGATTTTAAAATATATAAAAAACAAAATTACTAGAAATATTCACAAATAGAAAGATAATTTTTAAAGCATTAAACAAAGCTATTTTATGTATTTTTTTGAATTTTAAATGATTTTATATTAATTTTTTAGTTTTTCAATATTTTGCAATATTTTTTGTTTTTATAGTTTTTTCAAAGAAATTTTGTACAAAATTTAAAACAACTCAAAACACACACTCAGTATTTTTTTAGATGTTCCCAAACCAACTTTCGAATTTTTATTAAATTTATAGCGCAAAGAGGATAATTTCCGAAGGTTTTTAGATTTTTAAAAGTAATAAATCCAATTTATTTTGCAAACCAAAAATAGAGGTGTTTAATCTACTTAGCAGGAGCTTAAGATGAGTTTTAGAGATTTTATTGACGTAGTAACTATTTAAGCAAAACTAACAAGTAAATATTTAATATGGAAATACAAGGACTGAATGTAAACAAGTTTATTTGATGCACTGCTTGCATAACAAAATAAGAAATAAAAGAGTGATGCTGCAATTTATCCACAAGGAGTGCGTGTTGGCGCACGTGAGCTGCGCTGGCATAAACTCCAATGGAATTATTTATATTTCAAAGGGTCAATCCATAATAGAAAACCATAATACAAATATTGCATATCCGCCAAATATGCATGTGCAGATAGACCTGGCCAATGGGTCGGGGGCCTGCCCGCCCAGCCCGTCCAGTCCGCTCATGGGACGGTGTTGGGCCAAGAGATTTCACAAATGAGCTGGCCCGACCCATCCCATTCTTTGTCCCACCTATCACTTGGGCAAGTCGTGGACATGTGCCACAAAACCCGGCCCGGCCCACAATTATAAAAAATATGTATTTCCAATTTAAATACATTTAATATAACAATTACATACATATGAAAACATTCATATTCATACCAATTTAAATCCGGTTTCATCCTTACCCACAACTAACATATCATATAACACTCTTTGAAAGGAGGTTATCTCAACAATAGTTAAGTAACAGGTGAGGCTGTATGCATTTGTGGACAAACCCTTCTTAATACTAAGACAGAGCGCACGACTTAGTTTTTTTCTTGAGGAAGTGAGAGTAATAAACCTACCCATTTCACAGCCCCAATGATAAAGAGTTCAAATTTGTACATACCTTGCAAATTTGATAGGGGAAAAACTGAATTATGTATATAAAATTTTAGAATGAAAAAACCTAAATTATGTTGAAAACAATGGGTGAATCATTCATGTGGCCTGATGGACATTTTAATACATAGGACGAGACTTATGAAATAGAACTTTCGATGAGCTTTCAGAATTTGGCACTCCACCTTGGAAGTCTATGATTGCTCTCAACATGCAATCTGCAGTTTCACCAAATACTGCAAGGATAAAGAAGTATTGCATTTTCTTCTTGATTTTTGAATGCAAGATGCATTGAATCAAAGCAATATTCTCACCGATAACTTCCTCCAAATATTCACATAATTTTTCTACAAAATTTCTAGAAACGGAATTCTTAGAATGTAAGGCGCAAAGTGAAGAACGCAGGATAGATCTCCACAGTTTAAAAAATGTTTCCAAGTAGAGCTCCTCTTCTGTGAGAGTTGTTGTATCATCCCCAACCTTTGGCAAATGTTCAAATTCTCAGCAATTATCACCCTCAACTCTTACAGAAGAGGAGCCTGTCACAACTCTCTTGTCAGAACTCTCTCTCTAGATCTCGTCCTCGGGTGCCAAAATGGAATGAAAATGGATCTGTGGGCGCTGGAGGATCTGAACTGATATTTATAGAGGAGAGTGACAATGAATTCTGAATTTGGTGAAACACACGAACTGAGATGAAAAAAAATAAAGGTTCTTATTTAAGCATGGTTAATCATTATTTGATCAAAGAAGTTTGAAGAAGAAGACAGGTAGAATCTATGGCTAGATTGATTAAGAAAATTTAGAGAAGATGGAGCACCAACTGATTTATTCGGGTTGAACTGGAAGATAGAGGAGTTGACCTGAGTGAACAGACCCGGGTCCGCCAATTAGGTGACTTAGATCCGCTACAATCCAAAGAGAAAAGGATAAAATAGTGAAAAAATGAAATAAATTAAAAATAAAATAGAAAATAAATTTAAATAAAATAGATTTATAAATAAAAATGTTAATAAATAGATAAACTTATTTATGGTGATTTTTTAATAATTTAAATAAGTTAAATAAATATGTAAAAATAAATAATGCCATACCTTGTTAAGGACCCACGGGCCAAGGGACATGGTAGACAGTAGACATATTTAGAGAGCGGGAGATGTCCAAGACGCAAGTGCCGAAGACGAACTGCTCGAAGGAAGCTCCCGGGGGAGTCAAAGATGAAATAGTCCCAGTGACGGGGAAGGTCACAGCAGAGTACGGTACCTTCACTTACTTAAAAGAAGAGGATGACTGATTCGCTACATTACATACATTTTATTTATAGTTAAATATACCTATATATACAACAAATGAATTTTTAATAATTTATTTTTATAAATAATTATATAATCTACGAAGTTATTAATTTATATCATTATTTAAGGATGCTAAGTATATTCTTATTTTTATGAATTAATTTATTAAGTTAAATAGATAGGGATATTTACATAATAGGTATACCATAGCTATACAATATTTTATTTTTGGTTATTTTAATTTTTGTGATTTTTGTTTGCATTTTATATAAATCAAATACAATATATAAAAATATTTTAAAAGACAATATGTACAAAAAATAAAAGAAAAATAAATAGAAGTATAAAATAATACAGTACAACATAGAAAAACTGTACAATAGCACTCCAAAAAGCCACTTTTCAAATTTTAACTCCAGTTTTAATGGATCAACTTTCATTTTAAAGCTTATTTAACTTTGAACACAATGAAAGCGAGTTGGTTTATTTTGTATTTTTGTGGAGAAGATATTGATCTGACAAGTTGAGCTTTGCTATTTTTTAAAGTGTTATTATTTTTAATATGTACAATGATTCTTCTTGCATCTATTTTTAATATTTACAACTTATTTTTATGTACAAGTTCCAAGAAGAAAACATTTTTATTTGAGATGAATTTGTTGAAAAATAAAATGGTAAAAGAAATATATACTATATACAATGATGTACAAGTGATGGATATACAAGTGGAGATCGGTTTTTCTTGATTTTTCTGGATGAAGGCCTTATCTCCCCCTACTTTCTTCATTATCGATCAGGTCAAGCCTTGACATAATCTTGGGGTCATAGTCAACCCCTATTTATTACATATATATAGTCTTTTTATTTTCTTTATTTTTCTTTCTTTTATTTATTTTTTTATTTTAGGTAAAAAATAATGATAAATGTAAATTATTTACAAAAATAAGGATATATTAAAAAGAGGTATTTATTGATATTTACAGGTGTTTTATAATGGATTTCAAGCTAAAATAAATGAGTAAAGATGATGAAATGCAGTTTCATCATTGCCCTAACTCTTGCCCTACACCATCATGAACTCTTACACGTGGGTAGTGGCCTTGGTCGATTTGCGATGATTCATGGGTTGGAATTTGATTTGGAAATTAGAGCTAAAGTTTGATAAGTGAAGCTAAGTGGACGTGTTGGGAACTTAGTCAGGATGCATTGTACCCCACCACATGCCTATGCAGGCACCCCAACTTGAGGCCTTCTTATTGTCTTGGAATCATAGTGTGCTCGTGGGCCAAGACCACATACTATCCACGAAGATTGGATTACTCATAGTAAATGAGAATTAATAGAGCTTGTTTTCTTCGTGGGAGCGATTTACCCAATTGTTTCTTTTGCAACCTTCTTAATAGCTTACTTGTTGAAATTTTTATGTTGTTCTAGGCAACTTTGCTCATAACTGATGAATCGGTGATTCATCACTTTAAAAGCTGAAAATAGATCCTTGTTCCCAAGTAATTAATTGCATTTAGAAAGTAACATGGCAATATTATCATTCATGCATGTGTAAACAATATTTATATTTCATTATCCATAATAGTATTACTAAGAAGCCATAAATTGTGTGTGTATTATTGAAAAACTAAAAAAGTCCTTGCTAATATTGTGGAATTAATGTGTCATTTCGTTGCAGGTGGGCAAATAGCAATTTCTCAAAAACCACATAATTAAATTAATCAATGTACGAGCAGTTATATATTTTTTTACTTGGGAAAGACTAAGTTTGAACTCAGGGAGGGCATTGTATCCTTAGGTTAATTTTCAGATAATTCAAATGTTAGGTTTTCAAAGGGATTTTTTTACATTTTTACGCACCTAATGAGTGAGATGCTAATGTAGATTGACAATATGGAAGTCAAATTAATCTCAAATGGAAAATTGAAATTAATATGAGAATGAACTCAAAAATCCAAAAGGCTATTTTCCCAATTTATTTATGCAACGATCATTCCAGAACTTATTTTTTATATTTTTAGGACATAATATGCATGCACAAAAATGAATCTTTTTCAAGGTATTTTATGCAAATTTTCATGCAAATGAAATGCAAAAATTATGAAAATTGGATAGAAGGTTAAACATAATGAAATTAACCTACTATATTTTTATTATTTTTGGAAGCCAAACAAATTTTCCGTGAATTAAAAATACAAACAATGATATTTTTAGTAAATTAATTTTAATAATTTTTAAACCTAATTACTTTTCCGAAATAAAATTATCCTGGATATATTCAATAAAGAGATATCCATGAAAAAATTTAATTAGTAAGAATACCACGTTTATAGATAATTAAAATTCATTTATTCTAATCACAAAATAATTTATTTTTATGGAAATTATGCATGCAAATTATGTGATTTTTAGAGACATTATATGTCATAATTAATCCTAACTAATATGATTTTTTATGAATTTTTAGAGAAGTAAATAATTTAATATTAAATTTAAACCTATAATTAGGTAGAATATGCAAAATCAAACCAATTTAATTTTCATAAATCAATCATTACCTACAAAAATAGCAAATAAATAATACAACCTATATAACCAATTACTCAATTTTGCACAATTTTCGGAATTAAAAAGTAATGAGAAATAATGTTCTTAAATTAAGCTAAAAGTAAATGGTATGTTTGCAAAAAAATAAATCAAATACAATAATAAATAACACGTGAGGAACTTCTTTAATTACACAAAGCAGCAAGGTTTGAGTACGATTTGTCGAGGCAGCTCGTGTAATCCACGTGCTCTCTGATGGTAAGGAATTAATTGCAAATCGACTGGATCATGGGGGTAGACCGAGAGTCTGCGGGGGTCTCGAATAGTATAACGTGTTGTTGAAGCGACCGCTCATGAAATCCCAGTCTAATTCAACAATCGACCCACAGTTCCAATATGACGCAATAAAAACAATGTGGATCAAAATTTATTACAAACCCTACTATAAAATGTGTATAGTGATAAGCGGAGTAGGGTGTCGAACATAGGGAACACACGATGTAGCAGTATATATTATTTATACATAAATAATATAAGTATATGTGTATATATACCAATGCACAATATTTATTAAATAATATGAGTTTTAATAATAGCAATTTTTTTATTTTTGATTTTTGTATTTTTTTATATTTTGATTTTTATTTTTTTGATTTTATATTTTGTTTGGATTTTTAGATTTTTATGTTTTCTTTTTATATTAAAATATATAATAAGGCTATATAGAGTATATGTACAATATAGACTTAGATAGATATAAATAATTATAAAAATAGTCAAAATAAAGAAAATGAAATATTTTGGATTTTAATTAATATTTTACTATTTTTATGTTTTTTCAGAATTTTTGCTAATTTTTATATATTTTAAAAAGTTGGAAATAACTTAAAATAGGGTTAAAATTCAAGGCCGAATTTAAAATGGCGATGAAAAATATCAAATAGATTCAAAATTTTTCAAACTAATTTTAATATATAGATAATATTATAAAGAAAATTACACAACAAAAATTACTTTTTTTGGATTTTTTTGGGAATTTTATATATTTTTATACAGGTTTTAGGATTTTTCTATTTTTTGAGTTTTCTTTTATATATTTTAGATATTTTGGATTGAAAGTTAAAAATACTTAAATAAGTGTAAAGTGAATTTTTGGGGAATTTTCGAAGTGATTTTATATTTTTTGGGACTTTTACCCATCAGACCCTATAAACTTTTTAAATTACCACTACGACCTTTTGCACAACGTAATTTCCCCATTGACCCTGTAAATTACCCCCAAGAACCCCCACGAGCTTCAAAAAGATTAACCGCAGGGTTCAAGGGGTAAGAGTTGGTAAGTTTATGGGGTCGAGGGGGGAATTAGGTTGTTTCCAAGGTCATGGAGGTAATTGGTAAAGTTTATAGGGTCTGTAGGTAAAAATCCCTATTTTTGGGGGGTTTTCAAGCAAACGGTGGCTGACTATACTCTATTTGATTTTTATAAAATAGGAAAAGGGCACAAAATGCAAAAATAATTAGGTAGCATGATCAAGCATGCATCCAGATACTTTCTCCCTTTTTTGGTGATTTTTAGAGAATGATAACTATTTTTAATAAACAGAAAATATCAGACAAAAATATTCAGTCTGACAAGGGTATTACTACAAATAAAATAACATGTGAGGGCTACAATACAATTTTACTCAAAATTTAACACTAATATTCAATTTTTATATATTAATAGACAATTACATAAGCAGGTGAGGGCTTCCGTGCAAATTTTACAAATTAAACATGCACTTGCACGTCACTCTAGCAGGGACCAAATTGCAATATATGGAAAGTTGAGAGTGTTACATGCAATTTATAAAATAATTTTTAAACTAGATAGAATATTTAGAGGGCCTTTTAAGAAATACAAAAAGCACGGAGGGGATCTATGAAATTTTACCACTTAAATGCCCATATCCAAGCGTTGAGGAATCGCCACGTGTCCCTGCGAGAGGCTCTGATCGCACACCCCTTCACGAGAAATCAACGATCCAGATTAGATCAAGACCACTGTTCTTGATCGAATGATGGGAAGGGGGATTGAAGAACTCCCTAGAACACGACACCGACGACTTTGGATTCGTGATTCTCGAACCTCCAGCGTCCTTTGTCTTCTCCGATGGGCCCAATAGGTAGCTGGGACTCCTTCGCATGCTTCTACAAGGTCCGATGGCAGCGAGCGAGCACGGAAGGCTCCGGTGAGGGTGAACCACCTGGAGCATCTCCAGGTGGGCGTTACACCTCCAGACGCGCCTCCAGACTTGCAAAAGGGCACCAAAAGAATCCCAGGCATGAGGGATATCTCCTTGACCCGGGGTTTACACAAAATGTTGGGGGGAGCGGAATGGAGGGGGAGCTCTAGCGAGGTAGCGACGGAGGGAGCTCGATTCCCATATCCGTGATGGATCTGGGTTAGACGAAGGGGGGTATCGATGGAGAACACGGAGGGGATGGAAATGATGTGGAAATTGAGGGGGATCAACGGTTAGATGATGGTGAATCAGACCTGGAGCTCGAGCTCGAGGTAATTGGGCATTTTTTATTTACGCGCTAATCGCTAAATTAAACTACAAACTAATGATGCTAAACTGAAATTAGAATAGAGGACTACCTAAGAATGCTAGAAAAAGGGGCTTAACTGGCATGAGACGATCAAGAGCAAGACCTGCTGGTGATGCTCCGACGGTGGTTGGATACACTTCCTCCGATGGCTCTCCTCACTGCAAATCACGACCTACTCCATGCTGTCACCATGCAGAAGATCACAGGGGAGATCTGAGGGGCTAAAGCCAGAAGAAAAGGGAAAGCCAAAAGAGGTGAAGGGGGTTTATTTATGGGTGATTTTAGAGGGGATCTTGCGTGAAATCTGGCGAGGGTTGGTGGAGATTCTAGGATGTGCGTAGATGAGGGACGAAGTGGATGCACGATGGTGGTGGTCTCGAGGGTCATGAGTGATGGAGGAGGCGTAGAAAAATGGAAGAAGAAGGCGACCTCGTGACCTTCTGACAAGAGTCAGAAGGTAGGCCAGACTGTTGACCAAGGTCAACAAAGAAACACGTATGGTTGGTCCACGTGGACCAACCAGAAAATTCCAAGGCAAAAATGCCTTGAAAATTGGATAATAAATATAATTCAATTTTATTATTTTTAAGGTATAAAATAAAAAATGTTTCTAATTTTCTGTAGTATTTTATGGACATTTTATTTATTTTTTAGAGGTGTTTATTTACACGTTAATTTTTAGGGTACATATATAGGTATATTTACCTATGTTTTAGGTTTTTTATTTTTATTTTGAATTTTTGATTTTATTATTTTCTTTTCTTATTTTATATATTTATAACTTTTTTTAGGTACTTAAATATATTTTTGCTATATTTTTCTGATATATTATATACAATTAATTAAATAGATGTGTTAATTTTATAGGTATAAATATATGTAATTCATCAATGCATTCTATATACATATTTTATTTTAGTGTTTTCTATATTATTTTATTCTTGTTGTAATATGTACATATATTCTAAATAATATTTACATGAATATAAAAAAAATAAAATTTTAGAAATAAGAAAGAATAAATAAAATGATTATTTTAATCGGGTATGCTATACAATAGGGGTCGAAAACCTAACTTTCACTCCTTAGCTCCAAAAAATATGAAACCACTTCATTAAATAGATTATTAAAAGTTATATACAATTAAAGCGATTTTAATGCATTTTGAGTTTTTATTTGGGAGATATGGGTCTGTGAAGTTTAGCTTCTGGAGTTTTAGTTTGTGTATAAATTGTACACCGTGTATTATTTTCATGTAAAATAATTTTTTGTATTTTTCTACATATTATTATATACCACTTTCGTGTATAAAGTTTCATTATTTGAGATGTAGATAATAAAGAATAAAAGAGGTCCCAAAAAGCAATTATTGGCCTATTTTAGTACAGTGATTGCTCTGCATTTTCTGTACACTTCGCCACCCTATCTCCCCCTACTTTATCCCTTATCGACTAAGTCATCATGATGACCAAGTCTCAGGGGCTAGGGTCACTTCAGTGTCCTTGACACTTCACTCTTTTTCTTTTCTTTCCTTTATTCTTTTATTTTGGTGATAAATGCGATAAATGTACACTATTTCATACAATATTTTGTACAACTTAATGAGCGTTTATTTTGACAAATTAATGACATATACGTCATTCAGTTAGGGTTTAAAGGCCAAAATGAAAGAATAAAGGTGATGAAATGGAGATTCATCAGATACATACTTAAAATACCCAGCGAGTGCATGCAACACATGTGCTGAACCAGGTAGTGGAGACTCATAAGGAGATTCTTTGGGAGCGCGGGGGTTTGAGGTGAAAAATCTCCCCCACGTACGTGTAGTTCACATTCTTGGAGAGGCTCGTAAGGGGAGGCTCTTGTCGAACCTCCAAGTGGCGTGTGAGGGTGGTTCATCACTTTCGAGCCTTGAGGCTTAGACCATGGTTCAGGGATTGCTGTAATACACGAACCATTGGATCGAGCATGGGGAGGGGCAATCAACAGTAGCTATAGTGCAACGAGGTACGATGGCATTGTTTCCATTGTGGTTGGTGTTCAAGGAGAAGATAGGTGAAGGCCATGCATGCGACTTCTTCTCAAAAGAACTGAAAGAGGAAGTCAAGTTTCGAGTCCCTTGAATCGACCTGGAGTGTGTAACGTAAGAAGTAAGGGGAGAGGGTGAATGCGCGAGCTCTGACGTTCGTGAGAGAAAGAAGCTTTAGCTTGATCGAAGGCTGGAGATGTTCAGATATAGCGAGAAGATGTACAAAATGCATATGTTAGAGGAGGTGAAGGCTATCGTGTCGGATCGAAGATGGAGATAAAAAAGGATAAGAAACATAGGATAGATGAGGAAGAACATGATTTGGGGAAAGAGGAGACCTGGATATAGAATAAGAAGGAGGATAAAGAAAGAAGAGGAGGCATAGGAGGAAAAAGGGGAGAAAGAGGAAAACGATGATCACCTGGAAATTCCCCGGAGGGGGTGGAGAGTAGTGTTGCTCCGATCCTTGCCTCAAGAACCTGGTAAAGGTTGTGAGGCTGAGCAGTACCTCTTGTAGTAACTACAGCAAGGCAGCATTGCTCCCTTGGATCCCACTGCAACAGAGGTACTAGGTCATTGTTGCCCTCTAAAAAAGCTCTCTCGCTATCGGCCTTCGAGACTTGTGGCATTGGTATTTCTCTAGCAGCAGGTGCGTGGATATGGAGGCAGAGGCACGGTTGTATGGGTGGTTAGGGTTTGACCGAGGTGATTGGGGACAAGGCGACATGGAGTTAGAGGTGATGGTGAAACGACGAAGATGGAAGAGGCATGGCTTTGTCGAGCGACAAAGAATATCGGGGATGATGTCTGGGCGATGGAGAAGACATAGGAAGGAGAGGGGGTCCCTCGTCGTTCGATCATCCAAGATCGAACGACCAAGGACGTGCCACGTGGCGTGAAGGGGGAAAATAAAAATAAAAATAGGACATAATTTGGGTCATTAGATGAAGGGTTCTTCATCCAACAATCCAGAATGGGGACAGATGAAGATATTAAGGGGGTGACAAGTGGCAGCTCCAGGAGCTACCACGTATCGCTCCCAGAAAAATCAAAATAAAAATAAAAGAAAAAACAAAATAAAATAGAAAAAATAAAAGAAAAACAAAATAAAATAGAAAATTATGTCAAATAAAAAATGGTCTTCATGAAAGTTGTCAAAAACCAAAAGAAATCATCTGTACAAATTGTAATTTTGGTGGTCCTCTATGTACATAGAATACCTCATTTTTAGGTTTTGCATTTTTTTATGATTTTTTAAATAAGATAAAATTTAAAAAACTAAAAAAATATAAAACAAATATTTATACATTAATGGCATTTTTAATAATAAATAAAAAATGAATAAAACAAGGGAGACTTCTGTACATACTATATATACATGCTCAGAGTGATTCATTTTATTTGATTTTTAATTCATTTTGAATTTGGATTTTTGTGCATTTTATTAAAACTTATATAAAAGAAAATAAATAAAAAAGAAATCACTTAAAAAAATTATTTTTGTACATAAAATAATAAGTTCTAAATCAGACAATATATACAATATACGACGAGGTCTGAAAATTCAAGTTCTACACAAGAACTCTAATTCTTTTGAATTTGATCTTGTTTGTAGATAATTGAATGTACATTAATTCAAAATTGAGTAGGGTTCATAGGAGATTGTATGCGAGAGATATTTGACTTTGCAACTTTTTGTCTCAAAATTAGGCTTTGTTTTTATTTGCCACATATACATGCTAATATTTTTCAAGTATTTTTACTTAATTATGGTTAGTAATATGTGCATAAAGGATTTGATTTTACTTTATTTGGAGTTAGTAAAAAATAATTAAAACAGGAGAAGTTTTATTAATATACAAGTGATAATATACACATAAATTTTGGCTTCTTTTTTATGCAATTATAAATGCTAAAATATGAATAATATCTACACATGCATGAATGCCAAAAATGTAATTTATATGTTTAAATGCAATTAATCACTTGAGAACAGAGCTCTATTTCCAGCTTTTAGAGTGATGAATCACATATTCATGAATTATGACCTATATATAAATATAAATTCCCATATTATTATTTATTTTATACTAACTGAAAATCAAATAAAATCAACTCTATTATGTACATATTACTAACATTAATAAAGGAAAAATACCATAAAAATAATAACTTGTAACCCAAATCCTAGTTCTGAGATAAAAAGTCGTAAAGTCAAATATCTCTCACATACAATCTCGTATGAACCTCTAATCACTTTTGAATTAATATGCATTTAATTATATACAAAAAGCAAGATCAAATTCTAAGGAATTGGAATTCATATGTGAAACTTGAGTTTTGGATCCTCATTATACATTGTATATTTACTAACTTTGACTCATTATTTTATGTACAAATCTAACTCTTTTTAATTTATTTCTTTTTTATTTATTTTCTTTGATTTGTTTTTTAAAAATGCGTGTAAAAATTCAAATCCAAAATAATTCACAAATCAAATAAAATGGATCAATGTGGTTTGTATATAAGCCCCTTGTATTTTACCTATTTTTTATCAGTTATTAAAATCACAATAAAAAGACTAATACATAAGTATTTATTTTCTATTTTATTAGTTTTTATTTTGAGTTTTTCTTTAATTTGAAACCATAAAAATGCAAACCATTAAAACATGGTATTTTATACGTAGAATACCACAAAAAATACCACTTTATATAGATGACGTCTTTTGGTTTTGGTCTCTTCATGAAATGTAGATCTCATCGAAGTGAACATATTTCATGAAGAACACTTTTTTATTTGAGGTTATTTCCTATTTTATTTCGATTTGGATGAAGAGCACTTCATCCAACGACTTTATTTTTCTTCTTTTTTATTTTTTAAATTTATTTCTTTTAATTCCTTTATTCTCAACTTGTCACGTGGCATGCTCATGACCGTTCAATCTTGGTCTATCGAGCAACCACGATTTCATCTCACTTCCCGAGTTTCTCAGTTGATGATCAATTTGCTCCTCCATGCCTCTGCTCGCCTATGATTGAGCCACCACGCCCCCCTCTCTCGCCCTCCATGTCGCCTCACCTCCGCCCTATTCATGAAACCCTAACCTCCATGCATCAAAACCCCAATCGCCCCCTTCATCATTGACCATTCGCCATTGCCCGAAACAAAGAGCAAGCTCTGGAAGACACAAGCTGTCGGTGACAACGAGCAACCACCCATCGAGCGATGACCTCTTCCCCTTACCGGTGAGATCCAAGGGGCCCCCATCCCTTGTCGCATCTATTCCATCAGCTGCTCGAGCTTCATGTGCTGCCGCGCCGAGCGATAATCTAGGAAGCTTCGACTAGCTTCTCCAACTCAGGCACCTCCTTCACGAGCTCACTGCGACCTTCAACCATCTTCTTCCAAGTAATTATCGTCTTGTTATGCTTTCTCTATTTCTATTCTTCATTCTGTTCCATGTGTTTCCCCCAAATCAACTACTCCAAGCAATCAAGCCATCGATAATTGATCCACATATTCTTCTCCTACGTATCTCCTACCATTATATCACCTCGGCCCTTGCACATGGTTGAGAACCCATGACCTCCACCCTTCTCCATCTATTTTAGTTCCCCATTTTATCCCCTTCGCTCATGTCTAATTTTCAAGACCCCTTGTCCGACTCGAGCCCCACCAAAACCATCCATCATCCCATGACCTTTTCTATACCACTCAACTTTAATCGCTGGGCTTCATCTCGAGCCCTACGAGCACCGTTGCAAGTGCATCCATTTCATACAGATCTGTGTCTCCCTCGATCTGGAGTAGCATCATCAGTGCAAGGAGGAGGAGACCCTTAATCGCACGCCCCTTCGTGGCTCGACCTTTTGTCAGTTGAGACCACGATACCTGATCCCCTTCGCCCAAAGTAGAACACTACCGCCTCACACAACTGTGCTTCGTTCCACCATTAGCCCACTTGCCAATGAAAGAAGTGAAGCCCCTACTCGCATCTCGATCGGAGTTTCCTTCCCTGACAGAAGTTACAATTGCTGCTCGATCTTGATTGCACAATCACTGTAACATCGAAGTCCCAGCCGTTCATCTCATACATACAACGGTCTGAAACCGCTGCCACCCTTCCTTCCAAACCTCTGTCTGGGCCTCTAGCTTCAAGCAATCCGAAGCTACTATCATTTCCCACGTGGAGCGTCAGCTTCAAAGCACCATCGACACTCAGCACCACATGCACATCTCATCTCACGCAGAGCTCGATCAATTTGCGGACACACCCCTGCTAATTCCTGGATCCACAATAAAGTCCCTGCCATCATGCGCGCGACACACCCCTCTGAATATTTTGCACAAATACCCCGTAGATTATAGATAATATCCACTTAGCCCTTATCACCATTTGTTAAGAGCATTTAATTTTGTAATTTGCATATTAGACCCCTTTGTTTAAGCAATATTTTGGACCCTCATTTCTCATATATTTTTAATTAAAAAATCATGTATTGAAGCTCATTTAGTTATCTTCATCGTGGAAATTTAGTTATATTTTTTTGAACGATGATTGATTTTTTAGAATTATTTAGGTACAACATCAATATTTTGTCCATCTGTGCTCGAGTAATTAGTAATAAATCATTAGCTACTCTGAAAGTTCCGATAAAATCACATTAGGTTCATTTGATTGAGTTCTTTAGTATCCCCCAAATTCATCGCATTTCATGCATATTTATTTTGAAATAAATTATCAGCGATTATAATAATTGAATTTTAGTTGTCTGTGAACATAGTATTTTTGGGATTTAAGATTTTTCCTGGATACATATTAATTAGATACATCTAGGGTAATTTTATTTATAGAAAATATTTAGTGTTCTAATTATTAAAATTCCTTTATTACAAATTACATTATTGGCATTGTTTAATTAATTGAAAATTCATTTTGCATTAGAAAAATACCAAAAAATCCACAATAGATTGGATTTACATTAGTTCACATTTTCGCTAAGTTTCATAATTTTTGGACTTTATTTGATTGCATAATTTTGAAAGCACCCCTAAACTTGGATGCACTTGTATTTCAATTTCATTTCATTTAAAAATTCATAAAAAAAATACTCTTCTTGAAATCTACACACTTAATGATCTGAAAACTAATCTTGAGTTGATAGTTGCCTCACTGATTTCAACCTTGAGCATACTCAAGTAAAAATATGTTCGATCGCTCATACATTAATTGTTTATTAATCAAATTAGGTAATTTTTTATCATTCTTAATTGCCTAGCTACAACTTGTAATTTGACTTAATTAACTAATGTTATTCAGGGTTTTTCAAATGACGTCATTACCAGGTTTCAGTATCATACCCCAAAGGAGATTACTAGGCTTACATAACCGAACATTTTCTAAGGTTGTAGGCAAGCCCTTACATCTTCTAAATCCACGAGAGTTGGAAATGGAGACTTAGGGGGGCAAGTACGGGGATTTGGGCTCCAACCTTAGGGGTTGCGTCCTCATCCACTTTGTTTGGGGGTAAGTACCTATGTCCAAGGATGTGGCTACTTGCTGCAATTCGATTCCTAATTTTATTCCTTTTATTTAATTCAGCCTTGTTTAGCAGTCCCAATTTTTTATATGGTTATCACTGAAATATTCAATGAGAAACAATATCACGTCTACCATTCAATCCCAATTCCCTTTTATATTTATGTGATAAAACAAAGGGGAGGAATCAAGAAAGCCAATGCACGTGAAAACAATGATGGTATGCTCAGTAAGGAGACTTACAGTGCTTCCCGACTCTTTCTATGTGTGATGCAAAAATAATTTAAATATAGTATAAGCGTCATGCAAACCGACAAAACCGCTCCCAACAAAAAGTTCTATTAGTCGGGAAGAATTAGATTTGAATTGGACTAAGTTGAAAGATCCAAGGTGTATCTTATTATTGTGATGTGTGGTCCTAATATAGTACGAGCACAAGCAATGAAGTTCTAAGTAAAATACTCTAAGAGTCGCGAGTGCATGTTTATCCTATGAACCACTCAAGTCGAGCCCCTCCATTAACACAAGGGTGAAACATATCTCGACACACAAATCACAGAATAATATCCAAAGTCCAAGTCCGGTACAAGTGCGAGATTCCAAAAGTAATCTGCTGGAAATAAGCAAATAATTACAAATAATTACATATCATAGACTTTATGCTCTCTCACGATTCAACTCGATCTTAATTTTTATGTGCCTTCCAGCTGGCTCAATTCACGAAAAGTCAGCCTCTAATGTACACAAGTTATTTGATCACTAATGTAGCTGCTCCAATCTACCATGTCCTTGCATATAAATATGCGATTTATGTCATATCGAGAAACACACAAACAAAACAAAATAAAATAAAGGTAAAATGCTGAAGGAAATAATAGGAGAAATTTATTACAAGAATCCCGGGGGTCAAACTACCATGGAGATGAAAAACCTAATTTCTAAATCACTACAAAAAAGGCGGGATTGGCGTGCACATAAGAGCTCGTTATGTGCACGCCTAGTGCACGCCATGTGCACGCCTGACGAGTGGGCGAGCACATGTGCTCGTTACGGTCGTGCTCGCTGATCTGAGAGTCGCCACGGGTGGTGGGCGAGCACCATGGGACGCTATGTGCTCGCCCGCCCGTCGGGCGTGCACATATGTGCTCGCCCGTGTGATCGCCTTCTCTATAATCTGCGATTACACACGGAGCACCGGGCGAGCACATGTGCTCGCCCAAAGTGATTTCCAGGAAAAAATATACAGGTTCGACAGGGTTTTGACGCCCCGTCGAACCTGTATACCCTGCCAATAAACCACTGCAGGTATCTTCCTAAGGATATATGTATTATAGCAGATCGTAGATTAAGATAACTAGCACTAAAAATTTAAAGGAACGCAATATACATGAATTCAGAAATAAACAATCTAATGTAAGATCTAAATATTTCAAACAAGTCAACGCCAACAAAGTTCATATAAATTAAAAGATGTTCTAAAAGTTTAAAAGAAAATACAGGTACAAACCACCAAAAATTTACTTCTTCTTTGATCTAAAAAATTTGGAGACTAAACCCTGCTTTGATTTCTTTTTTTCTTTCTCCTTTTCTTTGAACCTCGCATACATGCGTGCCTCTTCTTCAGGGTCGTTCTCCTCCTCCTCTTCGTGATCAGATTCAATCTCTTCAGGTTGAGATGCACGCCCTTGCGACCTATATTATATATGGAAGATATTTATCTATTAAATGCATTTTGTAGATATAGAAATTTAATTGTATTACTCATTCTATAAGAAGAATACTTACATGTACGCCGTGAACTCCTCTCGGAGCTTCGTCACCTGCTCCACCATCATCGCCATCTGCGACTCCATTGGAACTGTTGATTGGGACGGATGTGGTTGCGTATACGACGACTGAGAGTATGCAGAATAGGAGTGACGATGTTCCTCCACATAATATGGAGGAAGACTACCAAGCGTCTGCTTCCTATTCGCCACAACGTCCATCTCCTCCAACACCTTATAAGTTTTTCAATTTTTAATATAAAAGTATATATTAGAAATAAATATAGTAAGTTAATATTTATCCATATATACCTGCTTCCAGATCGTTTTATCAAATGGTGGTTGCTCTCCAGTTGGATCGACACCCCATTTATCTGCAGATAGTGCCAGATAACGATCCTGAAATACAAAGTTTACCATATATATAAATATGTTATAATATATCAATTAATTTTAAATAAATTGATAGACTTACCAACAATTGTCCGGCTTCAGGAGTGGACCATTGCGACTCTCCTTCTCTCCCACTCATGTGGGACCTCGACCACCACTCCTGAAAAGAGGGTTCCCTTTCCAACCTAGCAGCCTGAAAATTTTTTTAAGATCTATTAAAACATTGCATTATATTAAAGTAGATCTCCAAAAAATAATTTTAAATCGTAATACCATCTCCGCTCTAATCTGATTGTGGCTTTTAGAGCCACTGGTAGACTTGATCCTTTGTTTTTGGCGGTTTGTCTTCCCCGCCGAAGATCTTCGTCCGAACTCATCATCCGCAACGAATGCATCACAGAAATCGGCCCATCTGCAAGGATTACGTTATGATAATTGATTATTTTAAAAAGTGTAATAAAAATTATTTGACAAGTATAATACCTATCCTCCGTACACCATGACGGCGGGAACCTCTTCATCTCCTCAAAATTCATCTCCTCGCATCCCGTCTTCGCATGCGAGTCTCTCCTTGTCTTGAAAAATGTATCGCTCATTAACTTTTCTGCCAAACGAATGAAGGCTCTACGATAAACCTCCTTCCCCAGACCAGTGCCAAGGCGAAACCTACTCTGAAAAATAATAACAATTTATAAGATACAAAAACTTGATCAAAAAATTCTGTATCACTTATAAGAAACATTTCTTACCAGAAACATGTCAAAAAGTCTCTCCTGCTCTGCAGCAGGGATGCGACACCACCTAAACTGCATGGAAGTCAAGTGTGTCTTTATTATATTGGTTATCTCCTTTGCCACCCTGTTGCTGTTCAAAAAATCCCTGCATTTACTAAAAAATTTAAATTCCATACAATTTAAAAAAATTTGGAAAATATTTAAAGATTAAATCTATAAAATTTTTACCTCCCATCAGCCGTAACCTCCAACAAAGGGTGGGACGCCGACGTCTGTCCAACTACAGTGGGTAAAGGCACGGATGTGCTCGGCCGTCCAGAAGAAGGAGAGTCAGAACCCATCGATGTCCGGGCTGGTATGGGGACCTGGACTGGGAATCCTGTAGGGGCTGCTGAGGTAGATGGCTCTCCATAGCCTCCTACGTAAAAGGGTGGCGGAGGACAACCAAGAGACTCGTAGTAAGCTATCACCCGACGAACCTCGTCGGACTGTGAATCAGGAGCGACATCTGGGGTGGGCTGCCTACTGGAAGAAGGTGTGTCTGAGGAAGAAGGACGATTGGATCTATGTGATCCATGCGACCCACCACGTCCAAAACCTGCCATGACTGTAATAATGATGCATTACATAGTTATTATTTAAGATTTTAGTTAATTCAATTATAATTGTATACTAATACTTACAACTAATCTTCATCACTTATTTCGGTGGGATTAAATGATATTTCTTCATTTTCTGAGTTTTCTGAAAAATCATTACTGGAGTCCGTATCATCTTGTAAGTCAACACACAAAACTTCATTATCAGCCAATCGAATCGACTCGATTACTGGAACTTCTTCCGTTAAGTCTATTCTTTCATTTGTCGGTGTAAATGCTTCATCTATGTCATCTTCCTGATTACTGGAATCATTGGAGATATAACTTCGAGAATTTATCTTCACAACAGTTACTGTTTCAATGCCCTTTCTCTTCTTTGATATTTGTGGTAGATAACATACTTGATCCGCTTGAGATGCTAAGACGAATGGTTCAAATCTGCGTATAAATTTCCTTTGCACCATGTCGACAATGTTATTTCTTTTATCAAGTACTACACCTCCATTGGGTTCATACCAATCACACAAGAAAAGAACTACTTTATTCAAGCCTGGTATACTATATTCCACTTCTATAATCTCCTTTAAAATTCCGTAATAATTCAGATGATCTTCCTCATAACAAGATCCGCGAACCATCACTCCATGATTTTGAGTTGTCAAATATTTACCGGAATTTAAGGTATGAAAACGATACCCATTACTGCAACATGAGTTGTACGATCAAACCTTATAAACAGGTCCTTCTCCAAAATATTTCATAATATGAGAATAGAAATCGCCACCGTCCAACTGTTTTGATCGGTCTTTAAACCACGCTGGAAATTGATTTCTATAAGTGCTCAAAACTTCTTCATCTGAATACATAGGATTTTCCTCCATAATTTTCTGTCTAAATTCCCTACAATTTATAAGAGAAAAATATTCATTACTTGTAATGAATATATACATAAAGCAATTCAAATACTTACTGAACATATGGTGTTATTTCCTCGCAATTGTCTAATACGTATAACTCTGCAGCATCCTTCTCTTGTTTCGATAAGAAACGTTCAGTTGCTTTGCCTATTAGATGAGTGGATGGCCGAAAGATACTGATACAAGGTTCTTCATCGGAAGAAATTGTCTCATTCCTCCCGCATCTATTGTGGATAGTCTCCACATCTTCTGGAAGATATCTTGCGCAGAATGTTACGACTTCCTCATATATATATTGTGAACTTATAGATCCTTCAACTTTACTTTTGTTTCGGACCTTTCTTTTAAGAAAGAACATAAACCTATAATAAAATATGTTAAACATTTAGACCAAATAGTAAAGAAGGAATGACATTCCAATACATTTTCTTTACCTTTCAAACGGATACATCCAACGATATTTTACCGGTCCACCAACTTTTGCTTCCCATGGAATATGAATCATCAGATGCTCCATCGAATCAAAAAATGACGGGGGAAATATCTTCTCCAGGTAACACATAATCACAGGAATATTTTTTTGAAGATATTCCATCTCCATGCGGTGTATGCGTGACGAGCATAACACCTGGAAAAATCTGCTTACATCTGAAAGAGCATCGATAATATTTTTTGGTAACAATCCTCTGAACACTAACGGTAGTAATCTTTCCATAAAAACATGGCAGTCATGACTCTTCATTCCCTTAAATGTAAACTTCTTCAGATCGACCAAATTGGAAAAATTTGATGCATATCCGTCTGGAAACTTCAATTTACTTGTCCATTCACAAACAAGCTTAACTTGATTTCTATCTAAAGTATACTTTGCTTTTGGTACTTCAACCCTTCCACTATCATGCTCCTTGATATGCAATTCTGGGCGATTACATATGAGTTGTAAATCACGACGAGACTTTACTGTATCTTTTGATCGACCGGTTACATTCATTACAGTGTAGAAGATGTTATCGAACACATTTTTCTCTATATGCATAACATCTAAGTTGTGTCGTATCAGTAACTTACTCCAATATGGTAACTCTCAAAATATACTCTTCTTAATCCAATTATGACTGTCACCAAAACCAGGAAGGTTTTTTGTTTTATCTCCATTTTCTAAGGCTGATTTTTCTAATTGTTCCAAGTACGATAATATCATATCGCCTGTCTTAATTGGTGGAGGATCTGAAAGATCAATTGTATTTCTTTTGAAAGAATGTTTCTGTCTTCGATATGGATGATTACTTGGAAGAAATCGTCTGTGACAATCAAAAAAACATGGTTTCTGACCGTGTTGAAGATGGAATGATTTAGTACTATCCATACAATATGGACAACTTTTACGTCCATGCGTACTCCATCCAGATAACATTCCATATGCTGGGAAATCATTTATCGTCCAAAGTAGAGCTACTTTCATGTTAAATGTTTGACTCTTATTAGCATCATATGTATCAACTCCATCGTCCCATAACATTTTCAACTCATCGATAAGAGGACGTAAATAAACATCAATGTACTTTCCCGGATGTGTAGGTCCTGGTACTAACAACGAAAGAAACATAAACTGTCGCTTATTACATAACCATGGAGGTAGATTATATGGCGTTGTCATTACTGGCCAACAAGAGTAATCTTTACTTCTTCCATGAAGATTAAACCCATCTGTACATAAACCTATAACGCAATTCCTCTTTTCATCATTAAATGTAGGAAAAGCTGACATCAATTCTTTCCAACAATCAGATTCAGATGGATGCTCCATATATTCATCGACTTTATGTTCCGCGTGCCATGTCATGTATTTCGCCGTTTCTTTACAATAATATAGTCGTTTCAATCTCGGAGTCAGCGGGAAATAACGTAGAATCTTTCTCGATATTTTTTTCCACTCTTACTAGCTGTCTGATATCTTGGCTCATTACATTCAGGACACCGGTCTAAATGTTGATGTTCACCATAATATAGAATATGGTGATTTATGCATGAGTCTATTTTAATTTCTACTAAACCCATCTTCCGCATCATCTTTTTTGTTTTGTAATAATTATCAGGTAATTCTGCATCTTCTTGTAACATCTTCTTAATAATCCTCAGCATTGCATCAAAATTACGATCGGTCATATTATATTCCATCTTCATCGATAGAAGATCCGAGACCGCAGAAAGTTTTGAATATGTCTTGCAACCCAACCATAATGGCTCTTCCGCTTTTTTCAACAGCTCGTAAAATTCTGCAGACTCTCCATATGGTTCCTCATCATCTAACAAAGTATCATTGAATTCTGGACCCGCAACATCCATAACCATATCTGCAAAGGGATTAATATTGTCAGCTTCTTCCACATCATTCATTCTGTTCTCGAAATTCTCACCATGCCTCCACCAAATATGATATCCTTCCATGAAACCCATTCTATACAGATGTAACTGAGTTTCATCTTTTGATCTCTTCTTCATTAGACGACATTTCTTACACGGACACAAGATAGTTCTATCTGAATCCACAATACGGGAACCTTGTGCGTAAGCAAATTGTATGAATTCCTGAACACCTCTTTGAAAAGCATCTGCTATACGCCCATCTACTACACGGTTGTACATCCATTCTCTATTGGTCATATTTATGAACCTGAATTCAATAATCAAAAATGTCAAATCTAAGAAATTGAGGATATCTAAACATATCACATTTTTGAGATAAAAGATGAGAAGAGAAGTGTATTAATTATGTTATCACTTTAGCCCGTCCATAAGGATTCAAATTTACTAAAAGATGATCGTTGTCACAAGTATCTTTATTTCTAACGAAAATTCGGCAGCATAACCCTGCACCTCTCCCGTATACCCCATAAATCAATCGTAATTAATTATCAAAATAATCATATTATTGATTATTTCAATAATAAATATGACTGATTTGGTATACAGAAGAGGAAGGGGTTATGAACCGAATTTCCGTAAGAAATAAAGACATTGTGACACGGATCACCTTTTAGTAAATTTGAATCCTTACGGACCCCCTTAGTCCGGGACCTCCGAACTAAGGAAAGCTAATATAAATGTAATACTTTAAGATCATTTTACGTCATACATTTGTAAGTGCTACAAATGAGACTATAAAATAATCTTAAAATATTTATTCATTTATATTAGCCGGGCATTTACGTATATTTGGCTGATTAACGATGGGGATAGGGATAAGTGTGATCCTTATTTAGTGCCTAATACAGTGCTTGGGTCACTAAAAGTTAATGGGCACCTGCAAAAAAAATTCGAACCTGCATACATCAAAATCCACGACCATTGGTCTGGGATAAACATCCCAAAGTGAGTCCAATAGTGCTGTGAAAAAATAAAAAAATATAACACGGTTAGAGGTGATCAAATCCTCTAACGTGTTGCACACGCCACCCGTTGTGCAGGGCCACACACCACCCGGTGTGGAAGGACGCACTGTGTGTGAAGAATTTTGTGCGATTTTCTAATAATTACTAAATCATATTTTGGACTTATTATAAACCTATGTATAAGTTAATGTGATATAATTGGTCACATTAACTAAAATTTAATGTGATAATAAATTATCACAAAATAAACAATGGTGTATATCATATCTCATATCAAAACGATATGAAATTTTAAAACTGTTATTAATGATGTTGATAATATCTAGTATCTACATTATTGAAGTTGAGTAACTAAAGTTATTCACAAATTTCATAACTAATCATTTTCGAACATAATGTTTGTTGAGGCATTTTATCTACATTATTCCGAGGCATTATAAAAGTTGAGTAACTAATCTTTTCTGAGCATAACTAATCTTAACTAATCATACAAGCATTTTGTCATTTAAAATTTACAAAATTTAAACATAATGTTCGTTGAGGCATTTTATCGAACACCTACAGGGCATACAATTCTACATATTATTTAGACAACCAAATTCGAAATAACAATACTATAGTGATCTACTATTATCCTTAATATGTAAAACACATATAAACTAACAAAATACTACACTACATTCAACAAAAATTTTAAACCCTAATCTATCCAAACAATACAACTACGTAATGAAATCAAATAAAAAGAGAAAGGATTAAAGATTATACCGAGTAGTAGATGTAGATCTACTCAAAACACGAAAACCACGGGCGTCGGGGTCGGGGCGGAGGGCTTGCGGGTCGCCGGAGGGGAGGAAATGGGAGAGGTTTGCGTGAGAAATGAGGAAGAGGGGCGTCGCAGTCTCTGTTTACGGGCTTGGGCGAGCACACTTAAGTGCTCGCCAGGCCGTCGCCCGGTGCTCGCCCATATATTTCCAGCCGCTAAAATTTTCCGCGCAAGGAAATTCAAGTGGGCGAGCACATTGAGCGAGCACATGGGCGAGCACATGTGCTCCTCAATACTGGTAACTGCGCCTCTCCGCAAAATTCAAACCAGCGACCCTCATGGGCGAGCACATGTGCTCTTAGTGTGCTCGCCCATTACGGGGCGAGCACATGTGCACGCCAGGTGCACGCCGAGATGTGCACGCTAATCCCGCCTTTTTTTGTAGTGAATTCTCTAAAAAGTTATCCTAAATCGTGTTTCCCTGACGGAGATGACCAAATGCAACAAATCCTTACCTAGTTAGCTAGAGCAGAGCAACAAAATACATATCTAAGATCTCAACTGGGATATGTGATTGAGGTAGGTGGAATGGATAGACTGATGATGAATGCCTATAATCCTGCACTAAATGAGGCCAATAGCTGGCTCATGCCAGTTATTCCAGATGGGGCATTCAAATTGAAGACCCAATTTCTTAGGTTGTTGCCGAAGTTTAATGGGAATGCCCCTGAGGAACTATATGCATTCCTAAGAGACTTCGAGTTGGTATGTGACTGATGAATCTCAGATTCATCACTCTAAATTTCATTTATTAAGTTCAAAACCCTCAAAATCAACATCATATCTGCATCTATTTGCATAATTAGCATTCATGCATGTTTTCATAAGAATTGCATTTTATCCATTATTTTTGCACAAAATAAGAAGCCAAAAATCCAAGTCAAAAATGACCTGTAAGTAGCCTAACTTCCCGGATTTTTAACTCATTCATGCTAACTCTGAATGACACAAAACCACCTCCACTGTATACATATCACTAAAAATCACTAACCCAAATAAGTGGACCAAAAACCCAAACCCTAGTTTCAGGATTTCCGGACTAAAACCCTCATATCTTCCTCATCCAGTGTCCATTTTAATCCTACTCAATTTGAACTAATGTACATTCAATTATCTTCAAAACAAGAACAAGTTCAAGTGATTCAGAGCTCATATATGAAAATTGGATTTTGGGCCTCTTTTATACATTTTGTATTTTAGCTAATTTTGACCTATTATTTTATGTACATAAGTACCCTATTTTAGATTATTTCTTTTTCATTTGTCTTCTTTGATGAAAGTTTTATTAAAATGCGTAAAAATCCACATCCAAATAGACTTTAAATCAAAGAAACAAATTGAGTCCGAGTCTTCACTAACCGATTGTACAAAATGAGTCTTTTTCATATTTTATTTTATTTCTCCTTTTTCTTAATTAATTAAAATCCAAAAAAATAGATTAATGTGTAATTATTTATTCTTGATTTTATTATATTTTTTCGGATTTTTATCTGGTTTAAAAATGACAAAAAAATACAAAACCCAAAAATCAATGTATTCTATTACATGGGATACCCCAAAAAATCACTTTGTGCATTTGATCGATTTTGGTTTTGATGTCTTCATGAAAGTTGTAGATCTTCGAAGAAATTTTTTCGATCCGAGGTCATTTGCTATTTATTTTGCATTTTAAAAATCTTTATATCTTGAATTTTTTGGTTCTGACATGTGGCAATCCCTGGGGCCGCCACGTGTCAGCCATTTTTGGCCTTTTTATAATTCATTTTTTATAAAATAAATAAATATATAAATTAGCCCGCACGTGCGTCGCACGTGCCTCCCAAGCACGTTCTGCGCACGTGCACCACCCTTTATCCCCAGCCTGACACTTGGCAACCATCTGACCGCCCGATCTCAGCCGATCGGACGGCCAGGAGTCATCTTCTCCACCTACCTCCGTTCCCAATTTTGGCCTCCGAGATCTCCGCCGCGATTTCTCCGCCATAAGATCCTCTCATGCCCCCACATCTTGAACAAATCTCCTCGTCCTCCCTCGCCGTGATTCTCGCCGTCACCGATCTCCCTCAAATCTCAGACATATCTCCAGTCGAATCCCGTCATCCCCTCCAATCACCGCTCATCAAATCTCCATCAACTCCTTCCAAGACCGACCGCCTCTTCCTCATCTATTTAAATGAAGCACTGCCCTGATCGCATTTCATCCGCCGATTGCACACGATAAGGACCCCGGTGGTGACAGCCCGGAGTCCCGCTCGTCTACGGTGAGATCCGATCTTCAAGCTCGTCGTAGCCCCACGATCGAGATCTCCTCTTTTGTTACTGCTCCTGCTCCGACGTGCGTCGCCGTTGAGCCTACGCCCATCGTACGCCTGCATCAATCGTTCATCTGCACCGACTCCTACGCCGCCATCGCCGTTCTCCTCCGATCGACAACGCCTCCACCTCCAGCAACTTGGGCTCGGCCCTCCTCCGCTGCTTCGAGCCGCACCTGCGCCTGGGGGCCATCTAGAAGCCCTCCGACAACGCCTCCGCCACCTTGGCCAGGAACCCTCTGTCGGCCTTCGCCACTACTCCACCACCGTGTGGCTACCCCTCGTTGCCCCCTTGGCCGTGTGTCGGCTAGAGGACGACCGACAGCCCCTCCGCCACTCCTCTCCGCCAGCGGCCGGGCGCCTGACCTGAGACCCCCCAGGGCACGTTCCAGGCACGTGCATCTTGGGGGGGACGTCAGCGTTACATCATCCCAGTGTTTTGCACGTGACCATGGGTAATTTGCAAAGAAGCCCCCCATCCTCCTCTCATTTGCGCTTCAGTCCAGACACCCAAGGAGCACGTGCGCAACACGTGCTCCCTTGGAAATTTTGCAGCAAGTCCCCGTCATTTATTGGTATTTACAAATAAGCCCCCACTGTATTTATTTTTATTTATTTATTGCAGTTATACCCCTATGTTCCCTAGTGATTTTGGACCTCTACATGACATTATTTTATTATTCAAAAAATAGCATGATGTTATTCCATTAATTCTCTAATATTTGACATATTGTGGACTTTTTTATGAGTAGTGGTTAATTAATAATTAATTATTTTGTGGAAAAGTGCATATTTTGCCCACTTTGTGATCTGAATTTTATATTTAATTAACCATTGCTCTAAAAATTCCCGAAAAATCACTTAGTGTAGAGTTAATTGTGCTTGACATTGTGCCCAAAAAGATTTGCATTTGCATAGTTTGCCCTGTAAAATTCATTTTGCATATTTCAGTGTTTGATTTTTAATAGGTATTAAATCTCACATTTTCGAGGTTTAGGATTTTTTTGAGATTCATCACCTAGTGACAGATCTTAGATAATTTTATCCCTTGAAAATAAGTAGGTTTAGTATTTATTCTAATTAAATATTAAAATTTATTCTGTTTGCATTTAAAAATTCATAAAAAAAATTCATATTGCATCCAAAAATTCCAAAAAAATTACAGTGCATTCATTTTGTCATAATTATCATCTCGGCTAAGTTTCAGATTTTTCGGACATCGTTTGATCGTAATTTACATTTTAGTCCCTAAAATAGGTCGAAATTACATTTTGCATCCCTCGTCGCATTAAAAATTACAAAAAAAGACCGCTTTGAAAACTGTGCACGGATTTTGATAGACATAATTCTAGGTTGTTCCTTTGCCTCCTTGTGTTCGACCTTGGGACTTGCCCAAGTAAAACAAACATAAAACCGTATTGATTAAAATTGACGAATATTTTGTGTGGTTATTTTCTTGACCGATTTCGATTGCTGCCTACAACGAACGACAAAAATCACATTGTTTTTGCGCCCGATAAAAAATAAACATCTCTTTTTAACGCGGCGAATTCAGGACTCGCCAGTGACAACCTTAGTCTCCTTAGGGTTGGATAAGATTAAATTAGACTGAAGGCTACCCCGTCTGCCTTAGGAGATAAGGATGCCCATTGGTTGAAGAATCTTAGCGTTAGATGTACGCCATGGTTGCAATTCAAGAACTTATTTTTAAAGAAGTTCTACCCAGTCAGTAGAACCAACCAGATGAGAACTAAGACCGCTAGTTTCTATCAGGCCCCCGTGAACCATTCTACGAGACTTGGGATCGATTCAATGATTTATTGCACAAATGCCCCTACCATGACACTACCAAAGCAATCTTGATTCAAACCTTGTTCTGTGGCATGACCCTTGAGATGCAGGGATTAGTGAATGCATCTTTTGGATAAGCTATCTGAGAAAAAATGAAGAAGCCATATGGAAGATTCTAGAGTGGATGGTAGAAACAGGTAGTTCTCAGGCCAGCAAGGCCTATCAGGCATCTCCCTCATGCCTATCTCAAGAGATGTCTAGGAGGACCGTAGCGGACCTGCCAATTGATCTCATCCTCAACATGGGGATAATAGATGATAATCTTACCATGGTAGAGCATATCTATAAGAGGGGCATTGACCTTATGACACTTTCACGATTACTGAAGCAAGTAGAGGAAATGATTGAGAGGGTAGCCAAGATGATCTACCTACCCCTTCTGCACCACCTACACTTGTACACCATGTTCACCTCTTGCAGGAGTAGGTACATGAGCCTCGAAGTAACTGGGAAGAGGAGGAGCAGTACACTCAACAGAAGTAGAACACCCCCCACCATAGGTTGAGACAACCTACGAGGAGACTCCACATGTGTTTGAGATCAACAAGCTATTGTACAACCATGACCTCGTCAGTGGACAGTCGGAGATAGGGAGTAGTCAGCCACACCGACCATCCCTAGTGTACCAGGACACCAGCTCTGTCCCCGTACTGCGCTTTTGTACAACCCAAGCCATGAAAAGGATACCGGTCTCAATAGTACCAACAACAATAACGTGCTTTCCATTCAGGCCAGCAAGGTCCACCACCACCTTACAACTTACAGTCCCACCCACAATTGCAGTACCGGCGGGGCCATCAGAGCCAGTAGAGACAACCGTATCATCCATCCTCTAACCAACATTGCCAGTAACAACAAACCCCACCCATAAGTGATCTAGGGTCCCATACCTTGGCCATGCAGTCCCTTACAAGTACGATTCAACATATCAAGAATGATTACCATGACATGATGGCAGATCTCAATTGCGTCTCATGTATACAAATGAGCAGACAACACCAAGGACTCCTATTCCATCCCAGGTTCAAGCCAATCCCAGTCTGAACTAAAGTCAACAACAACCACGTGATCGGGTATACTATTCAGACTACTCCAAATCTGAACATGAGATCCTTTCATATGAAAATCTGAATCATATGTTCCTCAGGAGCGGACAAACCGTAATCGTACCTATCAGGCATGAGAGTAGGAGGAGGACACCACCAAGTCTCTCCTTGAGGAGAACTCGGTCAAAGAAGGAGAATCACCAACACCATCATCTTCAATAGCAGAAGAGGGATGTGAATCCCCCAAAAATTAAAAAAAAATCAGAAAAATAAAAAAAAGAACAAAAAGAAGGAGAGGAGTGCTAGTAGTGAATCAAGCAAGCCTAAGGAGGATCTTGCACCTCCATCTATGGAGGAAGCATCAATAAAAGGGTCCCCACATTTTTTATTTTCTTTCCAAGCAATGTCAGAGTCAGATCGTAGTTCATGTCTTGTACAAAACTCAGTTTCTCATTTGAATAAAGATGACCATGTTTCAGTTGTCTTCAATAATCCCTTTCCCCCATGCTCTTAAGGTGGAAAGGAAAAACAAAAAAGATACAAAAAAGATCACCCTCAGTTGGCAGAGATTTGCAATAAATACATCAAGGACATAATCCCCTTTGATAAGTATGTCGATATGACACATGCATTTCAAAAATATCTTAAGGTGAGATGCACACCTACAAGGATCAACATGAAGAAGAAAAGCCATGTTGAGAAGAATGTATTGTCAATAGCCACTACTTATGCCATTAAGAATGCACTTCCAAGGAAACAACGGGACATAGGTGCCCATTATGTGGTGAGTCTTATCGATGACACAACATTTGCACGCACTCTACTGGATAATGAATCATAAATAAATCTAATGCCATCAGTCCTCTACAAGAGGATAAATCTAGGACCTCTTAGGAAATCTAGAGCCATGCTCCAGTTTGCTAACAAGTCCACTATGAGCTCCATGGGAGAATTGAGAAACATTGTCATAAATGTCGAGGGATGACTTCACAGTCCTTGATATGGAGGTCCCTCGAAATTGGAGAGATTCCTAGGTCATACTTGGATGTCCCTTTTTGAGGATAACTGGGGCTTTAAGGTTAGGAAGTTCCAGTTCCAAATTCCAGACAGAGATTTGGAACTAGAGATGAAGCAAACCAAGTGGCAAAGATCATATTCTGAATCTAGCACCAAGTACTCTTCGTTAGAATAACATTGCATTCATGTAGACACCGTGGGTCATGGAGACAGAACCCATCCAATACATATGAGTCTCTCTCTCATGGAGAGCATGTTGTACATGATTCAGTTTGTGAGATCCTTCAGAATCACATCGCAGACACATATCATACAGAATTTGCACCCCCTACATCCTCAATGACACAGAGGCCCGCATGGACTTTTATGTCCTTTCCCCTTAGGACAATCGGAGGATGAGGATGATGAGTCAGACATGGCTTTTTCTAATTGCTTGGCTACATTTGGCAATCCGACTCCATAGCCAAATTAATTGGTGGCAGCTACTTCAGAGACTGATCCAACCACTATCAACACAGAACCAGATTCAGTATAGCCAGACTTACTTGATGATAACACATTACCTGAGCTCAATTATTACCCACAACACTAAAGTATGCCTTTTTTGCAGAATAAGAAAAGAAGTTTCCGGTCATCATCAGCTCGCGATCGGTCGAGGAGTAGAAATCTCGCTTGCTAGAGATCTTGGATAAAAATCACAAGGTGATAGGCTGGAGCATTTCCGATCTCCATGGGATAAATCCTGCTCTGTGTTCGCACCATATCTATCTTGAGAATGATGCCAAAACCTTCACGAATCGAATCCAAATTTGTGAGAGGTCGTGAAGAAGGAAATTGAGAAATGGTACGGTGCATGTTTCATTTATCCCAGCTCCGATCTCAAGTGTGTGACATCCCTTCATGTTGTCCCAAAGAAGTCGGTAATTCAGACGATCACCAATGAGGATGGAGAGGAGATTGTGACATGCATATCGATGTCATGGCATGTCTATATGGATTACGTACACTTGAATGCCACAACGAAGAAGGATCTTTTTCCCTATTTTATTAATCGTATTTATTGACAATTTGTCATGAGGACTAGGGGAAGACTACATTCACATGCCCCTTTGGTAACTATGCTTTCAAGCGCATGCCCATTGGGTCATGCAATGCTCTGGTATGTTTCAAAGATGTTATGATGCGAATCTGGTGCTCTATTGGGAGAAGAGTTGATAGGCATGTGGGCCCTTGGTAAACCCTTTCTACAATAAATGTTAGTATAATCATTTTACATTAATAAAAGTTGTTGATTTTTTCACTCCATATCCGAGATTAACAAATAAATGCACTTACAAGACCCCTTCATACAATTAGATTTATGTACCATGGCCATCCTAATAATCATAGAATTGTTGATTCAATAGTTGAATCATAGAGGATGGTGCTTAGATGGTATCTAAGGAGTTAGATTGAAGACTCATCTAGCACCGTCAAATGATTGTCAAGAGAGGATCTCCGGTCTGAGAAGGAAGTAGCAATCCTTACTCTAAAGACTGAGATCCGACCGACCTCTTGATGCACATCATCTGCATAGAATAGAGATTCAGAGTTATCAGATGTGTTAAGACAAAGAATTGACTTAGCGAGATCGAGATAGCTAAGACCTATGTCGTATGCTATCACGATATAGGTACACATCCTCTAATCTAAGATAGATGTATCACTATATGTCTGAGTATGTACAGTAGACAAACCATTAGGTTGATGACCTAATCAAGGTCTGTACAACGATGAGATAGTGTGCATACAAGGTCATATGAGTAATACAATCTCTCAAAAGGATCATACAAGTTCACTATCAAACCAAAAGACGATCTCTCTCATGAGATATTAGGACTAACTAAATTCCATCGATGATCGTCTCGCTTTGGAAGCAAGAAAGAATTTAGCAGGTATGATATATGCTTTTGGGAAGCATATGATCGATACCAACCCCCAATGATCGAATGGGAAACTTAGAGATAAAACTCTCCAAAGTTAGATTCGAACTTTAGATTGAATCAGATGTCTTCCAATATTTAGGATGTATGGGTGCTAGGAACACATGGTGATGTGATCTTAAATGATTGTATAATATGACTTTTCCATTCCAACGGAGTGATGAAACATGTTTGGATTTTAGTGACTCCTCTCAGTGGATTAAATATATAATCTTGGTCCAGTTGTTGGATATTGATCTAAATATGATTCAAATGCAATGAGAATATGGGATATTATGTCTGACATGATCAGACACCTCTGAGCGGTCTTCTAGATATGGTTATGAGATTAAATCTCATTATCCAAGTCACTGTACATGGCATATACAATCCCTCTGACCTTATCTCCAAGAATATGAGGAGAAGGCACATAGTTCTTGAAAGAGTTCAAGAATTGTTCTGTGAACAATAATATCTAAGCATTTGGAAATAGGGTAATTAAATGGGATTTAGTTATTACAATTAAAATGGAGACAAAGATACCCATGATAATTTAGATTTAATTATCATGCATAGGATTAATGTGAGTAATACTATCCACAATAATCATGGCTAATAAGGATATGACCACAATATTCTAAAGAGAGACAATTGTGAACAAGATTCACAATTTATATATTAACGTGAATTGTAATGTAAATATGATTTACAATAAATAAGAACGAAAGTCAATAATTCTTATTTATCAAAGGTTTTGTTGCAACTATCGCAAATATAATAATTTTTTTGATAAATACAACTAATTCAAATATTTAAATTAATAATTAAATAAAAAAATAAAGTTGACCAATTCCCTTTCTTAGGGTGACGTCTATAGTGATGTGTCACCATGGTGGACGTCCACCTTAAAATAGAAAGTGGAATGGTTCTTTTTATTTTTTTGATTATTTATTAATTGGTTGATGTTTGAATTAGTTAAAAGATATAATTTGGATATTATTATTCAAATTAATCTTTTATATTGTTTGTGTTTTTTTAAGAAACATAAATGAATCTAAATCGTTGACTTTAAGAGCACATGGATTGGGATCCATATACTTCCAAAATCCTATAAAAGGAGGGTCGACCCTATAACTCAAAGATGCAAGTTTTATGCAATTATTGCATAGTTGAATTTCTCTTTCTCTCTATTTCTATACATGTCCAACCCCTCCCTCTCCACAACCCCTGGGTGGAGATCACATTCATCGTTGTGCTACCGTCAAGCTGTCGGATTATCGCTTGAGGAACTCCATCCTCTTCTGTGCTTTGTGATCATGAAGAAGACATGTGATTTCATGAGATAAAATCAGGTTACTGAATCGTTTCTCAAGATTACGAAACCACATGATTCATCGTCACGCTTGTAAGTATACACTCTTCTTGGATCGAACTTGAGTTAGGAGGCCTCTTACTTTAGAAGCATCGAGGATTACAACCACACTTCAAGAGGTAGCCTTAATATATATATATATATATATATATATATATATATATATATATATATGGTCTCAACAAAATGGCATGGGAAAGGTTCTGATGCCATGTGGTTTCATTTTAAATAAAATTTTTTACTTTCCCGCTGCTATGCCAACTAGTATGACTAGTTGACCTAAATCACATATGATGTGATTTACACGCTTCCGTGATGTGAGAGGCTAATATCCCACCCTTCAAAGTGTATCAGAGCCACGTTTGAGGTCTTGGATATGATCCAAAACCTAGGGAGCAAAGGCTTTGAATATCAAATGCACACAAGACTTGTTTATTTTGCATAAAATGCATTTTTTCGAATCGTTTTTCATGGAAATGAAAAACTACTATTTGTGCTCTGTTTAAATACATTTTTGGATATTAAATCATATTCTGATAGTATGTACATGTTCGCAAAAGTTGATGCATAACGGGCTTTGTTTCAGATTTGAAAAGTCCCCATAGTGTCATTGTTTTTGCTTGCGAACTCTGATCTGTAACAAATTAATTTTGGTTACTCTTTTACCATCATGAAATATGTTAAAAACACTTTTGATAATTAAATCAGAAAATCACTCGAATTTATTTCGTGCGATTCCGACTTCGTTTGCCCTAGATATTCCATATTTAGTTGACATGGGTTGGAAGATGATTAGATCATCACCTTAAATTTTTTTAATGTGTTTAACATTCAATAAAATCATAGAAATTTAGAATTAACACTAATTAGTTTTTGTATCATTTATTTATAGAAATACATGACAAATAACAACATTGAATGATATGTTTCATGACATGAAAATCCTACTTTATCCAACAATAGTTATGGTATAACTTTTACACGCAAAACCAAGCTTGTTTGCTTGATCTGACTAGAAATTTGGGACATTTAACAATATTTTAAGATACATAAATCTTCAAGTGTGTATATATATAATATCATGCCATCCATCAAAGTTGAATGATAAAATTATAAGTACATTGATCCGATCAATTATTCTGAATCGGGATGGTGAAGGTATCTAGACTAGGTTATGCTGGCTTGGTTACCTAATTAGCACCTTGCATGCCAAGGAAATGCTCCCTCCCAGCATATACTCGAGCATTTGGCCAGATCCATTTTCGAGGAAGGGTAATGTGAGTAAGTCAAGTTGTATTCTAATTACTAAAATTAAGAGTAATACGTGCTTGTGAAAGCTAATACTATATAGTAATATCAATCAGACCTAATTGTTTGTTAGTTGCACTGGATTGTTAATTTAATATGATTAATAACTTTTAATCCAATTAAAATAAACAGTCTATTATTAGGACTATAATTCCCTTGGAAGAATTAATCATAAGAATATGATTCTAAACGATTAATGAAAATTTGATCGGGATATAGATGATCATAATATGACAATCATGGTCTCCCATCAAGACGAAGGGTTCCATAGCCATGGATTGTATATTGGTGACACTTATGCGAAGTCATAGCTGCGATATATAGGCGCACATGGATCATGGCTCTTTGCTTCTCATAAGAGACATGCCGTATTCTTAATGACCACAATATTGTTCCCCATGTAATTGAGGTATTATTAGATTGCACATGATGTATGCTAGTCTTGTTGACGGTCAATTAACAACGAGCCAATATCACCTTGGGGTAGGCTCGGGTGTTAAAGACCAAATTGGAAAATGCAGACTTGTAAGATAGAAGGTTTCCCGCTTCCTTTACCTGAGTTACATTTTCTCATATTATTGGGGCATGGCAAAGGTAGAAGGGAGATCCCCGATCTTACAAGAGATATAGTGGTAAGTATATATCTTGCTTCGAAAGTTGGATAAGGGAATCAACTTTCAAAGTATTAAAAAGCAAGAAAACTTTGATTTAAAATGAATTTCCTTAATCAGAGAAGCTTATATACACAAATAATATTAATGTATATAGTCTAATAAGTATATTTTTAATCTCAGAGGAAATACATGAACCATCTCAACAAGCTTCTGGAAGTCAACCAGTTGACCGACTCGAATTATTCGGATTGGCTCAGAAACTTCGAACTTATTCTCTCTGCAGAGCACATCTGATATGTGCTGATTAATAAAAAAATATGATAACCCTGAGTCATAGGAAGAAATCAAATTTAATGAAAATTTTGACAATGACCACTCACTGGCTCGGTGTTATGTTTTGGGATCCTTGTCTAATGTGCTTCAGAAGTAACATATAGACACATGGGACACCCAGAATATAATATTGAATCTTAAAGAGATGCTTGGAGACAAACCACACTCAGTGTTATAACATAATGAAAAACCAATTCGCTGCAAGATGAAGGAAGGGACATCAGTTAAAGAGCACATAATCAAAATGTTTGGTTACCTCTCTGAACTGGAGACCTTTGAGGCACATATGGACACAGACATGCAGTCTGACTTCATTCTGTTGTCTTTGCCTAGGTCTTCAATAATTATGTGGTATCTTACCACATGAATAAATTTTGTTTAACTTATGCTGAGATCATGGCTTCAATGAAGTCCATAGAGGATGTCATGAAGAAAGAGAATCCTACTGACAATGCAATGGTTGCAAAAATCAAGGATAAGCGCGTTCAGAAGCAAGGGTCTCAGAAGGTTATAATCCATAAGAAGAAGAAGAGGATGAGTCAAACTGTTGGCTCCTCTTCTCAGACTTACACTCTCTTGGCATCCAAGAAAGCAGATGTTTGTCCTTACTGTAAGAAGCTGGGGCACTTGAAGAGGAACTGTCCAGATTACTTGGAAACCATAGAAAAGGGTAAGGCTCCTACATGTATAAAATCTATTTTCATCATTCAAACTAGTCTTCTTGTAGGACGAGAAGAAAATTGGGTTAATGATTCTGTTGGTTGATGAATCACCAATTCATCATCTTTATTCATCTATTTTAGCTTAAAATCCCTTATAAAACACCTATAAATAACATTATTCTCACTATTTAATAATTCTTATTCATATGTAAATAGTGTATTATTATTTTAACTCAAAATAAATAAATAAAGAAATAAAGGAAAAAAGAAAGAGAAAGAAGACTATATATATGAAATAAATATAGGCTGATCCTAACCCTGAGAGTAGGTCAAGTCTTGACCTAATCGACAAGGAATAAAGTAAGGGGAGATATGATCATTAACTTATAAAAATACTAAAGAAACAATCTCACATGTGTATATTCATTAATGTCCATATTGTATATATTTTCTACAATTTTATTTATCATTAAAACAACTCAAATTAAAATATTTTCTTCTTAGAATTTGTACATAAAAATAAGCTTGTAATAATAAAAATAATTGCAAAAAGAATTTGTATACATAATAAGAGAGACAACACTCTGAAAAAGCCATAAAACCAAAATTGAAAGATCAATATCTACTCCATACATATTCAGAATAAACTAAACTCACTTTCATTGCGTTCAAAATTAAATAAGCTTCAAAATGAATGTTTTCATGAAATTTGGACTTAAGACATGAAAGTCGACTTTTTGAGTGCTATTGTTCATAGTTGTCAATATTGTACCTATATTTTTATTTATTTATTTCATTACACATATTGTATTTTTATTATTTTGTACATATTTTATGAACTCAGCCATGGTGGTCCCAAGCCCAGGTAAATGAGGAGGGTTGCGTTAGGTAGCCAACCACCAGCGTAAAACAGTCGGAGACAACTTCCTAAATAATATTTTTTTAAAAAAATATTATTTAGGATGTTACCTCATGACAATCGGATCTTTTCAACAAGGATTTAAGCAAACATACAGATTTCGTTGGGGAGTTCCCTACTTGCGACGCGTTGCATCGCCCGAATGCAATGAAAAATTGGCAAGGGCCGTTACATCGTAGCCTGGATGTAGTTCAAAATTTGCAAGGGTTCTCGCATGAGGAACGCATGCGGGTAATTAAGCTAGTTCTGCTGCATCACCGCCCAGATGCAATCCAAAATTTACAAGGGTTCTCGCATAATGGACGCATGCGAGTAAAGAAGTTAGTCCAAAAGAGATTGCAACGGAAGTTGCGGATTGGTAGTTGGAATATTAGCACTTTGACTGGAAAATTGATGGAGATAGTGGATACGATGGAAAGAAGGAAGATTCATATACTATGTCTTCAAGAGACTAAATGGATTGGAGAAAAAGCAAGGGATATCGAGAAGACAAGAGATTAAAACTTTGGTATTCAGGTAAAATAAGGGTAGAAACGGTGTTGGAGTGGTTATTCATAAGGATTTGAAGGATTGTGTGGTTGAGGTGCAAAGATTCGGGGATCGGATTATTTTGCTAAAATTGGTGCTTGAAGAAGAAATTCTGAATATAATCTTAGTTTATGCACCGCAAGTTGATTTAGATGAAAGGACTAAACAAGCTTTTTTGGAGGATCTAGATAAGATTTTACAAGGAATCCCACAAAGAGAGATGATTTGCATAGGTGGAGATCTTATGGACATGTGGGAAAAGATGCTTCAGGGTATGCTAGTGTTCATGGAGGACATGGTTATGGGGATAGAAATGAAGAGGGAAAAATCATCCTGGATTTTGTAACGGCATATGATCTTTTCATAGCAAACACTCTCTTCAAGAAGAGGGAGGAGCATTTAATTACTTATAAGAGTGGGCCAACGAGAACACATATAGATTACTTTGCGTTTAGGAGAAGAGATCGGTTGTGTTGTAAAGACTGCAAAGTAATCCTAGGAGAGAGTTTGACAACCCAACATCACTTGTTGGTCTTGGATGTACAAATAAAAGGGTTAGTAAAGAAAAGGAGGGTTCCTAAGATCACTAGAACTAGATGGTGGAATCTTCCACAGAAGTAATCGAGATACAGGGAGAAGTTTTTAGAAGATTTATCTTGGGATTGTAGTGGAAGTGCGAACGAGATGTAGGAGCCCCATGCCAAAGATATGCTAGGCGAGTCAAAGGGAGCCCGAGCTCAAAAGGAGGCTTGGTGGTGGAGCGAAGGGGTGCAAGAGAAGCGAAAAATTAAAAGAGCTCGCTTTAAAGCTATGTCTAAGGATAGAACGGAGGAAACTGTCACAAACTACAAAATAGCAAAGAAGGAAGCAAAGAAGGCTGTAAGCAAAGCTAAGTCGAAAGCTTATGAAGTTTTGTATAAAAATCTCGATTCTAAGGAGGATCGGAAGGATATATTCAGGTTGGTGATGAATCCACATTTCATCATCTTTATTCTGTCATTTTGGCCTCAAAAACCCTGGCAAAAGCTTGTAAATACCCTTAATTCCCGCATTTTAGTATTCATGCATGTGTGCGTAAATACTGTGTAAAATACTGTTTTTAAAGCCAAAATTATATAAAGAAAAGAAAAGAAAAAGAATAAAATATTGTAAATATTTTGTGACCAGAAACCCTGAGACCTAGGCATCTCGATGACTAGGTCGACAAGGAATAAAGTAGGGGGAGATAAGGACCAAAATATAATAAAATCCCTTTTATTTTAATTCATTCTTTATTCATTTTGGGACCACTTTTTGGTTCCACTTTTTATACTCCAAATAAAGAAACTTTGTACATGAAAGTTGTAGATAATTAAATAAAAAAAATACAAAATTGATTTCATACAAAAATATTGTACAGATAAAAAGTTATGATCTGAATAAGATTCCAGAATCCCAACTTTCCAGACATGTATCTCTCAAATAAAAACCCGAAATATATCAAAATCACCTTTAATTGTATATAAATTTTAATAAGCTATTTAACGAAGGAAGTTTCGTGTTATACAGAGCTACGGTTTGAAAGCTGAGTTTTGGACCCCTATTGTATACTTGTACAGATTAAAATATTCATTTTATTCATTATTCTTTAATTATATAATTTTATATCTTTATAATTTTGTAAATATTATCTATAATATATATGTACATTAAAATCAGAATAAAACACTAAAGAAAACACAAAAATTAAATACATGTATATAATACATAGGTATATAACCTGTAAAGTACCTATATAATTACTACTTCTATTTTATTAATTGTACAAAATACATCATAAAAATGAAATAAAAATATATTTAAGTGTATAAAAATATTTTATAAAGTTATTAAATGATAAACAATAATAGAATTAAATACATAAAATAAAAATAAAATATTAAATTATATAGATATGTATACCTATATAAGCTATAAAAGGTAACTTGTATTTTTATACCTCAGAAAAAAATAAAAATCATAATAAAAAAATCATAAAATAATAAACATTTTTTATTTTATAACCTAAAAGTAATAACTTAATTTGCTATTTTAAAATAAATTTTTAAATAATTTTTGTAGGGTTTTTTCTGGTTGGTCCACGTGGACCAATCGGGAGGGTCTGAGAGTTGACCTCGGTCAACTCTCTGACCCCCCTGTTCCTTTGTCAGAACATGTTTTGACCCCACCTTCACGATTTTTTCGAGGCTCCATCTTGCACCATTTCGCGTAACACTCTTCTTGACTTTTCTTCCTTGGACATTTTTGATTCACGCCTAGGTGCATCCTCGGTCTTTGGATCAAGGCATCGCCCGCTGCACCTCATTTTTCCCGGCCCTTCGTCAACCATTCATATACCACCTTCGATTTTCGATTTGAGTTTTGAACCCCTTTTGCACCAGCTTCGCTCCCCCTTTCGTGCTCCATAGTGAGAGGAAGGTGACAACTTCCTCCTCCGAGCGTCAGGTCGGCCGAGAAAGCTTCGTGGCGGCTCCACCACCTCCGGTGAACACCCTCACCATTGAGGTTCTTCCTCAGGTGAACTCCACCTTTGAGGCTCTCTATTCCCTCTATTTCTCTCATTTATTTGCGTATTTTCTTCCTCGTAGTCGTAGGAATCGATTCACCACTTCTATTTCGCGTTTCATCCACCAAATCACCCAGTCGACCCTTCGCCGGAGCAAGCTCCGGCCATCCTCCATTTTCGCCTATCTCCGCCATTCCACCTCGCTGTGGGGTCGAGGTAGTTTGCCCTCGACCCCTTCACCTTCTTTTTGCAGGTCTCGTGCCACGAGGAGAGCCTGGGGCTCATTTTGCCGCTCGCCGAGGATCCTGGAGCTCCTCAGCTCCGTCGCCGCCTTGCGTGAGCTCCGTCGACGCCAGAGATTTTTGGAGTACCCAGCATCAAGAGGAGGACCCCAGGGAGCCACTGGACCAATTTTGGAGCTCGGAGAGTGACCGGAGGCCGCGAACAAGGACGGGGAAGGTCGCCTGACCCGACGTTCTTCCATGTTCTTCGTCCTAGCCTTTCAACCGTTCGATCAAGGGCTCGCTCCCAGGTGTACATCTACTGTCGGATCATCCAATGCCCCCATCGTTCGATCAGGCACCGGTGATCTAATCTCGGTCGTACTCGTGCGAAGCGTCATCGGCCGTTCTCGAGTTGACATGTGTATAAGTGAGGAACGCTAGCCGTTGGATCGCGCCGAGGCGTGGGTAATTTTTCCTAATACCCTCGCCATTTTTGTATTTAACTTTTGAGCCTTAAACTTTCATCTGCAACTTTAAAGTTATAATATTTGCATAGACACCCCCGTTCTTTTCATATTTACGAACAAGTCCCTGTCCACGTCACCTCACGTGACTCGTGCATGTGGGGTGGTGGACATTTTGCTGGGGACCCTTGAGGGTTTCATTATTTCATTTCAGTCCAGTAACTAGTTTGTAACATGTAATATTTTAGGAACATTTACATTTCAGCCCCTCATGTTCTGTTAGTTGTGTTTAGGTCCTCGCCAGATCACGTGACCCGTGCATGTGAACTTGGCGTTTTTGCAAGGATACCCTTCCGCTTTTGGCTATTTGTATTTGGTCTAGAAAAGTTTGTGTTGCGTTATATATTTTGTGGAAATATTGCACGTTGGCCCTGAATGTTTTGGAAATTTACATATATGCCCCTTCCAGTGTTGATTTTTATTCTTGTTTCCTTTATTTATTTCATGCATCTATAAAATCCTAAAAATACCATAGCTTCATGTTTTGTTGCTTTTTCATGCCATATTTTTTTTTGCATTTTTATTGCATTTTCATATTTATAAAATTCAAAAACATGTATTTTCTTTACTGTCTACATTAGAAAATACCTAAAAAATATTAAAACTCTTCGAAAAATTTCAAAAAAAAAAAATTACATTTCGTTTGTTTCTGTGTGTTTTAACTTCAGTCCAAAAATCACTAAAACATTCAAAGGAAACCCCTAAAAATAGCAAAACCCCATTAAAACTTCATAAAAATCTTAAAAATTCCAGAAAAATCCTAAAAATATAATTTTTATCTCTGAATTTTCTCTGTCTTATTATCTTTAATTTTAAAATTAATTTGAGGAATTTTGGACTCTGTTTAATATTTTTCATCCTTATTTTAGTTTCAGCCCTTTATTTTGTTCACTGTTTTTAATATGTTTGACTTTAAAAATACCAAAAATTAAGAAAAATATGAAAAAATCATAAAAACATTATAAAAATATAAAAAGCCCAAAAATATCTTATTTCCTGATTTTTGCTTATTATTTATATATATTATATCTCTCTTTTCTTTATTGTGTATCTACTTTATTATTTAAAAGAAAATATAAAAAAATATATAAAATATAAAAAGAAAATACGAAATCAGAAAGTTAAAAATCAAAATATAAAAATATAAAATTAAAAACAAAAAAATGAAAATTAAAAACCCACAAAAATAACACATTTGTAGACATTTGATCATATTCATTCTTGTGCATTGATTGCCCGATCTGTCCTGCTTGTTCCCTGTGTTTGACACTCTACACATACTTGCACCTATACATACTTTTGTTATAGAGTTATAATAAATTTTAACTCCGCACATTTACTTTCATTGCTTGATTTATATATTGTGGGTTAATTGTTGACTTGATACAGGTTTATCGAGGGTCGCCACAGCGACTGTGTCTCCGCCCTGTGTGAGACGCATTTAGACCTCGATACACATGTGTTAATTAAATGGTGCCGTTGCCGGGGAGCAAAAACGCATAGATCGGCTTTTTGCTTGATTGTGATTACTTGTCTATATTTTTGCCTTCATTATTTGCTCATTTATTTGATATCATTGTTTGACTTGTCTAATTACCCTCTCTTGTGGACTTTGTGCGAGGAACCGTGGATCGAGGGAGGTACTCTACCATAGGCGTCTACGCACCCACGTGAAGGCAGCAGGAGATTTCTGACCTAACATCAAAGGATGCAGGGAAGACTTGAGAAGACAACCATATTTTTGAGCATTTTTGTGTAGTATTTATTTTTTGTAATTTAAGTGAGAGAGAGACTCTATTATTGTAATAATACATGTACACCGAACTCTGGACACTTTCTCGTGTTTTCTTCGCATTTTTTATTTTGTTTCCCGATATTATTTCTCTTGTATGATTGAGCCCTTAGATTTAGGAGTTTCTTGACGTAGTATTAGGTCCAAACACATTAATCATCATTGCATGTACCTATAGTCTTGTTTCAACTTAGTCAAATTTCGAAAACTATTCTTCACGATAATAGCAGCTTCTCTTCCTAGGGCAATTTCATCGGTTGCATCTACATATAGTTTAGGTTTCAATTCTGCTAAGCATCCTTGCATGTAGAGTGCTGGAGGCAAGGTGAGCATTTACGCTTTAGCATTCATCATCGATTGTCGCTTGCATTGCTTTTCCGCTCCTCTACCTCTGATTTTGATCACCTAGGTGCTTAAAAGAATTGATTCCTCGTTAGGCACGTGCATTCTCATTAAAAATCCAAAAAAAGTGGTAATAAACAAAATTGGGACTGCTAACATTACTCGACCCTAAAATCGATCAAAAAGGAAAATATTGTCTTGGGGCGAGTAATCCCCTCATTGTCTTCGTTTACATTGCTCGTGCATACCCTAAGGACTAGTGCCCAAATCCTATCAAGCCTCCTAAGTGTCTGCGAAATTTTTGACTACTCACCTAACTCTAAAGCAGACAAGATAAAAAGATCGCATTTGCGATCTTCACATTGCGTAGAGTTGGCGAATTGGGGTTTGCTTTGTGTTTGAATATCCTTGGTGTGAGTTGGTTACATTTATCTTCTATCATTAGCAGTCACCTTCTCTTTCTTTCACTCTCTTCTATCCCACCCTCCCTCCCTTCATCACTCTCATTTCCCTTTCTTCATGATGGATCACATTTCACTTCAGCTGGATTTTGCGACTTCTTCATTTAATTTCCATCATTCTCGCCCACTCTCTTAGGAGGTCGGAACTCCGACCGATTTCCCATCTTCTCATTATTCACCTTTCCATACGGGACATGCTGTGAGTAACGCCCGAGGAGACCAAATTGACCAAATACGAGACCCGGGTGCTAACTTTGCTGAGATGAGAGTGCATTCCATAGGAGATCAAATGGGGAAGTTGCAAGCTTTAGATGACTTTAACCCTGAGATGATGGATGAGTACACCAAACAAGAAGTACACTCCGCTTCTACATTGAGCCCCTTCATTTTGGATTTAGAGTTCATTAATCTACTGCCAAAATTTTCAGGAGGAGTGTAGGAGGAACCATATATTCATATATTTGAGTTTGAAGATTTTTGTGAATCACGATCATATCTTGATATCACTTCTGAGGATCTGATGTTGATGACCTTCCCTTTCTCACTTCAGACTAGTGCTTTGAGATGGCATAGAGAGTTGGGAAGGAATATAGCTACGTGGGGAGATTTCCGATCATTATTTTTGTAGAGATTTTACCCCCAACATAGAGCTGATATGATGCAGTCTTGCATTCTTGATTTTTAGTTGACCCCCAGGATCCATTGAGAGATTTGTGGTTGAGGTTACTTGATCTTTTGAGGCGATTTCTGGATCATGGATTTTCGATGACTGACCTTGTCCATATTGCCATGAGGGGGATGACCGCAGAGCAGATTGCATATGTTATTACTTCGTGTGGTGGTTCACACCACCGTCCCGATCTGGATTTATTTGAGACCATCTTGGGATCACAATCAGCCATTCCATATATACGAGATGATTTATTCGGGACAACACATGAGGGAGAGATGACACCTGTTGCGTGTGTAACACATCATGCATATTCAGATAGCACACACCAGTTAGAGGATATGGATGCTACTACTTTTCATATGATGGATGTGTTGACTACTACTCTGAGTTCCCAGATTCGGACATTGGTTGAGGACCCATTGGATTTACAGTCAGGTTCTGAGCCAGTCCCACTATTTCACATAGAAGATTCTTGGATTCTAGATTTGTTAGGATCCCAAGAAATAGTGGTAGAAACCCACATCTCAACCATCCTTTGAATCATTTCAGTGTCCATGCTCAGTTGATTCAGTGTCTTTTCTTCAGAAGATTTTCTCGGATTCAGATATATAGTTTGATCCATCTCAGCAGAGGGGGCTTAAGGAGGGACCAATTTTTGATTTGAAAGACATAGATAGTCCTGTATTTGAACCTTGTATCCTCCCAATCGATGAGGTCAATATATTTTTGGAGGACTTGATATTTGGCAGCATCGATCCCCAGTTCATTGATGATTCGACATTACTCCCCGAGGGTTATCTGCGGGAGGATGCCACGGACCATACATACTCGGTCTCACTATCTGAGGGTGTATCCAATCTGTCGGATCACGAGACCGAGACTTCTGATCTTTCTGAGTTTGAATTCTCTCACCTCGAAGACCCTCGCGAGGATGAGCCGATCTTTGAGATATTCAATGATGATGTTGATCTTTCTCTATTTTACACATCGGATATTGGTTTTTGTACCGAGTCTCTTGATCTTGATCTTTCATACCTTTCTAAGACGGTGATTAACGTGGAGGATTCCATGACTGATCCTTCTATCTCCATGTTCGACTTCTTCAGCTCTGCCCCTCTATTCCATTCTGCTCTTGAGCCGATGCATTCTTTTGTGCTACCAGAACCCTATTTCATCTTCCCATATTTTTCCCCGGTAGCAGACACCCGCCTAATTGTCTACTTGGGTGTCTTTGTTTTCATTGTTGACCTCGTTGTTGCTCTCATACCGAGACTGCAATGACAATACGGCATTCGCCTGACAGATGTCATCCTGAACCTGGACAATGCATTATCCTAACCTTTGCGCCCAACTAGGGGCGTAAAACCTAACGCTTGTTGAGAGGCACCTCAACATTGTCCACTTTGTATCTCGTGTTTTTGTCTTGATTTGTTCCTTGTTTCTTCCTTTTTTGTCTGCCACCCCGTCTTCATCTAATGATTTTGCTACACTTAGGACACGCCTTGTCCTAAGTATAGGAGGGTGCACACACTGAGCTGTGATCTACTCTTTTCTTCTTTTATTCTTTTCCTTTTCTATCTTCTTTATTTATCAAAAAGGTGTCACCCCTTGTTGACAGTGTTCTATACATAGGACACACTTTGTCCTAAGTATATCGGGGTGTGTACCCCAAGTTCTTCGATTCTTTGATCCTCTCCATTGTCTCCTCTTCTTGTCTATACTTAGGGATATCTTACCCTAAGTATAGGAGGAGACGATCTGAGTACGATCTATTCATTCCCACCCTTGACCCTCCCTACTTTGTGTACAACCTGCTATACTTAGGATTATTTGATCCTAAGTATAGGGGGGACAGTCAACTTCTCATTCGTTCATCCATCTCTTATTCGTTTATTTATTAGACTTGTCTATACTCAGTACGCGTTATGTCTTCTCTTTTCTCTCCGATCTATGAGGACATAACTCAAGCTAAGTATAGGGGGTCGTATATACTGTGTATATATATTTTAGCCATAACTCGTACTTTCGTATTTTCTTAATAAATATGGCTAAAAATTCATTAAAAACCTTAAAAAAGATGTTTATAATTCCTCAAATTCTTTTTGTATTTAGTGATTAATAAATCAGGTGAAAATATTTTTTGCAAAATGTTTGAAAAATAGTTTGAAAATCTTTGTGAAAATCTTTTGAAAACTATTTGGAAAACGTTTTGTTACATATTTTCAACCTTTGTAAAAATGTTTTATTTGAAACTTTTATTTTCTTTGTGTGAAATAAAATATTTGGAAAACTATTTGCAAATGGTTTTAAAAATAGTTGCAAAAATATTTTGAAAAATATATCTATATTGTTTGAAAAACCTTTGCAAATGATTTTCAAATGTGTGTACATGTATGTAAAATTGTTTGTAAAACCTATTTTGGACTATCGTTTTCAAAAATTGTTGGAAAAACCTTTTCTAAATAAGTTTGAGGAATATATACATCACACCTAAAAATTCATTATATATATACTTATAAAATAGACCACTTACCCTTGAAAATCCTTAAAATCTACTTCTTGTAAATATAAGATGCATCCCTGTGTAAATATTTGTACCTAGTTTTTATCCAAAATCTTTTGTTTTCAAAAATCTAAAAAACATTTGTAAAACTAAAATCCAAAAACATTTGAAAAAATCTTTTTGAAAAATAAAAAAATGCATATGCACCATCCTTTTCAAAAATCCATAAAAAGTTCAAAATCTTTGAAAATTACATCATAAAAATATTTTCTGCATAGCATTTGCATAGCATTCGCATTTTTCGGATTGAGTTTGATAGTTGAACAAGTCTAAGTAAAATCCGAAGATTGGAGCTTGGTTGGACCTTAAAATCTACCTAATAACAGGAACCTTATAGGAACTGGAATTGAGGTACTTCAGGTCTAGATGACTTAATTCTTTGAGGACCGCGGGACTTGGTTCAATGGATTCTTGACTGCCTAAGTAGAGTATTTCGGAACACACGCATGACTCTTGTTGATAATGACCTAACTTGGACACCCATACCTTTCACATGGCTCAACTCAGTTGGAGTGGTGAGGGGATTGGATTTGCCGGTATGAGACGCACACAAGTGGAAACACTTGTCCTCTTCTAGGGAGGGAAGTGCATCCCAACCCGTCCAGTGATGAGGAATTCTAAAGACAGGAGAGTGTGGGTTGCGATAAAGCTTCAAAAGAGGGATAGTCTACTAGCTCAAGAGGAAAAACTCCTTATGTAAATGCTGCTGTTTATAGTATTTCAAAAAAAACTCTAAAAAAGTGGACAGGCCTGTACAAAATTAAAATACCGGCCGGAGTGTACATATGTTGTATAGTCAATAAGCAAGCTTGAGCACCAAAGTCATATCATGTGAGCCTGCAGCTGGATGACTTGACTACACTGGTCTTACATCCTAGGATAGGTAGCTACACTGGCTACCGTCCATTCTTCTCTTCACCCCCTCCTCTTGAGCTGGTTGCCACTTGAACTTAGAAGGGAATACCCCGCTCCTCGAGGAAGGAGTTATTGGATTGGGGAATCATTGGGTTGTCGTACTGGAGAAGTCAGTCTCTTTGTCATTCTAGTTGGGGAGAGCCACCATCACTTACACTATACGAGTCAGATTCATAGTCGTAAGGGTTTGCTTATGAGTTGAAATAGTTCTGACCTGGCTATTGAGGAGACTTGAGCAGAGTTTTGGGATTCTCGAAGGCTGTTGGATTTCAAATCCGGTTTAAGGTTCCGCCCGCACTAAAATTCCAAAGGTCCGACTTAAGCTACAAACTTTGATTTTGTGAAGACAAGTTTGACAATTAAGCTTATTCCATCTTTCTTCTTTTTCTTTTCTTTGTTTTTCTTTCTGCACTTATTGCAAAAGTGTTTGCTAGGGACTAGCAAAGGCAATTATAGGGGGATGATGAATCCACATTTCAACATCTTTATTATATCATTTTGGCCTTCAAAACCCTGGCAAATGCTTGTAAATACCCTTAATTCCCGCATTTTAGCATTCATGCATGTGTGTGTAAATAGTGTGTAAAATACTGTTTTAAAGCCAAAATTATAGAATAAAGAAAAGAAAAGAAAAAGAATAAACTATTGCAAATATTTTGTGACCCGAAACCCCGAGACCTAGGCATCTCGATGACTAGATCAACAAGGAATAAAGTAGGGGGATATAAGGGCTAAAATACAATAAAAAATCCCTTTTATTTTAATTCATTCTTTATTCATTTGGGGCCTATTTTTTATTCTACTTTTTATACTCCAAATAAAGAAACTTTGTACATGAAAGTTGTAGATAATTAAATATAGAAAAATACAAAATTGATTTCATACAAAAATATTGTACATGTAAAAAATTATGATATGAATAAGATTCCAAAATCCCAACTTCCCAGACCTGTATCTCTCAAATAAAACTCAAAATGTATCAAAATCACCGTTAATTGTATATAACTTTTTATAAGCTAATTAATGAAGGTGGTTTCGTATTTTGCCGAACTACGGTTTGAAAGCTGAGTTTTAGACCCCTATTGTATACTTGTACGGATTAAAATATTCATTTTATTCATTATTCTTTAATTATATAATTTTATATTTTTATAATTTTGTAAATATTATCTATAATATATATGTACATTAAAATCAGAATAAAACACTAAAGAAAACACAAAATTTAAATACCTGTATATATACATAGGTATAAAACCTGTAAAGATACTATATAATTAATACTTCTATTTTATTAATTGTACAAAATACATCATAAAAATGAAATAAAAATATATTGAAGTGTATAAAAATATTTTATAAATTTATAAAATGATAAATAAAAATAATAAAATTAAATACACAAAATAAAAATAAAATATTAAAATATATAGATATGTATACCTATATAGGCTAAAAAGGTAACTTGTATTTTTATACCTCAAAAAATAAATAAAAATCATAATAAAATAATTCATAAAATAATAAACATTTTTTATTTTATAATCTAGAAATAATAAATTTATTTGCTATTTTAAAATGAATTTTCAAATAATTTTTGCAGGGTTTTTCCTGGTTGGTCCACGGGGACCAGCTTGGAGGGTCTGAGAGTTGACCTCGGTCAACTCTCTGACCCGCCCCCTATTCCTTTGTCGGAACATGTTTTGACCCCGCCTTCGTGATTTTTCGAGGCTCCATCTTGCACCATTTCACGTAACACTCTTCTTGGATTTTCTTCCTTGGACATTGTTGATTCACGCCCAGGGGCATTCCCGGTCTTTTGATCAATGCATCGCCCGTTGCACCTCATTTTTCCCAGCCCTTCGTCAACCATTCATATAGCACCTTCGATTTTCGATTCGAGTTTTGAACCCCTTTTACACCAGCTTCGCTCCCCCTTTCGTGCTCCATAGTGAGAGGAAGGTGACAACTTCCTCCTCCGCACGTCAGGTCGGTCAAGCAAGCTTCGAAGCTGCTCCACCACCTCCGGCGAACACCCTCGCCATCGAGGTTCTTCCTTAGGTGAACTCCACCTTCGAGGCTCTCTATTCCCTCTATTTCTCTCATTTTATTTGCGTATTTTCTTCCCCGTAGTCGTAGGAATCGATTCACTACTTCTGTTTCGTGTTTCGTCCGCCAAATTACCCAGTCGTCCCTTCACCGGAGCAAGCTCCGGACATCCTCTATTTTCGCCTATCTTCGTCGTTCCACCTCGCTGCGGGGTCGAGGCAGTTTGCCCTTGACCCCTTCACCTTCTTTTTGCAGGTCTCATGCCACGAGGAGAGCCTAGGGCTCATTTTGCCGCTCGCCGAGGATCCTGGAGCTCCTCAGCTCCGCCGTCGCCTTGCATGAGCTCCGGTCGACGCCGGAGATTTTTGGAGTACCCAGCATCAAGAGGAGGACCCCAGGGAGCAACCGGACCAATTTTGGAGCTCGAAGAGAGACAGGAGGCCGCGAATAAGGGCGGGGAAGGTCGCCTGATCCGGCGTTCTTCCCTGTTCTTCATCCTATCCTTTCAGCTGTTCGATCAAGGGATCGCTCCCAGGTGTACAGCTATCGTTGGATCATCCAGCGCCCCCACTGTTCGATCAGGCGTTGGTGATCTAATCTCAGCCGTCCTCACGCGAAGCGTCATCGGTCGTTCTCGAGCTGACATGTGTATAAGTGAGGAACGCCAGCCATTGGATCACGCCCAGGCATGGGTAATTTTTCCTAATACCATCGCCATTTTTGTATTTAACTTTTGAGCCTTAAACTTTCATCTGCAACTTTAAAGTTTTGTAATATTTGCATAGACACCACCATACTTTTTATATCTGCGAACTTGTCCCTGTCCACGTCACCTCACGTGACTCATGCACGTGGGGTGGTGGACATTTTGTAGGGGACCCCCTGTGGGTTTTGTTATTTTATTTCAGTCTAGTAACTAGTTTGTAACGTGTAATATTTTTGAACATTTACATTTCAGCCCTTTAGATTTTGTTAATTGCATTTTGGTCCTCGCTAGATCACGTGACCCGTGCACATGGACTTGGCATTTTTGTAAGGATACCCTTCTGGTTTTGGCTATTTGTATTTGGCTCGAAAAATTTTGTATTACGTTTTATATTTTGTAGAAATATTGCACGTTGGCCCTGAATGTTTTGGATATTTACATATATGCCCCTGCTAGTGTTGATTTTTCTTTTTGTTTCCTTTATTTATTTCATGCATCTATAAAATCCTAAAAAATTCCCAAAAATAGAATAGCTTCCTATTTTGTTGATTTTTCATGCCATATTTTTATTTTGCATTTTTATTGCATTTTTATATTTATAAAAATTCAAAAACATGCATTTTCTTTACTGTCTGCATTAGAAAATACCTAAAAAATATAAAAACTCTTCGAAAAATTCCAAAAAAAATCACATTTTGTTTGTTTCTGTGTGTTTTAACTTCAATACATAAATAACTAAAAATTCAAAGGAAAACCCCTAAAATAGCAAAACCCCCTGAAAACTTCATAAAAATCTTAAAAATTTCAGAAAAATATTAAAAATATAACTTTTGTCTCTGAATTTTCTCTGTTTTATTGTCTTTAATTTAAAACTATTTTGAGGAATTTTTGACTCTGTTTAATATTTTTCATCCTCAATTTAGTTTTAGCCCTTTATTTTGTTTACGATTTTCAGTATTTTTGGCTTTAAAAATACCAAAAAATTAATAAAAATATGGGAAAATCACAAAAACATTATAAAAATATAAAAGCCAAAAAATATATTATTTCCTATTTTTTTCTTATTTTTACTTATTTTTCTATATATATATTATATATCTCTCTTTTCTTTATTGTGTATCTACTTTATTATTTAAAATAAAATATAAAAAAATATATAAAACATAAAAAAATACAAAATTAGAAAATTAAAAATCAAAATATAAAAATATAAAATTAAAAACAAATAAAAATAAAAATAAAAAACCCACAAAAATAGCACATTTGTAGACATTTGATCACATTCATTCTTGTGCATTGATTGCCCGATCTATCCTGCTTGTTCCACGTGTTCGACACTCTACACATACTTGTACCTATACACACTTTTGTTGTAGAGTTATAATAAATTTTAACTCCGCACATTTACTTTCATTGCTTGATTTACATGTTGTGGGTTAATTGTTGAATTGATAAGGGTTTATCGAGGGTCGCCACAATGATTGTGTCTCCGTCCTATATGAGACGCATTTAGACCCCGATACATCCGTGTCAATCACTTGGCCAAAGCAAGAGAAAGAAAGACCAAAGACCTTTCTCAAGTGAGATGCATTAAGGATGATGAAGGTCACGTGCTTGTTACTCAAAAGGATATAAAGACTAGATGGGAGCAGTACTTCCATAAACTTTTCATTGGGGAAGGAAATAAAGAGATCACTTTCGGTGATCTAGCTAGTAGTGAAAGTTACTTGAATCGTGCAAGCTATAAACAGATACAAAGAAAGGAAGTAGAGGAGGCTTTGAAGGTTATGAGACCTGAGAAAGGTGTAGGACCGGATGACATCCCTGTAGAAGTATGGAAAGTTTTAGGTGAGCGCGGTTTGACTTGGCTTACGAATCTATTCAATGTTATTTGGTGAAGCAGGAAAATGCCTGATGATTGGAGGAGGAGTATCGTGGTGCCTCTTTATAAGAATAAAAGAGACATTCAAAATTTTTCAAATTATAGAGGTATCAAGCTGATGAGTCACACTATGAAAATTGGGAGCGTGTGATCAAGAGAAGGTAGAGGCAAGTTTCCAACGTCAAAGAAAACCAATTCGGATTCATGCCAGCTCGCTCAACTATTGAAGCCATCTATTTGCTTAGGAGAACAATGGAGATTTATAGAGCTAAAAGGAAGAACCTCCATATGATCTTTATTGATTTGGAGAAGGCTTATGATCCTGTCCCACGAGAGATATTGTGGAGAGTTTTGGAGAAGAGACAAGTGCATGTCCTATACATTAACCTCATAAAGGACATGTATGATAGGGCTTTATCTTGTGTAAGGACCCCGTCTAGGAAGACTGGCTATTTTGACATCAACATTGGTTTACATCAAGGTTCAACTTTGAGTCCATTTCTTTTTACTTTGGTTATGGACGAGTTGACAAGTCACATTCAGGATGAGTTACCTTGGTGTATGTTATTTGCTGATGATATTGCATTGATTGACGAGACTAAAGATGTAGTAAATGAGATACTTGAGTTCTGTAGACATGAGTTGGAGAGTAAAGGATTACGTATAAGTAGGACTAAGACAGAATATATGGAGTGCACCTTTGATGGAAGCATTGGTGAAGGAATTGAGGTGAAGATTGGTGATGATAACATTCGGAAGAGAGATTCTTTTAGATATCTGGGATCTATTTTGCAATATGATGGGGAAATTGATGGGATGTTACTAATAGAATAAATGCAGGTTGGCTAAAGTGGAGAGGAGCCTCTGCTGTTCTCTGTGATAAGAAAATTCCTTTAAAAATTAAAGAAAGTTTTACAAAGCAGCCATGAGACCTGCTATGCTCTATGGATCTGAATGTTGGCTTGTGAACCATAGACATGTACAGAGAATGGATGTAGCATAAATGAAAATGTTAAGGTGGATGTGTGGACACACACACACACACGTAAAGATTGGATTTGGAATGATGTAATCAAAAAGAAAGTTGGTGTTGCTCCGATCGAGGATAAGATGCGAGAAAACCGCTTAAGATGGTTTGATCATTTGCAAAGAAGATCAGCTGATGCACCAGTTAGGAAATACGAGTGTTGGGATGTTGAGCCGGTTAAGAGAGAGTGGGGACGACCCAAGAAGTGTTGGAAAGAGACCATACGAAGGGATCTTTGTTTTGTGGATATAAGCCTGGGATTGACCCAAGATAGATCTGAATGGAGGCGAAGAATCCATGTAGCTGACCCTACGTAATTGTGGGAAAAGACTTTGTTGTTGTTGTTGTAAATATTTTATGTAATTTATATAAAATACAAATAAAAAGAACAAAAATTGAAAAAAAAAATAAAAATAAAATAATTATTTTGATACTGTAGGCATAGTGTACCTATATTATACATAAGCCCATTTATTTAACCCATTGATTAATTCATAAAAATAAAATAAAAATATATTTAAAATCCATTGAGTATTCTATAAACTAATAAAATATACACTAATGTATATTTTGTAAAAATAGAATAATTAAAAATATGTATATTGTATATATCAAAAAAATATTTAATTTAATAAAATCATCAAAAAACTATTTATTTATAAACATTTGTTTTTTTGAAAACTTTTTTATTTAAAATCATTCACTATTTATTTTATATTTATTTTCATTTACTTTCTTCTATTTTGTCTTATAACGCTTGTCCTTATTCAGACCGTGCTCCTATTGGCTGGACCTTAGTCCGTTGACCTGGGTCAACTACCTCATCTGACCTAAATAACCTGAATAAAGTCTGACTCTTTTTCTTCTCATATATTCTACATCCGATTACTTGATCCTACTCGATCTAATCATCTACCCAAATAATCTCCATACATCAATTACCCACGCTCGATTATCTTTTCACTCAATAATGCCTCGGTTCCCATGCTTTCGATTTTGAAATTCACCCATTTCCCAGCTCTATAAATAACGCCTCCAGTTCCGTCGCCCATTTTGATTCGTTTTTTAATTCATTTTCACCCTGAGCTTGAGTCATGTGAGTGTCATCGGTGAAAGGGGCATCATCTCCAAAAATAGGAGCACGTGAGGAGGCAGTAGGAGCGAGATCCACCACGCCACCAGAGTTATCTGACGAGCCAAGTTTCTTTGACCATTCGCAATTGCATCGAGGAAAAAACCCTCCACCTTCCACTGTAGGTAATCGTAGGTTAGATTTCTTTCATTTCCATATTTAGTTTCATCTTATTTTCATCGATTTCCATTTAGATCAATAGGTTCCAGTTCCACCTCCGATCAACCTGATCGGAGGTCCTCTTCTGTGAGAACACATGATCCAATCATCACGTCTCTATAATCTGCCTTCTCCTTGCCTTCTCGTGCCATCTGATCATTAGATCTGTCAGAGATATGAGATTTTAATCTCATTCTATCACCTTCTCAGACATCGACCCAATCACCCCCCATTTGTTGTTGTTGTTGCTTAATAACATCGACCGAAGCTCTGCCTTCAAGCTACAACACAGGCTGTCGGTGATAACGAGAAGCCACCCATCGAGCGATGACCTCTACCCCTTCCTGCTGAGATTCAAGGGATCCCCATCCCTTGTCGCAGCTATTCCATCAATTGCTCGAACTCCGCTTGTCACCGTGTTTAGCAATAATCAGAGAAGCTCTGACAAGCTTCTCCAGCCTAGGCACCTCATTCACCTGGCTCATTCCGACCTCCAGCCATCTTCTTCCATGTAGTTACCGTATTCTTCTCGTTCTACCTTTTATATTTCAATTCTTTGTTCTATTCTATGCATTTCCCCCAAATCAGCCATTCCCAACAATCAAACCATCAACAATTGATCCACATATTCTTCTCCTACATATCTCCTACCCTTGAATCACATCGACCCTTGCACATGGATGAGAACCTAGGACTTACACCCTTCTCCATATACTTTAGGTCCCCACTCCATCCCCTTCTCTCCAATCAAATTTGCAGGACCCCTTCTCCTATTCAAGCCCCATCGGAACCATCCATTATCCTTGGACCTCTTCCATACCACTCCACATCCATCGTTGGGCTTTAGCTTGAGCCCTACGAGCTCCGTTGTAGGTGCAACCATTCCATACAGAGCCACATCTCCCTCGATATGGAGTAGCATCATTAGCGCAAGGAGGAGAAGACCCTGAATCGTATGCCCCTTCGTGGCTTGGTTGTGTGTCAGTTGAGTCCACAGCACCTCAAAGAAATAGAATATAGAGAAAAGTAGACAATGCAATGAACAATGTAAAAACATGCTAAGTAGACTACTCTATGCTCTACAAATCGATGCTCCTCGACAACGACACCATTTGTTGATATGTTTTTATCATGGTACCAAAGTACGATTACAAGCAGTGTCCGACAAATCGGATCCGACAATGATTGTATCAATTACTTTCTCAGCACATTGTACTCAAATCAAGCGAATCAACAACAATAAACCCGCAATGGTAATGAACTAATGTAAATGAGTGAGCTAAAATTTATTATAAACTCTACAAAATATGTATAGTGACAAGTATTAAAGATCGAACCACAGAGAGCATGCAGAGTAGAGAAATAATGAATATGCTACTTGGGAAATTTTTATCGATGTTTGATTTTTAAATATTTTTGTGATTCTTAATATTTATACACACACACACACACACACACACACATATATATATTATTTGTAGTTTTGCAAATTTCTACGTTTTGATTTTAAATAAATAATATATAGTAATATAATGTTAATTAAATATATATAAGTATATAAGTAGTATATAAAAAAGAGTTATTTTTTGAATTTTTAAAATATGATAAATAAAATCAAAATTGCCAAAACAAAATATTTTTGGGTTTTATATTTTTCCTCTATTTTTTTGGCAATTTTTAGGTAATTTTTTAGGATTGTTATGTATTTTTAAATAAGAGAATACACAAAATAAAACAAATAAAATTCCATGAATTGAAATGGACTTAATAAATATCCACCACTTTTGATTGGGCCCAAAATCAATTTTCTAGATAGTACAAAGAAAAATCAGTAACTTAAAACATATTTGTGTGATTTTTTTGAAGATTTTATAGAATTATTATGTAATTTTCTATTTTTTTACAATTTTTAGTACTTTTACTTAATCTTTTTCAAAACTACTTGTAGAACAGATAAAATATAAATAAATAAGCCTACCGGATTTTATTGGAATTTTTCAACACATTTATTATTTTTTATGGATTTTTAAATGCTAAAAAGGAGAAAATGCAATATTATGAATTTTTATAAATAGGAAAATAATTTTAATTACCTTAAAAATAATATATATGATAAAATAAGGTTGCACACATTTATGATAATTATCTTATAATTTTTAGATGCAAAATGGTATTTTAAGCAATTAAAATACATGGCCAAAATTAAATTAGCAATATGGTGATCTATTTGCAATTTCTAAGAAGTTTTAGAGCATTTAAATACACAATCACAAAATCCAAGGGCATCCATGCAATATTCTTGCATTTAAATACGATATCTGCATGGCATGGGTATAAATGCAAATAGCAGAAAGGATAGGTCCAAGTATGAAATTTGTCCAATAAATTTTTGTACTGATAGTCAAAGTTTGAGGACCAAATCAAAATAACACAACCCTAAGGAAATCCAACGCAAAATATCCTATCAACTCACGCGCACAGGCACGTGAACTGACATGACATTGGGTTAAAGTGCAAATAAATAAAAGCATATGGTCCAAAGTGCAAATATTACAAAAATATTAGAACTGCTAATGAAAGTTTAAATACTAAATATTAAAAACAAAAAGGCGCATGGTGAAGGATGCAAAATAACCCTACATGTGCGTAAATGGGTGGCTCAGATCACTTCACTAATCCACGTAGTGCGCTGGCACCAGTGGATGGCACTTCACGGGTGGATGGCTGAGATTAGATGTTAGCAAAGATATAGTGGCTGTGAAGCGCTCGATCTTACGACTGCTGCTATGCCTGTAGATTATTCTTCATCCAATGGCTCCGAGATGATATAGAAGAACAACTTAAGAACAACTAAACGTTGATCTTTGATCGAGCCTCCTACGCGATCTTGATGCCCTCCCTTACTGCTGAGATGATCTCCGTAGGCACTATTGAGATTCCGCAGTGGATAGATGCCTCGAAAAGGTCCATACCACAACGATGGAGGTATTGAGTGTCATGACACCTAGGTGACCCACATGACTTAATTCTGGGCTCTAGAAGGAGTCTGTGAGCTCTTTGACATGTGCAAAATGGTCAAGGGTCGAGGGTGATGCACCTCGACCTGTTTTGGGTGCAAAAATGACGGGGAAGTGGCTGGCGGAGGTGCTCTAGCGTGCGGAGGAGGAGCAACACCCGGTTCCCAGATCTGTGCAAGATATGGATTGGTCGATGACTTGAATCGATAGAAGGCATTAAGGCGAAGATGTGAGGGAGGTCAAGGCGTCGTATAACGGTCAGAAATGGTGGAAATAATGGCCGGATCCTAGAACTTTGATGAGAATGATTTTGGATTTTAAACTATGCTAAACAGAATCAAATAAAATAAAAGATGAAACTATGGTACTGACTATCCTAGGAATCGAAAGAACTATAGATAAAGGGCTCACTTGACCGATAACTGTTGGCAGTAGAACCTCACAGAGGAGCTCCAACGATGGTCTGACTCGCGTCTACCTTCCTTCTCTATGCCACAGATCGATTGGGGAGTGCCTCCTATCACTAGGGCTCATACTCTAGGTCAGATCTTGGGGTTACGACGTGTTTGAACTGATTGAATTCTAAAAAATTCTAGAGAAGAAGATAATACAAGTTGATTGGAGACGCCTCTTCATCTAAGTTTGCGCTCGACTCGAGGATTGGCCAAGAGAACTCTTTGATTCACGTGAAGGCTGACTCTCTAGCGAGAAGATTTCATGAAGGAGTCTAGGGCAAATAAGATCTAGAATGATCAGAAGAAATTGGCAAAGAAGAGGAAATGTCACGCTTGGGACCGGTCCGAAGGAGGGGCAGGTAGTTGACTAGGATCAACCAACGACGCCTCTTGTTGGTCCACGTGGACCAAGTCAGGATAAAATAGAGCTGAAAATAGAAATAAACCTAAAATAAATAATAAATAATTTTATTAAATAAATCTAAAAAATGAACGTTGTTTCTTATTTTCTGTACTATTTTCGGTGATTTTTATTTATTTATATCGATGTATTTATTAGATGTTAATTTTTACAAGTATAATTATATGTACATACCTATATTTCGAGTATTTTATTTTAATTATGTATTTTAAATTTTTATTATCTAATGTACATATTTTATATATTTAAAATATAATTAAATACATTTTTCACATTTTTATTTTATTTTTCTAATTTTATTTGTATACCGCAGTAAAAAGATGTATATACATTATAGGTATAATATACCTATATATTTTAATACATTTTTTATTTTAAGTAAATTTAAGGGTCTTATTTTATATTTGTAATAATTTTTAAATAATATTAACAATTATTTAAAAATATAAGAAAGGTAAATGTATAAAAAATAAATTATATGAACAAAATATACATATATATAGTACAATGGGACCCCAGAAAGCTCGCTTTTGTATCTTAACTCTTTTTTCATGAAACCACCTTCGTTAGATAAATAATTTAATCTATAAAACAATGAAGGTGAGTTTTATAAATTCTGAGTTCATATGGAGAAGATATTGATTTGTGAAGTTATGTTTACATCTTTTTCATTAGTGTGTCCCAGTTACACTATGCATTATTTTTGTGTGCAATTATTTTTGCATTTTCCTATAAATTAATGTGTACAAGTTTTATATTGAAAATATTTTATTGAGGAGTGTAATTAATGTAAGTTTAGGATATTGAGCACCTAGGGTTTCTAGGTATCTGTGTCATTTTGTCTCTGTACTACTTTGCCCTTATCTCCCCCTACTTTTTCCTTGTCGACCAAGTCAATATTGACTTAGTCAGGGGGTTATGAGTTAGTAAGTAATTACAACACCTCCTTTATTTTATTTTATTTTATTTTCTTTATTCATTTATTTTGTATTTAAATACATGTATTTATGCACTATTAACAAATAATAGTTAGTGTGTTAATTTGTACAAGTTAAGTATATTTACATGTATTTATCTTAGCATTTCAAGATAAAATAAAGGAATACAGGTGAATAAATGGGTATTCATTACCTGCCAAGGAAATATATGAAGCCCCGCTCGCATCTCGTATGGAGTTTCCTTCCCCAACAGAATGTAGCTGTTGTTCGATCTTGATCGAGTGGTAGCCGTAACATCAAAGTCCCAAATATTCATTTCATCCATTTGATGACCTGAAGCCATCGCCTTCCTTCCCTTCGAAGCCTCTATCCAAGCCTCGAGCTTCATCCTATCCAAAGCTACTATCCTTCCCCATGTGGAGCGTGGGCTCCAAAGCATCGCCAACCCTCAGCACCATGCGCGCATCTCACATGGGGCTCGATCAATTTGGGGATACACCCCTACAACTTCCTGGATCCGCAATAAAGTCCCTACCATCATGTGCGCAACATGCACCCCTCTGAATATTTTGCATAAATACACCACCATGTATTGGTAATTTTCATTTAGCCTTATCAACATTTGTTAAGAGAATTTAATTTTGTAATTTACATATTGGACCTCTCTGTTCAAGCATTATTTTAGACCCTTATTTCTCATCTATTTTTAATTATAAAAATTACCCATTGAAGTTCAATTAGTTATCTTCATTTTGGACATATATTTGTATTTTTAAAAATGATGATTGATTTATTATAATTATTTAGGTGCAAATATCAATATTTTGTCCATATGTGCTTGAGTAATTAATAATAGATCAATATCTATTCTGAAAATTCTGATAAAATCACATTAGTTTAATATAATTGAGTTCTTTAATATGCCCCAAATTCATTACATTTGCATGCATTTTTCTTTTGAAATAAGTTAATAAGTGATTATAGCAGTCAAAGTTTATATATCTATGAACATAGTATTTTTGGGATTTAAGATTTTCATGGATACCCATTAATTAGATACAACTAGGATAATTTTATTTCTAGAATGGTGTTGCCAATTATTAAAATTCATTATTACAAATCACACTGTCTGCATTGTTTAATTCATTAAAAATTCAAATCGCATAAGAAAAATACCAAAAATTCACAAGAGCTTAAATTTACATTCCTTCAGAATTTGGATAAATTTCATAATTTTTGGACTTGATTTAATTGCAAATTTGTGAAAGCACCCCTGAGCTTTGCTGCAATTGTATTTCAATTTCCTTACATTTAAAAATTCACAAAAGGAATACTCTTTTTGAAATCGTGCACTAAATGATCTGAAAATTAATCTTAAGTTGATAGTTGCCTCCTTGAGTTCGACCTTGGTCTTGTTCAAGTAAAAATAAAATTGACGGCTCGTACATTAATTGAATATTAATCAAATTAAGCGGTTTTTGATCAATCCGTAATTATCCAACTGCAACATGTAATTTGACTTAATTAACTAGGGCTATTCAAGATTTTTCAATAGTGTACCCTTACATTGAATTCCTCAGGTTCTCAGAAGTAATTGCAACAATGAGTGGTTTGGAGCTACTTCTTTTTGGGTGTAGCTATAGTTCTTTCGTGGTACATTACTTGTTGTAGCTTTCACTATTCTTTACTTGTAGCATTATTGAGAGACATGATATGTACAACGTGTGTATGGACACACTTTTTGTTACATACATGTAATATTTTGTGGACATGTAATTTAATTTATTAATTGGCATTACATGGAATGGAAATGCAAATGAAACTTTAAATTACGATCTTTTACGTAAATTTGCTCCTGCTTATATTGTATTACATATTTTAAATGTTGAAATGTATGTACGTGGAATCAGTTTGTCAAGTACCCGGATCCTAGGGGGACAGTCCTCACAATGCACTTGTAAATAATTTACATAACTTAGCATTTCATTTGACATTCATATTCACTTATAAATATTCATCAAACTTCACTCATTTTTAATTAATTCACATAACTCTAATTTATTATTACCAACTCTATTGTGTACATATTACTAATATTAATCAATGAAAAATTCTAAAAAAACTAGTATATATGAGAAATAAACCCAAACCCTAATTCCAGGATTATCTATAAATCAAAATTAAATTCAAAAGGATCAGAGTCCATATATGAAAGTTGGATTATGGGACCGAATTGCGTATTGTACATATTTACAAATTTTGACTTCTTATTTCTTGCACATATTTAATCTTTTTGATTCATTTCTTTTCAATTTATTTAATTCATCTCATGGTTTAAATAATTTTATAAAAATAAAAATCTAAAATCAGAAAAGACGTAAAAAAGATAGGTCTGACTTTGTACATCCAACCTAATTCACATGTATAGTTCATATTCTCAATTTATTTATGTTATTTCTTAATTTATAAAAAATCCAAAAAATGCATTTGTATCCATTTCATTATTTTACGTCATATTTGATTTTTGCATGCATGACTCATTTACAAAAAAAACAAATAAAAATTACAGAAGACCAAAAATCGATATTTTTTATTACATAAAATATCAACAAAAGTCATATCTTTCATATTTGACTTCATTTGCATTTGACTGCTTAATGAACATTGTGGAATGCATTTAGATTAATAATTTTTATTTTGGGTATTTCTGCATTTGGATTTATTTGCTATTTTTTATCTATTTTTCTTCATTTTCCTTGCTTGGTCAATGGTCAAATGCTGGACACATGGAATCTCCTCATTGGTCCACCTCACATCCGCACTCAAACCTCAACATCTGAGTCAACACTCCCACCTCTAGCTCCCTTGCTACTCCTAATACCCAAACCCATCATCTCCAACCTCTTTCCCGATCCTATCATGTTCTAACCACCATAGCCATCATCCTCTACGTGTTTGCAACGAATTGAAACCCCATATTCCTACTTCTTCTCCAAATCCAAACCCAACAGTCATGGCCTTTGAAACCTCTAACCACCATGGAGAAACCATCCCTTATCCCATTCTCTATGCACATGAAACTGCCTGAACCCTATCATATCACTTGATCCTAACCTTTATCACTCAACCAAATCCAACAAAGAAATTCATCATCAAACCCAACCTCACCTTATCCTCTTCGTGGAAATTCTTTCACCTGCAACAAACTGGAAACCCAATTCAAAAACCACCTTATCATCAGCCATACCCGACCCTATCTCCTATGAAAACACTTGTGGACACTCATTCTCATGGACGGAGCCAAGATGGTAATTAGGAGGGGGCACAAAGTAGATATAAGATTGCATTTATCAATGTAATGAAATTAACTAACAACTGATGTAATGAAATTATTTAACATATATAAAATTTACAAATAAATGATTGTACTCTTTTTTAAATCATAAAAATAATTGTGTTCTTTCTGAAATTACCTTGTTAGAGTTATCCTCGATGGGATTTCATATTTAAAATTATTGAATAATTTCTTCATTGTTGACATTTGTGAACATATCTTTTTCAATATAAGTAATCAAGTTATCATTCAGCCATTGATCCCCGATCTTATTCCGAAGGTGATTTTTGATGTGTTTCATTGTCAAAAATGTTCTTTCTATTATGGCAGTTGTGACTTGTAGAACAAGTGCCAATTTAATTAGTTTATAAACCAAAGGATATATCGTGTCCTTTTTCCTCTCAACCAATAGTTGTGGAAGTTCTATGATTCCTTTTAGCTTGAAAAAATCTTCATCAGAAGTCAAATCCAAAAAATACGTTTCAAGTTGATTATCTAACTCCACGATGTCAACATATGAAAAATCATTTTTATATAATGTGGCCATTTGAACTAACTTCTCTTTATTGAAGGAGGAAAATGGCTGTGATGGATTAATACATGCTACACACACAAGCAAATCAGTTGTCCTTTCTGTAAAATGACAATTCAGTTCTTGAAGTTGTGAGTCGATGTCCCTATAGAATATTTCAACCTGATAATAGTGCAAATTAGTCATGTTATGGGTTCTGCGTCAAGGCCTTCCATGAGACATCCAAGGTTTGCCCATCTCAGGAAAATCATTATTTTGCTTTCTGCAAAAGCAAATTACATTTGCGAGTAACAAGTCCCATCCATTATCTCTTAAAAGTTGCAATCTATGTGTAGAAATCTTGACCAAAGTCATGCCATTTACAATATCCTGCTCTTTTCATTGTAGTGACTGTGATAATTCAGATGTAATACCCAAAGCAAGTTTCATAAGATAACAACTGAATATAAAATCAAATGATTGTATGGAATCTAAGAAGATGCTTCAGCTCTTTGTTCACAATTTGAACCATCTTGCACAATAATATCAAGAACATCTACTATTGATGCAAACATCAAAATGATGCTAATTAGAGAATTGTAATGTGATCCCCATCGAGTATCACCAGGGCGTGACATTGTTGATTTAAACCTTTACCAGTTGAAACTTCACCAATTCCAATAGCTTTAACAATCTGAAGAGCATGATTTTCTCTTCACTGATCACGACATTTACACGAAGCTCCAACAATATTCAACATACACATAATAGTATTAAATAATAATGCAACTTGAACATTGTTTTTACAACTGCTACTAAAGCTAATTGAAGCTGATGTGCAAAACAATGCACATAATATGCTGAGTTGTTTTCTTTTTGAATCAATGGTCAAAGTCCATTAAATTCTCCCCTCATATCGCTCGTACCATCATAACCTTGCCCTCACAATTTTGCAAAATTTAATCCATGTAATGAAAATAAAGCTTCAAGTGAGCCTTTTAATGAGTAAGATGTAGTATCAAGAACATGGATTATAGATAGGAATCTCTCGACAACACATCCTTTCTTGTTCACTTAGCGTAGAACATCAATCATTTGTTCTTTAACTAATATATCTCTATATTCATCAACTAAAATTGAAAACAGTTCATTCTTAAGTTCCATAATGATGTTTTTAGTTGTTAATGTTGCAACCGCATTAACAATATCCTTTTCGATTTCTGGTACAATTAATTTTAGATTCTCTAGAGCATTTTCTAATAAAACATCTCCAATCTCCTTATTATGATATGCAAGGAATCTCAACAATTCAAGGAAATTACCCTCATTAATTGAGATATTTGATTCATCATTTCCTATGAAAGCCAAACCTTGTCTTGAAAGAAATCTAGCACAGTCTATTGTTGCATTCAAACGAATTCGATAATCATTCTTCATCTGCATAGTATATTTGTCTAATAAATTACGTATAGTTCGATTCTGATTCATCAAAGCAATGTAATTTTGTTTCAATTTATTGTGAGTGTTGTTTGGACCACTAACATGTTCATCAAATTTCTCCTCCTTCCAATTTCTAAAGCCTTTTGTGATAAAATTTTCTCCTCTACTTTTAACATCATTTTCTGATCTACATAAATACAATAAAGATAATGTGCAACATCTTTTGATATGTTGTACTCTAGCCATGTGTACTCAATAAACCTGGCTTGGTTAAATCGTCTTAATCTATTTCCGATCATTCTTTGTGGAAAATTGTGACTTTGAGGTTGACACAGGCCTTTTTGAATATAAGCTCTCCTAATGTGATCTTGATCATTAGGATCATAAGAAGATATCTTTGGTCTCCATCCAAGATCTGCCACAAGATATGTAGTAACTTCTAAACATACATATTTGCTACTTGATTCAACTTCCTTATCTTTTCTACTTTGGGAAATAGATGAATATGCACCTCCTACTCGTTTGAATCATTTTTCCATTCTATATGTAAAAAGTAAAATTTGTCAACAACTCAGCTTATAAGTAAATTTACTTGCAAAACATAATGCTTATAATTTGCATGTGAATAATCATTAAATTATAAAATGATTATTTAACATAACAAATAATTATTCATTCTTTTCTACTAACATTTATACAGAAAAATCGAATAAGAACATATAGGTTGTCTGATATCTTATAAAAAAGAATCTAGATGCATAAACTTATATGATACAATTATTCAATCAAGTTTGTTATATAAAAAGTTGCTATCAACATTAGTCTTTTTATAATAGTAAAAATACATTAAAAATAATAAAATCAATTAATATTGTTAATAGAAAAATTATATAAGATAAAATATATCTATCCTCCTTCGACTTTGAATCTTGATAACTGTAAAATTTCATCCAATTTGATCTAACACGTGCATGTGAGGGACAAGCGAACAAGAGGAATAATTTAAGAGAGAAAAGTCTAGAGAGTGGTTGAGAGAGAGAAAGAGAGCGCACGAGAGAGAATAAAGCAGTTTGGAGAGAGAGAGAGAGTTGAGAGAGAGAGGTGCTGGAGAGAGGATAAAGAGGGGGGAGAGAGGGGTACGAGAGAGAGAAAGGGTGAGAAAGAGTGGGAGAGAGGGGGTACGAGAGAGAGAGAGAGAGGGTGCAAGAGAGAGTAGGAGAGAGAGAGGGTGCTTGAGAGGGGGAGAGAGAGGGGTACGAGAGAGAGGGATACGAACGAGAGAGTAGGATACAGGGAGAGAGAGGGTGCGAGAGAGAGCGGAGAGAGAAGTTAGGGATGAGAGAGAGAAGTTAGGGAGAGATTGTAGAGAGAGACTGCACTAAACATAGTAGAACATTTTTTGCAAAAATTGAGGGGGGGGGCACTTGCCCCTCTTCCCCCCCTCTATCCGTTCTTGCTTCCCCTTCTTCCCCACGACATCTCCCATTGCTTTTCTCTAATTCTATTGCCCGCATTACTGGAGAACCATCGCCACACCTTCTTCTTTGTGCATAACGATCAAACCGATCCTAGTAGGCTCAAGTCACAGGTTTTATTGCAGGTACTTCCTCATCGACAGAGACCCATATGAGTACGGGCCTTCCCAGTCAGCAATTTGGATAATTGGAGAACAATAGAGGAAGAGGGACCCACTCTAGCCTCACCGAAGGCGACCTGTGTCAACCATTAGAGCCATCTAGGGCTCTCATATTCTAGATTCATTTGGAGGAGAAGGAGTCAATGAAGAACTCCTCAATGCTACAAGCATCGTCTGGTCAAGGGCGGACTTGATCGAGACCATCCATCCATGCCATAAAATCAGCTGTCCATTGATTAACACGAAAGATCGAGCGATCGTATTGATCCACAAGGCGGATCAACAGTCGATGCGTTGACCACTCAAAAATCCAGATTAAGTCAACAATTAACCCACAATAACAATCAAACAATGAGAAGAAAATGTGGAGTTAAAATTTATTATAACTCTACAATAAGTGTGTATAGTCTGCAAGTATGTGTAGAGTGTCGAACTCAGGGAGCAAGTAAGATAGATCGAGGCAAAATGCATAAAAATGTGATAGTGTGATCAAATGCCTACAAACATGCAAAATTTTGTGGGTTTTTAATTTTCGTATTTTTGTATTTTTGTATTTTATATTTTTTTCCTGATTTTATATTTTTTTTTTATATTTTATATTTTTTATATTTTCTTTATCTTTAAATAGGATATATACAAAGTTAAAAAGAAGAGGAATAAGGATTAATAAATATAAGTAAAAACCTCAAAAATCAGGAAATAAAGTATTTTTGGATTTTTGATATTTTCTAATATTTTTGTGATTTTTCTAGATTTTTCCTAATTGTTTTGGTATTTTTAAAGTTGAAAATACTAAAAACAGTGTAGAATATAAATGGCTGGGATAAAAATGGAGAAATAAAATATCAGACAGTAACACAAATTTTCCAAAATAATTTCAAACTAAAGATAATAAAACAAGGAAAATTCTGAGACAGAGATTATATTTTTAGGATTTTTGTAGAATTGTTAGGGTTTTTAAGAAGATTTGTAGAGTTGTCTAATTTTTAGGGTTTTTACTTTGAGTTTTTTAGTGATTTTTGGATAGAAGTTAAAGACATTGAAATACACCAAAGATAATTTTTTGGAATTTTTAAAGGGGTTTTACTATTTTTTGGTATTTTCTAATGCAAACAATAGCAAAAATGCATATTTTTGAATTTTTTTATAAATATTAAAATGCAATAAAAATGCAAAATAAAAATATGGTGTGAATCTAGAATGCAACAAGAACCTATGGTATTTTTTGGTGATTTCTGGAATTTTATAAATGCATGAATTAAATAGGGACAACAAAGAGAAATTACACTACTAGCAAGGGCATATATGTAAATATCCAAACATCAGGGGCCAATATACAATTTTTCACAAAAATTATAACTAAAAAATCTACTTCAAGGACCTAATACAAATACTCAAACTCGCAAGGGCACGCTTGCAATATTCCCAACCCCGCACGTGACTAGCACGCGCATGGCAAGGACCTAAATGCAATATACAAAAATCCCATGGGCTGACATGCAAAATATCCAAAAATATTACACGTAATAGCAAAGTTCCTGGACTAAAATGAAATAAAAAAACCCAGAGGGGGTCTTGTGCAAAATCACCACCCCCTCACGCGCACGGGTCACATGAGGTGACGTCAACAGGATCTAAGTGCAAATAAAGAAAGTCAAGGGTCTAAATGCAAATATTACAAAACTTTTACACTACAGATGAAAGTTTTAATACTAATAATTAAATAGACAAAATGGCGAGGGGTTCAGTGCAAAATACCCAATGCCTGACGCATCCAACGGTGGGGGTGCATCCACTTGACACGTGTCAGCTCCAGAGCACCCGATGACGGTTCGCGAACGGATGGCCACGATTAGATCTCCGCGGGTGGATTGGACGGCCGGGCTGCGGGGAGATCCAACGGCTGACGTGCACCTGGAGCTCCAGCCATGATCCGACGGAGCAGGAGGGTGGAGCAAGAATATGGAAGAAACGCCAGCGAGGCGAACTTCCCTATCCTCGATCGGCGTCCTCCGGCGATCTTCTATCCCTAAAAATGGACTGCGAGCTCCTATGGGACAAAAACAGTCTAACACATGGCTACAGGAGCTAGGGTCAGAGAGTTGACCCGCCAGTCAACTCTCTAGACCTCCTGGTTGGTCCACGTGGACCAACCAGGAAAAATCCTGGAAAAAACAATTGTAAATTCAATTAAAAATAGAAAATGAATTAATTAATTTTTGGTTATTAAATAAAAAATATTTGTTATTTTATAAGGTATTTTAATATGATTTTTAATTTTTTATGGGGTTTATAATCACAAGTAACCATTTTAGGCCTATATAGGTATATTTATATGTATATTTTATTGATTTATTTTTATTTTGTACATTTAATTTTATTTCTTTTATTTTTAAATTTATAAATTTATAAAATATTTCTATACACTTAAAGATATTTTTATTTTATTTTTCTGAGGTATTTTGTATACTTAATAAAATATAAGTATTAATTCTGTAGGTATATGTATAGGTATTATACCTAGATATGTTATATACAATTATTTTATATTGTATTTTCTTTAGGTTTTTATTCTGATTTAAATATACATATATATTATAAATAATATTTACAAAATTATAAAAATATCAAATGATAAAAAATAATGAATAAATAATAAAATGGATATTTTGACCTGTACAAGTATACAATAGGGGTCCAAAACTCAACTTTCAAACTGTAGCTCCGCCAAATGCGAAACCACCTTCATTAAATAGCTTATTTAAGATTATATACAATTAAAGGTGATTTTGATACATTTCGACTTTTATTTGGAAGATACAGGTCTGGGAAGTTGGGATTCTGCAATCTTATTCAGATCATAACTTTTTATCTGTACATTATTTTTAGTGAAATTAATTTTGTATTTTCTTTATTTAATTATCTGCAACTTTCATGTACAAAGTTTCTTTATTTGAGGTATACAAAGTGGAACTAAAAATAGGTCCCAAAATGAATAAAGAATGAGTAAATTAAAAGATAATTTTATTGGTATTGTTGCCCTTATCTCCCCCTACTTTATTCTTTATCGACCTATTCATCTAGATGCCTAGGTCTCGAGGTTTCGGGTCATAAAATATTAACACTATTTTATTCTTTTTCTTTTATTTTCTTTATTCTATAATTTTGGCTTTAAAAACTGTATTTTATACACTATTTACATACACATGCATGAATGCTAAGATGCGGGAATTAAGGATATTTACATGCATTTTCCAGGGTTTATGAGGCCAAAATGATAGAATAAAGATGATGAAATGTAGATTCATCACCCCCCTATAATTTACCTTTGCTAGTCCTTAGCAAACACTTATGCAATAAGTGCAGAAAAACAAAGAAAAGAAAAGAACAAATTGGATTTAGTTTAATTATCAAACTTGTCTTTACAAAATCAAAGTTTGGAGCTTAAGTCGAACCTTTGGAATTTTAGTGCGGGCGGAAACTTAGTGAGAACTAGATTTGAAATCCAACAGCCTCCGAGAATCCCAAAACTCTGCTCAAGTCTCCTCAATAGCCAGGTCAGAAATATCTCAACTCATACGCCAACCCTTACGACTACGAAGCTGACTCGTACAGTGTAAGTGATAGTGGCTCTCCCCAGCTAGAATGACAAAGAGACTGACTTCTCCAGCATGACAACCCAATGATTCCTCAATCCAATAACTCCTTCCTCGAGGAGCGGGGTACTCCCTTCTAAGTTCAAGTGGCAGCCAACTCAAATGGAGGGGGTGAAGAGAAGAATGGACAGTAGCCAGTGTAGCTACCTATCCTAGGATGCAAGACCAGTGTAGTCAAGTCATCCAGCTGCAAGCTCATATATTTGACTTTGGAACTCAAGCTTGCTTATTTTTTGTACAACATATTCACATACTTTTGCAGGCATTTTATTTTTGTACAGGCCTATCCTTTTTTTTGAAATACTATATACAACAGCATTTACATAAGGAGTTTTTCCTCTTGAGCCAGTAGACTATCCCTCTTTTGAAGCTTTATCACAACCCACACTCTGCTGTCTTTAGAATTCCTCATCACTGGACAGGTTGGGGTGCACTTCCCTCCCTAGAGGAGGACAAATGTTTCCACTTGTGTGCATCTCATACCGGCAAATCCAATCCCCTCACCACTCTAACTGAGTTGAGCCATGTGAAAGGTGCAGGTGTCCAAGTTAGGTCATTATCAACAAGAGTCGTGCGTGTGTTTCGAAATACTCTACTTAGGCAGTCAAGAATCCATTGAACCAAGTCTCGTGATCCTTAAAGAATTAAGTCAACTAGACCTGAAGTACCTCAAACCCAGCTCCTATAAGGTTCTTGTTATTAAGTAGATTTTAAGGTCCAACCAAGCTCCAATCTCTGGATTTTACTTAGAGTTGTTCAACTATCAAACTTAATCCGAAAAATGCTCATGCTATGCGAATGCTATGCAGAAAATATTTTTGTGATGCAATTTTCAAGATTTTGAACTTTTTATGGATTTTTGAAAAGCTGATGCATATGCATTTTTTTGTATTTTTCAAGAGTCTTTTTCGAATGGTTTTGGTATTTTAATTTTGCAAATGTTTTTGGGATTTTTGAAAACAAAAGATTTTGGATAAAAACTAGGTACAAATATTTACACGGGGATGCTTCTTATATTTACAAGAAGTGGATTTTAAAAATTTACAAGGGTAAGTGGTCAGTTTTATAGGTATATATATAGAGAATTTTAGTGTGATGTCTGTACTCCTCAAACTTATTTGAAAAGGTTTTTGAAACACTTTTGAAAACTATAGTCCAAAATAAATTTTACAAATATTTTTGCAAACATGTACACATATTTGAAAATCATTTTGCAAAGGTTTTTCAAACGGTATAGATAGATTTTTCAAAATATTTTTGCAACCATTTTTCAAACCACTTGCAAATCGTTTTTCAAACATTTTATTTAACACAAAGAAAATAAAATTTTACAAAACAAAATGTTTTTACAAAGGTTGAAAACATGTAACAAAACGTTTTCCAAATAGTTTTCAAAAGATTTTCATAAAGATTTTCAAACTATTTTTCAAACATTTTGCAAAAAAACATTTTCACATGATTTATTAATCAGTATATACAAAAGAAGAATTTGAGCAATAATCAACATCTTTTTATTAGGATTTTTAATGAATTATAAAGAAAATATTAGCCATATTATTAAGAAAATACGAAAGTACGAGTTATGGCTAAAGTATATACGCAGTATATGCGACCCCCTATACTGAGCTTGAGCTATGTCCTCATAGATCAAAGAGAAAAGAGAAGACATAACTCGTACTAAGTATAAGAAAATCTAAAGAATCAACGAACGCATGAATAAATGAACGAATGAGAAGTTGACCGCCCTCCCTATACTTAAGATCAAATAATCCTAAGTATAGTAGACTGTACACAAAGTAGGGAGGGTCAAGGGTGGAAATGAACAGATTGTACTCAGATTGTCTCCCCCTATACTTAGGGTAAGATATCCCTAAGTATAGACAAGAAGAGGAGAAAATGGAGAGGATCTAAAAAAATAGAGAAACTCGGGATGTACACCCCCTATATTCAGGATAAAGTACATCCTAAGTATAGAAGACTGTCAACAAGGGATGCCACCTTTTTGATACAAACAGAAGATAGAAAAGGAAAAGAAGAAAAGAAGAAAAGAATAGATCATAGCTCAATATGTGTACCCCCCTATACTTAGGATAAGGCGTGTCCTAAGTATAGCAAAATCATAAGATGAAGACGGGGTAGCAGACAAAACAGTAGAATGAATGAATGATATAGACAGATGGATCTATATAACGAAAGATGGAAGTGATAACCATGTATGAGACGCAAATGATATGAGTCAAAGAGCACATCTCATACCACAAGAATTGGGGCAACATCAACGATCGGCGGATCATGATCTAGATATAGCTTCAGGCACAGACCGTTAACACGAAAGGTAGAGGAAGATGACAGCTCCGATATATCAATACTACCATTATCATGTACCTTCCTGACCACATACGGACCTTTCCACTTACTCTGTAATTTCTCTGGAAATAATTTTAGCCTGGAATCAAACAACCATACACGCTGATCGGGCTCAAACTGTTTATGGTTGATATGGGAATCGTGCCATGTGTTCACTTTTTGCTTAAACTGTAGGCTACTAGAAAAGGATGTATCTCTCAACTCCTCCAGGGCTGTCAACTCTACTTTCCTCTGTTCTCCTTTACTCACGAGATCCAACAATAACTCTGTAACTGCCCAAAGTGACTTGTGCTTGATTTCCACTGGAAAATGGCACAACTTGCCATAGACGAGACGAAAGGGAGATGTCCCTAATGGTATCTTGAAGGAAGTCTGATAAGCCCACAAGACCGAATCCAAAAGCTGTGGCCAATCCTTTCGGTCTGGGCGGACTACCTTATGTAAAATAGTCTTGATCTCCCTGTTCGATACTTCAGCAAGACCATTAGTCTGGGGATGATATGGCGTGGCAAGATGATGGTCAATGCTGAACTCATCTACAAGGGATTTTACCTTGTCATTAATAAAGTGAGACCCCCCATCTGAAATCAGAACTCTAGGTACACCGAACCGTGAAATGATATTTTTCCTCAAAAAGCGACACACAGTCTTAGCATCTGCGGCTCGAGCGGGGATGGCCTCAAGCCAACGACTCACATAATCCACAGCGAGCAGAATGTACTCAAACCCCTGACTCTTAGGAAATGGGCCCATGAAATCAATACCCCATGCGTCAAAAACCTCACAAAAGTGAATGGGCTGCATGGGCATCATGTGTCTCTGTCCGCAAGTACCCATCTTCTGACAGTCAGTACATCTCTTCACGAAATCATCTGAATCCTTGAAGAGAGTAGGCAACGAAAGGCTGGATTGAAGCACCTTCTGTGTTGTCCGTCTCCCAGAATGATGTCCTCCTGCCTCAAGCTTGTGGCAGTATGTGAGGATGCTACGCTGCTCTTCTTGAGGAATGCACCTCCTCCAGATACTATCCCCTCCTTCATGATAAAGGACGGGATCCTCCCAATGGTAAAACTTGGCCTTCGTCAGGAAGGTCTCAAGTTTCTGCCTGGGCCAACCTTGTGGAACCGTCTTGGCAATAAGATAGTTCACAATGTCGGTGTACCATGGGAGCGAGGTGATAGCCATGATCGCCTCATCTAGAAATGTCTCTGTAATAGGTACACTGGGCTCAGATTCCTCAAGGTTCTCTAAGTGGGAGAGGTGATCCGCCACCACATTCTTAACTCCAGGCTTATCCTTAATCTCAATATCAAAGTCCTGGAGCAGAAGGATCCATCTGGTAAGGCGAGCTTTGGCATCCTTCTTGGCCACGAGGTACCGGATGGCGGTGTGATCTGTAAAGATAGTCAGTCTAGATCCGAGAATATATGATAGATACTTATCCAAAGCTAAGACTACAACTAGCATCTCCTTCTCTGTCACAGTGTAATTCCGTTGAGCGACATCCAAAGTCCGGCTAGCGTAGTGAATGGAATACAACAATCCATCCCTCCTCTGTCCAAGCACAACTCCTACGGTAAAATCAGAAGCATCCATCATGATCTCGAATGGGAGAGACCAATCGGGTGGCTGAAGGACATGAGCCATGACAACCATATCCTTGAGAGTCTCAAAGGACGTAAGACACTTATCATCTACAATGAACTCGGTGTCTTTCGTTAGTAAATCAGTGAGCGGTCGAGCAATACGACTGAAGTCCTGAATGAACCGTCTATAAAACCGACATGCCCCAAAAAAGACCGCAATTGACGTAGATTGGACGGTGGATTGAGTTTTCTAATGATATATACCTTGGTCGGATCGACCTCCATGCCCATGTTGGAGATGATATGACCAAGGACCATCCCTTGAGTCACCATAAAGTGACTCTTCTCCCAATACAAGACAAGGTTGACCTCTATGCAGCGTTGAAGTACACGATCTAGGCAGTCAAGACAAGCATCAAACCCATCGCCATAGACCGAGAAGTCATCTATGAAGACCTCTAAACAGTCACCCACCATGTCCGAGAAAATGGACAACATACACCTTTGGAATGTCGCCGGGGTGTTACACAAACCAAAGGGCATTCGTCTGAAAGCATAAGTCCCAAACAGACATGTGAATGTCGTTTTCTCTTAGTCTTCGGGCGCAATGGCCACTTGATTGTAACCGGAGTACCTGTCAAGAAAACAATAGTGACTCTTCCCATCTAGCCTCTCGATAATCTGATCAGTGAATGGCAGTGGGAAATGATCCTTCTTGGTGGCCTGATTCAATCGTCTGTAGTCCACACAGACCTCCGAGAAGTGGGTACCCGGGTAGCTATCTCCTCTCCAGACTCACTCACAACTGTAGTGATACCCATCTTCTTGGGTACCACATGTAATGGACTAAGCCATTTGGAGTCGGAGATGGGGTTGTTAAAATCGACGCTCCACCACTTTGATATTTCCTTCATGACCACATCTTGAAGATTCAGGTTCAGCCATCGTAGGAATTCACGCGAGGGCTTAGCGTCCTCCTCAAGATAGATGTGGTGGGAGCATAGAGCCGGACTAATCCCCTGGAGATCAGCTGTACTCCATCCTATCGCCTTGCGGTTTCTTTCAAGAACCTCCATCAGACGAGATTCTTGCTCTCCAGTCAAACCTGCTGAGATAATGACTGGGTGCATATCTGCCTCACCTGCAAGGAATCTATACTTCAGCGACTACAGCAAGGGCTTCAATTCTGGACAATTGGGAGGTGGCAGATCTGGCTTCTGATATGTCCGTGTGAAGGCTACCAGGTCTCCATGTGAGAACTCTCGTGCATGAAAATCTGACGAAGGGAACCCTGCTGAATCATCTATGAACTGTACTGGCTCGCACTCCGTCCTAGCTATCGGCTCAGAAGGAATCAGACACGACAAATAGTCATCAAAAGCATCCCAATCGATGTCTGAATCCGAGGGATCTAAACTAGAAGAACAAGAATGAAATTCTGCTTCACCACTCATCACGGAACTGTCGGCCTCAAAGGTGTCCCTGTCCAGGGGTGTGCTCTCCAGGCTCTCAACTACCATAAGCTGTAAATAGAGTGAATCCGTAGGCAAGGCGAGGGTCTGTGCTATTGGATCTATCCAAATGGATTCATCATCTGTCATCACAAAATCACACTCCTGGTGGACGTCTCGGTTGTCCTCTGTCATCTGTGCGGTATCACTGGACTGCTCTGAGCATACTGATTCTCTGGCTCTGGTCTCCTCGATCGTCTCTATTTGTATACTCTCGCCCTATATGCAAAAGCACACCTTCCCACTATCATGATCGGTCACCGCCTTGGCAGTGGCCAAGAATGGGCGTCCGATGATGGGGGTATCTGTTACCGACTCAAGGATCTCCATGTCCAATACAACAAAGTCCACGGGGAATTTCAGGCCCTGAATGGTAATGACCACGTCTCTCAACAACCCCTTTGGCCTCTTAGTCAACCTATCAGCAAACTGAAGGACTGTCTTGCTCTGAAGAAGAGGACCAAACTCGAATCGATTGAGTAAGGCTGCCGGAAGGAGGTTGATAGAAGAGCCACTGTCTAATAGAGTATGGTCGAATCGCTGCTCCTGAATCTCGCATCTGACATAGGGAGCTCCTGCATCAGGTCTCTTGGTTGGCAATCGGTTCTGAATGGTGAAACAAGTAGAATGGGTGAGCACATGGATCTTATCTCTGTGGTTCCTCCTCTTCCTGCAGACTGTAGTCTTCTCTCTCAAGATCTTTTGGAAGAGGGGGATGTGCTCAAGTGCTTCCTGTAGAGTCAGCTGGATCTGGAATCTATAAATCATCCAGTTGCTGAACTATACCTGTTGAGTCTTTTTTGGATTTTCTCTTTTATTCCCCTTCCCCAAGCGGAGTGCTTGAGGGAAGGGGATGGAAGGGGCCTCCTCAAATGGAGGACTAGGAAGAGGTTCCTGTGCCTGTGAAGGAATGGAATCCTTACAATGATCATCATGCAACACATATGGACCTGAAGTGGATACAGAAACCTTTCCTTTATTCATATTTTTTGTCTTTTTCTTGTTACCACAATCATGAGATATAAAAAGTGGCAACACAACATGTGGGAGCTCAACAAAAGTAGAAGTGGTGGCCTCAGTACCACCAACGACATCTGACTTTGTGGCATCAACACCGCACTCTGGCTCTGCATCAAGTAAAATGGTGGCCTCAGCATCACCGTCTGCATCTGGTATCGCAACGGCCTTAACACCATCATCTGGATCTCCATCATTGGTGGAATCTGCACCACCATCATCAATATCATCTACGGCGGCATCAACACCGCTACTCTCCTCATCTGGCGCTCGTGGTTCCTCGTGTGGCTGTCGCTTAGATGAGGCGCCGCTGGCTGGCATCCTACCGCTCCTAGTAGTCACGAAATCAGCATCATACAAAGAAGGCATGTCACTCAAATAATCACTAGGAGAGTTATCCTCTATAAACTGTACCCGCTCAGACTTCCTCTTCAGATTGTTCGGATTAGGCTCGATCTATGCAGGTATGGCGGACTTGCCCTTGATGATATCCCTCATCTCCTGCCAGAACTCATCCATTTCCCACTGGAAGGATGCCTGCTGTTCAGAAAGCAAGCGGGCGAGGTCATCAAGCGTTGGGTTCTCAAAAGCGGGTGCCTGAGAACCGGAATTGTTCCCTTGCTGGAAATGATGCTGCTGCTGGTAGTGGGGAGGCTGGGAGTATGTCTGATGAGGCTGTTGACGCTGCCTCCACTGCTGTCCCTGATAGATGGGACGAGAACCCTGCTGATACTGCTGGTGGGCATACTGGGTCTGCTGCTGGTGCTGGCTGTTCTGATGGCTTTGAGCTGGAGACTACTGCTGGGATGAGGTGCCACCAGTGGTCTAACGGAATCCGGGGTGATCGCGATGAATCCTGGGCTGCTGTGGGTACCGATCGTACCATATCCCATTGACTTCCATCAATGGTTCCTTCTCAACGGGTGGTGGTGGAAGAACTGCTAGTGGCTGATCCGGCTGATAGAACACCAACTGAGTGTCTTGAGATGGTGGCAGCAATGGATAGTGCTGTAGCTACTGGACTGGCTTTGCCTGGATGTGATGGACCTAGTGGTACGTGGCAGAGGGCTGGGTGGAGCTACTACTGCTGGGATCAACCCGTGACTTGGGAGGCTGCTGAGTAGACGTCCGTGCCTCATGGATGCAAAGAATCTGTGTCTTCAGGTCACTCATGGTCTTCGTCAAAAGGTCCATCTGGGCAAGACCTTGACTCTACTTCTTCTCAAGAATCTCGATGCGGTCCAGCTTCTCTGAAATGATCCCCATGTCGGCAACGGTGGATTCAGCCTGAGCTGCGGCTGCTGACGGAGTGTGCGTACTGGCATCAATGCGTGCAATCCTCTGGTATCCAACTGGTTGTGATGGGAGCTTCGGCTGTGTGTAGACGTGGGCTTGGTCCATGACTGTGGAGTTCTCTGCCATTCCCTCATAAGAAGTAAGATCCACCACAAGAGGCATTAACAAGCCCCTACAGCTCCGGTGTCAGCCCACAGAAGAAACTCTGAACAGATTGGGCTTGGATATGTCGTGATGTGGACACCGATCAATGAGCTCTCTGAATCGATCCCAAGCCTCATGGAACTGCTCATTAGGGACCATGGTGAAATTGCTGATCATAGCTCGTGCTGAGTTAGTCCGGCCGAGTGGATAGTACTTGTTCAAGTACTCACGCCGGAGATGTGCCTATGATGTGACATACCTCCCAAGATGCTTCAGCCAGTAGGCTGCTCTATCAGCTAAGGAGAATGGGAAGGCAATCATCTTGATTGTGTCCTCATCCACTAGTCTGTCGTGGACAATGCTGCAAATCATCTCAAACTCATGCAGATGGAGATGAGGCTCCTCGGTGGCTAGCTCGTGAAACTTGGGCAATAGCTGGATGGTCTGCAGGCAAAGCTCAAAGTTCCCAACAGTGGGAGGAAGCTAAATCCATCGGTGAGTGAGGGTCGCGGCTGGGTTGTGCAACTGCCTCATGGTCATCGGCGGCGGCCTCTCCTGGTTAGGTTCTCCTCCTTCACCTGCTGCTTCTGGTATATCACTGATGAATACCCATTCATCACTCTTTATTCTTTTATTTTAGCTACAAAACCTATGCAAAACACATGTAGATATCTGTAAATAGCAATAATTATCATTCAGCATGCATTGTGTAAATATGCATTATTAGCATGTTTTTGTGCATAAATAAAAGAATAAAGAAATAAAAGAAAAAGAGGGAGATATTTAGAATAAATATTGAGCGACCTAATCCCAAGGGAGGGCTCAACATGGGCCTGACCGCAAAAGAACCCAAGTAGAGAGAGATAAGGAAGCTCATGTGTGTATATATATACACCTGTATATAAATAAAAATATTTTCCTCAAAATAAAAATAAAAATGCATTTTTGTGAATATGTATATATTTGTAAATATTAAATTAAAATAAAATTAAGAAAAACAAACAAAAATAAAAATAAATAAAATGCCCTTCATCTTTGTATATATGCCATGTACATAGAATAACATATCTATTTATTTCTCCCAATAAATAAATAAATATAATCCCATAAAAATATGTACACATTCCATATTTCATAATGTAAATAAATAAAATAAAAACCATAAAAATAAAATAAAATAAAAATAAATAAAAATAAAATCAATTTCCAACATTGTACATATACCATGTATGTAAATAAATAAAATTATTTATCTAACCCTTGTAAATAATTAATAAAAATAAAATAAAAATACCTTATTATTCCAAATTTTATTTTAAAAATAAATAAAATATAAAATTGGAATAAAATGTACAAAAATAAACAATTAAAAATCAAAAATTAAAAATGTATATTGTATATATCTATATATACTAATACTATATTGTAAATACATTATTTTTATTTCAAAAAAATAAATAAAAATTATTAAAAAATAATTTAAAAACAAAGAAACATTTTTCATGTTTTAACTTTTTTGAAATTTGGACATTTATTATTTTTTTATAATTTACAAATATTTATTAAATGGCGCGCTCCCATTGGTCCACGGGGGATGTTGACCCCCGGTCAACTCTCCCCCGCGGACCCCCTCTTCGCAGATCTGTGCACCTGATCCGATTTCTCCACATTATAGCGCATTGATCCGAACACCAAAGCCTTAAACCACGGGTCCTAATCCTTCCCTGTAGATCCAAGACCTTCGCCCCGGGTGGATCTTAGGGGTCCATGCCTCGACGTGCCTGCCCGATTCCCATTCTTCTCGGACCCCTAGCACTATTTAGCTTGAGCTCCAGCCGCAATTTACGCTATCTTTGGCCTCGTCTTCCATTCCCAGGAGCTCCATTCTCTTCCATAAGGTTACAGCTATCAGAGAGGACTGTTGCAGCGAGGAGGGAAGGTCCCAGTCACTGATCCGGCGTGCTCTCGCCGCCGTGCGCCGCCCAGAGCAGCGCCCGAGCATCAGGCCCTCGACGACCCTCGAGGCGACGACCAGAGCTACCTCAGCTCATCCCCAGTCGACCACCTTCACCAGGTAGCCTTAATTCTTCCTATTTTGCTCTAATTTCTGATTTCGCCTAAATCGCTCCGATCATCCCTTTCGTCGATTCCGGCCACTCCGTTCGTCCATTCCAACATCGATTGATCCTGTCATCTTTGCCACACTCCTCTTCACATTCTACGCCCGTCCATCCAACCCAGTTCGCCCCGAAACTGGGAGTCCACCCTCCTCCGCTGTTGCGTCGCCGGAGGGTGCCACCCCGATGCATCCACGCCCCCATTTCACCCCTCACAGGGTCGAGGCACTTTGCCCTCGACCCAGGAGTTTGGATGTGGATTTTGCAGATCGAGAAGAGGCCCATCTAAGGGTCTGAGAGTTCAGCATAGCAGCTCCCAGCCTCCGCCGTCGCCGGGCCATTCCGGTGGTCGCTAGCCTCATCGGAGGCATCCACTAGCTGCGGACCATCGAAGCGAAGCTCTTGGACATCTCAGCAGCAGCAGAGGAGGACCTAACGCGAGCAATGGGCCGGCGAAAGTCGCCGGCGACCTATTCTTGGTGCATCCTCCGTCATCGTCAGATCGAGCCCTCCTCGCCCAGTTTTGATCTGGAGCGTCCACGTACGAGGAGCCAGTCACCGTAGATCTACCAGAGGCTCGATCGTGACCCTTGATTCAACGAGGAGTGCCATTGATCCACGAGCGTCCGATCAGCCACGTGGACACCCCTCAGCCATCAGATCCGAGCCAGCGCCCTTCACAGAGGAGCAGTGCCCCGCAGCCGTTAGATATCACACGTGGCACACCTCCAGCCCTCGGATAATAAGGGTTAAATTTCACTTAGGCCCCCTCCTGTTTTGCTTTTATCAATTAGTCCTGTAAATAGTTTAAGTAGTTTTAATTTTGTGAAAATTGCACTTAGGACCTGGACCTTTCTGATATTTGCATTTTCATCCTTGTGTATGTGAGACACGTGCTTCGTCACGTGGTGTTTGGTGAATTTGCAATGTATGGGCTGAAGTTCTGATGAGTTATAGAATGAAAAATACTTTTTGATATTTGCATCCATACCCCTGTGCGTGGTTGTATTCGACATGTGTTGAATTATTTGGGTTATTTGCAATGTGCACCCTAGGCTTTCAGCACCTGTTGCTAATAAGCTCTGGGAACTAAGTTTTATTGCATTTCAGTCCATCTGTGCCCAGACCACGTGCAGCGTGCGTGGGGACTTGGACAAATTGCACGAGAGACCCCCCAGCTTCGGGATTTGTTACTTTTTAGCCCCTGGACTATATTTTCAATGCAAACAGGTCTTTGTGCACTGTGGGCTTTTGTTTGATTTAAATAAATATCAATTTTAACCCAAATCGTGTGAAAATTGGAAACATGGCTCCTGCCACTGTGTAAAATTTTCACTAATTTTTGGGTCATTTTTGAGACTTTTTAGTATTTTTAAAAATTCAAAAACAACCATTTTTGTCTTTGTTCAGATTATAAAATCCCAAAAAAATATTAATACCCTTTTAAAAATTCTAAAAAAATTAAGTTTTGTTTGTTTTTGCTGATTTGATTTTCTGTGTGAATTTGGCTATTTGTGAATTTATAAAACCATAAAAATTTAAAAACTCTTAAAAACTCATAAAAATTCTAAAAAATCATAGAAAATTCGAAAATTAATAAACTCTTTTCCTAAATTTTATTTATAGTTTCTATTTTTCATAAAATTTACCTTCAGGCTCTTCTAGGACCATTTTATAATTTAATTTGGTCCTCCAAGCCTGACTGGACAGTTTGCCCTTAATTCTACCTTCTTTGATTTTTAGAAAATTCCATAAAAAGTATAAAATTCTCAAAAATTCAACAAAAATAGTAAAAAATCCATAAAAATATTTTTTTTAAATTTTGGACCATTTTTGAGCATTTAAATAATTGGTTGAAGTTGATTGTTTTTGTGTTTTTATTATTTTCCTCATTATTAAAAATACCAAAAAATATAAAAATATTAAAAACCACCAAAAAATATTTGGTTTATTTTCTTTTATTTCTCGACTACTTCGTAGGCCGCAAGGCCAATTCATGCTCCTCGAGACCGACCCTGGGAGCTATACCAGGTTAATCACCTAGCTAGGACCCGTGATTTTGGTTTTCATTGTTTTTCTCTCTTTATTTCTTGGTCCGATTTTGTTTCTTGATCGAGCTCTGAGTCTCGAGTGACTAAGGTCACAACGACCTTAGTGATTCCTTTACCTTAGTCTATTGAGCGGCTCATCAGAATGGCACAGTTGCCGGGGAGCACGGCTTAGTAGTCGTATTTTCTTGGTTTTTATTTTCTTTTGATTTTTGCAGCTTTCCGCGACTTTTTCTTCGTCCGCGGCTTTTCGCAGCTTTTTGTTTTTCTTTTATTTATATTTTATTTTGTTTTCTTTTATTTTTGGTTGTTTTTAGTGTTTCTTTTTATTTCTATTTTTGCACATATACCCTTTTTCTTATTTTATATGCTTTAGTTGCTTGGTTTGACACTTTGTTGTTTTCTTGCGTGGGCCCGAGGACCGAGGCAACGACTTTCGAGGAGCCGATGCAACCGCGGCAATCGGAGGCGGCTCCCTTCTACACGGAACTGTAGGAGAGCGCGAGGAGGCAGCGGAGTGCGGGCGTAGTGTAGGACTAGCTTAGTTTTATTTCCTGCATTATTTGAACTATTGTTGTAATAAAACATGGACAGGACACTCAGACTCAGACTTAGACTCTCGGGGTCTGTTTCGCCGAGCACCGGTGTGCTCGGGGGACCCCTCGGTTTTTCATTATTTTTACGCAGATTTTTACCATTTATTTCCTGCCTTCCTGATTCTCGCATATTTCAGCCCCTAGCATTAGGATTTTTGCTTGACTGTGACATAATTAGTAGGGTCCAAACACCTTAATAACTTTTCCTGTACCTATAGCTCGATTAATTGGATCAAGAATAAAAGGATAATAAAAAGACTATTTGGTCACCTGAGGGGTCACGCGCCGCTAGAGGTCGTATACAGCGCTGGCAGGACCCGTTGTGGCGGGCACCGATCGGCATCCGAGACCGGACTCCGACCCCTCTTGATTGACCACTTAGCCACCGTTCTTTCGAGTAGATCTGCTTGCTTAGGGCTCGGATTTCCGCCTGCACCATTTAGGTAGTTTTTATTCCTGTCTTTCAATTCTACGCGGATCATTTTGCATGTAGACTGCTAGAGTCAGGTACGCATTTCTTACTCTGCATGCATCATTGATTTCACACGCATTGGCTTTTTTGACTTCTCCCCCCGTTTTTGGACTTAAATAACCAGGAGAACCGAAAAATTTGTTAGGCGTTTGCTTTTATTCGAAAAATACCTAAGAATTTGAATCATAAAATTTGGGACTGTTAACTCTATTTGACCCTAAAAGACACCACATCAGAAAAATTTGTCTTGGGGAGAGCAACCCCCTCCTTGTCTGGTTTGCATGCATGAGAGAGTGATCCGCACACTATGCTAGAGCCGTATCCAAGCCCCGATCAGACTACCAGCCTTTTATACGGGACAGTCTGGTTGGCGGATTGGATTCCCAACAGGTCACGTTAATCGCTCTGCTATCTTGACTTGATCACCTAATAAAAACTGACAAGAAAATTGACCGAACCTTTACGGTCTTCAGCTCGCGTTGCGTAGGTGAATCAGGGGTTTGCTTGCTGATCATTGTTGTTTCCAGATCCCATCCGCCCGACTCACCAGATCAAGATGATGGGCAGAAGGTCCCTTAGGCAGCCTCTAGCTGCACCGCTTCCCAGCACTTCTGCCCGCTCATCTAGGTTGGTTCGTGAGAGTCGAGACCCACTCTCCGAACCCGAGTTCGACTCCACCCTGTTCCCCCTCGACCACCCTTCTTCTGTTTCTAAGATGCTAGTGCCAGATGAGAGACTACCGCAGACTGATTTATCGGCACCTGAGTTTGGGTCTTTTGCCTTTGCAGAGACCATGACCGACAGTAGTGATGATCACACAAGAGGTCCCCAGCCCCAGCAGACATTCATCATGGACCAGGGTGCGATCAACTCCACCCTGATCGCCTCCCTCGAGACAGTGCAGCATTAGTTGAGGGATCAGGGAGCTTTGATGATTGAGATGAGGCGTGAGATGAAGCAGATATGAGCAGACCGCGATCAGCGTGGGCCAGGAGATGGGCCGAGGAGACCCGATGATGCAGCAACAGCCGCTGCAGCAGCGGCATCATTGGACCAGCCGAGACCGATGCGGGAGTTACACAACCTCGGATCGACTTTGATGCACCGTTGGGTCGTGTTACCAGCCGTCGTGGGGGACTTCAAGTGCCCCAGAACACTTTGTAGCTCCTCCCCCGGTTCCATGGGCTCGCCACTGAGGAGCCCCATCTCCACCTTCAGGAGTTCTTGATGATCTGCAGCACAGTCCACGACAGGCAGGTGGACGAAGATACCATACGGATGATTGCCTTTCCCTTCTCACTAGCAGATAGAGCAGCCACCTGGCTGAAGCATCTGGGGAAGTTTGTCTACACCTAGGAGCATCTCCGCACCAAGTACTTGAACAAGTACTATCCACTTGGGCGGACGAATGCAGCGAGGGCCCTGATCAACAACTTCTCCATTCTCCCCAACGAGCAGTTCCATGAGGCATGGGAGAGGTTTAGAGAGTTGACAGACAGATGCCCGTACCATGAGATCTCGAAGCTGAACCTTATTTAGAGCTTCTTCTGCGGGCTGACACCAGAGCTACAAAACCTGGTGAATGCTTCTTGTGGCGGGTCCTACTTCGCCAAGGATGAGGATCAGGTCTGGGCCTATGAGGAGATGGCTGAGAACTACACGGTGATGTCCCAAACCCGCCTCTACACACAGGACGCCCTTAGACACAGACCGTGCAGTACCATAGGATAGCATGGGTTGACGCCGGTCCATCCACTTCGTTAGCGGCAGCAGCACAGGCCGAGTCCACAGCCGCCGACATGGGTATCATCAGCAAGAAGTTGGATCTGATGGAGATCATTGAGAAGAAGCAGTGCCATGGCATCACACAGATGGAGCAGATGGCACAGACCCTGAGTGACCTGAAGACACAACTCCTGTGTCTCCAGGAGGCACAGACGGCTTCCCAGCCCTGTCTTCAGGAACGAGGCAATCCGAGTAGTACCGGCTGCTCGTCCCAGCGCTCCAGCCACCAGCAGCCTAGACAGGTTCATCTTGTACAGGCGAAGCCATACCAGCAGCTACACTACCAGTCGCCACCATCTCCAGACACGCAGATGGTGGTCTACCAGCTGGATCAGCCTCTGGCAGTACTCCCGCCACCCCCGTACGAGTCAGAGCCGCTGATGGATGTCAATGGGATTTGGTACGACCGACCCTAGCCCGGTATCCGACGAGACCATCCCGGATTCCGTTGGTCGGCCGGAGGTTCCAGCTCCCAGCAACAGTCGTCAGGACAGGGTGGCCAGTACGGCCATCAGAGAGATCACCAGCAACAGCAGCCCTCAGTGTACCAGCAGCAGCAGCAGCAGTCACAGCAGTATGGTCCTCGTCCCTATCAGCAGGGACATTCTTGGAGGCGTGATCAGCCTCAGCAGCAGCAGTATCATCCCCAGTCGTACCCCTCTCACCCACAGCACCAGCAGTAGTAGCCTCACTACCAGCGAGGCCACCCGTCAGGTTCTCATGGGCCATCCTATGAGAACCCCGCCTTAGATGATATAGCTCGCCTCCTTACCGATCAGCAGGCTACCTTCAGACGGGAGATGGATGGGTTTCGCCAGGAGATGCGGGAGATTGTGAGAGGGAAGGCCGCCATACCTACCCAGATCGAGCCGAACCCGAACAACCTCAAGAGGAAGTCTGAGCAGGTAGATTTCACAGAGTATACCACTCCGAGTGATTCTTTTGGTGATATGTCTGCCTATCTGTTTCATACTGACTTTGTCACACTTAGGAGCGGTAGGATGCCAGCAGGCGGCTCCTCGTCTGAGCAACACCCCGAGGACACTTCCAGAGCGCCAGGCGAGGAGGAGAGCGGTGCTGATGCTGCTAGAAATGATGACGGTGGTACTGATGCCACCACGGATGCTGATCCCACCAGCGGTATTGATGCCGTCGTTTCACCAGATGGAGGAGATGGTACTGAGGCCACCGATGTTGCCGAGCCAGAGCGTGGTGCTGATGCCGCGAGTCGACCAGCCGAGGGTGGTGTTGATGCCATCGATTTTACTTCTGAGAGTCTTGTAGTCTTTCCTTCTGTGCATGTATCTCAGGACATTTCTCGCAATAAAGGAAAGGGTTTGTTTTCTTCTGATCCACCTGTGGTGCTTGATGTATGTGTGGATTCTGCCGTCAAGCAGCCTAGACCCTCTCCCAGTCCTTCATCTGAGAAGGACCCTGCAATCCCCTTCCCTAGAGCTCTTCACATGGGAAAGGGGAAGAAAACAGAAAATCCAAAAAAGAGGCAGCAAGAAGAGTTCAGCCAGCATATGATCAACCATTTCCACATTCAGCTGACTCTTCAGGAGGCTTTGCAGCACATCCCTCTACTCCAGAGATCGCTCAGAGACAGTACTACAGTTAGGAGAAAGAGGAGGAACCACCAGTCAGAGATCCATGTGCTGACCAAAGCCACTTGTTTCGCGATCCAGAATGTCTGCCGGCCAAGAGGCCAGATTCAGGAGCCCCGTATGTCAGATGCCATATCAGAGAGCAGAGGTTCGACCGCACTCTATTAGACAGTGGTTCATCGATCAACCTACTTCCGACAGCCCTTCTCGACCGCTTCGAGTTGGGCACTCTACGATAGAGCAGGACAGTCCTTCAGTTTGCTGATCGATCTGTCAAGAGGTCGAAGGGGTTACTGAGGGACGTTGTCGTCACGATTCAGGGCCTGCAATTCCCCGTGGACTTCATTGTGTTGGACATGGAGATCCCTGAGTCTGAGACCGATACCCCCATCATTCTAGGTCGCCCGTTCTTGGCCACAGCCAAGGCAGTGACCGACCATGATAGCGGGAAGGTATACTTTCGCGTCGAGGGAGAAAGTGTACAAATAGAGATGGTCGAGGACATCAGAGTCAGAGATGCAGCATGCTTAGAGCCGACCACTGTTTCAGAGCAGATGACAGAGGCAGGGTTAGACATCCACCAGGACTGCAACTTCGTGATTACAAATGATGAGGCAGTTTGGGCAGATCCAGCAGCACATGCCATCCTCTCACCTTTAGAGTCCGCTGATGCAGAGACGCCAAAAGAGGAGAGCTTGGAGAGCGCATTCCTGGTCCAGGATACTTTCCAGTCGGCAGAGCCGGTTCTTGACCGTGAGACAGATTTTTGTGATGATGATCCAGATCCCTCAGAGTCAAATGTGGACTGGGCAGAGTTTGACGATTTCATACCAGATCTGACTTCTACTGAGCCTACTGCTAGGGAGGAGGTAGATGCCGTGTAGAGCAGAGACAGTCCAGCAGAGCAGCCTTCTCTAGATTCAGATTGTGAGCGAGAGTTTCAGTTCTCCCATGCAGATTTGGCAGCCTTCACTCAGAGTTTTCAGAGGCCAGATCCACCAGCACCCAGTTGTCCAGATCTGAAGCCGCTTCCTGCGCCGTTGAAGTATAGGTTCCTTGCAGGTGAGCATGAGATGTACCCAGTCATTATCTCCGCCGATTTGACTGGAGAGCAGGAATCCCGTCTGATGGGGGTTCTTAAAAAGAACCGCAAGGTGATAGGATGGAGCATAGCCGATCTCCAGGGGATAAGTCCGGCCCTGTGCTCCCACCATATCTATCTAGAGGAGGAGGTGAAGCCGTCGCGTGAGTTCCAGCGGTGGCTGAACTCAAATCTGAGAGAGGTTGTCATGAAGGAGATTTCGAAATGGTGGAGCGCTGATTTTATCTACCCCATCTCCGACTACAAGTGGGTCAGTCTGTTGCATGTGGTGCCCAAGAAGACGGGCATCACTACAGTTGTCAAAGAGTCTGGAGAGAAGATCGCTACCTGGGTACCCACTTCTTGGCGGGTCTGCGTGGATTACAGACGACTCAATCAGGCCACCAAGAAGGATCATTTCCCCCTGCCCTTTATAGATCAGATCATTGAGAGACTAACAGGGAAGAGCCATTACTGTTTTCTGGATGGGTACTCGAGCTATAATTAGGTGGCCATCGCGCCCGAGGACCAGGACAAGACTACCTTCACATGTCCCTTCGGCACATACGCCTTCAGACGCATGCCATTTGGGCTATGCAACGCCCCTGCGACTTTTCAGAGATGCATGTTGTCGATCTTTTCGGACATGGTGGGGGAGTACTTGGAGGTCTTCATGGATGATTTCTCGGTCTACGGCGACGGATTCGACTCCTGTCTTGACTGCCTAGACCGAGTCCTTCAACAATGCATTGAGTTTCACCTTATGCTGTCTTGGGAGAAGAGTCACTTCATGGTGACTCAGGGGATGGTGCTTGGCCATATCATCTCCAACAGGGGCATGGAGGTTGATCCAGCCAAGGTAGATGTCATTAGAAAACTCGCACTGCCGTCCAACTTGTGGCAGTTACGGTCTTTTCTGGGGCACATCGGTTTCTACCGGCGCTTCATTCATGATTTCAGTAAGATTGCCCGACCGTTGACTGATCTGCTGACGAAAGACACCGAGTTCCTTGTCGATGACAAGTGTCTTTCGTCGTTTGAGACTCTCAAGAGATGTGTTGTAGAGGCTCCTGTTCTCCAGCCGCCTGATTGGTCTCTCCCATTCGAGATCATGACGGATGCCTCCGATTTTGCCGTAGGGGCCGTGCTGGGACAGAGGAGGGAAGGAGTTCCATTTGCCATTCACTACGCTAGCCGTACATTGGATGCCGCACAACGGAACTACACTGTCACTGAGAAGGAGAAGCTAGCCGTAGTTTTTGCCCTAGATAAGTTCAGATCTTATATCATCGGATCTAGAGTGACCATATACACTGACCATACCGCCATCCGGTACCTCATGAAAAAGAAGGATGCCAAAGCCAGATTGACCAGATGGATCCTTCTACTTCAGGAGTTCGACATAGAGATTAAGGATAAGCCTGGAGTCAAGAATGTGGTGGCGGATCATCTCTCCCGATTAGAGCATCTTGAAGATTCTGAGCAGACTGAGCCTATATGTGAGACCTTCCCAGATGAGGTGATCCTTGCTATCGCCTCTCGCCCGTGGTACGCCGATATTATGAACTTTCTTGTTGCTAAGAAAGTTCCACAAGATTGGCCCAGGTAGAGACTTGAGACCTTCCTTGCGAAGGCCAAGTTCTACCACTGGGAGGATCCCATCCTTTACCATGAAGGAAGGGACAATGTTTGGCATAGGTGCATTCCTCAGGAGGAGCACCATAGCGTCCTCACTTACTGCCACAAGCTTGAGGCAGGAGGACATCACTCTGGGAGTAGAACGGCACAGAAAGTGCTCCAATCCGACCTATATTGGCCTACCCTCTTCAAGGACTCTGATGAGTTCGTGAAGAGGTGTACTGACTGTCAGAGGATGGGCACTTGTGGACAGCGTGATATGATGCCGATGCAGCCCATTCACTTCTGTGAGGTTTTTGACGCATGGGGCATCGATTTCATGGGTCCTTTCCCTAAGAGTCAGGGATTCGAGTACATTCTGTTGGCCGTGGATTATATTAGTCGTTGGGTTGAGGCCATCCCCTCCCGAACCGCAGATGCTAGGACTGTTTGCGGATTTTTGAGGAAGCATATCATTTCACGGTTCAGGGTACCTCGAGTGTTGATATCTGACGGGGGGTCTCATTTTGTCAACGACAAGGTAAAGGCCCTTGCTAGCGAGTTCGGCATAGACCATCGAGTTGCCACTCCATACCACCCTCAGACGAATGGTCTGGCCGAAGTGTCGAACAGGGAGATCAAGACTATATTGTAGAAAGTCGTCCGCCCTGACCGAAAGGACTGGTCACAGCTTTTGGACTCGGTCTTATGGGCATATTGGACGTCTTTCAAGACACCTTTGGGCACATCTCCCTTTCACCTCATTTATGGCAAGCCGTGCCATTTACCTGTTGAGTTGAGACATAGGTCACTTTGGACTGTCACTGATACACTTTTGGATCCAGATAGTGTAGGAGATTAGAGGAGGGCATAGTTAGCAGCCTTGGAGGAGCTTCGTGATACCACCTTCTCAAACAGCCTACAGTACAAGGAGAGAGTGAAGGAGTGGCATGATTCTCATATCAGCCACAAGCATTTTGAGCCTGGACAGAGAGTATGGTTGTTTGATGCTAGGCTTCGTCTATTTCCAGGGAAGCTACAGAGCAAATGGAAGGGACCGTATTTGGTGAGAAAGGTACACGACAATGGGAGTATCGACATATCTGAGTTGTCTTCTGAGAGTACCTTTCGAGTGAACGGCCAGCGGCTCAAGCCATATCTTGATCATGAGCCGCGGGTCGTTGATGTTGCCCCTATTCACTTTGCGTGAGATGTGGTCTCTTGACTCACATCTATTGCATCTCACATCTGATTATCACTGTTCTCCCGACTTGTATAGATCCAGTTGTCCATATCATTCCATTCTTTAGTTCCACATCCCTTTCCTCATCTTTTGATTATACTATACTTAGGGTGTACTTTACCCTAAGTATAGGGGGGATGTAGGACTCTCGGGTATTTCTTTTGATTCTTTCTACCCCTGTTTTTGCTGCCTATACTTAGGGATATTTTACCCTAAGTATAGGGGGGTAGTCCCTGTACATTCTTCACTCGATTTTCCCTTCGTGTACAGCCTGCTATACTTAGGATTATTTGATCCTAAGTATAGGGGGAAAAAGCCGAGACCCTCTTGATTTCTATTCTTTCATTCGTCTTTGTATATAGCCTTCCTTCTCACTTCCCTATACTAAGCACGAGTTATGTCTTCTTCATCGCTCTTGACTCTGAGGACATCGTTCGAGCTAAGTATAGGGGGGGGGTGTATATATTTCATATATACTTTAGCCATAACTCGTACTTTGTGTGAGTGTGTTAATAAATAAAAATGGCTAAAAACCCTAAAATCCATAAAAATTAAAAATTTTTTCCTGTAAATAAACATTCTTTTATTTGCACATACATAGCTATTGTACAAAATTATTTTTGTAAAAATGTTTTCAAAAACTTTTTGTGTAAATTGTGTGTAAATATGTGCATATCAAAATTATGTATACAGTACAAATTTTTCCAAAATGTTTTGAAAATCAAAAGTTTGCAAAAACCTTGTGTAAATGTGTGTAAATATTCTGCAAAACTTGCATTCATGCATTCATTCATAATTTCAAAACATTTTCAAAAATTTTGCATGTATGTAAATATTGTGTAAACAGCATCTTTGTATATACTTGTATAGTTTTTCCGGATTATAGTTGACATTTAAACTAGCCTGGAATTAAATTGGGAAATGGAGCTTGATTAAGATCTTAATCCACCTAATTCTAAGAGGAACCTTATAGGGCTTGGGGTTAAGGCTTTTCAGGTCCATGGTGACTTACTTCTTTGAGTCCACTAGGCTATGATCACATGTCATCTCAATGAGCCTAAGTAGAGCACTTAACAACACACACATGACTCATATAGACAATGGCTTAACTTGGACCCGCACTTTACACCGAGCTCTCTACGGATGAGGTGGTGAGGAGGCAGTCTTCCTTGACTTGGGGTAGCATATGAGGGTAGTACTTCTAGGCGGAACCTCTCTTCTTCTTAGTGAAGGAAGTGCGTCTCAACTTGGTCTGGTTGCCATGAGGTCTAACGACAGGAGTTGTGGGTTGCAATAATGCTTCAAAAGAGGGATAGTCTACTGGATCAAGAGGAAAAACTCCTTATGTACATATGCTGCACCTTTTAAATATGTTGTACAGATGCACTTAAAAAATGCAAAAAGAAAATAACTCCAAAAAAGCGGTGGGTCTGATAGAAAATGCTAATCCCACTGGAGTATGTGTATAGTGCAATAAGCAAAGCTTGAGACTCATGATTCCATTTTATGTAGCTTGCAGCAGGGAGACTTAGCTACACTGGTTGAGCTCCCAAGGATACATGGCTACACTGGCCATGGTCCATTCTCTTCTTCCCCCTCTTCTTGAGCCGGTTGAACTTGAACTTAGAAGGGAATACCCCGCTCCTCGAGGAAAGAGTGGCCAGATTAGGGTCATAGAGTTACCTTGTTGGGGAGGATTGTCAAGTTGCTACTTCTGAGGTGGAGAGCTATACTTCGCATAAACTGTACAAGGAAAGATTCATGGTCTTCAGGGTTTGTGTATGTAGACTTGTTCTGATCTGGATTGTTGAGGAGTCCTGACTATAGATTAGTGGATCTTAGAGGCTGTTGAGTTTTAAACCTAAGTCTAAATAAGGTTCCGAAACATTGATAATCCAAAGATCTAATCGAGCTCCATATTTCAATTTAATGAAGGCAAGTTTAATACTCAGCATTGATCCATGCATTTTCTCCTCTTTTTCTTTTCCTTTTTCTTTTTCACTTCTTTTTCAAATAAGTGTTTGCAAAGGGACTAGCAAAGTTAAGTATAGGGGGTGATGAATACCCATTCATCACTCTTTATTCTTTTATTTTAGCTACAAAATCCATGCAAAACACATGTATATTCATGTAAATAGCAATAATTGTCAAATAGCATGCATTGTGTAAAATACAATAGTTAGCATGTTTTTGTGCATAAATAAAAGAATAAATAAAATAAAAAGAAGGAGATATTTAGAATAAATATTGAGCGGCCTAATCCCAAGGGAGGGCTCAGCATGAGCCTGACCGCAAAAGAACCCAAGTAGAGAGAGATAGGGAAGCTCATGTGTTTGTACATATACCTGTAAATAAATAAAAATTATTTCCCTCTTACTCAAAATAAAAATGGGTGTATATTTATTTGTATATATTTTTAAATATTAAATTAAAATAAAATTGGGAAAAACAAAACAAAAATAAAAATAAATAAAAAATCCCTTCATTATTGTATATATGCCATGTACATAGACCCACTCACCTATTTATTATCACCTTGTAAAGAAATAATTAAAATCCCATAAAAATATTTTCAAATGCCACATTTCATGGTGTAAATAAATAAAATAAAAACTAGAAAATCAAAATAAAATAAAAAGAAATAAAATCAAAATCCACATTATATATAGACCATGTACATATTTGTTTATAAAACTATTTATTTAACCCTTGTAAATAAATAATAAATATAAAATAAAAATACCTTTTATTCCAAATTTTATTCTATAAATAAATAAAATATAAAATTGGAATAAATGTATAAAAATAAACAATTAAAAATCAAAAATCAAAAAATTCAGATTGTATATACCTATATATAATAATACTATATTGTAAATGCAATATTTTTATTTCAAAAAAATAAAAATCAATAAAAAATAATATAAAAATAAAGAAACATTTTTCATGTTTTAAGTTTTTCGAAAATAAGTCATTTATTATTTTAAAATGAATTTCCAAATAATTATTACATGGCACGTCCTGATTGGCCCACAGGGAATGTTGACCTATGGTCAACTTCCCCCTGGGTCACTTTTCCCCGCGGATCTCGCATTTGACCCGACTTCGCTTAACTTTTGAGCGATGATCTGAGCTCCATTTACCCAAACCCCAGGTCCTAATTATCCTTGATACATCCGAGATCCACGCCGATGCATCTGCCTAAGGATCCGTGCTTCACGGAACCCTGCCCGACCCCATCTTCTCGGACCTGTAGTGGTTTATAGCTGAACCTCCGTCGCATATTCTCAATCATCCTTGGCTGTGCCCTTTCGTCCCAGGAACTCCACCTTACTCAGAGTGACAGTTGCACGAGGGAGGTGTCGATGGGAGGAGAGAGAGCCTCCAGCTATCGATCCGGCGACTTTTGCCGCCGTGCGCCGCCGCGAGGTGCGCCCGAGCCTCGGGCACCGACGTCCCTTCGAGGCTACGACCCAGAGCTCCGCGAGCTCATCCCCAGTCGACTCCCGTCATCAGGTAGACCTAATTCTTCCTAGCTTCATCTAATTTCATCTTTCACCCAAATCGCTCCGCCGCCATCTTTCATCGATTCGGTCACCCCACTCATCGACTCGATCATCGGACGACACCATCATCTCGGTGAGACCCCTCTTCACGTTCTGCACCCACTCACTCCCCTGTCTCTCCCTGGAGTAGGTAGCCCGACCTCCACCACCGTCGCCTCGCCGGAGGTCGCCCATCCCGACTCGCCAGCCACCCATTCCTCCTCTAACCGGGTCGAGGCAGTTTGCCCTCAACCCAGGAAGCTTCCTAGGCTATTTTGCAGGTCAATGCGACCCATCTGAGGGTCGTTCCGTTCGAGCCCAGGAGTTTCGAGATTCCGACGTCGCCGGGCCACTCCGGTGGTTCCCGACCTCATCGGAGGAGTCCACCAGCTGTGGGAGGCCTTGGCGATTCTGTTCCACATCTTTGCAGCTCCCGAGGAGGTCCAGCGCACCCGTGGAGCTCCGGTGAAGTTCACCAGAGTCGAGTTCATCCAGGACCTTCAGTAGCCGTCCGATCATCCCCGACGCTCCAGATTCGATCCGATCCTTCTATTTGAAGAGCCCCGCCACCGTCAGATCTTCCTAGGGTTTGATCTGGACCGTACGTTCAGACGAAGAGGAGCCCAATATCCAGCACTGTCCGATCTCCACGTGGCGTCCTCCTCGGCGTTCGATCCAGCGAAGGGCTGCCCTTGCTCCAGCATCGTCAGATCATCCACGTGGCATGCCCTCAGCCTTCTGATAATAAGGGGTAATTTATACTTAGGCCCCTCCTGTTTTTACATTTCTTATTTAGTCTTGTAACTATTAGATATAGTTGTTTTTATTTTGGTTAAATTGCATAGATGACCTGGATGTTTATTGTATTTGCATATCAGTCCCTATGTGTGTGAACCACGTGCATCGACATGTGAGGTCTGGGCTTTTTGCACTTCTTGTCATGTAGTTCTTGGATGTTAATGTTTGCATGTTTATAAATAGAATTTACAGTTATACCCCTCTATGTCTGGAACACGTGTTTTGCGTTTGACGGTATGGGCTTTTTGCATGTTTGTCCCCTGAGCTTTGTACCGTGTTATTGTTTGGCCCCTGAAACTAGTTTTTATTACACCTAAGTCCCTGTGCACTGTGAGCCTCTTTTTGATTTAAATAAAATATCAAACTTAACCCAAATTGCCTGAAATTCGGACACGTGGCTCCTACCACTGTGTAAAAATTTCCCTAATTTTTGGGTACATTATTGAGGCGTTTTTCTATTTTTAAAAATTCAAAAACTACCATTTTTGTGTTTGTCTGGATTAGAAAATCATAAAAAATATAAAATTTTTTTAAAAATTCTAAAAAAAATTATTATTTGTTAGTTTTGCTATGTTTTATTTTCTATCCAATTTTTGTTATTTTTGGACTTATAAAAACCCAAAAAATAAAAAAACACTTTAAAACTCATAAAAATTCTAAAAAATATAGAAAATCCAAAAAATCATAAATTCTTTTGCTGAATTTTCTTTGTTGTTTATAGTTTTCATAAAAATTAACTCCATGCTATTATAGGACCATTTGATATTTTTCATGGCCCTTTGAAGCCTAGCTAGATAGTTTGCTAATGTTTCTGCCTTCTTTTATTTTTAGAAAAATCTATAAAAATTATAAAATATCAAAAATTCACCAAAAATAGTAAAAATCTAAAAATCATAAAAATATTTTTGTTTGAATTTTTGGAGCTTTTTAGGGTGCGTAAATAGTTTGTTGATTGTGATTGTTTTTTGTCTTTTTATTATTTTCCTTCATTATTAAAAATCCAAAAATATATAAAAATATTCAAAAACCACCAAAAATACTTGTTTTTATTTCCTTTTGATTTCTGACTACTTCGTAGGCCGCGAGGCCAACTCATGCTCCTTGAGACCGACCTGGGTGCTATATCAGGTTAATCACATAGCAAGACCACTATTTTGGTTTTCATTGATTTTTATCTTTCGATTGGTGGTCTGATTTTATTTTCTTGATTGAGCTCTGAGCCCCGAGTGACTGAGGTCACAACGACCTTAGTGATATATTTACCTTAGTCTATCGTGCGGCTCATCGCTGCACCCGAGGGTGTAGCTAACTAGCTACACCCGATCATTTTTTCCATTGATTTTTTGTGCTTTTGAAATGAAAACTAGGGGATTTAAATCTCCATGTATCATCATGATATCATACCAATTTCCACTAAATTTGACACTTCTATCATCTCCATCAAGATTATCACATTTTAGCAGTCTCCGAATTATTGAAATTGACCCATCTAGATGGGCATGTTAGGAATGTTTGTTTTGCATGAAATTTGAAATACATATTCTACTCAAAAAACTAAGTAAATCTCTAGAGGTTTCCTTCAAAAAAATCAAAAAATCAATGAGAAAAAAGCTCGGGTGTTGCTAGTTGGTTGCACCACCCGGTGTAGCTTCCATTTTCTCTCTCTCTCTCTCACACACACACACACAAACACACACACACATATATATATAGGGGAAAGGGATCCTACTCCATGATGTAGGTAACTTACCTACATCATGCTTATTTTTTTCCTAATTTTTTCATTTTTTTGAAAAATGCTTCTGTGAATTTTCATAACTATATCCCTCTAATATGTCATTCAAATTTCATCAGAAACAGAGACTCCTATGCCCTCCATCTAGAATAGGTAAATTACAGTAAATCTAAGACCATTAAAATTACCTGTTCTGGATAGAGGACATATGAGTCTCTGTTTCTGACGAAATTTGAATGGCATATTAGGCTGATATAGTTATGAAAATCCAAGGAAGCATTTTTCAAAAAAAATAAAAAAAAATTAGGGAAAATACAAGCATGATATGGGTAAGTTACCTACATCATGAAGTAGGATCCCTTTCCTCATATATATATATATATATATAGGAAAAACTTCAAATGAGACGGTATCTCACCACTTTTGTGGTGAGCCTTCCATCTCATCCATTTAATTTAAATCACACGGTTGTGATAAATGACACATTAATTGCATTATTTTGATGGTAGAAAACTTATTTTGGTCATTTGTCACATTCTAAAAATATTATTTGACAACTCACAAATTCATAACCCTAATTATCTCTTCTCTCTCTCGCAGCTCCTCTTTCTCTTTCTCGACGGCGTGTGGGCGGCTGCATGTGGAGGCCGACTTCCCATCTCCGATGGGTGTGCGCAACAAGAACAATGGTGGCTCCCTCCCTCTGACGTGTTGTGCACAATGATGGAGCAGGTATGTGACGACACCATGGATTTAGATCTTGTTTCTTCTCAAACTTGTTTTAATGTATGCTCGGAGGAAAAAGATGAGGGGTTCGATGGCTCCGTGCATCCTCCTCCATGCAACGCCTCTCGACTGCGGAGGAGGGATTTGACGATGCTAGCTTCCTCTACGCAACCCCTCTCAATCGTGGAGGAGGAGGCATGAAGGAGGAAGGCACACAAGGTGTGGCACATCGGAGGAGAGGTGTGGCAGAGCAGAGGCCCCTTAGATTTTTTACAAATCTTTGTTTTCTATCGTTGATGCAGATTTACATTATGGTATAATAATTTTACTTTATTGACGCTCAGATTTACATATTTATTTATCTTTTTACAAATCTCACTGTTGTTTCTCTATTTTGCATAACTCGAAAACATGTATGGCAATTGAACTTTAACGCAATGGAAAACATGCAAGAATTTTACAAAAAACTGTGATAAATTTACAAATATTCATGCAATTTTTACAAATCATTAAAATCTATTTATGAAAACACATGAAAAAAATTTGCGTGGGGTTACATGGATATACTTACAAAAAGAGCTTGAACTTTACAAAAAACCAAACATAATTTACAGAAATGATACACACATCAATTAATGAAAAATATTGAACGATAATGTAAAAATAGTATTAATGAAATTACAAAGAGAAAATATATTTTCACAAAAACTCGTTGAAGTTTACAAAGATATAGCTAAACCCAATTCGTTCAAAGCATAATTGGAAATATATTAAATAAGCATACTAGCGGAAAATACCAAAACTAGATTAACTAAAAATGGTCATTTAAATCTATTAAATGATACTCGAATTTACAAAAAAATGATTCGACAGAAACACCCTTTTGGATATTTGTTGATGCAACCGTCAGATCGAGATCTAACGAATCTGATTGATGGCTCACCACAATATTGGTGAGACCCCACCTCATTTGGAAGGGTCCCTATATATATAGGGGTTGATGGGGCTGTCCCGTCCCATTTTTTATCATTTTTTTTAGTATTTTTTTTGAAAAATATCACCATGCATATTCATCCCGATATCCCTCATATATGTCATTCAAATTTTGTCAGAAACAGAGACTCCTGCGGCCTTCATCCAAATAGGGTCGATTTAAAAAATCCTACGACCGTTAAAAAATGAACGTCTGGATGGAGGCTATAGGAGTCTCTGTTTGTGACGAAATTCGAATGGCATATAGGAGGTATAGGAATGAATACATGGTGATATTTTTCCAAAAAATAAAAAAATTGCGAAAAATGGAGTGGAGGCAGTCCCAATTTTTCCATATATATAGAGAGAGAGAGGAGTGATCACATGATTCAACTAGGAGAGAGAAGACAGAATCATGTGGTCCAGAATCAATGCTCTCATGCTCTCACATGTTTTAGTTCTCATAGGATCACTCCTCTCTCTCTTTCCTCTCTCTCTCTCTCTCTCTCTCTCTATATATATATATATATATATATAAGATTTTTATCCAGAGAGCCATGTGCCCATTTATGTGAAAATGAGCCCCATCATATCCACCGTTAGATCAAACGTTTAAATCCTATGATTTTAGGAGCGATAATTGTAATGATAAGTGCTTTAATTTTGAATCGTAATGAAATTCCCTAAAATAGCAATCGTATTTTTTGGTATCGTTTGCTATTGTATTCAGAATATACTCAATTTTCACATTTCGAGAGTGGATCGATCGATCGTTATGTGTGCTAGTATTTCTGCGATAGTCTTTTCGGAATCAAAGGGATTTTGATAGATTTTTCTTATGATTATATGTTTTTTCTTGTCTAATATTTTTTATTAAGTTTCGTCCATGGATAATTTGTGAATGGATTGTGATCGCCATATTTCTGAAGCAATTATGAAAATTATTTCCTCGAAGGATTAGAAAGTGAAGATAATTTTTGTGAAGTCAATATTGAAGACAGTCATCTCGATTTGGTTGATGAGAACAATATCTCTGAAAGATCAAGTATCTATTATATTTCAATACGAATATTTTTCATTGTTTCACTTTCAGTTTGTATGCTATTTTAGAAAAAAATCATAAAAAGTTAATTTTTCATGTTTTTTTCATAAGTAATAATGAGAGTGTGACCAGTAAAAAAATTCAAAGGATTCGTAACATCGTGAATTTGCTTTAGTAAATTTTTTAATAAAAACATATCAAGTAATTTTCATTCTATTATCAGTAACTTTCTTTAAGGTAACAGTAAGTCGCTAGGTATCACAAGTAATAAAATACAATACAATAGTAACAAAATGCATTATAATAGTAGTAATGAATGTGTGACCAGTAATACATGTTAAATGAGTCGTAACATCATGAATAGGCTTTAGTAAATTATTTTAATAAAAACATAACAAGTATTTTTAGTTCTGCTATCAGTAATTTTCTTTAAGGTAACAGTAAGTTGCTAGGTATGACAAGTAACAAAGCAATATAATAGTAATAAAATGCAATATAATAGTAGTAATGAGAGTGTGACCAGTAATACATGTTAAAGGAGTTGTATCATCGTGAATAGACTTTAGTAAATTATTGTAATAAAAACATAACAAGTAATTTTCGTTCAGCTATCTGTAAATTCCTTTAATGTATCAGTAAGTCGCTAAGTATCTCAAGTAAAAAAATTAATATAAATGTTACTGGTTTTATGCACTATTTTTGGTATGTCATTTTAGTTAATAATGTTATACATTGATTTACTAATACCTCGTTCTTAGTTACTTTTGAATCCAAATCAATTACTAAACATCATTTTATCGTATGGCTACTATTTTGTAATATTTCTCCCATGTGTTACTAATACGTTGGCAAAAATTACAAATTACTTGATCACAATTACATTATAATTACAATTCATTATTTTATTTTTTCTATTCCATGATTAATTCTTACGAGTTAAATCTAATTTTTACTGCTTTATTTTTTCAGGTATGCTAGATGTCTGGATCATCAACCATATTACTTGCGATGATAAACTCTTTTCTCATAGATTCCTCTATGGAGTCATCATCTCTCCAGATCATCATATCGCGGAATGACCAATATATTTATCATCATGGAGGCACACATGTCATATTTTTCCATGTCTATTAATTATCAATCCTTTATGTGTACACATTTGTCTTTGTTTTCGAGAAAGATGATGTATAAGGACACAAATTCATTTATTTGTTTGTTACTAAGCTCTGGTTAGGAGCTTGAATTAATAAAACATGTTATGTGGTATATTTGATGTTGATTGCTTCAAATTGTATAGGTAAGAATGAGAGGAAAATAAGTAAAATCTAACTAGTAATACAAGTTATTGGCATCGGTAACTTGGTATAATAAAAAAACTTTTATAAAAAGTAACTTGTAATGCTGTCATCTACTTGTAATGCTGTCATCTGTAATATTTTCAAAGTATAAGTAATTTATTAGCATACGTAAGTAAGACCATATAAGTTGTATCAGTAACTATGAGAGAAAGACCAATAACACCTAACAAAACTTTTGTAACATCGACAATTAGTATCAATAACTTGATATATTATAACTTGATATATTAAAATATTATATATTTTTTAGTGTTTCCATCAGTAACATTATTCGAAGTATAAGTAATTTGTTTAGGATACGTAAGTAAGTGAGGTTATATAAAATTATACCAATAAGAGAGAAAGACCAATAACACCTAATAAAATTACTTGTAATATAGACATTGGTATTAGTTAGACAAGTAACTTACTGTTTCCATCGGTATTTGAAGTATCAATAATTTGTTATGATATGTAAGTAACTAATATAATATAAATATTTTACTGACTTGTGGATAATTATAAAATTACAAGCACACACAATGATACAAATTGTTCATTCAAGAGTTAACACACCATTATCTTTGTTGTTGAAACATCAGTTGCAAAACTAAGCAATCATCAACAAATTCTTTCACTTTAAAAATTAAAAGATATTCATTTAAGAAAGTTTGAATTAAACCCTTTGTTTGTACATGACATAGCAACTTTAAAAATTTTTATACTAATTACAAGTGAATTTGACATTTTCCTCATACATTTACAAAAAATTGTATCTAAAAAGAAGCTAATGAATAATTCATTTCCCAGACTTCTTTCCGCCTCCACACTTCAAGAAAATAGAAGCAATCTCGACGTGGAATTTAGGTATTTCTTCATATCAAATCCGGACGTGACCTCATTGTATTGAAGTCCATGTGCCTTCAAGTAACACCTAACACATAAAATAATTTTAAAACATCAGTAAGTTGATATTATAAAACAAGATATATGAAAAGTAATATTCATGTTGCATTCAGTACAATATTTGAAGCATCGGTAAGTTTTTAAAATGCATAAATAACTAAAGTCATATAACCTAAATAAGTAATAATGATAGGAATACTCGTAAGAATCCGAGATTTGTTAGTAAAACTATTAAAGTAGTAGTAATTTGTTAGGATATATAAGAAACTAAGGAAATATAACTGTATCAGTAAGAATCTGGGATAGACTTGTAACTCATAACATATTTTTTGTAAAGTATCAGTAAGTTGTATATGTAAGAATTAGAGTACTATCAGTAACACATAAGAAAACACTTCGTAACTTCGGAAACTTCCAAAAGTATTTTGACGCATTTTGAATAATAACTAGTAATTTTTACACTTACCATCGGTAACTTTATAATATGTATCAGTATTTTCTTAAGAATTACAAGTAACAAATCAACAATATTTGGTATCAGTAAGAATATTACTAAGACAAATAACAATTATCAATTCAGTAACAATCTCATAATTACAAGTAAGCTTTTAATATACGTAAGTAATAAAAAACTAGTAAGTTGTAAAAGTAAGAATTAGATGATCACCATTAAGAAAGAAGAATATTTTGGTCACATTTGACATTGCAATAGTATTGCGACTTGATAATAATATCAAGTAATAAAGCCAAAAAAATTCCTATGGCAGAAGGAATATTAGAAAGACAACAATTTCAATTTCGCAAACAAATTCTTGAATACTATATGAATTAAATTTTGATTAAAATATGTAAGAACTTGTATTAGTAATTAATCCATTTCTTCGCAAATAAATACTAAGTGAATCTGAGAAATTGAAATATTCATTTTCATAGAGAAAAAATAATAAATCAGTTTTTACACATACGGAAAATGTACTTACAAATTCCATGTGTTAGAACTTGTTGATTAAATGTTAATAAACATAAAAACTTACCGATTATCGATGCAGAACTACCTTCAATCGATCACCAAAGAAAATGATAACAGGGATTGTCTTTGTTTGTTCGCTGTCTGCCGCAGTCACAAATCCCTAATGAATTTTTAGGTAATTACTCGAATAGTAATTACGTTTCAAAAAGGAAATTAACGTCCTAGAACTTCGCATGAGCGGTTATGGAAATCAGAACGTGCCAAATTTACTATTAAATTTTATATTTAATTTTAACAACAAGATTATAATCTAACGTCTCTCATAGGGTGCTCATTACAACCCAAATGGGTACAAGACCCTCTAGATAGGCCATATATATATAGGGAGAGAGGGGGGGGGGGGGAAGGACCCTACACCGGCGGGTGCAGGAAATTCCCTACATTCGGCCTAATTTTCATTGTTTTTTGATTTTTTTAAAATGAAACCTTGGGGAATCTAGATCACCATGTATCACCATGTTGTCATTCCAAATTCAACTTAATTCGACACTTCTATCATCTCCATCAAGACTACCAAATTTTAACGGTCTCAGAATTGCTGAAATCGACCTCTTTTAGATGAACATGTTAGGAATGGTTATTTTACATGGAATTTGAAATACTTATTCCCCTCAATATTTTAAGTAAACCCCCCCCCCCCCAACTTTTAATTCAAAAAAGTAAAAAATAATGCGAAAATGGGGTGAGTGCAGGGATTTTCCTACACCACTGGGTGCAGGCTCCCTACCCTCACACATACACACACATACATACATACATACATACATATATATAAGCGAAATTTCAGTGACATTGATCGATATCTGAGAAATTTTGTACTAAAACCATTCAATTTCAGGTGACATTCGATACCCACATCTCTTCGATACTGATACATCGTCGATATATTACGATATTACCAACCATGCTATATATCGAAAGTTAACAAGAAATCAACCATCGTTTTTTTACGTTAATCCGTCAAAGTCAAGTGATCAGAACTTGGCTCGGACACCGAATTGTAAAAAAATCAAGCGCAAATAACGGTAACCATTATAAATAAAATATGAAACGATTCACGACTTTACCCTCTTTCAACATGATTGAAAGATAAACATCAATGGTGATGAGAGACAGAGAGAGAGGGAGGGGGGAGCAAGGGAGAGAGCACTCAGAACTCTTAGATGGTGAGGTGTTGGAATAGCGGCTTTCTTCTTTGATTCACTGCCTATTTTATAGGGTTGAAGGATGTAACAAAGTAATAAACCCATCATTACCGACTCAGAATTAATGACACACCAACCATCAATACGAGTCATTTTAATTTGGTTAGATTGATCCGTCGATTCCGTCAAATTAATTATTATTTGGACCATGTAACTACATTCAGGATATAAGCCAACTATAACCCTATTGATGCCTTAGAAAATGATTATTTTCTGTTATGGTTGGAACGCCTAGGAATTTCTCTCATTACGGGTAATGAGTCCTCACATCCCTTGAAAAGGATTACAGAATTGCTCGGAAAATACCGTGATGACCACAAAAACCTTCAATTTGTATTTCATGATGTATCCCCCGGCCAAAATGAGCCATGCCATATATATATATATATATATATATATATATATATATATATATATATATATATATATATATATATATATATATATATATATATATATATATATATAGGAGAAACTTCAAATGAGGCGGGGTCTCACCATATATATGGTGAGTCACCCTCAATTAGGCATCTTTCTAATATATTTTACAATTTCTTGTTTCATACATGTAATAATAAATATTAACACAACATGTATAGTGAAATAAAATTATGAAAATATTATTATAATGGATGGAAATATTGATTTGAATTTAGATGCTATATTTTACAAAATTCATTTTTTTACAATGTACAGTTTTATATTTTACAAAACTGTTACAGAGTTTTTACTAAATTCACAGTGGCTTTTAAAATTTCAGAAAAACCCCCACCTCATTTGAAAGGTCCCCTATATATATATATATATATATATATATATATATATATATATTGTTGGGAGCGGAAGCAACACCAACTCTGCTCTGATATGGGAACACAACCCGCCGATATCTCCTCTCGGATATGGGACCCCTGGATACGGAAGAGAATGCAGATATTGATGCTGATGCGCAATCGACCACTATCGCAGAAGCACATGAAAACAAGAATAACCAGATATAACGGTGGTCGGTCACCTCCAGGGCCGGCCCTGAGGGTAGTCTAGGAGTGCAACCACCCATGGCCCAGTAATTTAAGGGCCCATTTTCCTTCATCTACATAAATAAAAGACACCTCAAAGTCTACAAGTCTCCAATGTTCTCCAAGTGTCCAACGTTCCTTTTTTTGTATTTTAAGGCCCGCTATTTTAGCTCTTTGAGGGGCCTTCACATCCTCTCTCTATTTAATTCCATAAATTCTCCCTCCCTCTTCTCATGCTCTCGAAATAACCAACTTGAAAACATGCAATCGTGACTCCCTCTCTCTCTCTCTCTCTTTAATTCCATAAACCCCCCCCCCCCCAAATAACGAACTTGGAAACATGCGCCCACCCCTACCCTCTCACAAATATCTATATTTAGTCTAACCGTCCCCCCCTCTCTCTCCTCCCTCTCTCCCTCTCTCTCTCTCTCTCTCTATATTCACGAATGAACAATCCGCCGAGTTCTCAATCGGCCTATCTGCCACGTCGTCGATTCAACACCGAGTTCTCAATCGGCCGACCAATCCGCTCTCCATTGCCACTATCTGCATCGTCGGATTACCAGACACCGAATCAATGGTTGTATTTTTAGCTTATTCTTTATTTTATGTAATTTGTGAGGAGACATTGAAATATTTAAGTTGGTATATTTTCTAGAGTCTAACATGCTCAATATGATTAATCATCAATAGAATACTTTAGTCGAACAGGTTCTTTTTTTACTTTGCTTCCTTCTTAATTAGCCGTATACGAGGTTGTGACGTTTATAATATTCCTAACCGAATAGATATTAGTTGTCTCAAAATATTCCTAACCGACCATGTAACGTTTATAATAAATCACATTAGTTGTCTCAAAATATTCAATTAGAAGTAAGGTTGTGACGGACCTAATTGAATATTTTTTTTAAATGGGTGACGTACTGATGAGCCTCCCGATAGACTAAGGTAAAGATATCACTAAGGTCGTTGCGACCTCAGTCACTTGGGGCTCAGAGCTCAATCAAGAAACAAAATCAGACCACCAATCGAAAGACAAAAATTAATGGAAACCAAAATAGCGGTCCTGCTATGTGATTAACCTAGTATAGCACCCACGGCCGGTCTCAAGGAGCATGAGTTGGCCTCGCGGCCTACGAAGTAGTCAGAAATCAAAAGGAAACAACAACAAGTATTTTTGGTGGTATTTGAATATTTTTATATTTTTTTGGATTTTTAATAATGAAGGAAAATAATAAAAAGACAAAAAACAATCACAATCAACAAATTATTTAGCACTCTAAAAAACTCCAAAAAAATTCAAACAAAAATATTTTTTAGATTTTTAGATTTTTTACTATTTTTGGTGAATTTTTGAGATTTTTTATAATTTTTATATAATTTTCTAAAAATAAAAGAAGGCAGAAACATAACAAACTATCCAGCCAGGCTTCAAAGGGCCACGAAAAATATCAAATGGTCCTATAATATCCTGAAGAGAATTTTTGTGAAAAATATAAACAACAAAGAAAATTCAGAAGAAGAGTTTATATTTTTTTGGTTTTTTTTAAATCTTTTAGAATTTTTATGAGTTTTTTAGTGTTTTTTAATTTTAAGGTTTTTCTATAACCAAAAATCGCTAAAAATGCTCAGAAAATCAAAAACACGAAACTAACAAATACTATTTTTTTTAGAATTTTAAAAGGGTTTTAATATTTTTTATGATTTTCTAATCTGGACAGACACAAAAATGGTAGTTTTTAATTTTTAAAAATATAAAAACACCTCAAAAATGTACCAAATTTTGGGTGAAAATTACACAGTGGCAGGAGCCACGTGTCCAATTTTCATGCGATTTGGACTTAATATGATATTTTATTTAAATCAAAAAGAGGCTCATAGTGTACAGGGACCTAAATGTAATAAAAAGTATTTGCAAGGGCTGAAAAGTAACAAAACCAGAAAGTGTGATGACCCTTGTGCAAAATGTCCAAGTAATCACGCGCGAGGCACGTGAATCAGGCACGGAGGGACCTCTTTGCAATTCCTATTTCTAAAAATGCAAACATGAACATATAGAAACCACAATGGCAAAATATGCAAAATAACCACAACCTCACATGTCGATGCACGTGGTCCACATAAATAAGGACTAAAATGCAAATGTCTGAAATATAAAGGTCTGATGTGAATTTTTTCCAAAATAAAAACAACTAATTAAAATATTTACAGGACTACAAAGTAAATGCAAAATAGGAGGGGCCTAAGAGTAAATTACCCCTCTTATTATCGGAGGGCTGAAGGGCGGCCACGTGTGAGATCGAATGGTGCAGGAGCGCTGGCGCCTCTTCGAAGAACCCTGGCTCTGATCTGACGGACGAAGGCATGCACGTGTATGATCGGATGGCTTTGGTGCGTGCACGCCTCTCCTCTGCGATGGACGCTCCAGATGAGCTCCTGATAAGTACCCGATGGCTGCAAGCTCCTCGCGGATGGACGGATGGGATTGGAACTGGGCGAAGGAGCACGATAGGATGGTGACGGAGCATCCTCCAAGAACTCGACGCCGGCGAGTTTCGCCGGCCTAATGTGCGCGCTGGGGTCCTCCTCTGCTGCTGGATATATGGAAAAGAATCGCCTAGGTACTCCGCAGCTACTGAGCTCCTCCGATGACGCCGGGAAGCTCCGAGGAGCTCCGGCGACGCAGGTGGGGTTGACCTCCTGTGCTCGAGATGTAGACTTCCAGATGAGGTCTCTTTGACCTGAAAAACATCACAGAAAGCACGCTGGGTCGAGGGCAAAGTTCCTTGACCCTGTAAGGGGTGAAATGGGTGCGTGTGTGAGTCGGATGGGTGACCTCCGGCGAGGCGACGACGGTGGAGATCGAACCACCTGCTCTGGGGCGAGACAGGGGGGTGGCTGGGTGAAGAAGGTGGAGAGGAGTGTGGCTAAGGTGAAGGTCAAGTCGGATGGTCAAATGGGTGGTCGGAATGGAGTGAATTAGCAGGCGAAGCCGGCGGTGCGATTTGAGGGAAAATCAAAATTAAGCTAAGCTAAGGCAGAACTGGCCTAATGTGTGGCTGAAGTCGACTGTGCTAGAGCTCAGGGAGCTCCGGGGGTCATGGCCTCAAGGGTGCATCACTTCCCGAGGCTGCGCGCACCTTGTGGCGGCACACGGTGATGGTCGTCGTCGGATCGATGGTTCCCGGCTGCCTGGGCCTCGCTGCTACCCTCCTCCGCGCTGTTGTCACTCTGGCGAAGAAGAGGAGGTCACTGGCACCGAGGGGGAAGGCCAAAGATGAGTGAGAATGTGCGGCGGAGGTTCAGCTATAAACCATTATAGGTCCGAGAAGATGGGGTCAGGCAGGGTTCTGTGAAGCACAGATCCCTAGGCGGATGCATCGGCATGGATCTCGGATGTATCAAGGATAATTAGGACCTGCAGTTTGGGTAAATGGAGCTCAGATCATCGCTCAAAAATTAAGTGAAGTCGGGTCAAATGCGAGATCTGCGGGGAAAAGTGACCCAGGGGGGAAGTTGACCGGAGGTCAACATTCCCTATGGGCCAATCAGGACGTGCCATGTAATAATTATTTGGAAATTCATTTTAAAATAATAAATGATTTATTTTCGAAAAACTTAAAACATGAAAAATGTTTCTTTACTTTTAAATTAATTTTTAGTGATTTTTATTTATTTTTTTGAAATAAAAATATTGTATTTATAATATAGTATTATTATATATAGGTATATACAATATGAATTTTTGATTTTTTTGATTTTTTATTATTTATTTTTATACATTTTATTCCAAATTTATATTTTATTTATGGGATTTTATCACTTGTGCCCCTCCGAGATATCGCAATATCAGTTAAGCCCATATCTTTTTGGTAATATCAGTTGTGCCCCTCACTTCTTGCTCCATCATCACTTGTGCCCTTCCGTCAGATTGACCGTCAATGAATTGACTTAACCATGGTTTTTTCAAACCTTGGTGCAGTTAAGAGGGGTATTATTGTCAGGACACCTCTTCTTCCTCCTCCACCGCGTGCTTTGTCCCGAGGAAGGAATCCGACAACGCCGAGGCCTATGGCAGCGTAGAGGGAGTTGCAGGGAACGGTGGCTCTGTCGCCCTTCGCGTCGTGGCAGCAGATGAGTTCGGAAACCGGAGGAGAGGTGCAGGGGGCGGAGGGGGAAGTGCGGAAGGTGGAGGGGGGCTGTGCGGGGGTGGAGGTGCAGGGGCGGAGGCGTGCTGCGCGGGAGGGGGCTGTGCGGAGGGTACAGTGGCGGAGGGGAGGCTATGCAGGGGGGTGCGGGGGGAAGGGGAGGTGCAGGGGGCGGCGGGGGGGCAGAGGGGGGTTGTGCAGGTGGGGTGCAAGGGCGGAGGGGCGCTGTGCGGGGGTTGTGCGGGGGATGCGGGGGTGGAGGGGGCTGTGCGGGGGATGCGAGGGCGGAGGGGCTATGCGGGGGATGCGGGGGGCTGTGCGGTGCGACGGAGGGGCACTATCGGCGGAGGGGGAGAAGCTCGGGGCGGAGGGGGAGGGGCCCAGGCTGGGTGGAGGTGTGGGGCGGGCAGAGGACCTCGCGGCAGGGGGGAAGCATGCAGGGGCAGATGGGAAGACCTTGGGGCGGAGGGAGAGGTGCTCGGGCGGGGAGATGACCTTGGGGCGGAGGGGGAGGCGCCCGACCTGGAGGCTGGGGTGGAGGGGGAGGCGCCCGACGTGGAGGCTGGGGCGGAGGGCGGCAGGGGGTGGCGCCCGGCCTGGAGGTTGGGGCGGAGGGCGGCAGGGGGCGGTGCCTGGCATGGAGGCTGGGGCGGAGGGCATCAAGGGGCAGCGCCGGGGAGGGGAGGGGAGCTCGGGGCGGAGCTGGGCGGCACGGGGCAGGGGCGGGGGCGGAGAGGGAGGAGGAGGAGGTTGGAGGAGGAGGAAGAGGATGGGGGAGAGGAGGAAGAGGGAACCACATAACCTTTTTTTAAAATAATTCCGCTTATGTCCTTAAAGTTAACGTCCGTTTGCACTGTGGATGGACGGTCACTAACCCGAGGGGCACAAGTGATAAAATAGCAAGAAGTGAGGGGCACAAATGATATTACCAAAAAGATAGGGGCATAACTGATATTGCGATATCTCGGAGGGGCATAAGTGATGAAATCCCTTTATTTATTTATAACATAAAATTTGGAATAAAAGGGTATTTTTATTTTATTTTTATTTTTTATTTACAAGGGTTAAATAAATAGTTTTATATACATATATACATGGTATCTATACAATGTGGATTTTGACTTTTATTTCTTTTTATTTTATTTTCATTTTTCCAATTTTTATTTTATTTATTTAAACCATGAAATGTGGAATTTGAAAATATTTTTGTGGGATTTTAATTATTTATTTACAAGGTGATAATAAATAGGTGAGTGGGTCTATGTACATGGCATATATACAATGATGAAGGGATTTTTTATTTATTTTTGTTTTTGTTTTATTTTTCCCAATTTTATTTTAATTTAATATTTACAAATATATACAAATAATTATACACCCATTTTTATTTTGAGTAAGAGGAAAATAATTTTTATTTATTTACAGGTATATGTGCAAACACATGAGCTTCCCTGTCTCTCTCTACTTGGGTTCTTTTGCGGTCAGGCCCATGCTGAGCCCTCCCTTGGGATTAGGTCGCTCAATATTTATTCTAAATATCTCCCTCGTTTTCTTTTATTTCTTTATTCTTTTATTTATGCACAAAAATATTCTAACTATTGTATTTTACACAATGCATGCTATTTGACAATTATTGCTATTTACATGAATATACATGTGTTTTGCACGGATTTTGTAGCTAAAATAAAAGAATAAAGAGTGATGAATGGGTATTCATCACCCCCTATACTTAAATTTGCTAATCCCTTAGCAAACACTTATTTGAAAAAGAAGTGAAAAAGAAAAAGAAAAAGAGGAGAAAATGCATGGATCAATGTTGATTATTAAACTTGCCTTCATTAAATTGAAATATGGAGCTCGATCAGATCTTTGGATTATCAATGTGTCGGAACCTTATTTAGACTTAGGTTTAAAACTCAACAACCTCTAAGATCCACTAATCTATGGTCAAGACTCCTCAATAATCCAGATCAGAACAAGTTTACATACACAAACCCCGAAGACTGAGAATCTTTCCTTGTACAGTGTATGTGCGGTATAGCTCTCCACCTCAGAAGTAGCAACTTGACAACCCTCCCCAACAAGGTAACTCTATGACCCTAATCTGGCCACTCTTTCCTCGAGGAGCGGGGTATTCCCTTCTAAGTTCAAGTTCAACCGGCTCAAGTAGAGGGGGAAGAAGAGAATGGACCATGGCCAGTGTAGCCATGTATCCTTGGGAGCTCAACCAGTGTAACTAAGTCTCCCTGCTCCAAGCTACATAAGATGGAACATGAGTCTCAAGCTTTGCTTATTGCACTATGCACATACTCCGGTGGGATTATCATTTTCTATCAGACCCACCACTTTTTTTTTGGAGTTATTTTCTTTTTTTTGCAGCTTTTTTCAAGTGCATCTATACAACATATTTATACGGTGCAGCATATGTACATAAGGAGTTTTTCCTCTTGAGCCAGTAGAATATCCCTCTTTTGAAGCATTATTGCAACCCACAACTCCTGTCGTTAGATCTCATGGCAACCAGACCAAGTTGAGACGCACTTCCTTCACTAAAAGAAGAAGAGAGGTTCCGCCTAGAAGTACTACCCTCATATGCTACCCCAAGTCAAGGAAGACTGCCTCCTCACCACCTCATCCGTAGAGAGCTCGGTGTAAAGTGCAGGTCCAAGTCAAGCCATTGTCTATATGAGTCATGTGTGCGTTGTTAAGTGCTCTACTTAGGATCATTGAGATGACATATGATCATAGCCTAGTGGACTCAAAGAATTAAGTCACCATGGACCTGAAAAGCCTTAACCCTAAGCCCTATAAGGTTCCTCTTATAATTAGGTGGATTAAGATCTTAATCAAGCTCCATTTCCCAATTTAATTCCAGGCTAGTTTAAATGTCAACTATAATCCAGGAAAAACTATACAAATATATACAAAGATGCAATTTACACAATATTTACACATGTGCAAAATTTTTGAAAAATGTTTGAAATCATGAATGTATGCATGAATGCAAGTTTTGCAAAATATTTACACAAATTTACACAAGGTTTTTGCAAACTTTTGATTTTCAAAACATTTTGGAAAAAGTTTGTACTAAATACATAATTTTGATATGAACATATTTACACACTATTTACACAAAAAGTTTTTGAAAACATTTTTACAAAAATAATTTTGTACAATAGCTATGTATGTGCAATAAAAGAATGTGTATTTGCAAGGAAAAATTTTAATTTTTATGGATTGTTGGGTTTTTAGCCATTTTTATTTATTAACACACTCACACAAAGTACGAGTTATGGCTAAAGTATATACGAAATATATACACACCCCCCTATACTTAGCTCAAACGATGTCCTCAGAGGCAAGAGCGATGAAGAAGACATAACTCGTGCTCTGTATAGGGAAGTGAAAAGGAAGGCTATATACAAAGACGAATGAAAGAATAGAAATCAAGAGGGTCTCGGCTTTCCCCCTATACTTAGGATCAAATAATCCTAAGTATAGCAGACTGTACACAAGGGGAATGCCAAGTGAAGAATGTACAGGGTCTACCCCCCCTATACTTAGGGTAAAATATCCCTAAGTATAGGCAGCAAAACAGGGGTAGAAAGACACAAAGAAGATCAACAAATATATACAAGATGGAGGCATCACTCCCCCTATACTTAAGGTGAAGAATCCTTAAGTATAGGCAACGACAGAAGTGATGAAATAGAACGGAAGAACGACCCGGTGTTTCCACCCCCTATACTTAGGATGAGGTATATCCTAAGTATAGCAAAGATAATCCTATACGAGACCCGGGGTGAAAACAAAAAGGAAGAAAGAAAGATCAAACTAAGACTAAACACGTATATACAAAAGAGTACAATGTTGAGGTGCCTCTCAACAAGCGCTAGATTTTACGCCCCTAGTTGGGCGCAAAGGCTAGGATAATGATGTGTTAAGGTTCAGGACGACATCGGTAAGGCGAATGCCGTACTGTCGTCGCAGTCTCAGTATGAGAACAACGGTGAAATCAACAGTGTAAGGAAGGACACCCAAGTATGCAATCAGGCGGGTGTCTACTACCGGCCACGGATATGGAAGTATGTGATCAGGATCTGGTAGCACAAAAGAAATCGTCGGCTCTGGATCAGACTGGAGTAGAAGTGTAGAGCCGAAGAAATCAAACGTGGAGATGGATGGATCAGTCATGGAATCCTCCACGTCAATCAGTGTCTCAAAAAGGTGTGGACAGTCAAGATCAGGAGACTCTCTAAGGAAACTGATATCTGATGCACATAGTAGAGACAAATCAGACAGATCATCGAATATCTCCAGGATGGGCTCATCCTCACGAGGGTTGTCGAGGTGAGATAACTCAGACTCAGAAGGACCATAAGACTCAGTTTCGTGATCCGCCAGATTGGATACACTCTCAGAAGGTGAAACCAAGTACACATCGAGTGTGGCATCCTCCCGCTGATAACCCTCGGGGAGGAATGCTAGATCAGAGGTGAGAAATAGAGGATCGGGATCTAGAAGGGCATATGTGCTGCTGTCAAGCATCCACTCGGTGCACCAGGCTGCATCATCATCGGAAGTGTGGCTCTCGGAAATTTGGAAGCAAGAAAAGGTACTGGTCAACATCGCAGAGGTTGGCAATGTGTCTGTGGCTGATTCTCGCTCTGTGGCAATGCTGGATGCCAACTGGTCCTCAGCAAGTGTGTCTGTCTCGTCAAAGTGGAGGACAGGAGGCTCGAATATGGGACAATGTGTGTCTGATATCAAGGTGGTGTCCCATATCGAACTGTGGCTGTTGGGTTGAGTTCTGGTAACTATCGAACTCTGAGAAGTGTCTCTGCAGAAAAGAAGTTGACTCCTCCAGGACTGGACACTAAAGTGGCTGAATCAATGGCTAGTAGCGGGGGCTCCTCCAGCTCTTGAAGTATCAGAAGATCTGATATCCAAGACTCGTCAACTGAGAAATCTGGTGCTGACTCGAACTCCAGTTGGAAAACCAACGGGAACTCGAGAAGACTCTCGGTCCGAACCTCTATTGTCACAGTCATCTCCTCGGTACTCTGTGGTGATGGAGCATCCAAGTCCTCAGGCTGGTGTGTAGAAGCTGTATCCTCATGTAATGTGACACACCGCACTGGTACTGCATCGTCCTCATGTGTTGTCCCGACAACGTCATCTCGTGAAGATGATCTCTGTGAAAGTAACCACGAGATGGTATCCAGTAAGTGAATGTCGGAACTGCGGTGTGAACTGCCACATGTGGTAATCACCAGTGCTATCTGCTCTGCGATCATCCCCCGCATGGAGATCTCTATAAGGTCTGTCAGTGGAATTCCATTGTCAGGAAATCTCCTCAATAGGTCAAGAAACCTCGGCCATGCCTCCTGCAGTGGCTCCTGGGGGTCTACTGAAAACTCGGTGATTAAAGACCGTATACTCTGCTATATGCTGGGGAAAGTATCTCTGTAGAAACTCTCGGCGTAGCTCTCCCCACGAAGCAAATCTCCTCCCCAATCAGTTGTGCCATCTCATGGCTCTGTCCTTAAGTGTGAATGGGAAGGTCCTCCTCATCAGCTCTTCTACAGTGATATCTGAATATAACTGTGCCCTGCAAAACTCCTCGAACTCGGACAAGTGAAGATAGGGCTCCTCGTGCGCCTCCCCTGAAAATGTCGGCAGTCTCTGAATAAGATCCAACTCCAGAATGAATGGACCTAGTGTAGAAGCTGACTGAGCTCCCTATCCTATCTGCTCCTCCATCATTCTGGGATAGGATCTATCTGATGATCTCCTCTGCTCTCTCTGATCACGAACGGAGTGCACTCTCAACTCAGCAATGGCATCATCCAGGTCTCGCATCTGCTCGATCTGATATCCACGGACGTCGAGCGCAGCATGCCCAGAGTAAAGAAAGGTATGGGAGGGAGGGAGCGGGAGGTTGGTCGGGGATCCGACCTCCCTCGAAGGTGGACTGGACTGATGGTCAGAGGATGGAGAAGAAGCCGCAAGAGTCGGCCAGAAGTGAGGGGGATCCATCATCTAGGGGTAGAGGAGAAGAAGAAGTAAAGACTGAAGGGAGGGTGGGTGGGAGACAGATGAATGGATAGAGAAGATAGAAGGGGGAAGGCAGAAGGGATCTGAAATCACACAAGATGAGAAAGCAAAACCCCCTGATTCACCTACACACACAGAGTTGAAGACCGTAAGAGATCGGTCAATTATCTTGTCAATTTTATTTAGGTGATCAATTCAGTCTTTCAGAGCGATTACGTGAGCTGATAGGAATCCAATAACAACCGACTTTCCCAAGCAAAAAGCCGGTAGTCAGTCAAGAAATCAGATATGGCTCTAGCCTAGGATGTGGGTCACTCTCTCGCTCATCCAAACCAAACAAGGAGGGGGTTACTCTCCCCAAGACAGATTTTTCAATGAGATGTCGTTTACGTCAAGTGTGATTAGCTGTCTCGATTTTATTGTTTTTCTTTTTATGTCTTTTTCAAAAATCATCTAACGAATTTTCCGATTTCCTTTTATTCCTAAGTCCTGAAAAACAGGGGGAGGAAAGCGGAAAAGCCGATGCGCGACAAATCAATGATGCATGCACGAGATAGAAGACGTACCTGACTCCAGCAGTCTACATGCAATTATGATCCGTGCATAAATGTAAAACTAATCTATATGGTCAGCAGTGCGAGAACCATCCTAAATAGAAGCTCCTATTATCAGGAAGCACGGGTTTATTTGCTTAAGTCCAAGCGTGATCTATAGGAGCAGATATTCTAATCAGGGCTGTGGACCTAAGGCTACCTGGCTCAACGAAATAAAAACCTAAATCTAGGGGCTCAAGCACAGAAATCCATGTGAAATCAAAGAAAAAGAAAAGGCGGTCAAAACAAAACCACGATGGAGTCCCCTGAGCACATCGGTGCTCGGCGAAATAGACCCCGAGAGTCTAAGTGTCCAAGTCTCTAGTCTCTGTATTATTACAACAATTCAAATGTGCAGAAAATAAACCTAATCTAAAACTACACTACTCCCACACTCCCGCTCGTCTCCTCACGCTCTCCTGCGGCTCCGTGCAGAAGGGAACCGCCTTCGATTCCCGCGGTTGCGTCGGGTCCTCGAGAGGAGCTGCCTTAGTCCTTGAGCCCTCGCAAGTAAACAAGAAGAGTGTCAAACCAGATAAACAAGCAAATAAACTAAAAACAGGGTATATGCACAAAAATGTGAAATAAAAATAAACACTCAAAACAACCAAAAACAAAAAATAAAAGAAAATAAAAGAAAATGAAAAAAAAAGAAACACAAAAAGCCGTGAAAAGCCGCGGACGAAGAAAAAGCCGCGGAAAACCGTGAAAATCAAAAGAAAACAAAATGAAAATAAAACCGACTACTAAGTTGTGCTCCCCGGCAACGACGCCATTCTGTTGAGCCGCCAGATAGACTAAGGTAAAGATATCACTAAGGTCGTTGCGACCTCAGTCACTCGGGGCTCAGAGCTCAATCAAGAAAATAAAATCAGACCACCAATCGAAAAGACAAAAATCAATGGAAACCAAAATAGCGGTCCTGCTATGTGATTAACCTGGTATAGCACCCAGGGTCGGTCTCAAGGATCACGAGTTGGCCTCATGGCCTACGAAGTAGTCAAAAATCAGAAGGAAACAAAAACAAGTATTTTTGGTGGTTTTTGAATATTTTTATATTTTTTGGATTTTAATAATGAAGGAAAATAATAAAAAGACAAAAAATAATCACAATCAACAAATTATTTAAGCACTCTAAAAAACTCCAAAAATTCAAACAAAAATATTTTTATAATTTTTAGATGGTTTACTATTTTTGGTGAATTTTTGAGATTTTTATAATTTTTATAGAATTTTCTAAAAATAAAAGAAGGCAGAAACAGTAGCAAACTGTCCAGCCAAGCTTCAAAGGGCCATGAAAAATATTAAATGGTCCTATAACAGCCTGGTGGTAATTTTTATGAAAACTATAAACAACAAAGAAAATTCAGCAAAAGAATTTGTGATTTTTTGGATTTTATATAATTTTTTAGAATTTTTATGCGTTTTTAAGTGTTTTTTAATTTTTAGGGTTTTTATAAGTCCAAAAATAACAAAAATTGGTAGAAAATAAAACACAACAAAACTAACAAATACTAATTTTTGTTAGAATTTTTAAAAGAGTTTTATATTTTTTATGATTTTCTAATCTGGACAGAAAAAAACAACGGTTTTTGAATTTTTAAAAATAATAAAACACCTCAAAAATGTACCAAATTTTTAATGAAAAGTTTATACAGTGGTAGGAGCCACGTTTCTAATTTTCACGCGATTTGGACTTAATTTGATATTTTATTTAAATTAAAAAGAGGCTCACAGTGCACAGGGACCCAAATGCAAGAAAAGTTATTTCCAGGGGCCAAATCATAACTCATGTAAAAAGCTCAGGGGCATCCCACAAAACATGCGCCAGGCACGTGGTCCAGACACGGAGGGGTATTTTTGCAATTCCTATTTAAAAAGTATCAAACCATAACACACTAGGAATAAAGGATAAAATATGCAAAATGCCCAGAATCTCACGTGTCGACGCACGTGGTTACCATATATAGGGACTGATATGCAAATACAGGAAACATGAAGGTCCTCAATGCAATTTTTACAAAATAAACACAACTAAGTAAAATATTTACAGGACTAAAAAGTAAATGCAAAAACAGGAGGGGCCTGAGAGTAAACTACCCCTCTTATTATCGGAGGGCTGAAGGGCGGCCACGTGTGAGATCGAACGGTGCAGGAGAGCTGGCGCCTCTTCGAAGAACCCTGGCTCTGATCTGACGGACGAAGGCGTGCCACGTGTATGATCGGATGGCTCTGGTGCGTGCACGCCTCTCCTCTGCGATGGACGCTCCAGATGAGCTCCTGATAAGTATCTGACGGCTGCAAGCTCCTCACGGATGGACGGATGGGATTGGAACTGGGCGAAGGAGCACGATCAGATGGTGACGGAGGATCCTCCAAGAACTCGACGCCGGCGAGTTTCGTCAGCCTAATGTGCGCGCTGGGGTCCTCCTCTGCTGCTGTTGATATATGGAAAAGAATCGCCCAGGTACTCCGCAGCTACTGAGCTCCTCCGATGACGCCGGGAAGCTCCGAGGAGCTCCGGCGACGCAGGTGGGGCTGACCTCCTGTGCTCGAGCTGTAGACCTCCAGATGAGGTCTCTTCGACCTGAAAAACAACACAGAAAGCACGTTGGGTCGAGGGAAAAGTGCCTCGACCCTGTAAGGGGTGAAATGGGTGCATGGGTGAGTCGGATGGGAGACCTCCGACGAGGCGACGGCGGTGGAGATCGAACCATCTGCTCCGGGGTGAGACGGGGGGTGTCTAGGTGAAGAAGGTGGAGAGGAGTGTGGCGAAGGTGAAGGTCGAGTCGGATAGTCAAATGGGTGGTCGGAATGGAGTGAATTAGCCGGCGAAGCCGACGGTGCGATTTGGGGGAAAATCAAAATTAAGCTAAGTTAAGCCAGAACTGACCTAATGTGTGGCTGAAGTCGACTGTGCTGGAGCTCAGGGAGCTCCGGGGGTCATGGCCTCAAGGATGCGTCGCTTCCCGAGGCTGAGCGCACATTGCGGCGGCGCACGGCGATGGTCGTCGCTGGATCGATGGTTCCTGGTTGCCCGGGCCTCGCTACTACCCTCCTCCGCGCTGCTGTCACTCTGGCGAAGAAGAGGAGGTCACTGGCGTCGAGGGAGAAGGCCAAAGATGAGTGAGAATGTGCGGTCGAGGTTCAGCTATAAACCACTGCAGGTCCGAGAAGATGGGGTCGGGCAGGGTTCCGCGAAGCACGGATCCCTAGGCGGATGCATCGGCGTGGATCTCGGATGTATCAAGGATAATTAGGACCTGCAGTTTGGGTAAATGGAGCTCAGATCATCGCTCAAAAATTAAGTGAAGTCGGGTCAAATGCGAGATCCGTGGGGAAAAGTGACCCAGGGGGGAAGTTGACTGGAGGTCAACATTCCCTATAGGCCAATCAGGACGCGCCATGTAATAATTATTTGGAAATTCATTTTAAATAATAAATGACTTATTTTTTAAAAACTTAAAACATGAAAAATGATTCTTTATTTTTAAATTAATTTTTAGTGATTTTTATTTATTTTTTTGAAATAAAAATATTATATTTACAATATAGTATTATCAAATATAGGTATATGCAATATGAATTTTTGATTTTTTTGATTTTTAATTATTTATTTTTATACATTTTATTCCAATTTTATATTTTATTTATTTATAACATAAAATTTGGAAGAAAACGGTATTTTTATTTTATTTTTATTATTTATTTACAAGGGTTAAATAAATAGTTTTATATACATATATACATGGTATCTATACAATGTGGATTTTGATTTTTATTTCTTTTTATTTTATTTTCATTTTTCCAATTTTTATTTTATTTATTTAAACCATGAAATGTAGAATTTGAAAATATTTTTGTGGGATTTTAATTATTTATTTACAAGGTGATAATAAATAGGTGAGTGGGTCTATTTACATGGCATATATACAATGATGAAGTGATTTTTTATTTATTTTTGTTTTTGTTTTGTTTTGTTTTTCTCAATTATATTTTAATTTGATATTTACAAATATATACAAATAAATATACACCCATTTTTATTTTGAGTAAGAGGAAAATAATTTTTATTTATTTACAGGTATATGTACAAACACATGAGCTTCCCTATCTCTCTCTACTTGGGTTCTTTTGCGGTCAGGCCCATGATGAGCCCTCCCTTGGGATTAGGTCGCTCAATATTTATTCTAAATATCTCCCTCTTTTTCTTTTATTTCTTTATTCTTTTATTTATGCACAAAAACATGCTAACTATTGTATTTTACACAATGCATGCTATTTGACAATTATTACTATTTACATGAAAATACATGTGTTTTGCATGGGTTTTGTAGCTAAAATAAAAGAATAAAGAGTGATGAATGGGTATTCATCACGTACCAATCCATTCAAAAATATTCAATTAGGAGTGAGGTTGTGATTTTTTAAAATATTCAATCATGGAATGGGTGACAGACCATATGATTGTGATTTTTTTAAATATTGATTTCAAGTATATAAGACACGGATTGTTTACTTGTTTTAGGTGATGCCTTGAGCCTTGTGAATGTGGCAGAGAGATGCTTCTCCTCCTCCAATCCTTAGACCCCTATAGTTTACTTGTCTATTGCTTTTTCAAAAAAGAAAATGCAGAATGCAGTATGACATCTCCCTTTTGACTTTTATAGTCTTCTTGTGTAGATCTTGTCTCGAGTAGAAGTTTTTTAGAGTATTTCAGATTTCAAAAAATGATTAGATAAGAAACGCAGCTTGTCTGAAATGATATATAATGAGCAAAAATTAAGAAAAGTTGTATACATACTAAATTACTTGTTTACAGTATCTATACTGGAAACCATTTGAACAACTATTTGATTTTACTTTAACAGAATCAAGCAACCATCTTATTTGGAGTTATTCGTTGGTGGATTATCATCGAGGGCTCTATTGAGTTTACTGAGTCGCGATTGTAAAGATGCAATTGACGGTGCTATTTGATTCTTTTGCCAGATGTTGTTGTTTCTTTTTTCTAAATTTATTTATAGTTTTGTTTAATTGTTATATCCCAAAAAGTATTTATCTGGATGTGAAAAAAGGAAAAAGAGAAAGCACGACGAAGAGTTAAAGAAATCACAACTAGATGCTCTCGGTAAATTTATCTTTAGAGCAGGAAATTCTAGTGAAAATTCAAATGTTCATGAAAATCTTCCTGATGTTGTCAAAATAAATGAAAATGAACATTTAGATAAAGATGTGATTAATAATGAAAACTTACATAATTGCATAAATAAAAAAGATGAAATAAATAATGCAAACGAGGCTATTAATGTGCAAGATGTGTCTAACAATGAAAACATTTGCATTGATAAACATCAAAGTGTTTCTTGTTTGGATATGTTTGATCCTAAAAATTGGGAGAAACTTGACAATCAATCAAAAGATATTATTTTAGCAAAAGGACCCATAAGAGAAGCGATTTTGATTTTCCCTTAGATAGTTCTAATAGGCATTTTTCTTATTCATACTACTCTAGAAAGTTGAGTAATGGTGAGCTTATTGATAGAAAATGGTTGGTTTATTCTAAAACTGATGACAACGTGTTTTGTTTTTGTTGCAAATTATTTAAATCAATTATTAATCGAAGTTTGTTGGCAAACGAGGGTTTATGTGATTGGAGGCATATTAGCGAGAGACTTCAAAAACATGAAAATAGTACAGAACATATGATTAATATGAATAAATGGACGATTGAATAAAAATCAAACAATTGATAAAAAAATTTTACAAGAAGAGATTAGGAAAGAGAAAAACGTTGGAGAGATGTTTTATTTAGGATATTTTCTGGTATAAAATATCTTGCTAAACACAACTTGGCTTTTCGAGGATCGAATGATAAACTGTATGAAGATGGTAATGGTAATTTTTTGGGACTAATTGAAATGATAGCTGAATTTGATGTTGTAATGCAAGATCATCTTATGCGTATACAAAATCGTGAAATTTATTATCATTATCTTGGACCAAGAATTCAACATGAGTTGATTTTACTTTTAGCCCAAAATATTAAAAATATTATCATTAAGATTGTTAAAGAGGCTAAATATTTCTCAGTAATTCTTGATTGTACTCCTGATATTAGCCATCAAGAACAAATGACTCTAATATTAAGATGTGTGAATTTATCAAATCTGAAGATTGAGGAATACTTTTTAGAATTTTTAAATGTTGATGATACATCTGGACTACGACTTTTTACTGTATTATTAGATGTTTTAAAATCTTTTATCTTAGTGTGCACGATGTGAGGGGTCAAGGTTATGATAATGGTTCTAATATGAAGGGGAAACATCAAGGAGTTCAAAGTCGATTTCTTGAAATAAATCCTAGAGAATTATACATGCCTTATGCTTGTCATAGTTTGAATCTTGTTATTAGTGATATGGCACATTCTTGTATTAAAGCCATCACATTCTTTGGAATTATTCAATGCATATATACATTATTTTCGAGTTCTACTAAAAGATGGAAAATTTTACTTGATAGTGTTTCTGGAGTAACCGTAAAATCTTTGTGCAATACTCGTTGGGAGAGTAGGATCAAAAGTGTTAAAGCAATTAGATTTCAAACTCCCCAAATTAGAAATGCCTTATTACCATTATATGAATCTTGTGACGATGCAAAATCAAAGAGTGAAGCTGAGAGTTTAGCTAATGCACTTAATTTTGAGTTTCTTCATGGTATGATAATTTGGTATGATATTTTATTTTCTGTGAATATGGTGAGCAAGATATTGCAATCTAAATCCGTTAGTATTAACTCTAGCATAAAGCAAGTAGGTGTTTACCATTTTTTTCTAAGTACAGAGAAGAGGGTTTCGCTGCTAGTTTAGACATTGCTAAGAGCATTGCACTTGAAATGGATATAGAGCCAAGCCATCCTATAAAGCGTCGTATTATTAGAAAAAAACAATTTGATGAGAATGATGAGGATGAAGAAATCCAATCCGCTGTAGAATAGAGTATTTTATTGTTGTTGTAGATATGGCGATAACATCTTTAAAAATTAGATTTGAGCAATTAAAAGAATTTGAAAATATTTTTGGATTTTTATTCGATTCAAATACATTAAAGGCATTAGATGATAAAAAATTAAAAGAATATTGTGCTAATTTCCACTCTAAATTTTCCCATGATGATTCAAGTGATGTTGATTTCAATGATTTTTACTCTGAGTTAAAAGTGTTGCAAATGACTTTACCAAATGAGTCGATGTCTGCTATTGAAATTCTTAACTATATAAAGTCTGCATATTGTTATCCGAACGTTTTCACTGCATACCGATTTTTTTTAACTTTACCTGTGACAGTGGCATCAGCCGAAAGAAGTTTTTCAAAACTAAAATTGATAAAAACCTACTTGAGATCATCAATGTCACAAGAAAGATTGAATGGTCTTGCAACATTATCTATTGAAAAAAATTAATAGAAAACATTGACATAGATGTTATTATTAATGATTTTGCCTCCCAAAAAGCTCATAGAAATTGTTTTTTAATTTTTAATTTAATGACTTGTTGTTTGATGCTTGTCGATAAATAAACATGGTTCTTTGAAAAATTTAAAGAGCCTTTTTATAAGAAATTTCATTTTTTAAATTTTTTATAGGGGCCCCTTTTTTCTCTTTTGCCTAAGGCCCATGAAATGTCAGGGACGGCCCTGGTCACCTCTCGCGACCACCGAAGAAGAAAGATCACTAAAAGAAGAACGAGTACAACTCTCTCGGTTCCCTCGCTCTCTTCCTCTCTTCTCTCTCTCTCTCCCCCTTTCTCTAAGGACTACATGGTTGTTGTGGTGGTGTTGAGGCAATGCCTCCACCCCCCTCTTTATATAGCTCAAAATACAACCCCATAGTCTTATTCTCAATAGGACTATAAATAAAATACAACTCAACTACAATTATGATTAGGAGTCAAATCCCATTAGGATTCCCAGTCCTAATATGACTATAATCCTAACATATACAACATTAACATACATAGCAAACTGACCAAGAAGAGCCAAACAAACAAAAACAAGAAGAAAAAAATGACATTATTGAGATGGACATTCCAAGTCTGTTCAACTCCTGTCAGCTGTTATTGTACATGACGATTTCCTTTCGTTGTCTATACAATAATTATACATGAATATAATCATCCTAGGACCTCCCTCCAATTATTATATTTGCTACATGGAATCAAATTTTGATCGAAAAAAATCATAATCTATGTACCAGTAGAATTTCTACATGCTGTGATTTTCTGCACGCACCTGCCAACTATAAACAAACGGTTGGAATGATTTTGTCTTGGTGTGAAGATTACTACGGAACTTCGTATGGAACAGAAACTAAGAATGATACATATAGAGACTATTTGCAGCTGCACAAGCAATCAAATTTGATGTTGGGTGCCATGCCAAACTGATCACTTTTGAACTCGTGTCGAATGTGACCCCACTGCTGCCGTTAGTACCAGAACGATCCATCCCTGTGTAACAAACAAAAAGCAAGTAATTATAGCACAACAATGAGCACCTGAAGAAATCGCCTTCTTCAGTACTGACCTCTCCTCTTGTTTTTGAGAATGTACTGACCTCTCCTGTTATGCCCCCGAGTAAAGTTTGGTAATAGTCTTGGAGCTCTCGTGTTGGCATGGATAGGAATCCTGTAAAGACATGAATAAATGTTGTTTGGGTTTATTCTATAAACAGTTTTCCATGTCATATTCTCTTGACTCCACCTGCAAACAATTCTGTCGCAGTAAAGATCAACAAAAACACGAAAAAGGAAAGAGTACTGGAATGATAAACTCACGTCCCAATTCTCATACAGAGATATACTTAAAAAGATGCGAGGAATACATATTTCCAATTCAATGTAGAGACTGATGCTACCAACGGAGATGCGATCGATTGGAGGAAGATTTGTCTTCCTAAGGACATGTTTAGCAGGATTCATGCGATAAAGGGCCTATTTCTTTTAAATAGATTTCTCGGAATAAATATCTTTGATTGGAACTTCTGATTATTCGAATAAACATCCGATAGCAAAGGGAGAACCTGGTACACAGACCCCACTTGCAGGGTCCGGGGAAGGTCCATCCACTCTGGGTTCCATTAAATATGCTAATATCCCCTTTAACAATTCTGAAAGATCTGATAGGATCAATAAAATTCTAATATCCCTAGGATATTTGTCCTTGGGTTCGACTTTGAGGGTTGATTTTTCTTTCTTAAAAGGTCAAAAGATGATCAATAGAGTTGGAACGTTGACTTCGAGTAAGAGTGGTATCTTTCATTTTCTATTTGGTAGAACCGTGATGATATGACAGTAATATATTTTTGTGAACGGAGTTGACGCATGTAAGACCAGATCTGTCATAGTAGCATAATGTGGACGAGATGAGAGAAATGGGAAAACTATCTTTCCTGCAGTTTAGTTAGACCGATGAAAATGAGGACTTGTGGCTAAACTCAGTATACATTTTAAAATCAGGTTCAGGCTCATGTACAACTGCACATTTTCAAAATTTTGAAGTTACCATTAACATATACTGAAATGGCTAAATAAAATTAAAAAAGAGTCTCAATGCTCTTTCCAAGTTTCGTTACCTGCTTGGGTTTTTGCTGGCTTCCCATGTAGTTCCCTGGTCTTCACTTCCAGAATTAAGGGAGAATACTCTAAATATATTACTGAAGAAAAACCATACATGTTAGTCCTAAATACTAATCACAGCACAAGATCTATATTATGCACATGCTACAAATTAGAAGCACCTATAAGATCCACTGGCAAAATGAAGACCATCAGGGCTTGAGCAGCACTCAAATTTGTCAAAAACTGAGTCACTATTGTACAACTCAGGTAACTGGGAAAATGAAGATCATGCAACTTAGACCAGAAACAGAATTTGTAAACAAATGGGTATATGTAATATAACTTAGTAATTTAAATCATAGAACTACAAGGAGTATCATAAACTATCGAGATCAAGCGCATGCATTTAGAGATTCAAGAAAAGTTCAAGGCCAGCTACATTCTTCTTTAGCTTGATAGATTTTTGTACCTTTCTCCTGTTTTCTATTAGTCGCAATAATTTAAAGCCAGATCTTCAAACCAAACAAAGGGAGAGAAAAAATCTAACCTTGGGATGAAGATACTCATGAATTTTGAATGTCACTACAGGCAAGTTCTCCATCCGCATGTCCCAAAGCTGCAAATGAGATAGTATCATGACATGGGTCAACGACCTAGAATCCAACGGTGTACGGAAGATGACACTAGTAATGCCACAAATGTGTTAAGCTGTTCCAGAAATTACAACCTCATGATAGTCATCAATATAAAGTTATGAATGTTGTAACATCCTCCATCAAGGAAGAGATGTTACAAAATAAAATGAGCAAATTTGTGTGTGGGCAAGTCATGAAAGGCCTGTATGCAGGTATTTTTCCTACAACGAAAAATACACCCCTGCCTTCTCATTAGGGATGAAAACTGTTAGATATGGTATAATCGTATCCTTATTCATTTTATAATATGAATCCAGATATGAACATTGAGGAATAGTGAAAACGTGTCCTTATATTCTTAATAACAAATATGAACACAAAATATAAAACATATACTATTCGAATACAAATAATAATAGAAATGGATGGTTTACATGTATAATAACTATACTAAATATACCAATTTCATATATTAACAATGGCAAACGAATCCATACAATTTTCTTAAATATAGTTATAAATAAATCCGTAACTATACTTACATATCAAAATTGATATACGAATACAAATATCATGAATGTGAAAGTGATATATGTATTCATTTCAAAATAATATGAATATGGATGTCAAAATCTATATAAAAGCCGCCCGCTGATGCTTGGAGGAAGGAGGAGCTCAAGAGATTCCACCTGGAGAGGAGTCGTCGGGAGTTAGGAGCAGAGGAGCAACGCCTCCGCCAGGTGTGCGGATGGTGTGCAGCTCTAGGAGGAGCGTGCGATGGGATCTGCAGCACGGCGATGAGGCTCCGCCACCGGCTGAGAATGAACAAGAGATGTGCCTGGGGTCTTGCTGGATCTCATGGAGAGAGGCGAGCCATCGGGGCGCAGCCTGGAAGGAGGAGATACCGTGAGCAACTCACCTGGGATAATACACGCTGCCTCGAAGGTCACCGCCGAACTGGAGAAGCCCCCGATTTCTGATGGGGTTAGTGGCTTCGGAAATGAGGAGTTGCGCCATCGCATGCGATCGTGAAGGAGATAGGCGCTGGAATGTACAACCTGGAGGGCTGGAAGATCACAACGAGCCTGGAGGAGCTGCATCACCGTATTTGAGCCTTAGGGTTCCCTGGAACTTGGAGGAGAAGGCTGCGACTAGGGTTCCAAAATCCACATACTTGATGATGAACGACAAGAAAAATAAGGGTTTATTCGGAAACCCTAGAGCTTCTCAAACTTGAACCAATCATAAATGATACAGAATAATCTTCAAACAGAAATCTTCAAGAACAAGAACTCCAACATTGAACCTCGAATAAAACAATAAAGAACAAAAAAATCCTCAAGAATCGGCCCGCTCTGATACCATGTTAGAAGATAGGAATGTGGAAGAAGAATCAGAGAAATAAATAATAAACTTGGAAGAACACGGGATTTTAATGTGGAACCCTATTCCCTGAGGAGCGAGATGAAACCACGGAAGAACGCCTCAAAGGGCAGATAGTCTATTAAATTTTCTCATCTAAATACAATGGGTGTGGGGGTCTATATATAGCCCCCACCGAGTCTTTACATCCCATAGACGGTAGATTTGGGACTAAACTCATGGATGGGGTAAATAGGTCCTGGAGAGATGCATTTACCCATTTACAATATAAGTGTCGTACAACCAAATATTCTAACATTATTGATTATGAATGTCAAATGCAAATATTGTGGAAAGGATTGAAAATGAAAGTGATACTATTACTGTAGCCCAAGAGCTCTCTTATATAGGAAAAAAGCTCTAAGGGAAAATTACATAATGAGATAACGGAAAAAGAAAAATTACAAGATAATAATATCGAGACATAAATATCTCAACACTCCCCCTCAAGCTGGAGCATATATATATATCATGCGCAACTTGGAACAACAACGGTGTAAAGGCCCCTTTGCAAGCGCTTTCGTAAACATGTAGGCAATCTGATCTCTGGAAGCAACATGAGAAGTGAATATGAATCCCTATTGAATCAAATCACGGGTGTAGTGGCAGTCAACCTCAATGTGCTTTGTTCCTTCACGAAAAGCTGGATTATTAGCTATGAATAGAGCAACTTGGTTATCACATTTAAGGTGCATAGGAAGAGGCACCTCAATAGTTAGGTCAGTCGGAACAGACTTAACCCACATCATTTCTGTACTTCCTTGGGCCATGGCCCTATACTCGGATTCTGCGTTGGATCTGGCCACAATCGCCTGTTTGTTGCTCTTCCATGAAGCCAATGAGCTGCCCACAAACACCGTGAAGCATGAAGTAGACTTCCTTTCCTTGGGACACCCTGTATAGTATGCATCTGCACATCCTGACATCGCAAGAGACGTGTCTCTCCTAAAAAGAAGCCCTGCTCCTGGAGAAGACTTGAGATACCTCAAGATGATGTTGATTGCATCCATGTGAGCCTGCCTAGGCTGCTTCATAAACTGGCTGACCTTGCTGACAGCAAATGATATATCGGGTCTGGTAATAGTGAATATAATAGCTTTCCTACCAGCTCTCTATATTATCTCTTATCAACCTCCATATAGTCATCATCATATAGCCTCGCATTGGGATCCATTGGAGTAGTAGCATGTCTACATCCTATCATACTCGTCTCAGACAAAAGATCAATGATGCATTTTCTTTGCTTCATTACCATTCCCTGTTGATTTCTTGCAAATTCTAAGCCTTGCCGAGATCCTTGGTCACAAACTATTATCCAAGAAAATCCTTAGCTGCCTGAATATCATGATTATCACTTCCTGTAACAATAATATCATCCACATAGACCAAAATAACAACTGTACCTTTCTGGGTTCTCTTAACAAAAAGAGAATGATCTGCAGTGGATCTGACAAGCCCTATTGTTCAATCAACTTCGAGAGCTTCTGGAGCCAAGCCCTTAGACTCTGCTTAAGGCCATATATGGTCTTGTGGAGTTTACATACCATAATGGACTCCCCCTCAGCAGCAAACCCTGGTGGCTGATGCATATATACTTCCCGCAAATCTCCGTACAAGAAAGCATTTTTAACATCTAATTGGAAAAGTGGCCAGTCCTGGACGACATAAACGACAATAAGAATGTGCAGTGTAGAGTGACGCTCAACAGGAGAAAAGGTGTCCTGATAATCCACCCTACAGGTTTGGGTGAACCCTCGAGCAACCAACCTAGCCTTGTATCTATCCACGGAACCATCTGCACAGTGTTTAATTGTAAACACCCATTTACTGTCAACAACAGAAGCACCTGGGGGAGAGGGGACGACACTCCACGTACCACGAGACTGTAAAGCAGCTATCTCTTCTTCCATACCAAGATGCCAAGGACCATTCTGCATAGCTTCCTGATAGGTCTGTGGTATCTGCACAACTGATAAGGCAACAACAAACCTCTAAAAGTCCCAAGATAGCCGTGCCAAGGACACATGAGAAGAAAGAGGATGCATAGTACATGCACGCCTCTTCCTACAGAGAGCAATAAGCACGTCCACAGTATCCTCAGAAGGAGTATCATCTATGACATCCTGCACCTCAATCTGCATATTCAAATCACCAGTGCCATTAGTGGAACTCAAATGCTCAGAACATGTCTTGGGTGGAGGATGATGGAGGAGGCACATGAGCACGAGGTTGGCGCTGGTAAACCTGAGGAAAGAAAGTAAATGTGGTAGGAGGTGGTGGAGGTGGTGGTGGAGGTGGTGGTGATGGTGAAGGAGAGAATGGTGTTGTAATGTTGTCGCCTGGAATGGGTGAGACGGAAAGTAGAGGCATATAAACCTCTTCTCCACTTTCTGAAGGAAGGAGCTTGTCACCTGTAGGAGAAAAATACATAATGGATTCAAAGAAGGTGACATCTGCACTAACATAGTACCTTCGTCGAGCAGGGTCAAAGCAACGATACCCCTTTCGGGTCTTGGAATACCCAACAAACACACACTTGACCGCTCTAGGAGAGAGCTTGTCAAGTCCTGGAGACATCTGATGAACAAACACAACGGATCCAAAGACACGAGGCGTGAAAGACACGAGGCGTGAAAGAGAAAAGATCCGTCTTGAGAAACACAATCGAGAATGGGATCTTCTCCCCCAGAATCGATGAAGGCATACGATTCACCAAATAATACGTAGTGAGAACCACATCCCCCCGTAAGAATGGGGAGCACGGATCTGAATCAGAAGAGTCATGGTAACATCCAAAAGATGGTGATGTTTCCTCTCAGCCACCCCATTCTGTTGAGAAGTATACACACAAGATATCTAATGCACAATACCATATGATCTAAGGAACTAAGAAAGTTGTGTACTGCAGAATTCAAGTGCATTATCAGACCATATAAACTTGATATTCGCAGAAAACACATTCCTTATTTCATTAATAAAGGACTGAATGACATGACCAATATCAGACTTGTTCTTAAGAAGAAAAACCCATGACAATATAGAGAACTCCTCAATAACAACAAGATAAACCTATGCCCCTGAAGATCTGGGACACGACTTGCACCCCAAATATCAAAATGAATCAACTCGAAAAGACTATGACTACTTCGACCCTGACAACTCCGGAATGTGGACCTATGATGCTTCCCAAGCTGGCAAGCATCGCACTGAAAAGTAGAGCGAGGAGAAACCTGAGGAAGAACTTGACGCAACTTTTACAGAGGAAGATGACCGAACCGAAGATGCTACATATACGGAGAAACAAATCCAGTGTAAAGAGAAAAGGCACCAGCATAAGGAGACTGCTTCAATCTGTAGAGACCTCCTTGCTCATGGCCAGAACCAATCACCCTGCATGTTAGAATGTCCTGAAACACAAGAGCAGAAGGGTCAAAAATGACACGACAATGTAAATCCTTGGTGATTTGACTAATAGATAGTAAGTTTATAGAGAATTCAGGAGCATAAAGAACGTTCTGAAGCTGCATTGCAGGGGTTAACTGTACATCCCCCTGATCAGTAATGGAAGAATGTGTCCCATATGCTATCATGATTGATCTGCCTGACTGAGTTGGACTATAGGAACTAAGCTGCCCTCTGTCACCACAGAGATGATGGGAAACTCCTGAATCCATAATCCACTCTGACAAGTCTGCTCTGTAACAACTAGTAAAAGCATATGTTGTACTTGATGTAGATGCAGAGGCTGAGGTTGCTACCTCTGATGATCCTGACAGAGAGCCAGTTGACCCAGGAGAAGGCATAATCTCCCTGAGTCGCGCTACTAACCCATCAAATCTCTGATCAGATGCAGTTGAAGAACTGTTGCCCTGCTGGATCTGTTCTGCAACACGTGCTGAAGCGGGAAACACATGCTTAGAATAGCATGTTTCCTCAGAATTATCTGGCATGTGGCAGTAGGTACAAGGTTGATGAGAGGGTCGACTGTCCCCTCCTCTTCCACGACCACCACGACCACGAAATTATGTAGGGCTCTCCCTACCACGAGATGCTGCCATGGCTGAGGAAGTCTGAGACAACTAAGTTCCACCTGAAGATATGGATAGCCTGCTCAGCCTACGATATGCCTCCTTTATTAGGGGTATAGTGCCATCAGTCAGAATCTGTGCTCTAGCAGCATCATACTCAGAGTCAAGTGCCGCTAGAAAAACTCCAGCCATCACCGTGCTAGGTGACTGCTCTGGCATGGCAGTCAAGGGAATGTAACCATGTAACTTCTCAACATACCCTTAAAGAAGTATAAAGGGTATGAAGAGAGCGACCATTCTGCTCGGAGGTGAAGATGTCGTGTTGAAGTTGCAAAATCTTTGACTCGTTCTTTGTTGGAGAGTATGTAGTAGCAAGAATGTCCCACATAGACTTGACCGTGGGCTGACTCAATATATCATTGGCTATCTCCATGGACACTGTCCCTGACAACCACACACGTGCATAGGCGTCATCTGCCTCCCATGAGAAGTTAACCCCAGTCTTGTCAACAGGCTCCTCCTGTATGAGAATATGCTTCTTGTCATTGCATTGCATTAGACTCGTGAATTTCATGGCCCACAATTCATAATTCATTCCATCCATCTTCACAATGGGTGTTGGACCTTTGAAGGCATCCAGGGATGGAATATCTGCTTTGTTGTCTGACATGATGACAACGATCTTCGCGATTGGGGTTGCAAACTGGAATAACTATGTCTACACAGACATATAGGAAGACAGTTGTGGGTGTAGACTCATACCACAACCTCTTCCATCTATTAAGGGTTTCCTGAGGTACCTAGGATGGGTTTAGAGAGTTTCTACCGCACCCTAAGAACCAAGGTGTCGTCATAGGAAGCGACAGGGTCCAGACAACTGTGGTGGATGTCGTTGCTACAAGAGGCGGCAGCGATGGCTGGCTATGGCAGCCTCTGGCGGCAGCAGAGGCAGACTTATGGCAGCCGCAGGCGGTGGCGGCAGGCTACAACAGTCGATGCTGCTGTTCCTTCGGGACGGTGACAGGCGGCGGCAACCACTGTTGCTTCCTTATGGCGACGGCGGCGTCCGCACGAGAGAAAAAACTAGAATTTTCGTGGGGAAGGAATTCTAGGGCGCAGGCTCCGGTTTAGGACCGTCACTCTGATACACTAGAGCTCTCTTATATATAAGAAAAGCTCTAAGGAAAAATTACATAAAGAGACAACGAAAAAAGAAAAATTACAAGATAATAATAAAGAGAGAAATATCTCAACAAATATCAAACACGAAAAAATTCCCCGCATTTTCATGTATCTTGTGCGATCTTTAACGAATGAAATACCGCAAATGTATTGTAAACGGGTACCGGATCTGAGGAGGTTCACAATATCAGAGCCATGGTACCCCACTACACACATTCGCAGTATTAAGATTCCAATTACATTAAATTCTCAGATAACGACAGTCCTCCGACTTGTCGTAAGTCCGATAGGGAAATATGACATTCAAATTCAATAACTACATATGTCACCAATTGCAATTAATTTTCATATATTATCCGAAGAAGAGAAAAGCACACAGTTAGAAATGTCGGCGAACATCAACTGTTACGATTAATAGTATTGGTTGTCGTGTAGAACCATGACATCCAGAGCTAGCCAGGAGATGGCGGATCGTTTGGAGCGCATCCTGACCGCCCTCACCGACCTCCAACAGCAACAGAATGCCATGCAAGGTCAGCAGGACCAGATCTTGGCCTAGCATACAGAGATTGCCGACAGACAGACGATATACAGATGAGGTTCGAGGAGCTGTCTGATTTCACTTACCATCCATCTCAGGGTGGAACACGACAAGATCAACCACAGTCTATAGAGGTTCAACAGCCCCACTTCGATGATCCACATGAGAAGATACCAATACATGGAGCCGATGATGGAGATTATGGCAGGGAACAGGATCCTGTACTCTTTGCAGATGAGGACACACACGAGCACTCCACCATTCACATGCATCAATCGGTTTTCACTTCCTATCAACGAGCCAATGTGCTCATGTTCGAGGGAACCGGGACATTAGATGAGGTCGAGCAGTGGCTGAAGAGGGTGACAAAGGTACTTTTGATGATTCGTGTACCACGAGACTCGTGGTTATCTTTTATGGTATATTCACTGACAGCAATTGATGAGAGATGGTGGGAGGCGGCAGTTTTCGAGTTGGGACATGAGCCCACATGTGACAATTTCGAGTCGAGATTAAGATCCCGCTTCTTTTTTGGGAGAGTCCCAGCGTCGACTATTCGTATAGCTTCGTCAGGGGTGGATGACAGCCAGACAATACTTTGTTTACTACACTGAGTTGTCACAACACACCCCAGCAGTCGCTGCTTTTCCAGATAAGAATCTGGAGAAGTTCATCAGAGGTATGAGGGAAGAGGTGCAGGAGAAGCTAGCCAGACTACGTATCACTTCTATCTCAGAGGCTACTGATGCAGCGGAGAAGTTTGAGGACATCCGAGAGAGATGTTTTGAGAGTTCGTTTGGAGCGGCACACACAACACAACGGTCATTCGGACCAATACGACGACCGTTCCAGCAGCAGATATCAGCCCGACGATTTCATCCTTCAGGTTCGGCATTCTACGACAGTGCTCGCTCATCTCCAGTGACTACCTTAGGAGGACTTGCCGGACGTGGCATTAGTTCAGCTCGACTATCTGGGCCATAGAGAGTGGACAGACCCCAGCAGGACTGACTCGGAGTATAGACACGACTATCATGCCTACCTAATCTGTACGATGCTACTTGTACAACCAATGGGGTCTGTTGGGAAAAACTGAATGTTCTATTATTCAAAGGAACCCTATGCTCTCTTATATAGGGAGAAACCTCACGGGTAAAGTACATAGTAATCCAGAGAGAAATAAGAAATTGTGAACTTGTACATAACATATAATAATATCTATCTCTACACTCCTCCTCAAGGTAGAGCATATATGTCTATCATGCTCAGCTTGGAAGAACATCTCTGAAAAGGTCCTCTGAGCAATGGCTTGGTGAACATGTCAGCAGTATGATCCCCTGAGCTCACGTGAGCTGTAGATATCAATCCTCTCTGGATCAAATCTCTAGTGTAGTGGCAATCGACTTCAATATGCTTTGTTCGTTCATGAAACGCTGGATTGTTGGCAATAAACAAGGCTGCCTGATTGTCACACTGAAGCTGCATGGGTAGAGGTACGGCTATATGTAAATTCTCTAGTACAGATCAAACCCACATCATCTCTGTGCTTGCTTGCGCCATGTCCCTTATTCGGATTCAACATTGGACCTTGCCACAATAGTTTGTTTCTTGCTTTTCCAAGAAATCAGAGAGCTTCCAACAAAAACTGCAAATCATGAGGTTGATTTTCGATCCTTAGGGCATCCTGCATAATCGGCATCTGCGCATGCTGAGATAGATAAATATGTGTCCTTTCGAAACAGTAACCCTGAACATGGAGAAGACTTCAGATGCCTCAGTATCATGTATATGGCATCCATATGCACTTGTCTTGGTTGCTCCATGAACTGACTCACCTTGCTTACTGCAAAGGCAATATCGGGACGAGCTATGGTAATGTAAAGGAGTTTACCTACCATTTCTCTATATCTCCTCTTGTCCACTTCATCTGTATCACCATCATACAGCTTCATGCTTAGATCCATGGGAATACTTGATGGTTTGCATCCAGCCATGCATGTTTCAGTCAAGAAATCTGTAATGTACTTCCTTTGGGTCATTACCAGACCATGTGCATTCCTGGCGAATTCCAACCCCAGAAAGTATCTTAGGGTTCCAAGATCCTTCGTGACGAACTGACGGCCTAGGAATGCCTTCGCCCTTTCTATGCCCTAAATATCATCTCCTGTAACCAGAATGTCATCAACATAGACCATGATAACAACCGTACTTGTTGATGACTTCTGAACAAACAACGAGTAGTCTGCATTCGACCTCTTGAATCCCTGCCGTTCTATCAGATTGGAAAGCTTTTGGAACCATGCTCGTGGACTCTCTTTGAGGCCATAAAATACCTTGTGAAGTCTACACACCATATGCTTCTCCCCCTCAGTAGTAAACCCTGGTGGCTGCTGCATGTAGACTTCCTCCTGCAGATCTCCATACAAAAAGGCATTCTTAACATCCAGTGGAGATATGCTCCAGTCACGTACCACAGCAACTGATAAGAGGATGTGAAGAGTAGAATGACGCGCCACTGGAGAGAATGTATCCATATAATCCACACCATAGGTTTGTGTAAAACCACGCGCAACCAGCCGTGCTTTGTACCGATCTAGACTGCCATCAGCATGGTATTTAACTGTGAATACTGACGTGTCGCTCGATACGATGTATAATTCGGGTTCGTTGTAGCACGTGTACTTAGCGATTCGGTCAGAACCGAGAGAAGATCTCCGTAAAGAGTGTCTCGGCTTTAATTTATATCCCGGGCAAGTCCGGGGTCGAACTCAGGGAGGCAAAGGAACAACTTTGGGGTTAATTCGCAAATTAGGTTTTAGATTTCCAAGTGGTATTTTTTTAGATTTTTTTATGCAAAAAATCAAAGCAAATGCAAATGCGACTGAATAAGAACACTAAGAAATCACACAACTTAGCTAAATTAATTTTAATGTTAAATTAATTCAATTCAGCCAAATTATATTTTTCCTAGCATCCTAGTCCAGTGATGAACACAAAACATATTTTTTTAGAATTTTCGGGGTTAATATGCAATAAATAAAAATGCACACTTTTTATGGGTTTTTTCGCAATTTTTCACACAAGCAGCAAGCAAAAATTATGAAAAAATTACTGGAACTAAAACATCATGCAAGGAGACTACAGTAATTTTTTTGGATTTTTCTGACAATTTATGAATTTTTTATGAATTTTTTAGTGAAAACAGAGTGGAAATGAGTAATTAATTCCTATTAAATCCACGTAATCAAATTAATCCGAGAGCAAATTATCTCAAAAAGATATTTAGATGAGCAATCCGTGAGACTTGAAATTTTGTGAAAAGGATGTCTGTGGATTTAATTAAAAATCAAATACTAAAATCACTCAATAATTTATTGTAGGCACAAGACAACTCCAATTGATGTGAAATTTGGACTGTAAGTTTATCACATGTCAAGGCATCATATATATTTTTTTTTGGAATTTTTAGAGCAACTATGCGTGAGATATAAATTTAAGAGCACGGTTTGGGCAAAATATGCAAAATTTCAGTTAATCATTTTTAATTAATTACCCAAAGACCACAAAAATGTAAATAAATACTCACAATACAGAGGATAAGTTGCTCAACATATAAACATTTTTTATTGCGCAAATTGATGCAAAAACGAAGTCCAAATTAAGGTATGAACACAGGGTTGTCTTTGCAAAACAGAAAGACAAAATTTACAAACAACTTTATACAGGGACCTATTTGTAATTACAGAAACTATAAATAAAACATTTGCAATTTTTACAATAAAAAAAAAATAATAAATCACCTCTTCTTCTTCGTTTTTGCAGGAGGCGCAGGAGGAGAACCCAAAGGGGGTTCGGCGGCCGGCGGCGCCGGCGCGAGGCGCGCGGCGGGAGGAGGGGGCGCGGGCCGGCGCGGTGGAGGTCGCGAGGGGGTGGCGACGGCGGCGGAGGCTCTGGAGGCGGTGGCGCGACTTGGGGCGGCGGCGGACGGCAGAGGTCGGCTGGAGTGGCGGCGGTGGGCGCGCGCCGCCGGTTGAAGGCGGGGCGGCGCCGCCCGCTTGCTGTGGCTGGACGGAGGCCGGCGCGGTGGCCGTGAGAGGGGGGAGCGGCGGCGTGACCTGGGGCGGCGGCGGTGGGTTCACCCACCGCTGCTGCTTCAGCGGGTTTTTTTTTTTTTGATTTTTTTGATTTTTTTTTCTTTTTTTTCTGCTGTAATAAAAAGGAACTTTTTTTTTGTTTTAATTTTTTTAATTTTTTTTAATTTTGATTAAAAAGAAAATATGTACACAAAAAGGAGGGTGACAAATGGTAGTGAGAAGATGATATGAACTAAATAAATGGGGACATGTGGATAGTTATATGGTGTGATAAAAAATATGCAAAAATAACAAGATGATCAAATAAGAAGAAAAATTACCTACGATGGAGACGATCGCCTATGGAGTGCTCACGCGAGCATGGTCTTCGCTCGAATCGCCGGCGTGCGATGAGCTCGAGCAGCGCGCGGTTGCGGCTGCGATGTTGGCCAACATGCCAACGGATCACACCGGAGAGAGGGCCGTCGTCGCTCGACCGCGGTTGCGTCGCTGTCACCGATTCAACTCTGGGAACTTGGCTCTCCTCACATAAAGATGGATCAAGGGCAAATTGAGGAGGATGGAATGTATATATAGATGATGGAATGAGAAGTTATTATGTGGGTGGAGTTGAATGGGAAGTTGGATTATTAATGGAGTTGAATGGGAGGTTTAAGAAATGGTGGAGTTGAATGGGAAGTTGGTGGTGGAAGAGAGTTGAATGGTGGTTATTGTAGAGAATGTAAAATAAAATAAATAAATAAATAAATAAATAAAGTTGTCTACTTTAAATACAATAAAATAAAAAGAGAAGACAAATGGTGGAGAATTTACAAAAGAAGACAAAACACCATGTACAATTTTTGTTTACTTTTCTAATTTGTAATTTTTTTGTCTTTTTAATAGTAGCTATGTACAATAGGAAAATACAATAAAATAGTACAATCAAAATACAACACTATAATGATTTTTTTGGATTTTTAGTAATTAAGAAAGATAAAATAAAAAATGAAGAAAGAAAGAATATATACAAGGTATACAATGTACATCTAGGTCCCAAAACCCAACTTTTGCAAACGAGCTCCGATTTTAATGAAACCACTTCCGTTGGATAGATAATTTTCTAACATGAACTTTAAAAGTGAGTTTGGTGAATTTGGAGTTCATACGGAGCGGGAATTTAGCTTGGAAGTTGGTCTTTACGGCTTTTTCCCATTGGGATCTAGGAGCACTTATTTGAGATATAATTTGTTTTGTATTTTTGTATTTTTATGTACATTATTATGAACAAGTTAGAGAAAGAATTAGCCAAAAAGGAGTTGAAATGAAATTATTAAAAATATATGAAGTTTTGGGTTATTTACAAGTATAAAACTCCTTTATTTTTGCGGCTTTTTAGTGTTGATTTATTTTATACAATTTAATATATAATAATTAGTGTGTTTTATTTACAAGAGTCATTTTGTTAGTTTATGTATTTTATGGACATTTATTTGGGATTTTACTCGGGGATTTTGCTAAGATCAAGATATTAAGATGATGAATCGTGGATTCATCACCCCCCTATACTTAAACTTTGCTAGTCCTCGAGCAAATAAAGAATGAATAAGTTGGGTTAATCCCCGACTGTGCATGTGAATACAAGACTTGATCCGTTCAAGAACTCTCGGTTTTAGAGATCCTAAAATTCTAAGCTGAACCAAGCTCTAGTCAAAAGGTACCCAATTTCCCTAATCATCAGACTCTCTTTGTATACGTATATATAAGGGATATGACTTTAAGTGTTGACTGCAGTTACAAGAGTAGAGTCACAACGTCACCCAAGGTTCCAGTCCAAGAGACTCTCCTATGGACCCGATCCTCAACACTAGGGAATAAATCATTTCTTGCATCCAATCCACCGTCTCTTTAGTTGTCAGACTTGAAAGTGTAGATGGAAGGCCAGTTGATGGAGGGCATAGGATTGTGTCATTTCTTCTCTCCCTCTCATTGGAACAAGGATCCTCTCAAGTGCCTTATTACGCAACGCAATTTTTTTGGTGTTGATCAGTGCGTCCATCAAGAGAAGTTGGAGCCGTCTGCACTTGTTTTCCTGGGAGTACACCGGGGTGTGCCTTTTTTGAGTACCTATCGTACCTTCTACACCCAGACTTGTAGCATTTACGATGCAGAGCCCTTTTTTGGTGCAAGCCCGACTCCTGGTCCTAATAGCGTTGGTCCAAGTGGACACTTTGAAATGGTTGGGAGCGCTCGCCTTTGGTGGAAGCTCTTTTGATAATTGACTTTGTGGAATGAGAGCTTTTCTTTGACATTTCATTGCTTGGTAGTATTTTTGGCTAGCTCCACTGCTTTTACCAAGAGTTGGCGCACACTGATCAACATTTTTTATTTTATCACACCCTGGCACATAGGTAAATATCAAGAGATAGTACAAGAACCATGTTCTCATACTGGCTAAAGATGCTGACACTCAGGTTTCATGAAGCCTTCATTGATTTTATCCCATCCTCGAGCATCATCAAATCAAGTCCAAACTCAAATCCCTTTTCCCAGTTCCTCAAGTGAAATTATAACTCATCTCATCATAACTGCAGTCGTGTATGTGAGGTGCTGATCATATTCTTTAAGGTAGAGACTAAGCATGCAATATAGCACACACATCTTTCAAACTAGGGAAATGTGAATAATTAAGTCCAAGACCCTAATGACTAAGGCTGGTTAACTCAAAATCTCAAGACCTCATAAACCAAGTGTTCTTGAACATCACTAGTCTTGTGTGAAAGTGAATTGTGTCGGGGATTAAACCAACTTATTAGTTAGTTTTTTTTTAGTTTTTTTATGAATGTTTTTTTGTTGTTGTTTTTTTTTTTTAAGTTTTAGAAAAAGTTTTTTTTTTCACAAAGAAGTTTTTTTTTTTAAAGAAACAAAGGCAAAGAAGGTTTTTTTTTTTTTTTTTGAAAAAGATAGGTGAATAAGAAAAAGACTTTTTTTTTTTTTGAAAAAGTTTTGTTTTGTTTTTTTGCTTTTTTTGTTACCCATCCCATAATTATTGTATAATATATACAAAAATACGTGAAAATACGAGCTATGGGTAAAGTATATATGTAATATATACACGCCCCCCTATACTTAGCTTGTGCTATGTCCTCATGGCACTAGGTGACAAAAAGACATAGCTCGTACTAAGCGTAGGAAAGCTAAAATAATAGAAAGTATAGAAGTCAATCCGCCCCCCTATACTTAGGCTCTGGACAGCCTAAGTGTAGAAGAAGAGCAAAAATGGGGCGGACGAGGTCAAGAGGAGAAATGATGAGTAAATACACATGGCGGGCATCGGTCCCCCCTATACTTAGGCTTTGGTCAGCCTAAGTATAGGACAAGAGTAAGTGTGAGAACCGACGTGATCTCGAGAATATACAAAGAAGGGAGAATATGTACAAGAGTGATGGAATCTTCTAAGATGTTGAATCTTGATGCTGCATCTTCATGAAGAGTAACAAGATGTATCTGCTCTGTGCTCACTCTGTATGAAGTTGATGACCTCGACTTGGACTAACTGCTCTTTGGAATCAACAAAATGCTTCAACAGTTGTCCATTTACCACATGAGATTGTGCACCATCTGTGAGATCAGCTATCTCTACACTTCCATTCTCGTGCACTTTCTTAACCACAAAGGGACCCGTCCATTTAGATTTGAGCTTCCCATGGAACATCTTCAACCTGGCATTGAACAACCATACCTTTTGTCCAGGGACAAAGTCTTTGCACCTAATGTGCTGATCATGCCATCTCTTTACTTTGTCCTTATAAATCAAACTGTTGTCATATGCCTTGTTTCGAATTTCCACAAGATCGTTCAAGTTCAAGTCTCGGCAAAGCTTTCCTAGGTGACAACTCCAATTAATCTTCTTAATTGCCCATTCGGATTTATGAATCAACTCTGCGGGCAAATGGCATGGCTTGCCATAGATCATTCTAAATGGTGAAGTACCCAATGGTGTCTTGTAGGCTGTCCTATAGGCCCACAGAACTTGGTCCAAAAGTTGAGACCAGTTCTTCCTATCGGGACGAACCAATTTCTGCAAAATACTCTTCACCTCTCTGTTTGAAACCTCTGCCATGCCGTTGGACTGTGGGTGGTAAGGACTAGTAACTCTATGATCAAATCCATAGTCCTTCGCTAAAGATCTCATATCTCGGTTCACAAAGTGGCTACCCCCATCAGATATCAAAACTTTTGGCACCCCGAACCTAGCAATAATATGATCTCTCACAAACTTACAAACAGTTTTGCTGTCTGCGGTTCGGGTTGGGATAGCCTCCACCCACCTAGATAGATAGTCAACCGCCAACAAAATGTACTCATGTCCTTGGCTGTTGGGAAAGGGACCCATAAAATCTATGCCCCATGCATCAAAAACATCACAAATAATCATCGGTTGCATGGGCATCTCATCTCTCTGTCCAACTGTCCCTCCCATCCTTTGACAGATCGGGCACGACCGTACAAAATCAATGGCATCTCTAAACAAGGTCGGCCAATATAATCCACATTGAAGTACTTTGTGAGCGGTTCTCTTTCCCGAATGGTGTCCTCCAGCTTCAAGTGAATGACAATATGTGAGGACACTTTGGTATTCCTCCTGAGGAATACACCTTCTCCAAACACAATCCGGTCCTTCGAAGAAAAGGAAAGGATCGTCCCAGTGGTATCTCCTCGAATCCGACTTCAGTCGATCAATGCTGCTCCTAGTCCAACCATGGGGAACCTGCTTGGAGACAAGATAGTTCACCATGTTGGCATACCACGGGAGTGAGTCAATAGCACAAATTGACTCATCTGGGAAGGTCTCTCTAATCCGCTCATGATCAAGAGAATCCTTAAGTTCAATCCGAGAAAGGTGATCAGCCACAACATTCCTAACTCCAGGTTTATCTTTAATCTCCAAATCAAATTCCTGGAGGAGTAAAATCCACCTAAGAAGACGCGCCTTCGCGTCCTTCTTTTCCATTAAGTATCGAATGGCTGTATGATCAGTAAATATTGTCACCTTAGAGCCCAAAATATATGATCTGAACTTCTCGAGGGCCCATACTACCGCGAGCATTTCCTTTTCAGTCACTGTATAATTTTTCTGTGTAGGATCTAAAACTTTGCTCGCATAATGAATCGCAAACGGAATCCCCTCTCGCCGTTGTCCTAACACAGCTCCTATAGCGAAATCTGAAGCGTCAGTCATGATCTCAAAGGGGAGAGACCAGTCAGGAGCTTGTAGGATAGGCGAGGTACAAATCTTCCTTTTCAAGAGCTCAAAGGCCTCCAGACACCTGTGATCTACAACGAACTCTATGTCTTTCCCTAAGAGCTCAGTCAGTGGGCGGGCGATCTTTGAAAAATCTTGAATGAATCTCCTATAGAATCCAACATGCCCTAAGAATGACCGCACTGACTTCACGTTGGTAGGTGGATCGAGTTTCTTGATCACCTCCACCTTGGCAGGGTCAACCTCCATTCCCCTTTTGGAGATGACATGCCCCAACACGATACCCTCCGTCACCATAAAGTGACTTTTCTCCCAGGAGAGTACCAGATTCACCTCTCTACACCTCGTGAGGACTCGGTCCAAGTGCGCTAAACATGTATCAAAAGAATCACCATGGACCGAGAAGTCATCCATGAATACTTCCAGGAAATCGCCCACCATCTCGGCAAATATGGCTATCATGCACCGCTGAAATGTGCCCGGGGCATTGCAGAGCCCGAATGGCATGCGCCTGAAAGCATAAGTGCCGAATGGACATGTGAATGTGGTCTTTTCCTGGTCCTCAGGGGCTATGGCCACCTGGTTGTAGCCTGAGTACCCGTCAAGAAAACAGAAGAACTCTTTCCCTGCGAGTCTTTCCAAGATCTGATCAATAAAAGGCAAGGGAAAGTGATCTTTCTTGGTCGCAGCATTCAGGCGCCTGTAGTCGACACAGACACGCCACGACGTGGGTACCCGTGTCGCGATCTCTACCCCCTCCTCGTTGGTGACCATCTGAATTCCCGACTTCTTCGGGACAACATGAAGTGGGGCCACCCACTTGGAGTCAGAAATAGGGTATATGAACCCTGCCTTGCACCATTTCTCAATTTCTTTCTTTACTACTTCCCGTAGATTGGGGTTAAGTCTCCTCTGAAACTCACGGGAAGGTCTCACGTTATCCTCAGTAAAAATATGGTGCGAGCAGAGAGCGGGATTGATGCCCACAAGATCTGACACTGTCCAGCCTATTGCTTTGCGGTTCCTCTCTAAGACTTCTAACAACCTAGACTCCTGCTCTAAAGACAAGTCTGAGCTAATGATGACAGGATATCTCTCTTTGGGTCCCGCAAGAAAGGCGTACTTAAGTGTAGGAGGTAGTGATTTCAGTTCTGGCAATGTGGTATCATCAAGCAGATCTGGCTGAACTGAATCTGAATCTGGTTCCGTGCTGCATGAAGGTGGGCTAATCTGAGTAGTACTCGCCACCAAATCAGAAGTATAGGGAGTCGGATCGTCAAAAGTATCCAAACAATCGGCAAAAGCCACGTCCGACTCATCATCTATGTCCCATGATTGTTCCGAAGAGGATGGAACTGGCAGATCCGGATGGATCTCTAAGTCATCATGAGAATAGGTTGATGCATCTCTAGCAAGATCAGACAACACCTGGCAAACTGCATCATGCACTATATCCTCTCCAGATGAAAGGGTCTCGCTCTGTCCTGAAGGAATCTGTCCCCAAATCCCAACTGTGCTAATCAAACTGCAGTCTGCCTCTGAAGATGAGTACTCTGTGCTACTCTCTGAATCGGGTCGCTGACACTTGGTTTGCTTCATCTCAAGGTTCACTTCTCCGCCTGGAGAACGGAACTTCATCATTCCCGTACCATAATCGAAAGCTGCGCCTGCGGTCCTAAGGAAGGGTCGCCCGAGAATGATCTGAGATTCTCTCCAATGATTGGGGGTCTCCATGTCCAAGACTGTGAAGTCCACCTGATAGTTCTGCCCCTCAATCGAGATAACGACGTTCTTCACTTCTCCCTTAGGTCTCTTCACTGAACGATCTGCGAATTGGAGTAAAGCTCTAGATTTGCGAAGTGGTCCCAACTCCAATTTCTGATATAATGCTAAGGGAAGTAAGTTGATCGAAGAACCATTATCTAAGAGTGTGCGTGCAAACGCAATGTCGTCAATACGACTCTCCACATAGTGAGCACCCATGTCTCTCTTTTTCTTTGGCAAAGTCTGATTCTTGAGACAATATGTTGTGGCTACTGATAAGACATGTGTCTTTATATTTCGGTTATCTTTCTTCCTGCTAACCCTTCTAGGTGTGCATCTCACCTTAAGGTATTTTTGGAAGGCAGGATGGTTAGCCACATATTCATCAAATGGCACCTTAACTGTGATATTTTCTTTACAAAATCGTGCCATATCGGGGTCATCTTTCTGAATCTTTTTGATGCGCTTTCCTGCCGAAAGAGCACGGGGGAAAGGGATTGAAGCTAAGGAAACAGAGGATGAAGAATCTGAATCATGAACTGAAAGATCATTCTTTGCATTAACGGAAACAGAGTTCTTCATACATGAATCTTTGTGATGCAACATGGACTCAAAATCTAAACTATCTACTACAGGTTGTGGAATAGAAGCTGGAATGGTATCCGCCACAACCGGAGATGCAAGGTCCTCCGTAGACTCAGAAGAATATCCATGCTGACGATGCTGCGTACGTGCACTCCTCCTCCTCTCGGCTCCCTGAGTAGAAATCCTCGAATGATGCTGATGGGGCTCTGAGATATGATGCCTCTCCTCCTCGTCCTCTGAAGACTCCTCAGGTAGAGCTCCAGAGATGCCCCTCCTCGTGTCCCTCGCCCGGTCAGGTACGACCACGGTCCTTCCGCTCCTGAGTGACATGTGGTTAGCCTCGTCACACGAAAGAATCTCATGTTCAGATTTAGGAGATGTTGAATAGTATACCTGACCAAAGTGCTGCTGAGAACTAGAACGGTTCAGGCTATTGGGGTTAGCCTGAACTTGGGCTGGGATCGAGGTAGAGGGTGCAGTCTGCTCGTCTCGCCATCTGGATAGGCGGTTGACATCCACCCGTAAGTCCTGAACCTCGTTCCTGTAGGAACGTAGCTCGTCGAGTATCTGCTGCTGAATATCCACGGGACTAGACGATGAAGGAAGTGGATAAGATTGGGAAGAAGAACGGGAAGACTGGCCCTGCTGGCCAGTGTACTGCCTCTGCTGCTGCTGCTGGGGTTGCGGGCCCTGCTGGCCCGTCTGGTAATGGCCCTGTCGGCCATACTGTTGGTGCTGCTGCCTCTGCTGCTGGGGTGGATGGAATCCAGGGCTCTGCTGTGAAGGAGGTGGTGCGGAGGTGAATGCGGTGTTGTGAAAGGTCGGGGGACGCTGATAGGTCTGTCGGTCTCCCGTACTTCCCTGCCTGGCAGGGTCCTGAGTATACCATATCCCATTCACCTCCCAAACTGGTGGAGGCTCCTCCTGGACTGTCTCTACTGCTGGAGGTGGCTGCTGGAAAGAGTGGGTGTAGGATTGGTCCTGCTCCCACGGCTGGGGTTGCCCTGACACCAACTGCTCCTGAACATGGTGAACTCGGTAAATGGGAGCAGCGGGTGCAGTCACGGCAGGTATCTTTATCTTAGATACCTTCTCAGACAACTCCTCCATCTGTTTTGGAAGTTTGGAGACGCTCCGGTCTAACTCATCAATCCTCATGTCGATCCTCTCGACTACAGCAAGCTTGTCAGCCAGAAGTCCCATGCTAGGGATCACGTCCTGAGAGAGATCGACTACAGCTGGTTTTCCCCCTCCAGATGAGAGTGAACTGGGGGATGGTGTATAGGCCCTGCTGGCCATCTGTGAGCGGCTAGTTTCAGCCATTTGCTCGAATACCCTCCAGACGGTATCCGCTCCTCGTGATGTATAGCTGCCTCCACAGGCAGCGCTCACTAAACCCTGCATCTCAGGGTTGAGACCAGTGAAGAAGGATTGGACCAAGATGTTGTCATCTAGTCTATGACAAGGACACTTTTGCAGGATGTCCTTGAATCTTTCCCAAGCATCACAGAAGGCTTCATTGGGTAATTGGGAAAAACTCGTAATGCGCGTCCTCATCATGTTAGTTCTACTCAAAGGGTAGAACTTCTTCAAAAACAGGTCCTTGAACTGGGCATATGTGGTGACGATGATCCCAAGATTCTTTACCCAGTAATCGGCTTTTCCACCCAAGGCAAATGGAAGGGCTTTGAGCCTAATATAATCCTGGCTAACATTTTGATGTTTGAGGTTAGCACAGATGAGCTCAAAGTCCCTTAGGAATGCATATGGCTCCTCAGAAGCATTCCCATCGAAGTGCGGCAACAGGTTCAGAAAATGCGGCTTCAATTCAAAATCAACTTCGGGTTCGGCCGGACTCAAGTAGTTATGAATCTGATATTGTCCGGGGTTGTATGCCGCTTCCATTGGTAGTTGGACCCCAACATTTAACTGTCCCAACTGAGCTCTCAATAATGCTTGTTGCTGCTCAGATGCAGCCAATCGGGCTAGTATACTTCTCATCGAGTCTTCATTGTTCTCTTCTTCCTCTTCTTTCTTCTTTGGAGGCATTTTACTCGTGTCTTCTATATGGCCTGAATCAGCAATGTGTTCTTGATTAGAAGAGGATTTATGAATCATGATATTCTCACCAAGGCGATGGTCTTCCTCGGTGAGGTGGGAAGAGAGAAATGGAATGGTTTGAGGGTAACCATCCCGAGAGTGAGTGATCCTGGGCTCAAGAGGGTCATGAGTCCAGGTTGGTCCAAGTTGCGCTTGGACCTTTGAAGACGTACTTTTCGAAGGGTTCAATGAGAGATTCGCAAAGTCCGAATAAATATCCCCCCAATCAGTCATCTTCGATGTCAAAAGAACCGATTAGATCACGATAATCAATGAGGCGCTAGTTCTACGGTGCACGTAAATGTGCGGAGTGAACTCACACAATACAAACGCAATTCAAACCCCCAATTTCACCAACTCAATACGTGATGGCCGTAAGAGTTCGGCCGATTTATCTGGTCAATTTTAGTTGGTGAGAATACAATCTTGGAAAGATTAACGAGCTGTTAGGTGCCCGTATTTTCCTACAGACTGGCCCGGTTCTTACGACTAGTTTGACCTACTTTCAGCCAGTATAGGAGTAAGTACGGACCGTAAAAATACGGCTACCCGTTCCTTGAGGACTAAGGCGTCCTCTAAACCTCCCACTCTGCTAAGGAAGTCCGGACCGTTTACCGGCTACCCGTAAATCCTCACTGAAAAGTAGCTAATCGCCTAAAATGAAAGAACCAGTAGTAAGTAAGAAATCCAGACTTGGCTCTATCCTAGGGTCGTCTCTCTCTCACTTTGCAATTTAAACAAACAATGAGGGCTTTCTGCACCCGAGAACAAGGGTTCTTTTTATTCCAATTAATTAGATCGACCTGCTCAATTCAGTCCCAATTTTAGAGTTAGGTTATCACTTGAAATTTATGTGAACACACAAGCACGTCTACCGTTCAGTCCCAATTTCCTTTTAACCTTAAGTTGTAAAACAAGAGGGGAATCGGAAATCAGAATGCAAACGAGAAACTATGATGCATGCTCAGAAGGAGGTATACTTACAGTGAATCCCAGCACTCTTCATGCGTTATGCAAAACTGAATTTGTAAATATTACACTAAATGCATGCAGATCGAGAAAACCGCACCTAAACAATATACTATTAGCGGGGAAGAATTGATTTGATTTTGAGCTAAGTAGTACGTGTCTATGTGCGTCTCATTATGAATTTTATAAGATATGTGAATCTTCTAAGATAAGTGTGGCCTAAATTACGATGGGCACAAATAAATTTGAATCTAAACTACCGTGTGCCTAATCCTTAATTTCGCCACTCAAGTCAAGCCCCACCCTCGCCGGAGAGTGAAACAGGCTCGACACACCACAAATAAAGTCCAAGTCTTTTTACATGCGCGAGCTCTCAAACAAGAGCCGCTATAAAGAGCAAGCTACCTAAATAATTACAACAATTTATAAAAAAAAAAACTCTCTCGAAATAAATAAAGTTTCCAAGCTCTTCAGCAGTCGGCGCGCGTCGCGTCCGTCGACCTCCGATGCACTCCAAGTCCACCGGGCCCTCGCAAGGAAAAAGAGATTTATATTAGAGAGATAAACAACAAAATATATACAAGAATATGAAGACAAATAATTGAAAGGAAATGGATTAATTACAAGTGGGCTCGGGGGTCAAACTACCCGAGTAAATGGAAAACTAAATCCAAATTTTTAAATTAGTCCCTAAGCCGTTTGCCTCCCCGGCAACGGCGCCATCTGACGTGTCGCTCGATACGATGTATAATTCGGGTTCGTTGTAGCACGTGTACTTAGCGATTCGGTCAGAACCGAGAGAAGATCTCCGTAAAGAGTGTCTCGGCTTTAATTTATATCCCGGGCAAGTCCGGGGTCGAACTCAGGGAGGCAAAGGAACAACTTTGGGGTTAATTCGCAAATTAGGTTTTAGATTTCCAAGTGGTATTTTTTTAGATTTTTTTATGCAAAAAATCAAAGCAAATGCAAATGCGACTGAATAAGAACACTAAGAAATCACACAACTTAGCTAAATTAATTTTAATGTTAAATTAATTCAATTCAGCCAAATTATATTTTTCCTAGCATCCTAGTCCAGTGATGAACACAAAACATATTTTTTTAGAATTTTCGGGGTTAATATGCAATAAATAAAAATGCACACTTTTTATGGGTTTTTTCGCAATTTTTCACACAAGCAGCAAGCAAAAATTATGAAAAAATTACTGGAACTAAAACATCATGCAAGGAGACTACAGTAATTTTTTTGGATTTTTCTGACAATTTATGAATTTTTTATGAATTTTTTAGTGAAAACAGAGTGGAAATGAGTAATTAATTCCTATTAAATCCACGTAATCAAATTAATCCGAGAGCAAATTATCTCAAAAAGATATTTAGATGAGCAATCCGTGAGACTTGAAATTTTGTGAAAAGGATGTCTGTGGATTTAATTAAAAATCAAATACTAAAATCACTCAATAATTTATTGTAGGCACAAGACAACTCCAATTGATGTGAAATTTGGACTGTAAGTTTATCACATGTCAAGGCATCATATATATTTTTTTTGGAATTTTTAGAGCAACTATGCGTGAGATATAAATTTAAGAGCACGGTTTGGGCAAAATATGCAAAATTTCAGTTAATCATTTTTAATTAATTACCCAAAGACCACAAAAATGTAAATAAATACTCACAATACAGAGGATAAGTTGCTCAACATATAAACATTTTTTATTGCGCAAATTGATGCAAAAACGAAGTCCAAATTAAGGTATGAACACAGGGTTGTCTTTGCAAAACAGAAAGACAAAATTTACAAACAACTTTATACAGGGACCTATTTGTAATTACAGAAACTATAAATAAAACATTTGCAATTTTTACAATAAAAAAAAAATAATAAATCACCTCTTCTTCTTCGTTTTTACAGGAGGCGCAGGAGGAGAACCCAAAGGGGGTTCGGCGGCCGGCGGCGCCGGCGCGAGGCGCGCGGCGGGAGGAGGTGGCGCGGGCCGGCGCGGTGGAGGTCGCGAGGGGGTGGCGACGGCGGCGGAGGCTCTGGAGGCGGTGGCGCGACTTGGGGCGGCGGCGGACGGCAGAGGTCGGCTGGAGTGGCGGCGGTGGGCGCGCGCCGCCGGTTGAAGGCGGGGCGGCGCCGCCCGCTTGCTGTGGCTGGACGGAGGCCGGCGCGGTGGCCGTGAGAGGGGGGAGCGGCGGCGTGACCTGGGGCGGCGGCGGTGGGTTCACCCACCGCTGCTGCTTCAGCGGGTTTTTTTTTTGATTTTTTTGATTTTTTTTTCTTTTTTTTCTGCTGTAATAAAAAGGAACTTTTTTTTTGTTTTAATTTTTTTAATTTTTTTTAATTTTGATTAAAAAGAAAATATGTACACAAAAAGGAGGGTGACAAATGGTAGTGAGAAGATGATATGAACTAAATAAATGGGGACATGTGGATAGTTATATGGTGTGATAAAAAATATGCAAAAATAACAAGATGATCAAATAAGAAGAAAAATTACCTACGATGGAGACGATCGCCTATGGAGTGCTCACGCGAGCACGGTCTTCGCTCGAATCGCCGGCGTGCGATGAGCTCGAGCAGCGCGCGGTTGCGGCTGCGATGTTGGCCAACATGCCAACGGATCACACCGGAGAGAGGGCCGTCGTCGCTCGACCGCGGTTGCGTCGCTGTCACCGATTCAACTCTGGGAACTTGGCTCTCCTCACATAAAGATGGATCAAGGGCAAATTGAGGAGGATGGAATGTATATATAGATGATGGAATGAGAAGTTATTATGTGGGTGGAGTTGAATGGGAAGTTGGATTATTAATGGAGTTGAATGGGAGGTTTAAGAAATGGTGGAGTTGAATGGGAAGTTGGTGGTGGAAGAGAGTTGAATGGTGGTTATTGTAGAGAATGTAAAATAAAATAAATAAATAAATAAATAAATAAAGTTGTCTACTTTAAATACAATAAAATAAAAAGAGAAGACAAATGGTGGAGAATTTACAAAAGAAGACAAAACACCATGTACAATTTTTGTTTACTTTTCTAATTTGTAATTTTTTTGTCTTTTTAATAGTAGCTATGTACAATAGGAAAATACAATAAAATAGTACAATCAAAATACAACACTATAATGATTTTTTTGGATTTTTAGTAATTAAGAAAGATAAAATAAAAAATGAAGAAAGAAAGAATATATACAAGGTATACAATGTACATCTAGGTCCCAAAACCCAACTTTTGCAAACGAGCTCCGATTTTAATGAAACCACTTCCGTTGGATAGATAATTTTCTAACATGAACTTTAAAAGTGAGTTTGGTGAATTTGGAGTTCATACGGAGCGGGAATTTAGCTTGGAAGTTGGTCTTTACGGCTTTTTCCCATTGGGATCTAGGAGCACTTATTTGAGATATAATTTGTTTTGTATTTTTGTATTTTTATGTACATTATTATGAACAAGTTAGAGAAAGAATTAGCCAAAAAGGAGTTGAAATGAAATTATTAAAAATATATGAAGTTTTGGGTTATTTACAAGTATAAAACTCCTTTATTTTTGCGGCTTTTTAGTGTTGATTTATTTTATACAATTTAATATATAATAATTAGTGTGTTTTATTTACAAGAGTCATTTTGTTAGTTTATGTATTTTATGGACATTTATTTGGGATTTTACTCGGGGATTTTGCTAAGATCAAGATATTAAGATGATGAATCGTGGATTCATCAAATACCCATTTACAGCTCACAACAGATGCATCAGGAGGAGAAATAACTAAGGTCCATGTGCCACGAGACTGTAAGGCACGCATCTCATCTTCCATAGACTTTCTCCAGCAATTAATCTTTATAGCTTCCTAGTAGGTCCGTGGTATGTCCATGGAAGATAAAGCTGCAGCAAATCTCTGAAAGTCGCATGTGAGGCGATGAAAGGACACCTGTAACGCAACGGGATAAGAGGTACATGTCCGCTTCTGCTTCTGGATAGCAATAGGGAGATCAAGATCATCTTCCGTTGTACTGGATGGTGTAGTCTCCTCCTGCAATGAAGAATCCTGCACATGTACCATGGCTGACCCGTCAGTAGTAATGCCATCTGAACATACCTGAGGCGTGATGGATGTCTGACGTGTAGCCTGAGCAGGACCTGACCGACGCGTATAAAATTTTGGTAATGGTGGAATAGGAGGTCGAAGGGGTGGTGGAGATGGAAGTGGTGGTGAGGATGACATAGTACCAGGAACAGGAATGGACTCAGGTGAACTCCAAGTAGGAGGTCGACGGACATAGACATCATCGTTGGTAGTGGATGGTACCAGTCTATCACCTGCAGGGTAAAAATACATAACAGACTCAAAGAATGTGACATCAGCACTGACGAAGTATTTCTTGTTTATGGAAACGTAACACCGATAGCCCTTCTGAGTCCTAGAGTAACCAACAAAGACACATTTGACAGCTCTAGGAGAGAGTTTGTCAAGTCCAGGAGTCAGAAGATGAACAAATGCCACAGTACCAAAGACACGAGGAGTAAGTGAGAATAATTCCTTGTCAGGAAAAATGATAGAGAGAGGAATTTTCTCACCAAGAACAGAAGATGGCATACGATTGACTAGGTAGCAAGCGGTAAGAACAGCATCCCCCCAGAATGAAATAGGAGCACAACTCTGAATCAGTAGGGTTCTAGTAATGTCAAGAAGGTGGCGATGCTTTCTTTCTACCACGTCATTCTGCTGAGATGTGTAAGCACAAGTGGTTTGGTGAATAATGCCCTTTGACGAAAGAAACTGAGAGAGGGACCGTGTGCAAAATTCTAGAGCATTATCTGTACGAACATATTTGACAGTGGAAGAAAACAAATTTTGCACTTCATTGATCAAATTCTTAATCACATCACCTGCTTCAGATTTATTCTTTAAAAGGAAGACGCAAGAAACACGAGAAAAATCATCCACTACCACAAGATAAAATGTATGTCCCTGATGATCGAGTACACGACTTGGACCCCATATATTTATGTGAAACAACTCGAACGGGGAGCTACTGCTCCGACTCTGATGACTAGGAAAGCTCGACCGATGATGCTTTCCCAACTGACACGCTTCACAGCGAAAGGAAGAACTGGGAGAGATCTGAGGCAGAAGATGTCGCATTTTCTGGAGCGGGAGATGACCAAAACGGAGATGCCAGATGTACGGAGAAACTGGTCCGGCAGAATGAGAACAGACGCCAGCATAAGAATTCCGGACCAGCCGATATAGACCATTCTGCTCAGAGCCACAGCCAATCACCCTGCCCGTTAGTATGTCCTGAAAAATAAGAGAAGACGGGTCAAATATAGCACGACAATGCAAATCCTTCGTAATCTGACTAATAGACAATAGGTTCATCGAGAAGTCAGGAGCATGTAGGACATTTTGTAGATGCATAGTAGAAGATAGGAAGACCTCCCCCTGTCCAACAAGGGGGGAATGAGTACCATCTGCAATCTGTACTGAGAGGTCATGGGGAGTGTCCCTGTAGGACTCAAGTCTCTCTCGATCTCGGTAGAGATGATGTGTGGCACCAGAATCTATAATCCAATCAGAGATATCATGTGAACATGTAAATACAGTAGCACTACCTGAGGTACTAGCAGCAGCAGAGGAACTGGCAGATGCTGTAGAAGCAATATCTGAAGGTCCACCAGAAGAATCACCAGATGATTGTGGCATAATGTCACGTAGGCGTGCCACGAGTTCCTCGAAACGATTGTCTGCAGTAGATGCCAATTGGGACTGAGAATGCTCTGCTACACGTGCCGATGCTGGGAAACCATGCTTAGAATAGCATGTCTCCTCCGAGTGGCCTGTGCGGTGACAGTATGAACACGGCTGACGAAAACGGCCACCCCTACCCTGGGGTCCACGTCCACGACCACGACCAGAAGTGTGACCACCTCTCCCACGCGATACTGCCATCGCCGATGGGGGTGGAGTAGATGAGCTGGAAGGAACTGATATGCGACTGAGTCTCCTGTAAACATCCTCCATCGGAGGAATAACTGTATTAGCCAAAATCTGAGAGCGGGCGGCCTCGTACTCAGGATCTAGAGCCGCAAGTAGAACCCCATCATGGTTGCATTCCGAAATGTCTTCTGCTATTTAGGAGTCGCTGTAAGTGGAATGGTACTGTATAGCTTCTCAAACATCCCCCTCATGGATGTGTACAAGGAGTGGAGTGGTCTGCCATTCTGCTTCATTGTGAATATATCATGCTGAAGCTGTAACATCTTGGTCTCATTACGCACCTGGGAATATGTAGCAGTCATAATATCCCACATTGCCTTGGCAGTGGGTTGATGGAGGACATCATTGGCAATCTCCATCGACAGTGTTCCTGACAACCAGACCTTGGCATACGAATCATCAGCCTCCCACGAGGCATATATCCCTGTCTTCTCTGTTGGCTCATCCTCGGTAAGAATGTGCTTCTTACCGTTCGACTTCATGAGGCTCATGAACTGCATCGTCCAGAGCTCATAATTCGACCCATCCATCTTCACTATTGGCGCGGGACCTTTGAACGCGCCTATGGAGGGCATGTCAACCTTTGACTCTGACATATCGTCGCTGGAGAAGAACTAGGGTATGTAGACAAAGTGATAGATGTCTACAGAGACTGCATGGGATTCGAGTGCGTATGTAGACGTTACGCACTCAAATCCATATATCTGGAGGAAGAGACGACTACGAGCACTCCGGGGATTGCCGAGGATCGGCTAGGGCACCGCGGAAGATCAGCTAGGGCACGCCTTGGGGCACCGGGAACCGGCTAGGGCCGCCGGGGGGTTTAGCGGCGGGACTGGAGGCCACCGGTGGTGGATGGCTGCTGGACTGGGGGTCGCCGGGGAGGTGGCGGCGATACTGGGGTCCGCCTGGAGGTTGGCAGCGAGATTGGGGATCCACCGGGGGGTTGGCAGCGGGAGTGGGGGTTGGCGACGGGGTGGACTGCCGGGGTGGTTGGCGGGGAGCAGGCGGCGGTGGGAAGATAAAGAGGAGAGAGGGCGGTGGGTGGGGAGAGGGCGGCGGGTGGGGAGCCCTAGGGCTTGGGTTCTGATACCACGTTGGGAAAAACTGAATGTTCTATTATTCAAAGGAACCCTAGGCTCTCTTATATAGGGAGAGACCTCACGGGTAAAGTACATAGTAGTCCAGAGAGAAATAAGAAATTGCGAACTTGTACATAACATATAATAATATCTATCTCTACAGGGTCATTACAGGTCTCAGTGCCCTCATGCTTCTGGTGAGCCTCGACTACATCTACAACCGTCACAGCCGATGGCACAACGTATTGGAGTTTCTGTGGTAGCAACTCCAACTTCGGGAGGCCGCCGAGACAGACATAGAGTGTGGACAATTTGAGTACTACACCAGCTAGACAGTGACAGTTGCATGCAACGATCGAGGAACATGCACGATCAACAATTACTGTGGTGAAAGGTATGGTCTCTGTTAGACGAAAGGGAGTCTTCGTTATACATTCATAGAGAACCCTAGGCTCTCTTATATAAGGAGAGGTCTGAGGGGTAAATTACATGGACGTCTAAATAAACGAGAGAAATAGCAACAAGATATGGAAACAATTATTAATACTAGAAACTATCTCTACACTCCCCCTCAAGGTGGAGCATAGATGTCGATCATGCTCAGCTTGGATGAACATCTCTGAAAAGGTCCTCTGAGCAATGGCTTGGTGAATACATCAGCAGTTTGGTCTCCTGAGCTAACATGGGCCGTGGATATCAATCCTCTCTGGATCAGGTCCTTGGTGTAATGGCAGTCAACTTCAATATGCTTGGTCCTCTCATGAAAAGCTGGATTGTTGGCAATGAACAATGCTGCCTGATTGTCACACTGAAGCTTCATAGGTAGAGGTACAGCTACATGTAAATCTTCTAATACGGAGCGAACCCACATCATTTCCGTGCTGGCTTGGGCCATTGCCCTGTATTCGGATTCCGCACTGGATCTTGCCACCACCGTTTGGTTCTTGCTTTTCCAAGACACCAGAGAGCCTCCAACAAAAACTGCAAACCCTGAGGTTGATTTTCTATCCTTAGGGCATCTTGCATAATCTGCGTCTGCACACGCTGAGATGGATAAGTCTGCGCCTTTTCTGAATAGTAGTCCTAGCCCTGGAGAAGACTTCAGATACCTCAGTATCATGTGTATAGCATCCATGTGAACCTGTCTTGGCTGCTCCATAAACTGACTCACCCGGCTAACTGCGAATGCAATATCTAGACGGGTTATAGTAATGTAGAGGAGTTTTCCCACCATCTCTCTATATCTCTTCTTATCCACTTCATCAGTATCATCATCATATAACTTCATGCTGGGGTCCATGGGGATGCTTGATGGTTTGCACCCATCCATACCAGTCTCAACCAGTAAGTCTGTAATGTACTTCCGTTGTGTCATCACCAAACCATGTGCATTCCTAGCAAATTCCAACCCCAGAAAATATCTTAGGGTTCCAAGATCCTTTTTAACAAACTGACGACCTAGGAATGCCTCCGCCCCTTGCTATGCCCTGAGCATCGTCTCCTGTAACAAGAATATCATCCACATAGACCATTATGACAACCGTACCTGCCGAGGACTTCTGGACAAACAACGAGTGATCTGCATTGGACCTCTTGAATCCCTGTTGCTCAATTAGATTGGACAGCTTCTGGAACCATGCTCGTGGACTCTGTTTGAGGCCATATATCGCCTTTTGAAGTCTACAGACCATATACGTCTCCCCCTCAGCAGTAAACCCGGGTGGCTGCTGCATGTAGACTTCCTCCTGCAAGTCCCCGTATAGAAAAGCATTCTTGACATCTAGCTGAGAAATGCTCCAATCACGAACCACTGCAATAGATAGAAGAATACGGAGAGTCGAGTGTCTCGCCACTGGAGAGAATGTATCCATGTAGTCCACGCCATATGTTTGTGTAAATCCACGGGCGACCAAGCGTGCTTTGTACCTATCCAACGTGCCATCTGCATGATATTTGACTGTGAAGACCCATTTGCAGCTCACAACGGATGCATCAGGAGGTGCAGGAACTAAAGACCACGTGCCACGGGCCTGCAAGGCCCCCATTTCTTCTTCCATAGCTAATCTTCAGTGCTCACTCTTCAATGCTTCCTGGTATGTCCGTGGTATGGCCACGGAAAGACAGTGCTGTGGCAAACTTCTGGAAATCACCTGTGAGTCGGAGAAGGAAACCTGTGATGCAAATGGATAGGAAGCACATTGCCGTCTCTGTTTCCGAATAACAATCGGAACATCAAGATCATCAACTGGGTCCACCTGTAATGAGTCCTCCTGCATATGTACCGAACCTGACCCGTCAGTAGTAACATCATCTGAACATACCTGAGGCGTAGTGATTGGCAGATCTGTCGTCTGAGCAGGACCTGGCCGACGCGTATAATGGTTAGGAAACGGTGATATGATGCGCTGCGGAATGGGTGGGGGTGGTGGCAGCTTTGCTGGCAGTGGAACTGACACAAGAGGCGACTCAGGTGGACCCCAAGTAGGTGGCGGTGGAACATAAATATCATCAGTGGTGGTGGATGGTACCATTCTGTCTCCAGCTGGCGAGAAATACATAACTGGCTCGAAGAAGGTGACATCCGCACTAACAAAAGTACCTGTTGGTTGTAGGATCATAACACCGGTATCCCTTCTGGGTTCTGGAATAACCAACAAAGACGCACTTGACTGCTCTTGGAGAGAGCTTGTCAAGCCCAGGAGATAGACGATGGACAAACGCCACAGCGCCAAAGACACGTGGCGGCAGAGAGAAGAGCTCCTTGTCTGGAAAAACAAGAGAGATAGGTATCTTTTCTCCAAGGACAGAGGACGGCATTATGTTGACTAGATAGCATGCAATAAGGACAGCATCCCCCCAGAAAGAAAATAGGAGCACAACTTTGGATCAACAGGGTACGAGTAATGTCCAAGAGGTGGCGATGCTTTCTTTCCGCCACACCATTTTGTTGGGATGTATATGCGCAGGTGGTCTGGTGGATAATACCTTTCGATGAAAGAAATAGAGAAAGAGAGCGTGTACAGAATTCCAAGGCATTGTCAGTTCGAACATACTTGACTGAGGAAGAGAAAACATTCTGCACTTCATTAATCAAATTTTTGATAACATCTCCTGCTTCAGATTTATTCTTCAAAAGAAATACCCAAGAGACACGAGAAAAATCATCGACTACAACTAGATAAAACCTGTGTCCCTGGTGATCGGGAACACGACTTGGACCCCATATATCTATATGTAACAACTCAAAAGGGGAGCTACTACTCCGACTCTGACGACCTGGGAAGCTTGACCTATGATGCTTTCCCAACTGACATGTTTCACAGCGAAACGACGAACTTGGAGAGATCTGGGGCAGAAGATGGCGCATTTTCTGGATCGGAAGGTGAACAAATCGAAGATGCCAAATGTAAGAAGAGACTGGTCCAGCGGAGTGAGAAGAGACGCCAGCATAGGATTCCCGAACCAGTCGATATAAACCATTCTGCTCAGAGCCACAGCCAATCACCTTGCCCGTGAGTATGTCCTGAAAAATGAGAGAAGACGGGTCAAAAATAGCTCGACAATTCAAGTCCTTTGTAATCTGACTAATAGATAGCAAATTCAGGGAGAACTCAGGAGCATGTAAAACATTCTGTAGCTGCATAGTGGAGGATAAGAAAACCTCCCCCTGTCCAACAAGGGGTGAGTGGGTACCGTCTGCTATCTGTACTGAGCGGCCGGGTGGAATATCCCTGTAGGCCTGTAATCGTCCTCTATCTCGACAAAGATGATGTGTAGCTCCGGAATCTATAACCCAGTCAGATATATCATGAGAATGTAAGTGCGCTGATGAACTACCTGAGCTGCTGGCTGCAGCGGATGAACTGGCAGAGGCTGTGGCAGCAATGTCTGAAGAACCAGCAGAAGAATCACCAGACGAAAGTGGGATAATATCGCGGAGACAGGACACAAGTTCGTCAAATCTGTGATCTGCAGCAGACGGTAATGGAGACTGTGAATGCTCTGCAACCCGTGCCGATGCTGGGAACCCATGCTTTGAATAGCATGTCTCCTCCAAGTGTCCAGTTCTGTGACAATACGAGCATATCTGACTGACGCGACCTCTTCCTTGAGGTCCACGACCACGTCCACGACCACGTCCAGACGGCGGTCCACCTCTCCCACACGAGGCTGCCATCGCAGATGGGGGTGGAGTAGAGGAGCTGGAGGAAACTGGAATGCGACTGAGCCTTCTGTAGACATCCTCCACTGGAGGAATAACTGCATCTGCTAGAATCTGTGACCTTGCAGCATCATACTCGGGATCGAGAGCAGCAAGTAGAACGCCCATCATGGTGGTGTTCCGAAACGTCTTCTGCTGCTCCGGAGTAGCAGTCAGAGGAATGGTACTGTATTGCTTCTCGAACATCCCTCTCAGGGATGTGTATAGAGAATGGAGAGGTCTGCCGGCCTGCTTCATCGTAAAAATGTCATGTTGAAGCTACAACATCTTTGTCTCGTTTCACACCTGCGAATACGTAGCAGCAAGAATGTCCCACATCGCCTTTGCAGTGGGCTGATGGAGAACATCGTTAGCAATCTCCATCGTCAACGTACCAGACAGCCAGACTTTCGCGTACGCGTCATCGGCCTCCCATGAGGCATAGATCCCTGTCTTCTCCGCAGGCTCATCTTCGGTAAGAATATGTTTCTTACCATTTGATTTCATGAGGCTCATGAACTGCATAGCCCATAGCTCATAGTTAGACCCGTCCATCTTCACTATTGGCACAGGACCTTTGAACGCGCCGGTGGAGGGTAAATCGACTTTCGATTCTGACATACTGCTGCCTCGAAGAAGACGAAGGGAAAATAGACACGGTGCTGAATGTCTACACCAACTGCATCGGATTTGAGTGCGTGTGTAGACTTTTACGCACTCAAATCCATAAAGCTGAAGAAGAGGGGTCTAGGGCACGCCTCCAAGGAGGCAAACAACCCTTGAAAGGCCTCGAGAGCGACGCCTAAGTACTGCTGGAGGCCACCGGAACCCCTACTGTGGCAGATGGGGGTCCCGCTGGTGCTGTGGGTGCGGCAGGGGGTGCCGCCGGGGCTGTGGGGGCGGCAGGGGGTGCCGCTGGGGCTGTGGGGGCGGCAAGCGGTTGCCGTGAGGGGTGCTGGCTACCGCTGGGGCGGCAGGCAGCGGCTGGCGGGGCTGCTAGGGCAGCAGGCGGTGCCGCTAGGGCGGCAGGCGGGGCCGATAGCGGCTGGTGGGGCCGCTAGGGCGGGAGGAGAGAAGGCAGGTGCGGCAGATGGAAGAGAGGAGAGAGGAGGGGGCGGCGGATGGGGTAGGGAGAAGAGCCCTAGGGTGGCTCTGATACCATGTTAGACGAAAGGGAGTCTGCGTTATACATTCATAGAGAAACCCTAGGCTCTCTTATATAGGGAGAGGCCTGAGGGGTAAATTACATGGACGTCTAAATAAACGAGAGAAATAGCAACAAGATACGGAAACAATTATTAATACTAGAAACTATCTCTACAAACCATGAGTAGACCTTTCCATATTTTGTTTGATTCTGGAGCGACACGTTCCTTTATTACTTCGAGGTTACTAGCTTCATTAGGTAGAAATGCAGAGGCCCTATATCCTCCTTACCACATCCATGGGCCAGGTAGTCGGTTGTTCGTCATTTTACTGAAAGTCAAAGACTTACCAATGTTGATTGGCGGTCACGAGATGATTGCAGACTGTCTGTTACTACAACTCAATGAGTTTGACTTGATTTTGGGCATGGATTGGTTATCAGCTCATCAAACTCTTGTTGATCATTTTAGGAAGATAGTTGTCTTCAAGATTCCACACTTGCTTGAGTTCACTTTTGAGGGTACATTACATGACTCCAAAATGGAGTACATCTCAATGTTGAGATCCCAGAGATTAGTTGATCATGGATGTGATTCATATTAAGTATATGTTCGAGAGACATCTGATCATGAGCCGATGACACAAGACATCAGAGTAGTATCAGACATCCAGATGTATTTCATGATGAGTCACCGGGTTATTGCAGTTTCTCCCCATTCCTGAGTGGAAGTGGGAGAGTATCTCTATGTATTTCATCAGTGGATTACCGAGGACACCAGGTGACCATGATGCTATTTGGGTCGTCGTTGACAGGTTGACCAAGTCAGCACATTTCATAGATGTCAGCATGACCTACACTCCATCTAGATTGGCCAGGTTATATGTGCAAAACATTATCGGGCTTTATGGTATACCACGTGAGGTAGTGTCTGACATAGTCTCGAGGTCTACATCTCATTACTGGCACCAGTTTATGTCAGCACTACAGACAGAGCTGAAGATGAGTTCCGCATATCATCCACAGACCGACGGACAGAGCGAGCACACCATTCAAACATTGGAGGATTTGCTATGCACATGCACTCTTGAGTGGAAAGGGTCCTGGAAGGACCATCTGCCATTGGTAGAATTCACATAAAACAACAACCATTGTTAGAAAATCGGAAGCGGAAGCTAAAACATGGATAAGATAAACAAAAAGAAGAACAACGGGATTTTACGTGGAACCCTACTCCGTGAGGAGCGGGATGAAACCACGGGAGAAGCCCTCAAAGGGGCGTGTTTGTCTATTGACTTTCTCTCAATGAGTACAGGAGGTCTGGGGCTCCTTATATAGCCTCTCCAGAGCCTCCGAGTCCCACCACTGGACGATGTGGGACTAAACAACTGGGTGGGGTAAATGGATCTCCTCCAGGATCCATTTACCCCGCTACAACACAATAGGCGCTTACAACTTATGCTCCAACACTCCCCCTCAAGCTGGAGCATGCAATGCTCAGCTTGGACAAACGGATAGAAACTCAACTCAACGCTACAAGACACTACGGGACAATATCAACTCAATGCGCACTTTGCTGCAGTCGAGGACGTTGCTTCTCATGCCGTGCAGGTGAGGAGGACGAACGGGCTGGAGTGTGAGTCGACTGAAGACTCGGATCCTGATCATCGAGTCTGAACTTGCGCCTGAAGTCTCCTCATCGGAGAACTGGGTCTCTCCCATCTGGCTCAGAAAATGGTGCACTGCTCTGGTGTACCTATGATACCACATGAAAACCCTTGCCCTCAATGGCATAGGGAATGGTCCTCTGCTCTGGAGTCCCTATGGCTCACATGAAAATTCTGGCCTGACAACAAGAAGAATGATGGGGACCTCTGACAAAGATGGCAACTTATGCTAATCTGAAAATGACCGCACACTCGTGCGTGTCTGAAACTGAAGACTCGGAACATCAATCGTCGAGTCTGAACAATTGTAGAGTTTGGAATCTGAATGGTCTGGAAATCTGCATCTGAATCTGACTTCTGAATCATCTGAATAGACCTGTGACTCTACATATATACTCCCCCCTTTCTCCCATACTTGTCGGAACATGAACATCGACAAAGTTGGGAGAAGACAAGATAAATTGGGAGTAAACACCATGAACATGAAACTTGCGGCTTTCCTTTTTTTTTTAAGCCGTCTTTTTTTTTGCAAATTTTTTTTTAAAGCCGTTCAAACTCTTCCTTTTTTTTACGGCTTTCACAAATCTTTTCAACTTGCGTACGGTTTTTTTTGTGTACGCACCTTTTTTTTTTACAAACACCTATCTCTCTCTTTTTTTTATACAAAGCAAGCCCAATTGGGCCTGAATACTTGACTCCCCTTTTTTTAAAAAAAAAATGATCTCTCTCTCTTTTCTCGGATGGCCTCTCTCTCACCCTTTTTTTTCTCAAAAAAAAAACTCGCAGGCCTATTTATTTATTTTTAATCGGGCATTGTTGGGCTTTAAACAAAAATGTTTTTTTTTAATAGGGCCATCTGAACCAAATTGTGCACCGCCGACTTTTAGGGTTCCCCTTGCGGGAACCCATTTATTCGAGACACCGCCGCCCTTGGTGGGCGCGTGCACGAGACGATCAAGGAGGGAGCCGCCTGGGGTTTGTGGCGGAGAGGCCTGCGCGCACGTGGGAGAATCTTCTGTGCCAGGGGAATCGCATGCGCAAGATCGAGAGAGGGAGGCCACCCAGAGGTGGAGATGGCAGCGGGGGGCCGCCCAGAGATGGTGCTGTCGCGGTGGGGCTCGCCTGGGCTCGCGAATTGCCGCCGTAGGATCTGGATGTTGCCGCTGGGTCAGAAGGCGGAGGACCGCCTGGAGGTTCTGTTCGCGCCGCCAGCGCTGGAAGAGCGCCATCGCGAAGGAGATCGTCGAGCTGCGCCGCCTGGAGCGCAGGTGAGTTTGATGCGGCTGGAGAAGACGATGAGGCGGCGACGCCTAGAGCACAAGGCCTGCCTGGGCTGGGCGAAGAAATACACCCGAGAAGGTGCCTGACCTGGCGATAGGGCATGGGGCCCTTTCCCAATAGGAGATCGAGCACCGCGGAACGAGAGCTCCGCCTTGAGTTGCTACTGCCGCTTCGTGGATCTGCGCCGTAGGGTTCGCTCCCTGCCTGGGATGGGGATGAGGAGGAAACGCGCCTGATACGCTTGGGTGCGCGCCTGATACGCGTTGGGTTGGTGTTGACCCATAACCCAATAGGTAAAGACCTGGAGAGTAGCAACCATGGAGATGGGGTCCGAAGATTTCTTCTCTCGGAGCATGTAGTTATAAAAAATAAAATCCTCCATGATCTTGATTAGGGTTTTGTGAAAACCCTAGCATTTGAATCTTCAAGAATAAACTATGAACATGAACTCCATAAACTGATCTTCAAGAATAAACAATACTCGAATCTCGAAAAATAAATCTTCAAACACAAATCCTCGAGAATCGACCCGCTCTGATACCATGTTAGAAAATCGGAAGCGGAAGCTAAAACATGGATAAGATAAACAAAAAGAAGAACAACGGGATTTTACGTGGAACCCTACTCCGTGAGGAGCGGGATGAAACCACGGGAGAAGCCCTCAAAGGGGCGTGTTTGTCTATTGACTTTCTCTCAATGAGTACAGGAGGTCTGGGGCTCCTTATATAGCCTCTCCAGAGCCTCCGAGTCCCACCACTGGACGATGTGGGACTAAACAACTGGGTGGGGTAAATGGATCTCCTCCAGGATCCATTTACCCCTGCTACAACACAATAGGCGCTTACAACTTATGCTCCAACAACCATCATTCCAGTATCAGCATGGCAACATTCGAAGCCCTATACGGGTGAAGATGCCTCACACCTCTTAGTTGGCGTGAGGTAGGTGATCATGCTCTTTACTCCGTATCTCATGGATAAGATTGTGAGATATGTTGATCTTGTGAGGCAGAAGCTTCTGAAGGCACAAAGTCGCCAGAAGAGCTATGCAGACTGTCGGAGAAGAGACTTGGAGTTTCAGGTAATTCAATCATTTCTCTTGATCCATTTAAATATGACTTATAAATATTCAACTTAATCTTGTATACTGATGAAATTCTTGTAAATACGTGTAGAAGATTGGGTATTCCTAGAGTATCTTCCACGAAGGGAGTACAGAGACTCGGTGTTTATGGCAAGTTGGCGCCACAATATGTTGGACCGTTTGAGATTCTTGCTCGTACTGGGAAGGTGGCCTACCGAGTAGCCCTTCCTCCACACCTTTCTGTTGTACACGATGTCTTTCACGTATCCAACCTGAGGAAGTACATGCATGACCCTTGACACGTCATCAGCTACGAGAATCTTGATGTGGAGCCTGACATGACATACAAGAAGAGACCAATGCAGATACTTGATAGGTTTATGAAGAAGCTTTACAACAAAGGGATTCCTTTGGTCAAAGTATTGTGGCACCGACATGGTATCGAAGAGGCAACATGAGAGACTGAAGCAGACATGAGGGCACGATAACCGCAACTCTTCTCAGGTAATCATCGAAACAAGCTCATTTAATTACATAAATTGAAAGAATATGGCTCGTTTTTCCTTTGAGGTTTTTATGGGTTCAAAACCCTTTGAGGTTTTTATGGCAAGATGAAATCTAAACAAGACATATAGTGACCTTGACTTGAGACTCGAGGACGAGATTCCCTTTGAAGTTTTTATATTTGGATATCCGGATAAGAATAAATCGAATCTAACCTGATTAAGAGTCTGAAAGTTCATTTAATATTCAATTAATATTGAATAACTTCAAGTTTGATGTGTAGATTGCAGATTAAATCTCCTTCGGACGCAATCGATCAAAAGTCGATCACATAATGAGTGCCATCGGGAAAATCTGCAACACAAAATCGTAAATCGCAAAACAAACGAGACCAATAGAAAATTCGTCTTGACAAAATAAGACCAACGAAATCGATCATTCACCGATCGGAGGTTGTTTGATAATTTAAAATCTCAAAATTTGATAAAAAAAATCAAGACCATAGTTTGTCAATTTTTGCATCCATCTTGAATCACAAAAGTATGAAATTTATATTATTTAATCACCATGTAAAGACGATCGAAATGAAACATTGTACATATAAATCGAAGACTCGAGGTGTGAATACGATCGACTTTGATTTTTCAAATAAAAGAGAAGAAATGAAAAGAAAATAAAATTTTATTTCTCTAACAACAACAACCGCTTGGCTTCTCTTTTTTCCCACTTGTCAAGACTTAAGGTTCCCATTCCCATACTTATATCTTCCATGACTCTTTCTTTTCCATCTACTCTCTCTCTTCCTCTCCAAATCCCCAACCGTAGGAGCTGCCGCCCCCAGTCTTTCCTCATTGCAGCAAATTGCAGCTTGTAGAGATATATCTATGTTCTCTGTACCTTTTCTTTATTTTTTCTTTATATCCGTCTTATGTAATTTACCTATAGGTCTCTCCTCTATATAAGAGAGCCTAGGGTTCCTATGAATAAACAACTCATTGATTTTTCCAACATGATATCAGAGTCGCGGTTCTAGATCGAAGCTTCGTACCCTAACCCTAACCGTAACCCACACCCCGCCGCCCCTCTCTCTTCTTCAAGCGTTGTCGCTGCTGCCCTCTCTACTCTCGATAAGCAGTCACCGCCGTCTTTCTGTCCGCACCGCCAATCCGAGTAGCCGCTGATGACGGCCCGACCAAACTGCCGTTGTTGCTGCTCTCGGCTGCCAGCCCCGTTACCGCCAGTCCCGTTGCCGTCGCCGAACCGCACCCACCGCCCGAGCCGACCTCCCTTCTCTCGGTCATCGGCTTCCCGCTGCCTTTGGCCCACGACCCTATCTGCTTATATCGAGGTCCATTTGGGTTGATGGAGTTGAGTGCATAAGTCTACATATGCATTCAAATCCACATGTCTGTGTAGACATTCATTCTTTGGTCTGCCAACACAAAGATGTATCGTGATCTGTGCCGACATTTATGGTGGGAAGAAATGAAGCGTGATGTGGCCCGACATATTAGCATATGCATTACCTGTCAGATGGTTAAGGCTAAGCACAGGAGACCATCAGGGTTATTACAGTCTCTCCCCATTCCCAAGTGGAAATGGGAGAGGTATTTCTATGAATTTTGTCACTGGATTGCCGAAGACATCATGCATCCATGATGTTGTTTGGGTCGTTGACAGGTTGACAAAGTCAACCCATTTCATGCCTGTCAGCATGACATACACTCCATTTAGATTGGCCAGGCTATATGTGCAGAACATTATCAGACTCCATGGTATACCACGTGAGGTGGTTTCTGATAGAGACTCGAGGTTTACATCTCACTATTGGCATCAGTTCATGTCAGCACTACAAACAGAGTTGAAGATGAGTTCTGCATACCATCCACAAACCGACAGACAGAGCGAGCACACCATTCATCGCTTACAGATTTGTTATGCGTATGCACTTTGGAGTGGAAAGGGTCCTGGAAGAACAATTTGCCATTGGTAGAATTCATGTACAACGACTATCATTCTAGTATCGGCATGGCACCATTCGAAGCCCTATATAAGCGGAGATGCCTCACACATCTTAGTTGGCGTGAGATATGTGATCACACTCTTTATTCCGTAGATCTCTTGGAGTAGACTGTGATGGTTGTCGATCTTTTGTGACGAAGGCTTCCGACGCACAAAGTCGCCGGAAGAGCTATGCAGATCATAGAAGAGATTTGGAGTTTCAGGTAATCCAATACTTTTCTCTTAATCCATTTCCATTATGACCTATTAACATTCAACTTAATCTATCATATTAATAAAACTCATGTAAATACATGTAGAAGATTGAGTATTCCTACGAGTATCTCTCATGAAGGTAATTCAGATATTCGATGTTCGTGGCAAGCTAGCACCACGATATGTTGGACCGTTTGAGATTCTTGCTCAAATGGGGAAGGTGGCTTACCGAGTATCCCTTTCAGTGTTCGACACTCTGGATCGGGCTGACGGCTCGCAAGTTTCGACTTCGGGGGAGGAGGACTCTCTTGGGAGGAGGGGTTTGATAGGAGCGGAAGCGGGTGCGCTAGACGATAATCCCTCAATCGGGAGTAGCGGGGTAGCTGGGGTTGGAGGTGAGGCAGGCCCTGCTGGACTGGTTGGGTGTGGTGCCGCCTACAAGAATTTCCCTGGTTGATCTAGGAAGATCCTCTCATGGAATGTGAGGGGTGCAGGGAGGGTGGAGAAGAGAATGGCGATCCGGGATATGTGTGCAGAGGTGATGGCAGATGTGATGTTACTACAAGAAATAAAGATTGCTCAAGGTTTTGGCGAGATATGTGTTGGCTCGAATGGATGTTCTCGCCTGACCAAATGGAGTTCGTTGGACGCTTCGGGGGCCTCAGGAAGCATGGCGGTGGCTGGAGCGGGGACATCTTTGATCTTGTGGAGGAAATGAGCAGGAGGAGCACTCTCTCTCGGTCCTCTTACAGCAGAAGGCGGACGGGGTCTGATTGATGGTGACGAATGTGTATGTGACGAAGACTGACCAAGCAATGTTCGAGCTAACTGATGACTTGGGTATGCTCAATGGGAGGTACCCGGACGGGGTCTGGATTAATTGGGGGGGAGATTTCAATGTGATGTTGCACCCGGAGGATAGGCATTGTCTGTGCGAGGGTGCAAATGCGTGTTTGGCAGAGCTGATAAGGTTCATTACTAAGGGAGCTTGCAGATTTTTGGTGTTGGTGTGTGTTGTTGCACTTAGAGAAGTGCTAGGTCGAGATCACAGATTGATCGATTCCTGGTTTCCCAGGAAGCACGGGGCTCGGGCGGATGCACGGGCCCTGCGTAGCGCTCACTCCAATCACAACCCAATCCTGTGGTCCTCCGGGGAGGATGTGAGACTGAATTATTTCTTGAGATTTGAACGTTCTTGGTTGCTAGAGGAGGGCTTCCGAGACATGGTGGTGGAGTTTTGGAGGAACACACGGATGAAGGGGTTGGGTTCGGCGGTTCTGGCTCAAAAATTGGTCTTACTACGGAAGCGTTTAATTGAGTTCAAGAGGTACACCCGTGAGCAGAGGCATAGTGTGAGGGTGGCGGCGCAGGAGGTCATCTCTCACCTGGATGTGGTAGAGGACACGAGGGAGTTAATGGCTCATGAGGTTGAAGAAAGGTGCGCTTGTTTGAACCAAGAGCAGTTAGAAGACAAGAAGTAGGTTGATTGGAGGCAGAGGTCGAGACAAAAATAACAGAGGGAGGGGGATAACAATACGTGCTTCTTCCATTCCATGGCTAGTGGTAGAAGGCATCGCAATTTCATTAGGAGCAATGAGGTGGGAGGGGTGTAGGCGACGAGTGATGCAGAGATTGGTCGGCAACTCAGATCACATTTCATCGCTTTCTCCAGGTGAACTAGAGGGGCGGGTTGGGGGTGGCAAGGGCAGGGTGTGGGGTGTATATCCACCCAGGAGGCTGAAGACTTGGTTGTGCCTATCATAGAGGATGAAGCCAGGCAAGCTCTTTGGCGGTTGAATGCTAATGGGGGCCCCGGTTCCCGATGGTTTCTCGGTGTGTTTCTTCAGGGAGTTCTGGGACTGTTTGAAGGAGAAGGTGGTTGCGGTCCTGCGGAAGTTCGAGGAGGGCAACCGGGGCTTTGAGCACTTGAACAAGACGCTCCTGTTTCTGCTACCCAAGAGGGAGGGGGATTTTCATGTGGAGGATTTTAGGCCCTGAGAAAAAGCAAGGCAAAGTAGAGAACATAGGAAAAGCTGGAATGGTCCGGCCAGAACTAAGGGAAGCCTAGAGCCAAGGAAGCGAGTCTGACGTGAGAGGTGACTGAAGTAGATAGTCAGCCGAGATCTCTCTTCTCTATCTTTCTCAACAGTTCGAACTAAGTCGGAAATCAGAGAGGGCAGTATAAGTACAAGTGAGGCTATACGGACTTGAACCGTAGACCTTCTCGGTAAAACAGATCAAACTAATCAGTATCAAAATGATTCGAACTGTTTCAAAGACCCAACATGCATTTTGTTGCTTTGGGCTCTTTCATCAACTGATGAAAAGATCAGTTAGTCTGCCATATTTTTTCTTCTCTTCAAGCAAAAGTAAGAAGATATAAACATAATATAAATATATATAAACATAATATATAGATTATATATATTCTATATAAGATAAATTATAAAGAATATATAAGAAAAATTATCAAAATACAACGAAGAAGACAAAACCAAAGAATGAGATTCGAATTCCAAAGAAGTTCTTGATGGAGCCACCAACGGATGATCCGCAGAGCTCCATGGTAAGTTCTTCCCATTTTGAAAAGGAGCAGTAGGCCTACTGATGCATCATGTTTAAACGTGACATCAAATTCAAAAAATAAACCATAAAGAAAATGAATGTAATCGTGTTGTCCAATGCGATATACCCGTCATTGCCAAGGTCTTGATGAACTGTTTGCGGGGGGTCCTGGGGGGGCATCCTCTCACGTGAGCAGACAACTTTTGTGCCCGACAAGCAGAAGACGGACTCTTGGGTGCTAACTTCGGAGTTGGTGCTGGATTGGAAGAGGGAGAAGCAGAAGGGGGTCATTTGGAAGGTGGATTTCTCTAAGGTATATGACTGTGTTGACTGGTGCTTCTTTCATGAAGAGGTGCATCACAACGATGTCATATTCGGTGCTTGTGAATGGTAGATCGGGGGGGGGGGGGTTCTAGCCACGTCGGGGGGTATGACAGGGGTGGCCGCTAGCATCGCTACTCTTTGTGATTGTGGCGGACGCGTTGGCAGTTATGATGAGGCTGGCTACGACAGATGGTTTCTGTGCTGGGTACATGAGAGGCAGTATTTCTATCCCTCTTTTCAGTATGCGAACGACGTGGTTCTGTTCATTGATGGGGACACGAAGCATGCGAGACAGGCCTCACGCATTATGGATATATTTGGGGAGGTCTCAGGCCCGAAGTTGAATAGAGACAAGTCCAAGGTCATCTCGTTCGGCATCATGGAGGAGGAGGCTCAAGTTCTTTGCCATGTATTGCAAGTCTGTAGGGATCTCTTCCGACCACATGTACTTGGGGCTCCCTTTGGTTGTTGGGAGGTTGCAGGTGGCGGATTGGAATGTCGTAGTTGATAGGGTAGAGAGTAAGGTGGCGAGTTGGAAGGCAAGAATGCTCTCCAAGGGGGAAAGCTGGTCCTTCTCAAGCATGCTCTATCCACTATCCCAATTTTCTTCTTCTCCATGCAGTTAATGCCGATGGGGGTGCGACAGAGGATAGAGGGGATAATGAAGTATTTTTTTATCAGGCGGAAGGCAGGAGGGTGGGGGATTGTACCTTGTGGGATGGACACGATGATGTTGACGAAGAGGGAGGGACGCCTGGGGGTCCACAGGTTGGAACTCATGAATAAGGCCCTGTTGGCGAAGTAGACCATTAGAATCTGGAGGAATTTTGATGACCTAGTTTGTAAGGTGATGTGGAGCATCTATGGGGCCAATAGATCGTGGAGAGCATAGGCGTGCAGGCAGCTATTTGGAGGGGGATGTCTATTGTGTTGCCGGAGCTGGGCGGTCTCGTGAGACCGGTGCTGGGCGATGGACACGACGTTGGCTTCTGGAAGGATGATTGGTGGTGCATCAGAATCGGTCGACAGGTCTTGGAGCCCAACCTTCGCTGCTGCTTTGTCGGACCAGAGGTGCGATGAATTCGTGGCCCTCTTGGGGGAATTGACGGAGGTGGATGGTCTCGACGGGGCAAGGACCATTTTGCTTGGAAGGAGGGGAATTTTTTCCGTAAAGAAGGCATATCGGTCTTTCAACAGGATGTGTGGGCCACTGCAAGAGGTCACTTGGGGCTACAGAATTATTTGGGCTAGCAAGGTTCCTTTGCAGATCAAGGTCTTCATGTGGTTGGCGAGGTGCAGACAGTTGCTTTCAAAGACACATAGGGCAAGGCTGCTGGGTACCGGAGACATCCTTTGCGATAGATGCGACCTTGAGCAGGAGGATTCCGAGCATCTCTTTTTTGGTTGTTGTACCTCGATCATGGTATGGGAGCAAGCGGTTGTGCCTTGGCTTTACTCGATGGACAACGAGTCGTACAGGAGTTCAGTGAGAGTAGCTTGTGGCAACTCTCGGGTGTTGCAAATGCTCACTAACATTATCCATTAACTATGGTTGTTTGATGTCTAAGTTGGGAGAGGTTTGAGGCCATTATTTTCACCTGGATGAGAGGAGGTAGAATGGAGAGGGGGAGGGAGAGAGTAGGGGGGGCAAGCGTGCAACGGAGGAGGGACGCTGAGAAAGTGATTGCACGCAACGAATATGGAGAAGATGGCTGGATTGTCGTATCGCACAGGAGACGTAGACCAGATGAGAAGAATCTTGGGGGAGCACGCGGTAGGCGCTTCGTAAATCCTTTCAGAGGCGGCTGCTTCTGGTGCGGCGGAAGCACGCATTGGGATCGCTCTTGCAGAGAGCCTATCGGTTGTTTCCGTTGCGGCGGGCGCTCACATCGATATAAGACCTGCCCGAGGGGCGGAGAGGCGGTAGAAGGTCAACCTTTGCTGGTCGGCGAGGGAGACGGAAGGGACACGTTGTTCCTAGGTACTTCTGATGTTGGGGCGGTTTCGACGGCTTGTTTTCGTGGCGACATCACGCCGATCACTCCAGGGCGAGTGATCGCGATAGGGCTATCCGATGTCGAAGCCGGCGAGCTACTTCGGTGGTCACGGGAGGGATGGACCCACATCAGGTGGAGGCGGCCAACTAACATGGATGGGCGTCTTATGCACGACAAGTTGGATCGTATAACTGTTAAGGGCATTCCCTTAGCTGACCGGAGTCTTCTCTCGATAATGAAGCTCTTGGCCAGCATCGCGGAGGTGGTGGGCCTTGAAAGTTCGGGTTGCCTGCCGGGCGAGCCTTTGGACCCGGTCGTAAGGGTGAAGAACCTCTGCTCGTCGAAGTTGGGGGACTGGAGGCTATCTCTCGGGAGCCGCAGTGTCAACCTGGAGATTTCAAGATGCATTCCGAGGTGTCAACCTAGGACGAGGGGTGGTGACGCGAAGCCACTCGACCGGCAGCTAGAGTGCTCGGTCGCGCAGATTTTTCAGAGCATCGGCTCCGGGGTGGCGCCCGACGAACGCTGCATCTTCAGGGGGGTAGCTCAAGCGACTACTCATTCGCTTCGTATTCCATGACGGCCTAGCGACGGCACCTCCTCGGTCTCGCCATGCGTGGGAAACGAGCATGGTTCGAAAAGGCTAGCCTCGAGGCGTACGCCTCGAGGCGAGGCGGTCCCTTTTAGCCTCGAGGCTTATGCCTCAGACCAGTCCTGTGAGGCGTGCGCCTCGAGTGGTCGAGGCGTAGCCTCGAGGCGGAACGCCTCGAGGCGGTCGAGGCGTTTCGTGAGGCGTTTTTGCCTTTTTTGAAGTATTGTTTATTATTTTAATGGTTTCCTTAGTAGTTTGAGAAGCTTATCAATATCTGTTTATTTAGGATAATGATTATATAAGATAAATGCCTAAATATGATATTTATTTCATGCCCATAACTTCATATTTACAATTAATGTATCCAACAATTTTGGCAAACTCTTACTATTTCACTCATAAATATTAAATTAAACAATACTTGTAACTTAACAAGATTTGCAATATGTCAAGCAAAACAAAATGGATAAGGTTCATGGTTTCTCATGTTGCCTTATATTATATATTAGACACAACATAAATTTCTTCGACATATATTTAATCGAACTTTTAATTACAACAATATTTCAAAAATTTACTCGAAATGGATATGATTCATGGTTTCTCCTGCGATCATATATTATATGTTAGACACATAACATAAATTTCTTCGATGTATATTTAGTCATACTTTTAATTACAACAATATTTCATAGACGTATATGTATTGTTTAATTCTTTCACAATATCTATAGTCAATGAATTCCTCTTTGATTGGATGAAAATGTGTAGAAATATATATGATGTTGTTCTATCTTCTATTTTGGGGTTCTTATCTTTATTATTTCATCATATCTTGTAGTGTAAATTATTATATATTGGGCAGAGAACATATAATTACATAGAGATATATATAATTGTAGTTTTATACATATTTTTCTATATAAACTGAGGCTTACGCCTCGACCGCCTCGAGGCTACGCCTCGCCTCGATTCTAAGGAGACCGCCTCGTTCCGCCTTTCGTTTTTTCAAACCTTGGAAATGAGGGGTCGGTGGCGGTTGGAGTACCACAATGGTCGGATTTGAAGACTCGAAGTGGGGACGTTTGCGCTGCCAGGGAACGCAGTCTCGGAGCTCTGTTTAACCGGGTCCCCCTGCCCCGTTCGGTTTGGGACCTTGGACCTGAATACGAAGCTCGTTCGGCATACAGGCCCATCATCAAGAGCGGCCCCCTCTGGGCCCGCGGCCTTCGCGGACCGGCAGGACTTGGTTGCGGACCCCTTTTGGCCTACGGCGAATGCCTGCAACATCTCGGTACGCCTTGACCCTGGTTTCCTGCAGATCCCGCCGGGCCTTACCCCTGCAGACATCGCACAACAAGCTCCTGAACCGCAACACCAAGATGTCGGAGAGCTCGCACCGACGTCGGCTTTCGCGTTTGAGGGGGAGGTGTTTGAAAATCTCGACCGCGCTGAGGATAGTGCGCAACCCAGGGACATAGAGAATTATGTGGGGGCTCTCCAGGTCACTGCGACGGCGGCATCGGGGGGAGAAATGCCAGAACACGAGGAGTCGATCCATTCTGGGGGGATCCTCCAACAACACAAGGTTGACAACTATAGATATGGCACCTTCTACCGGAGAAGGATTGCCAGAGGAGCAAAGAGGAGGCTACGGAGAGCGGTAGCACTCCGCGCAGCAGAGCAAGAGGACCAGACGCGGATTGAGGAGAACACCTATCTGATGAGGGACGTGCAGCGCAACCGATTCTCGATCTTGGACAGAAGCATAGCTGTACATCTAGGGGTCTTTGCTCCGCAGGTCCAGAGATCCAATCAAGCTGATCAATGAAGCTCTTATCTTGGAATGTTAGGGGTCTGGGGCGCTCAGAGAAGAGGTTGGGTGTCAATAATATGATCCTCGAAGCTGGTGTGGATATATTTTTGCTCCAGGTGACGAAGCTCTCGCGGGGGTTTGAGGAGATTAGGAAGGATATTGACGGTTGCAACAGGTTTGAGCTGGCTGAGCGGTCTGCAATGAGGGCAGTGGGGGGATTACTAATTGGATGGAAGAAGGAGTATGACCCAATCACCACCTCCTCATCAGAACTGTGCCTGACGGTTTGCCTTAAAAGAAAAAGAGATGATGTGACCTTGTTTGTCACGAATGTTTATGGCCAGGTCGGAACTGATCGTAGCTCGTTGGCGGCCGAACTACGGCAGCTTGGGACTGCGCACGCGTCGGAGTGCTGGATTGTGGGGGGAGATTTCAACGTCACCCTCCTCCCAGATGATCGGTCGCATCAGCATGGCGGTGGCGACCCCGATTCGGAGGATTTGCGCCAGACGATTCACTCGCTTGGTTTGACCATCATCGACGCCGCTGGATGTGCATTCACATGGTGGAATGAGCGGTCTAGATCTAGACTTATCCGTTTTTTGCTTTCACCTAATGCCACGACGTCTTTCCCACTATCGAGGGCCTAGGCTTTGCCAAGAACGCTCTCCGACAATATGCCAATCATGTGGGGATCGAGGGAGTCCTACAGAAGCAGATTGTTCTTCCGGTTCGAGATTAGCTGGCTAAACGAGGAGGGTTTCAAAGAGGAAGTGGCCAGCATATGGAATGGATGTACAACGGAGGGTTCGACTGTGGCCAAGTTGGCGTCTAAGCTGAAGATGCTTCGATCGCACCTGATCACCTATGGCAAGGAGCTAAGACAAAGGAGGTCTGTAAGGAGGGAAATTGCCCGTGCTGGGGTGTCCAGACTTGATGCGCTTGAAGATGAACGAGATCTTTTTGAGGAGGAGAAGCTTGAGAGGGTTGATCATCGGCTATCTTTGTTACAAGAAGACAAAAAAGAAGAAATTGAGTGGAGGCAGAAATCTCGCCAGAGATGACTTCGGGAGGGGGACGCTAATAGTAAGTTTTTCCATAAGATGGCCTTGGGGAGAAGAAGAAAGAATTTTTTGCATGAAATCGAGATCGGTGGACAACGTTACACAGGGGAGGAACAGATAGGAGGAGCTCTACGGGACCACTACTTTCAACAATCGAGGAAAAGAGATGGTGAAGGATGGGGCTGGACTGGACGTGGGGTCAGGACACTGACTGGTGAACAGGAGGCCTCTCTCATTAAGCCATTCATGGGAGATGAGGTAAAGAGGGCGGTCTAGGGGCTCAATACCGAGGGAGCCCCGGGCCTGGATGGATTTCAAGTGTTTTTCTATCGAGAATTCTGGGATTTGCTTAAGGAGGAGGTCCTCCAGACGGTCAATAAATTTAGAGAAGGTAACAGAGGTTTCGAGCAGATTAACAGGGCACTTCTATTCCTCCTACCTAAGAAAGATACGCCGTTGAACGTTGACGACTTCAGGGCGATAGCGCTATCCAACGCCATCTACTTAATTATCGCTAAGATTCTGGCTAACAGACTGAGTTTGGTACTGGACTCGGTGGTGCTTCCGGGTCAGTCAACATTCATCCCTGGAAGACAATTAACTGATGGCCTGGTGATGGCGTCCTAGATCTGTCTGCAGTGGAAGCGGACGAAGAAGAAGGGATCTTTGTAGAAGATTGATTACGCAAAGGCGTACGATCGTGTGGATTGGAAGTTTATATGGACATCTCTCCAGAAGAGGGGTTTTTCGGACTTATGGATTGACTGGATGAAGTGTTGTGTCACTACCCCGTCCTATTCTGATTTGGTCAATGGCAGACCAGAAGGTGGATACTTTCAGTCGCAACGGGGTGTGAGACAGGGCTGCCCTCTGGTGCCCATGCTGTTTGTGCTTGTGGCAGACGCTTTGGCTGTGCTGTTGGACATGGCGGTTGAGGTTGGATGGTGCGAGGGTTTTCGGGTGGCCCATATCTCTATCCCAATCCTCCAATAAGTGGATGACACTCTTCTTTTTATGGGAGGGATGACGGAACATGGCTTAAATGCGGCACAAATTGTTCACATTTTCACCAGCATCTCGGGGTTACACATCAACACAAACAAGTCAGCGGTGGTGCCTTTTCACTTGGAGGCAGCGGAGCGTGCAGATATCGAACAGATCACGGGTTGCCGGATGGGCGAACTGCCCCTTAATTACTTGGGTTTACCGTTGACCGCGGCAGGATAAAGATGGCGGGTTGGGACGACATTATTCAGAGGATTGATCAAAAGCTGGCCGGTTGGAAGACGCTTACGCTTTCGAAGGGAGGAAAGCTTGTTCTTCTCAAGTACGTCCTTGCAGCGATTCCGGTTTTTTTCTTCTCGACGCGACTGATGCCGGTAGGCGTGAGGAGTAAAGTAGAGGTTAAGATGAGGAGATTTTTCTGGTCGTCCGGAAATCAACAGCAACATGGTATTCACCTTGTGAGTTGGGATAAGATCACCAGAGAAAGGGAGGGGGGCTTGGTGTGAGGGACATCGGGCGCATGAATCGGGCGTTGGTTGCCAAGTGGGTTTTGCGTATCTGGGGACCGACTACCAGCATGGCGGTGACGCTTCTCAGATATTTATATGGCATCGGCGGGGAGTTGGTGGCAAATAGGACCCGATTCATGTCGGCGCTATAGAAGGGCATCATCGAGGTTCTACCGTCGTTGCGGCCGAGCATGCATCCGTGTGTGGGGGATGGAAAGCTTTTCAGATTCTGGGTGGACAACTGGTCGGGCGATGGCACCCTTTCGACTAGGTTCCCCGCCTATACACGTTGGCGACGGAGAAAGAGAGCACACTATTTCAGGTGGCGGACTCGGGCAACTGGCTCCCACCTTTCCGCAATGAATTAACATATCAACGCATGGAGGAGTTCATCAGCTTGATTGGAGAAATGCCGCAACCAAGTTTTTCCGCGCATGATCGCGATCACTTCCGATGGGGCGGGTCGGGCTACTCGGTTAAGAAGTTATACGAAGCTCTGAGACCGGAGGAAGGTGAACAGGATGTTGCACTATGCTATGATTTGAAGATCGTGTGGGCCGCTAATATCCCATGCCGCGTCAAGGTATTCCTCTCTTGCCTCAGAAGAAGCCGGCTAATGGACAAAGCGAGGAACCGTTTGCTTCAGGAGGATGATGTAAAGTGTGACAGATGTGATGATGGCGTTGAAGACTCCAAACACCTGTTCTTCACTTGCCCCTCATTCATGCGGATATGGGATGACTCTGGGTGTGAGTGGTTGGCAACGGGAACTGCGTCTGACTTTTGGAACTCCATAAGGCGGGTGGGGGGCAACTCCCAGGATGATTGCGCTAGACCTTTTGCCGTGCTATGGTGCATCTGGATTGCAAGGAACGAGCTCGTCTTCAGAAACCAAAGATTCCACTACGAAAATGTGCTTTCGCATGTAAACGCTTTGTATCGCATTTGGCTCGCACGGTAATGTACATTATTTTATTAATGAAGTAATCAAGCGGTGAATCCCACGTTGGGATCTCACCCTATTTCCCATAAAAAAACTCTCAGGAGGACGCAGTTGGTCTGTTTGCCCTATTCTGGGTCATTTAGTGTGCTAGAAATGAAAATATCTTTCATGGCTGTCATTTTCTCTGTGAAAGGGTGTTGGGGTTTTATAGGGCACTGGTGTTTGTGTGGCTTAACATGTAACTTTGTTTTTCCGGTAGTTTCAATTGTAACATATCTGTACTCCTTTTATGTATTGATTGAATAAATTTGTGGTAGGTTCCAATCTTGGGACTACACCCTCGTTCTTCTTTAAAAAGAGAGAGAAGAGGAGCCGAAGATGGCATGCCAATGTAAATCCTTGGTTATTTGACCAACATATAATAAATTCATTGAAAAATAAGGAGCATGAAGAACATTCTGCAGATGCATGGACTGTGTCAAACAAATCTCCCCCTATCTTGTAATGGGGGAATTCATCCCATTAGCAATAACAATTGTTCTGCCAAGCTGAATTATATTATAGGAAGTGAACTGAGCTTTGTCCCTGCCAAATGACTAGTAAAGTAATCGGCAATACCTGAAGAACTAATAGATGTTGAGGGAGCAAAGTCGGATGAGTCTGATGGAGCACTAGAAGATCCAAAAATGGGAGGCCTGATCTCCCTCATACGGGAGACAAACTCATCGAACATATGATCAAGAGCAGTGGTAGGAGATGCAGGAGTCCCAATCTACTCAACAGTGCATGCAGATACCGGAAAGCCAAGCATAGAATAACATGTGTCCTTAGAGTGATTGGATCAGTGATAATACGAGCATAGTTGGCATGAACGATCGGGTCCTATACCATGGACACCTCATCCTCTGAACTGAAAAGATTCTCCCCTACCGCAAGATATGGTCATCGTCGAGGAGGTCTGAGTGGATGCCGACGAAGGAACATTGATCATGCCGAGTCTGCGGTATGCTTCCTCCATAGGAGATATGGTAGCATCTGCAAATAATTGGGACCGTGCATTATCATACTCAGAATCAAGAGCTGCTAAAAACACCAACCTTAGTGGCATTCGTGTATGCCTTTTGTTGCTCTAGTGTCGTTGCAAGGGGCATGAAGCTGTAGCTTTTCTCAAACATGCCCCTGAGAGATGTGTACAAGGTGTGAAGAGGGTGCCCTTCCACTTGACTGTGAAGATGTCATGCTGAAGTTGAAATATCTTCGTCTCATTCCTCTCTTGAGAGTATGTGTCAGCAAGGATGTCCCACATCGTCATGGATGTGGGCTGATGTAAGATGTCATTGGCTATCTCTACAACTAGGGTACCGAGTAGCCAAACCCGTGTGTACACGTCATCTACCTCCCAAGAGGTATTAGCCCCGATCTTGTCAATCGGCTCCTCCTATGCCAAAATGTGCTTCTTTCCATTGCACCGCATAAGGCTAATGAACCGCATGGACCACAACTCGTAGTTGGTCCCATCCATATTGATAATGGACATCGAACCTTTGAAGGTGCCTGAAAATGGTATGTCCACCTTGTTCTTTGACATGATACCGAAAAGAGACGAAGACTAGGGTTATAGATTGAAGAAAAAATCATCTATAAGAACATATAGGGAAACTATTGTGTGTGCAGGCTCACGCCACAACTATTCCATAAAAAAGGGGGATGTGCTAGGACTAGAGGGGTGATCTATAGGACTGAAATCACCCTTTTTGATTAAGATCAGACCTAGGCATTGATGATATGGCTTGTGGAGATCCAAGGCGGAACCGGAGGCACTAGGGAGGCATAGGTGATGAAACCTAGACATCTGTGAGTGCTAGTGGCATTCCCGAGGATGAACGAGGCACAACGACGCTCGCAGTGGCACTCGGGACCGCATGGCGATGCGTTGGAAGGTGTGTTGGGATTGGCAATGGTGCGTTGGAGGGTATGCAATGCACTGCGTCATGCTAGAGGGCACATGGTGCGCTAGAGTGCATGTGGCAGCGCACTGGACGAACGACCGATGGCAGCGGTGCCGATGATGAGGTGTGGTGGGCAGCTCATGGGGTTCTCTTATATAGAAAGGAGAAACCATGTTGGTCTAATTACATAATAGAGACAGGAAAAAAACAAAATATATAAAGAAAGACAAGATAAAGTAACTCTCAACAACCTCCATCAGGAGGTTTGTATGCAATACCAAGCCATTGATTCCACAATAATAAAAGCATCCAACTAGATAATGATCAATCAAAAAGGTGCCAGATGCCCTGAGTTTGATCACATTGATCTAAATGATCAGTCACCCTAAAAATAATAGATTCTTATAATCGATCGTCTTGATCTGTTTAATAAATCAAGAAACTGGCAACATACAGAAGATCTATAACCCCACATTGATCTCTCAACCTCAGGGAGATAATCGATCATGATCACTTCCATAAAAAAAGAGCATTGGTGATCGATCATCTTGGTGCAGGTGATCGATCACCAAGTCGAAACAATAAAGAATTAATATGCATTGCAAATCAATATGTAGCCATGACCTAATCGACCACAAAGTTGGCTAATGGACTGCAAAGATTCACTGAGTACTCAAGCAAGGACCCTTATCGAGACTCTTCATGCACCTCTCTATCAATCATGTGTAGTAAGTTTGGACGCATGGATGGATGTCTAGTACCACACACAACCAACTGACAAATACACTCAAGAGTTACAACAACACAGTAAGTTTCCATGAAGAATCCAACCCTTTACCATGTAAAGAACAATCAATCAAACATGCAAATAAGACAAACAATTTACGTGAAAGCTCTCCTCAACTACAGGGAGAACCACACGAATGAAAATCGAGCAGACTCTCGTGGACGCCTAAGTTTTTCCTTTGTTTTGAAACAAAGGAGTGATGTGTGCAGTTTATATAGAGATGCAAGTTAAATGGATTCACACCCAAGATCTGGTTAACCCAGTATGGTATTTCAACTTCAAAGCCTTTCTAACTCAAATCCTCGTGGTATGATATCTAGGTGCACCCTTCTTGCACTCTTCCATTTGCCTTCTTGATGATATGCTTTGAGAAATCTACATAGTGATTCTCCCAATAAAATCTTATTGAATACTTGAACGCTAGATGCAATTTTGAAAAGCCCATATTCCAGACGTCCAACACAATGTTATCCTACATCCCACAAAATTCCTTTCTGTGTATTAACATAGATATCAGATAAAAAAATTCAGAGCTGGGAGCAGCATACAGAAGATCAAATACATGCTAAAGGAACCCTCTGAAACTAATTAAGGGAGTGAAAACGTACACTGAATTGCATTTAAATTAGTTATAAACAATGGCAATGCATTCAAATGCGATAGCAATTACCTTCAGATTCATGTAGTCACGACTTAAAATGCACATCCCATCATTTGTGAACTTTATGTCAGAGATGGAACGAATTATCTCTGTGAATAAAGACTGAGATGTATGGGCTTCACAATCTCGCAATCTAAACATATCAGATTTCAGATAAGTATGGCCGTGGCTTATGGTTCGTGGTATGATTTAAAAAGGAATAAAGATTGTGCATGGATAACTGCTAGACAATGGTCTACTGAGTGGAAAACCAGAGTACTCACATCTTTGCACTCTGATCACATAAAGCGGATTGTCGCATGTCAACCAGGCGGATAAAACCTCTCGAACTGCTGTACGCCAGGAGATTACAGTATGTTGGATGGAACTCAGCTGACGTAATTACTTCTGAAAGAAAAACATCAACACAATGCTAGTCATCAGAAAGAATGATCCACAATTTTTTGGCTTTCTTATATTTCAATTTAATACTTTATGGTCTAATGCTAGTAGCTGAAAATTTTAATACTGAAGGCAAAGTGTAGCAGTTGAAAAACGATAAAATAGAGCTTTGTATTAATGCCAAATTTGGGAATATAGAATTGGGGCATTTAATTATAGGTAAAAAAAGCTATGAAGTCGTAATTTAGATAGACATTTTTATGTACATTAGAATAAAATAAGAATAAAAAATGCAATAAACATCAAGCATCCTTTTTAACTGCAAAATAAAAGTCAAAGGTATAGTTTTTTTTCTCAATTCAAGATGATTTGCAGTATTAACCATAAACATCATGAGAACTCCAAACCATTGCTCGTCATTTCCTTGATAAAACTGAAGCTAATGGAAAAAGTACCCATAAGATCTTCCATTTTGGGAGGCTTTATGTCAATAATATTAAAGCACTGATCTCTGATATCCACGTTCCACAAATTTATCCTCAAATCATCTGCGGACAAGAATGTCTCACGATCACTGCATGACAATAATCAATATGAGATACAAATAGATGGGAAAAAGAGATGTGAAATGATTCTTTTTACAGTTCTGCCCCTACAAACTATTGCAAGAACACGGCTGCACTGTGATCCCTATAAACCTTTAACGTTTGCATCGTAACCTCTACCTTTGACTCCATCGGTCAACTCCTAAAATTTGACAGCCTTAAGGAAATAATTAATATTTGTACTACTTAAGAAAGATATTTTACATTTGCACTCTTGAAAAACATGCCACGATATGTGTGCCCTCATCTTTTTCGTATTTTGGTGCAATCCCCATATGATTATTGTTAGAAAATCGGATGCGGAAGCGTAAACATGGAAAAATAGATAAAGAACATAAGAACAGAAGAACGGGATTTTTACGTGGAACCCTACTCCGTGAGGAGCGGGATGAAACCACGGGAGAAGCCCTCAACGGGGTGTGTTTGTCTATTGACTTTCTCAATGAGTACAGGAGGTCTGGGGCTCCTTATATAGCCTCTCCAGAGCCTCCAAGTCCCACCACTAGACGATGTGGGACTAAACACCAGATTGGGTAAATGGATCTCCTCCAGGATCCATTTACCCTGTTACAACACAATAGGCGCACTACTTAATACTCCGACACTCCCCCTCAAGCTGGAGCATGCTATGCTCAGCTTGGACAAACAAACAAAAAGAAACTCAACTCAACGCTATAGGACACTACGGACAATATCAACCCAACGCGCACATTGCTGCAGTCGAGGACGTTGCTTCTCATGCCGTGCAGGTGAGGAGGACAAACGGGCCGGAGTGTGAGTCAACTGAAGACTCGGAACCTGACCATCGAGTCTGAACTGCGCCTGAAGTCTCCTCGTCGGAGAACTGGGTCTCTCCCATCTGGCTCAGAGAATGGTGCACTGCTCTGGTGTACCTATGATACCACATGAAAACCCTTGCCCTCAAGGGAATGGTCCTCTGCTCTGGAGTCCCTATGGCTCACATGAAAACTCTGGCCGAACAACAACAAGAATGATGGGGACCTCGAACTGATGATGGCAACTTATGCTCATCTGATAATGACCGTACACTCGTGCGTGTCTGAAACTGGACTCGGAAGACTATCGCCGAGTCTGAAACCGAACTAAATCTGTAGAGTCTGAAAAATATGGCTGGCTGTTCTGGAGACTGGCATCTGAATCTGGATCTGGATCTGGATCAAGACCTGTGACTCTACATATATACTCCCCCTTTCTCCCATACTGGTCGGAAAATATGGATGACAATCATCGACCAAGTTGGGAGAAGACAAAGAAATTGGGGGTACGAACAATCTCAAAAAATTCTCGCGACTTTTCCAATTTTTTTTGCAATAATTTGTGTACGGCTTTTCAATTTGTACGCGCCTTTTTCCTCTCCTTTTTTTTCAACATACTTGCGTACGGCTTTTTTTCTTTGTACGCAGCCTTTTTTATTTTTTTTTCTTTTGCAAAAACTGAACTGGGCCTTCTTCTTTCTTTTTTTTTATAGCCCAACTGGGCCCTTAAACATAATCCCCTCACTTTTTTTTTCGGCCTAACCTGCAGAAATTTTTAAAAAAAAATAACGAGCCATTGGCCCCACCCCTTTTTCCCTTTTTTTTGGACACACTAGGGTTCCCATTAAAGAAACCCTTCGTTAATAACATCCGACCCCAACAGGGGTGCCGCATCCTGGGAAAGTTGTGAGAGGTCTTCCGCCTGAGAAGAAAGCTGGGGTGGGGCACGCTGCCGGAGCAGGGGTGGGGCGCGCTGTTGGAGTTCCTGTACCTCCTGGTGCAGCGTGTTGTGCTGCCAAACCGCTGAAGTGCTGTGCTGGAACCGCGCGGTGCCATCTGCGAGTAGAGAGAGGCCGCCACCTTCGGGATTCGAGGGTGCACGAGGGCTTCACGCCGCCATCATATTGCCAACGAGGGTTTCACGTCGTTGCGAGTTCCCATCGCCGAGAAGGAGATCTCACGCCCAATGGGGGAGAACAGGAACCGCGATGCACTGGAGAAGTGCAGGTGTCGCCTACATGAGAAGAAGCGACTTGCTTGGGGTGGGGCTCTCCTCCATTGGGCGTGAGATCTCCTTCTCGGCGATGGGAACTCGCAACGACGTGAAACCCTCGTTGGCAATATGATGGCGGCTCTGATACCATGGAGGCTCCGCCTGCTGCCTTGGAGAAGGCGGAGATGGGCTGCAAGCGATCGCGCCGCTTGGAGTCATATGCGGCCAGAGGGGCCTGAATTGGAACCACTGGAGAATCGAGGAAGAAATGATCCAGTTGATTCGACCATGGGGGTTCTTCGCCTGGGTGGGTTCTCCACCTCATCGTGCGTAGCCGCCGCCACAGGACCTTACAGAGGAGCCTGTGCTCCTCTTTGGAGATCTGAAGATCAAAAACCGTAGACTCAAATCTGAAGATATTGGCGTCGATGGCTGCTTCAATATTTAGAACACAAAACTGCAGACTTAGGGTTTCAATAAAACCCTAGAACTCGATCTGTTTTTTGAACAAATCGTTTCATATATAATCTTCAACGAACAAACTTCAAGAACAAGAATTTCAAAGACGAATCTCGACCAAAAATAAAGATTAAAAACCTCGAGAATCGACCCGCTCTGATACCATGTTAGAAAATCGGATGCGGAAGCGTAAACATGGAAAAATAGATAAAGAACATAAGAACAGAAGAACGGGATTTTTACGTGGAACCCTACTCCGTGAGGAGCGGGATGAAACCACGGGAGAAGCCCTCAACGGGGCGTGTTTGTCTATTGACTTTCTCAATGAGTACAGGAGGTCTGGGGCTCCTTATATAGCCTCTCCAGAGCCTCCAAGTCCCACCATTAGACGATGTGGGACTAAACACCAGATTGGGTAAATGGATCTCCTTCAGGATCCATTTACCCTGTTACAACACAATAGGCACACTACTTAATACTCCAACAATTATGGTATACACATATTGTTGCAAGCAATGAAATTTAAAAGTAATAGAGGTCAACAAGATTTAATTTGACAATATCACATATTTACATTTACTGTATCATACAAGAACAATCGTTGTATAATACAGAAACGGTGCATTTGAACAATTATACGATGAACAGGATCCAGGAAGAGCAATGGAATAAACCAACAACAGGGAAACAAATGGAAACTAGAATGAGATTAGCGATCACCAAAGCGCCAATGAAGGACCGTCATTAGAGAGGTTATCGCCCCCACTTTACCAGTGTCTTGGGTCGGGAGATCAGCGCCCAAGATACAACGATACACATTCGATGCCGGCGCATTCCAATGCTGATCGTCCTAAAAAACACCTCACATGATAGTAGCAATCAAGAGAACAAAACTTCCAGTGGTGGAGAGAGTGCAACTACAAAGAACACATGGAATAAAACCATGTCGCATAAAGGAAGAAATATGAGTTGTAAAAGAATCCTTGGATCCGTAACTACCCAATAAAGGGTGTTTGTAGGATTCCCAACATTCAAAAAATGGTTGAAATCTAAAGCGCCTACTTGGATTCCTCAAGGTCTGGGTTTCAAATTAGTCAGGAAGATTAAGTTATCCGACATGTTAAAAGCAACAAACAACAAAAGCGTTGAGATCCTAGAAATGAATTAACTCTCTCGAGCCTAACCCTGAGCAGGAACCAAGTGTTCGCATGTATGTGGCCCTCTAACCCCTTTCCTACTTTTGTTACAAAAGCTTAGCAAGGAACTCATATATAAGTCTAGCAAAGGTTCAAACCAAGCAATATAGTACTTACTTTCTACCCCCTGACTCTTCCTTGCTTCAAACTGGGAATTCCAATCACTCAATTAGCATTTCAAATGATGTTGATTAGCTTCTTTCAACAACCCTTCACGAATTCACTATTTAAAAAGAAACTTAACACGAACCAGGAAATATTTTTCAACTACTACACTTTGCCTTAAGTAAAAGTACATTTGGATTGAACCTCTACTTAAGTTACTTCTTTTCCCCCAAAAGGAAATAAGCGAACTATGTCTTGAACTTCATAATTTAGTAGTAACGCATACAATAGCAACAACAAAGAATTATTCTTGGTGCAATTTTAAGGATTGGTGCTAAAAAAACATCACGTGTCATTATCTTATTTCATGAGGTGTTCAAGAAAGAGCCTCTTTCTTTAACAACGGTCCATAATAAGTTAATAACACTCATATAGGTGGAATTCTCCAAGGATTCATTGCCAACATCTTGCCGTAAGGCTTGAACCCATCCAGTGCCAACTCTCTTCCTTTTCTTGCAGCTTAAAGGCACTCGGGATTCTAGAGATAAGACCTTCATGCATAAGCATGAGAAAACTAATGCCAACCAGCTGCGTAAATATCTTGTTTTACTACATCAACCTACTTCGTGGGCATCCACTCTAGGATGGGTTGCAACTACGAATGGACTCCCAACGGGCCTCAATTCTACATTAAGTCTTGAGTTTAGGACTAAAATAGATCAAGTACCTACGTCAATACATCAGATGTGTTATTTTTGGATCCAATGAAATCCACGGCCATCACACCTCAAGACATTAAATTCCTTAAAGTTTTAATTCGAATTTGAATGTGTCCTTTTCTTGTGATTGAAATTTTACCTTTTAATCTTGGCAATTGCATTCATATATCACAATGCATCAAGAATGAAAGAACTAGTTATCTACCACAGGAATTTCACAAAATAATTCCTTCAACGTTCAACCTTAATTCCAGTCTTGTCCAAAACACACAGCTCAACCTCAAAAGTAGATTGAGTTATAATGGTCTGCTTCACAAACTTCCAAGAGACTATCATTTTAGGGATAAATATATTCCCAGTAATATTGACACTCCCATACGCCTCTATTTTACCTATATAGCTTGCATCAATGTATCCTTCTAATACAAGAAGAAGTCTACCTGCAAACTAAGAGAGAGTTCCCTTCAAGTACAGTAGTACTCGATCTAGAACCTCATAGTCATAGTGAGTATGTTCTAAACAACTTATGTACCAACCCACTTTTGCAATTGAGAATGAAAAGCTTGGCATTGTATAATTTGCAAGATACATCAAGTTTCCTATAATATGCATGTGCCTGGGTTCAGACAAAGTAACTCCCTCTTGTCAGTGTAAAGCATTTTGTATGAATCAAAAGAAGTGCTTATGGCCTTGATATCTTGATATTAAATTTCTAAAATACCTTCTCAATATAGTGATGATGAAGCGTATAATCAGATGTAACAATTTAGTCCCCTTCAGCATGTGGATCAACACAACAAACAATACTAAAAGCGTAGTCCAGTCACAAAATATTCATGCAATCATAATAAACACATGTATTTTCACGAAGGAACCCAAATCGGGTAAAAACCTTGACTAGAGTCATCCTGACTCGAGATTTTAACCGACCAAAACCCCGTCCCCTCTCTATTATCAAGATGCTTTAAAATAATGGTAGCTCATCCATAGTTACAACAACATTAGAAACCTCTACCATCAAAATTCTTCTACGAACCGGAAGATAGGCATTCACACTTAAGCACCTCGTATAGTATTACAGGAAATAAACCCTTCCAACCTTAATAAAGTATGTGATGCAGGATGATGTAATCAAAATGATCTTATAAATCAATATCGTGCAAGATCGAATGATTGAAAGCAATTGCGTAGAGATTCTTCTTTCCTTGCGAAGAATGGAGTTGGGAAAACACAAGGGACTCTTCTCTTGAACAATAGAAATATGAAAGTATAGAGTGAATGACTGAATTAAAACAAAGACCATATGTCCTTTAAATAGCCTTCAAGAATTTTTGTTTATATTCATGAAAAGAGGCGTTTCTTTCAAAAACGGCTAGCAACTTCCACTAAGATTCCTCAACTGGCAATTGAAATTGTGGGAGGAAATAAATGACTTGTTTAATCATAGGGCCACAGGTCTCTCTTTTACCGATAGGAGAAATCTTAAAAGGCAAATTACATAAGATAGACATAAGAAATAGGAAAATACAATAACTCTTAACGTTCCCCCTCAAGATGGAGTATAGGTGTCCATCATGCTCAGTTTGGAAAAACACCTCTGGAATGACCCTCTGGCTAAGGCCTTGGTGAAAATATATGCGATCTATTCCCTTGAATTGACGAGGGGAAGTAGAGGTAAAGCTCTTATGTATCATGTCTCATGTGTAATGGCAATCTTACCTCAATGTGTTTGGTCCTCTCATGTAAAGCTGCATCGTTGACAATATAAAGAACATCCTGGTTGTCACAAAGAAACTACATAGGAAGAGGCACGTCAACAACTAACTATATAAGAACAAATCCGACATGCATCATCCCAATGCTCCCATACACAATAGCTCTACTCTAACTCAACACTAGATCTAGCAACCACTGCCTAGTTCTTGCTTATCCATGAGACCAAGAGCTCCCCATGAAGAATGTAAAACTAGATGTAGATTTCCTGTCTTTAGGGAATCCTGCATAGTTAGCATATGCATAAGCCTGGATAAGACTTCAAATACCTTAGGATAATGCAAATTTCCTCCATGTGAGCATGTCGTTGTTACTCCCTAAACTGACTGACTTTGTTTACTATAAAGGAGATATCTAGCATAATAGTAGCCACACAAAGTAGCTTCCCAACAACTCCTTTTATCTCCTCTTATTCATCTCATATGTATCATCGTCATCATCGTGGAGTTCATGCTGGAATCTATGGGAGTAGTGGCAGGTATACAGTCCACCATCCATGTTTCTAGAAAAACTATAATATATATATATACACGGTGTCATCACAAGACCTCTCTGATTCCTGGAAAACTCAAGCTCAAGGAAGTATCATAGATCGTCAAGGTCTTCGGAGACAAATTGTTGTCCAAGGAACTCCTTAGCCTCATTGATGCCATGGAAATCATCTCTTGTAATAATGATGTCATCAACATAAACCATAATAACAAAAATACCTCTCTTTGTCTCGTGTACAAAGAGCGAGTGATCTGCAGTCAATCTCGTGAAGCATTGTTGCTCTAAAAAGTTTAAGAGGTTCTAGAAACATGAGCTAGGACTATGCTTAAAGCCATAAATAGCCTTATGAAGTCTATATATCTTCTAACACTACTTCTCAACAGCAACCCAAGTGGTTATTGCATATAGACTTCCTCCTGCAAGTCACCATACAGAAAAGTATTCTTGACATCTAGTTGGCAAAGTAACCGGTCTCATACCACACCAACTGAGAGGAGGATACAAAGGGTATAATGACAAGCCACATGGAAGAATATGTCCCGATAGTCCACCCCGTATATCTGGGAGAACCCACGTGCAACAAGCCATGCCTCGTAGTGATTATCGCTACCATCCGTGTATGGCTTCACTGTAAAGACCGATTTGCAACCAACTACAAACACCCATGCAGTTGCGGTAGCCAAGCTCCATAGGCCATGGGACTAAAGCCCATGTATTTTTTCCTCTATAGCAAGATGCCACCTATTGTCTGGCATAGCCTCCTAATATGTGTGCGGTATCACAACAGCAAACAATTTGTAACACCCGAATCTGAATAACCCGAACTCGATCCAATTACGTCAATTTGATTTGATAGAATCGTCGATCGATATTAAACAATCTGAATCGATAGATTATAAATCAAAATTCGTTTGGGATCAACTGATCAAAAATTGATTGCATTGTAAAGCGTGTCATCGGAAAAGTCATAACACAATCGAAAACCTTAAAAATCATCCGAGACCATCATTAAATTCGTATCGACGAAACAAAACCAACAAATTGACCGTTCGTCAATCGAAGGTTCGTCAATCGGAGGTCGTTCGTCATATTGTACTTCTACTAATAGTCCATTCTGGATGTGACGGGAGTTTTATAGATGCTCTCATGGCGATCATTGTTCCCCGTGATTTAGTGTCCTTCAAGTTCATGGTTGGAAACATGCCATGGACGAGAGATCTGCGTGCTTAATTCTAGGGACATGTGGGACCTTGTAGCATGTTTGCCATGCGTGACCCCTGTTGCCTGCAGAAAAACCACCCAACCTCCTATTCTAAAATAAGAATATTATCGTTGTGTCGGTTGAGTGATTTTTTACAGAAAAAATTATTTTTTTATTATTTATACTCCTAAACTTTGATGTATAGTGAAAGTACGGGAGTATCGAACTCAGGGAGGCAAACTGTTGGAAACTAGGGTAAAAAGGTAGAAAATTAAGGTTTAATGGGTTTCCTCATTTTTATTTATTTTTTAAGGATTTTTCTGAATTTTTATTTAATTTTAGTGAAATTTATATTTTTGTAATTTTAAGTATTTTGTATTTTTATTTTATAAAATGTTTTGTAATTTTTATTTGGTTTTTATTTATTATTTTTATGTTTTTATTTTGTTTACCTATTTTTATGCATTTTTAAGAGGTTATTAGGTTTTTTATGGATTTTATATTAATTTTAAGGTGAGAAAGTTATTTTTTATTGAAAATAGATTTTTATTTCCTTTTTTAAAATAGAAAATATTGAGAAAATATTTTTTATTTTTATTAAAAAGTAGGTGAAATTATCTTTAAAACGATATATTGAGCGTTTTGTGCGATTTTTAATGAGTTAATTATGATTTTTCAAAGTTTTATGTATTTTTATTTTTCTATTGATTTTACTATGTAATTTTTATTTTGTTTTGGGTTTATTATGTAAAATATAGTAAAATATACTAAAGGCAATTTTTGTAGAATTTTTAAAGATGTTTTTATATTTTATGATTTTTAAAGTTTATTATATTTTTTAATATATTTAAACACAACAACAAAGCCTTTTCTCACAATTAAGTAGGGCTGGCTACACGGATTCTTTGCCTCCATTCATATCTATCTTGGATCAATCTCGGGATTATATCCAAAAAACTGAGATCCCTTCGTATAGTCTCTTTCCAACACTTCTTAGGACGTCCTCGCCCTCTCTTAGCCGGCTCAACATCGCAACACCCACGTCTCCTAATTGATGCATCCGCTGATCTTCTTTGCAAATGGCCAAACCATCTTATATAGTTTTCTCGCATCTTATCCTCGATCGGAGCTACACCAACTTTCTTTTTGATTGCATCATTCCGAATCCGATCTTTACGTGTGTGTTCACACATCCACCTTAGCATTTTCATTTCTGCTGCAGCCATTCTCTGCACATGTCTATGGTTCACAGGCCAACATTCAGATCTATAGAGCATAGCAGGTCTCACAGCTGCTTTGTAAAACTTTCCTTTAATTTTTAAAGGAATTTTCTTATCACAGAGAACAACAAAGGCTCCTCTTCACTTTAGCCAACATGCATTTATTCTATTAGATTTTATTTAAATGAATTATAAAAAATAGAAAATGTTTTTATTTTTTAAAAAATGATTTTATGCTGTATGTAATATGAAATACGGTATTTTTACATATTTTTATTATATTTTATAAATATTATTTTATTTATTATTTATATAGTATGAATAGTGGTTATATATACAGTGGTAGGGGTATATACGTAATAAACTGGAAAGCGGGGCTATGCGTATAAAATTCTGGCAGATGTTCAGGGGTTGGCATGCAAAAATCCGCAGTACACGCGTGCTTGCGCACGTGAGCTCGGCTGGAGTTGGACCTGCTCGAAATAACTATTAATGCAATTTGGCTGAGATATAATCCCCTGTGCACGTGCGAAGCACGTACACGAGGAGTGGTGGGGCGGTCGGGACAAAGCGGCGGTAAAATCAGAGGGGATTGACGGCCGACGGTGATTCATTGATCTCCAGGTGCATAATCGTGTCTCTAGATGCTTTGATTCATTGCTGAGGATGGTGAAGGGATAAGTGATTTGTATGCTTCGGAGGAAGATCGCTCCAGCCATACTCAGTTCGATCGCATGCGATGGACGTTGTCCTCGAAGCGATTCAGATATATGCTTCTGTGTGTTAAAGCTTTAGATGATGCACATCCTCCAGTGGTGGAGGTTTGAATCTCGGCTCGGTTGCAGAGGTGCATGCGGATGTTGTAGAGGCTATCGATGAGTATGCTTCGTTTCCTGAAGCTCTAATTGAAGACGATGCTCCGATCACAGATGTTTTCGCATGCAGTAGATAAAAACTGCTCGAGGACGAATCCTTGACTTATGACAAACAAACAATCCATGAGCGTAAATGAGCGGTTCCGAGGGAGATAATGGATCAGGAACCTCAACTCAAATCGAAACCGATCTGAGAGCATCAGATTGTGAAAGGATCGTGGAGGAATGGAGTAGATTAGAATGAAATGATTTGATACGGATTGGCAATGGATTTGTATAGAAACTGAGATGGGATTAGAAGAGGACAGTGAAGGAAGAAAAGTAGAGCAAAGGGATTATGGAGAGAAGATGAAGATGGGAAACCAAACTGGATTAAATGGAGATACATCCGCCTAGGAATATGCAGAGGGTCACGAATGGGGTGGATGAGTTAGTCAGAACTCAAAGTCCGATCTGGTGCAGTCAAAGTCGTCACTTCGATGCAACAATGGAAAGTTGCAGAGGGCTAGGCACGAAGGAGCAGAGCTCATGCCGGCAGCGATCTTGTTGTCTCTTCCTCTCGGTCTCGCTCGACGACGAAGGACTCCGAGGTCTGTCACTCTCTCTTGTCTTTCTCGAAGCTCCCAAACCGATGGCAGAGGTGCAAAATGGCGGATACCCGATTCTGAGGAGGGAGGTGCTCCTTATATAGGAGAGTTTTTGTGGGAGCCAAGGAAGTGGGTGCCGTCACCGACGAGGTGGTGGCGGCACCGCAGGTCTGTTAGGCAAACGACTTAACAGTCGTGCCATTAACCGGAGAAAGGAGGAGGAAGAGGTGCGGCAGCGGGTTCCCAGGGAGGAAGAAGAGATGGTGTGCGATCGGGGAAGAAAGAAAAGGGAAGAGAGAGAAGGGAAAGGTAGAGAGAGGAAATAAATAAATAAATAAATATATTAAAATTAATTGATTGATTGTTCAATTAAGATAAATAATTATAAATTAAGTAATTAAATTATTAAGTAAAATGAATAAGTAAATAATTACTTAAATAATTTATTAAATTAACAAATAATTAAATAAATAAATCATTAAATAAAAAAATTTTATTTATTTTAATTTAATAATAGAATATTAATAAAGTATATAAATAGAAGAAGTGACACATATTAAATAATATAAATTAAGGTATGTTGTACATTGTATAATGTATACCAATGCGGTCCCGAAACCCACATTTTTCATATTAACTCCGTTTTGAGTGAAATCAGTTTCATTTGGTAGATAATTAAATAAAATTGATTTAAAGCTAAGTTTGCCCAATTCGGAGTTCATATGACCAAGTTATGAGGTCTGGAAAATTTAAATAGCGGCTTTGTGGCCATGGGATTTATTGGCATTTTGACTTAAGCTATATTTTTATAATGATTTTTAGAAGTATTTTAGAAAAGAAATTAAGTTAAACGGAGTTACTGTTAATATTAGTTAAAAATTCGGGAAGTTTCTACATATTGTACATATATATAACAGGGCCCAAATGTCAAAACTCGCCCATTTTATTCTAATATTTTTTAGATATTTTTAATAAATAGCATTAAGTATAAAACGAAGTTTAAAATGAGTTTGGTTAGTTTGGAGTTTTCTATAAATAGTTATGAACCTCAGAAGTCGACTTTTTCGGTTCATCATAGTTAATTAGTTTTATATTGAATAATTTTTCTGATATTTTTATAAAATAATATATATTTTTATGGACAACTTTTGTAAAGAAAGTGTTTTAGTTTGAAATTTTCTAAGTGTTAAATAAATTAGATGAAATGTTTACAAGGTGTAGAATATGTTTAATGTATTTTTGGTCTTGATTTTCCATCATTTTTATAGGTTAGGATCCTTATATCCCCCTACTTATTTATTTTGTCAACCAAGTCAATATTGACCTGGTCTTGGGGTTAGGATAAGTATGTAACATCCGGATCCGCACAAACCCGAACCCGACTCGATTAAGATTCTATTAACCCAATAAAGTTATCGGATAATATTAAATAACTTAAATCGATCAACTGAACGCAAAAATAAAAGTCATTCGTGCGAAATGGACCAAAAATTGATCGCATCCTAATGCTTGTATGGAAAAGCCGTGACGCAAATTCGAAAACCGCGAAACAAATCGAGACCACATAAAAAAATCCGAGTTGACGAAATAAGACCAACAGAATCGACCGTTCGTCAATCGGATATCATTTGATATTTTAATTTCGCAAAATTTAAACCCAAAACGAAATCGTATCTCGAAAATTTCAGGAAATTTCGGGGGTTTAAAACCCAATCGGAAGTATAACAACATTATACTCATTTTGGTCATCGTGCAGAGACGATCAAATCGATATATTGCGCGTCAAAATCTGAGGCCCGAGGCGCGAATACGGTCCACTTTAAGAATCACAAATAAGTGAGTTTTGTTTTATAAATAAATAAGTACTAAAAATAAATTTTTTTATTTCTGCTACAGTAACCCCTTATGTTCTGTAAAAAAAATATCTATAACAAATAAAAATATTATATTAATAATTTGTAATTATGGCATCCAGTAGCTGACATCAGCATGCTGATGTCATTGCTGATGTCATAAAAGCTGATGTAATAATGCAAAAAAATATCCATGAGGAAGGTTCCATGAACCTTCCCCACTCCCTCTCTTTCTCTCTTATAAATCCCAATGTGGGATTCCTTTTTCTTTCCTTTCTATTTCCTAAATATCCCCAATCCTTCTCCAAAGAAATACCAATTCTCCCCCAAAAATTCTCAAGGCTTCTTCCTTCCCATTTCTCCATCGAGGGGAGCCTTGGCACTCCTGTTGGCTCATTTGAAGAAGTTGTACGGTTTTTGTCCATAGCTGTGTTACTTTCCAGCAGCCAAAAGACTCTCTAAGGAGCCCTAAATCTGCTGCCAAGAAATTCAACTTAGGGGTTGCCTTCAAGCTGTTGTTACCTATTTTGCTGCATGCAAGAGTAGCCCTCTTTCTCTAGAATTTGATCCAATTAGGTACATTCCTATCTCCACTCTATTGCCGCCATACATGCATTCTTATCCTAAACTTGATTCCTTGTGAGACTTATGGAGTGAATCAAAATGACTCTGCTCTAGCAGCAGTCTTTCTTTTTTTTTAAGCCTGATATCACATAAACCAATTACCTAAATTATCTGGTCTGAGAAATATGAAAGGAATGCCTATTTTTCTTTTTCTGTTTTGTATGATAATTTGAGAAGGCATCAAGGATAGAAATTAATTTGATTGGAAGAAGGGAGAAGCTCTCTCTCCATGAAAATTCCTTTCATTAGTGTTGAATCTGGCAAATTGGCTTAAGTGGAAGTTTTAATTAATCTATCAGTACCTTCCTAGTCTGGAAATTCTGTTCATATTGCCTGTATTAAAAGGTCAAATGTTAGGATTAAAATTTTAAAAAAAATTACAGTACCAATTAATTGCCTGTTCACTGAATCTTCATCAAGGAGCTTTTCTTAATTAATGAGTATATTGATCGGTGGAATTGTAAATAGTATATACAGCCTGGAAATATTTGGATGTGGAATGCAGTTGTGCAAGTTGATATTTCTTTAATACGGGGAAATACTAGTAAAAATGATATGTTCGTAATTAGTATTATTTGTAAATCCTCTTTTGGAAAAAGATCGTCAGGATATTTGGAATATGTAACTACAATTGATAGGTAATAAAAGAGGTATCATTTTCCTTTGACTTGAGAACACGTGTTTTCTATAAAGCCATGTGATGCTACCTGTTGTGTCTTGATTTCCTGCCCATGCATCTAAAGTATTCGTTGCTTTATAGCTCCACCTTTGCGACAAAACGACTATTTATTTCCTGGCTATTTACTTGAAAATGTGGCCAGCTTTGGGTATGACGCATTTTTTTATCATTTACCTGAGATTTAAGAGCACTTAATACCTCCAAACCTCATTCTGGATGGCTTGGCATATTTTAAAAATCCTTGATTATATTTCGCCTTGCATTTTCTTTGTAATCATGAATACCTAATATATATATATATATATATATTCATCTATGCTAGATCAATTTTCCAACCATTACTCATGTTGTGCTTTCCATGGGCGACCGAGTGCATGCGAGAGCTATTTCAAGTAAGTGTAGATTCCAATACAATTGTTAATAAATGTGAATCTATTTTGTCAATATAAATGTGAATATATAGGGCTCTTACTAAACAATATGGCGACTTTGTCAATATATATAATAAAAAAGAGAGAGCTTAGGATTTCAGAGATGATCAGTATTAAAGACTAGTCCTTTGAATCAATCATCACTTATTGGAACGATTTGGCCTTGGTCTTGGATCTTCCAATTACAATTACAGTTACAATAAACTACGCTAACTTGGATCAAGGATTCAGTCGGTTGATCATCTAGTTGGAATAACCCTTAATCTTGATAAGGAAGGAAGGTTGACACGGATCTATGGTTTGATGAGTATCGGTGATGAGTGATAATAACTAGTGCCGGTCATGGTGGCCCTCACACCTGACCGTGCGAGGGCGCGGTGACCCTCAACTGGGCGGAAGATAGGAGGCCCGATTCGGGCAGCGGGCGCCAAGTGTACATGTCTAGAATCACATTCCTTTTCATGGGTTTACGCGAGCTCGTAGTGTTTTTACGCCTCGTTGGGATCTCGACTTTTGACCAGCTCCGTTGACCCTCTGTTTTAGAATATCTATGTGAGGGATCCTCGGTTTTCAGTTTTTCGTACGAGCTCGTTTGCTCGTACTAGTCGGGCTGGTTTCTAGAGCGAATTTTCCAGAGAGTCTCTCTCACCCGTCTAAGGGGCGTAGTTTTGGAGTAGACCTTTCCCTTTGTTGGACCGCACTTCCAATTAGAGGGCGAGACAGAAGAGTTTCCTTAGGAGACTACCTCACCGCTTGAGTTTTTGGTTACTTTCCGCCAACAGGCTTTGCGATGCTACATCTGAATCATCCATGTCTACATCTACATCATCTACGGTTGCATCTGAGCCAGTTACAGTTGAATATTGAAGGATATACAATCAAAGTAGATTGGGTTATAATGTATCTGGGTTAAGAGATGAAATTAATAATAAGTTGAGTTGGTTGGAAGTGACTATAATTAAATTGGATTTGAATTCCCTATAAGCTAGTGGACATGTTGGAAACTTAAATAGGATGCATTATACAACACTGCATGCCTACGGAGGCACCCCAACCCTAAGACATTATTCATGCCTTGGAGTCATAGTGTGGGGTTATACAAGATCAAGACTACAAACTATCCACTAGACTTGAAAAGATAGAAAAATTGAAAACCTGATTAAGATATTATCCTTCGCATCATTAATAAACTATGAATAAAATAAAGTATCACCTCACTAACTCCTTGTTAAAATCCATAAGCTGACCTCAACGATAAGTAAACAACATATACTTACTGGTCTCAATTACTATAGGAAAATGTTATAAATGGGAAATATGGGATATTGAGTGATTAGGGGGAAACACATGTTGAATAATTTGAAAACTTTTTTTTCTACGCAGGTATGGTAGATTTTAAATTCATAAATGCCGGACGATTTGCTTTCTTTTGAACATATTAAATGTCTGTTTATTATAATAATATGACATATGAGTACCAGCACTCGCTGACACCTCTTCTTCCTTGCATGTTTTGGCAGGCAAGGAGCCTGCAACACAGTAGCAGGTTGATGACTCCTGGAGATCGTGTATATTCTAAACGGTACAGTTTCTTTTGTCTCGAATTTTTGTTCCATTAAGATGTAAATGTTTATTTTACTCTTCAGTCAGATTTTGGGATATATATATATATAACTGTCAACTCTCATGTACATATTGTATATACTTGTGAAAATTAATGAAAAGAAATGTTGGTGGCACTTGTTGATTTTTTGTTCTGTGGTTGATACATTATTACTTGAATGTGAATGTCATATACAAAAGCAAAATGCGGAAAGCTTTCCCTGATTTTCATTAACATAGTAAGATCGCTTGTGAATGTAATAGTACGAATGCGGCGTAAACGGGTGCCCGGATCTTAGAGTGTCACACAGTATGTATATTTATTATATACATCCTTCTTTTTCTTTTATTTTTCTTTTTCTCTTTATTATTTTATTTTGGTTATAATAAGTGTTAAATATATAATATTAATATTTATTATTAGAATGATAATTAGTGGGAATTAATGATTATTTACATGCATTTTACCAAGGATTTTAGCCAAAATGAAAGAATAAAGCTGATGGATCATAGATTCATCACCTACAGCTGGTTCTTCACGACCAAACACTCTCCAGATGGCTCCATTGACATATTGAAAGCAAGTCTAGTAGTGAAAGGCTTTAGTCAAACCTACAATATCGACTTCTTTGAGACCTTCTCTCCTGTAACAAGGATGAGATCTATTTGCACTATTCTATATGATGCAACCAACAAGAATTGTCCCATTTCTCAACTTGATGCAAAGAAAGCATTCCTCTATGGTGATCTCTAGGAGGAGATTTACATGACATAGACACCTGGTTACTCCATCGGGGGTGAGTACGTAAATCTACTATGTATCACCATCTATAGCCTAAAGTAGAATCCAGAAGCACGATTTGACATACTTATGTCTAAGATCAACTCTCTGGATTTCTATAGGACGATATCTGGCAATTCTGTGTTTGTCAGATGGAGGTCCTCATGTTGTGTGATACTTGTTGTTTACGTTGATGACATGGTTATCACTGGTAACAAACAATAGATAGAGAGCACATTCTTGAGACCAAGGACTTGAGGTATTTGTTACCAAGAGCCTTGGTCAACTTAGATACTCCCTAGGAATTTAGATGGTATGCACTATACAAGGTTACACCTATCACAGAGAAAATATTGTTTGGATTTCTTACAGCGGTTGGCTTACTTGAATGTAATAATCATGCATCCCGATAGAGTTACAGAGGCATTTTAATTCTACAAATCCCATGCTCGAAGACACTAAACCATACAGAAGCCTAGTGGGCAAGCTGCTTTATCCCATTGTTAATAAGCCAAACATATCATATGTCGTAAAAAGAGCTAGTTAGTACATGGAGAAGCCTCGGTACAATTATTGGAAGGGTTTTCTTTCAATCCTTTAATATTTGAAGGACTCTCCAAGAAAAGACCTCTTCTATAGGTCAACGACCAGAAACCTTGTTGCAATGCAAAGCAAGAAACAGATTGGTGTTTCAAGATCAAGCGCGGAAGAGAAATACATAGCAATTGGCTTGAGCTACATACGAGGTTACCTAACTCGTATCCTTTCTTCATGAACTAGGACTCCTTGTTACTGATCTTTTCCTCTCTACAGCGACGGAATTGCTACTACTCCCATTTTCTATGAGCGGACCAAGCCCACTGAAGTGGATTTACACTTTATTCGAAATATGGTACAAGGAAAGATCACCACTTTATACATCTCCATTGAATTCCATCTTTTGAATATATTCACTAAGGCTCTTCCAAAGAAATACATATTGTTGTTGACTTTCGAGTTGAGCAATATCGATATATATATGGGGGCCCTTCCAATAGGATGTGTCCTTCCTGAGTTCTGGAATGGAAGGTCACCCTCTTTTTGTAGAAAAAGCAAGCACTTAAGTAGAATACGCATACATTTTGTATTATAAGTGTACACAATTGTTGGAGTATTTGGTTGTGCGCCTCTTATGTTGTAGATGGGTAAATGGATACCTCCAGGATCCATTTACCCCATCCAGATGTTTAGTCTCACATCTACCAGTTTGGAGATGTGGAGGCTCAGTGGGCTATATATAGACCCCGCACCCATTGTATCTAGTGAGAAAAAGCAATGAAGCATATGACCCTTTGAGGCCTTCTCCCGTGGTTTCATCTCGCTCCATAGGGAGTAGGGTAACGTAAAAATCTTGGTGTTCAAGTTTATTCTTTCTGTTCTTTATGCCATGTTTATTACTTTCGCTTCCACAGTCCTATTTTCTAACATGGTATCAGAGCAGGTCGATTCTCGAGGATTTTGTCTTTTTAATTTTTTGATCAAGATTCGATTTTTGATGTTCTTGAAGATCATTCTATGAAGATAATATGCTGCAAGGTTTGATCAAATTCTAGGGGTTTTCTTTTGAAACCCTATTTTTTTCAATGATCATCGTGCCTGGAAACCTGTTATGTTCTGCTTCTCCAGCTACAACTCTCAAGCACCTTGAACCTCCCAGTTCTAAGGTTCAACACCCTTGCCACAGGAGGCGGTTCTCTGCGTAAGAAGTGACATCGAGCCACAAGTAGCGCACCTTCAGCCACAAGCGTGCGAGCCCTAATCCTAGGGCGACACCTTTCGAGGTGTGCCGCTCTCCAGCGGGCAGAAGCAGCGCATCGCGATCGCAAACAACCCAAATTTCCTCAGGCGCGCAAGCACCGTGGCTCCCTTTCTTGGTGGCAAAGGCCGCAACTCCAACCAAAAAAGAATCGCACATCAACAGGCAGCGATATCATCGTGCGCGACGACACATGGTCAACACCCCCAGACCTTAGCAGCATGTAAAAATAGGAAAGGCCCCTCCATCGTATCCATGATGATCTCCAGGTCGCAGGTCGATGAAGAACCCTAGGCGGCTCCATTCTCCAGGTCACAGGAACCCTAAGCGAGCTCCCATCACGCAGGCGATCTCAGGCGATGTCGCTCGTTGCAGGCGGCAGCAACACAACCCCTGTGCCAAAGCCTCAAGGCAGGGCCCTCCCCTTAACATTCCAGGCGCATCTACTTTCCAAGCGTGCAGGCGGGGCATGCAAGTGCTTTCCTGACGCAACTTCCTCCATCTCGTTCATCACCCGCGCCCCCACTATCCAGACGATCCTGGAGAGATCCACGGGAGTTCCTTGATGCATCCTTGTCGCCCAACCCATCCAAGCGCAGCCCATCCACGGGTGGCAACTCGTCGTGTAACTTGACGAGAGCTCCAGGCGAAAGCTCTCCAGGCACTGGCGGCACGTTGCAAAGCCCATTGTATCTGTGATTCGAAGGGGTTCCCACGATGGGAACCTTAAAGGTTGTGGTTATTAGAAAAATGGCATGTTGTGTAATCAAAAAAAGAAAGGGAAATTGAGCTGAAAGAGGAAAAAAAGAGGACCCAGTATTAAAAAAAGGAGAGAGAGAAAGAGAGAGAAAATGATGAGTCTTTTGACCCCTTTGGGTCGTGTGTTGTTTAAAAAAAAGGAGGGAGAAGTGAAAAGCCAAAAAAATGTCAACGGCGTATTTGTAAAAAAATGATGACAGTTATTAAAAAAATGGTTTAGCCGGAAAAAAATTCAAAAAAAAGATTGAGAAAAGCCGAAAAAAATGAAGTCAGCTTATTTGGTTTCAAGTTTTCCCCATCTTCTTGTCTTCTCCCAACATAGTCGATGTCAAGTATTCCGACTAGTATGGGAGAACGGGGGAGTATTATGTAAAGTTACAGGTCCGAGTCAGATCCAGATTCTAGATTGTCGACCATTCAGATTCCAGACTCTACAGTGCAGCTTCAGACTCGATGTTCAGATTCCGAGTCCACAGTTTGATGCGCAGTTTCAGACATGACGTCAAATTCCGAGTCCTCAGGTTGACTCACACTTTAGCACATTCGTCCTCCTCACCTACACGACATGAGAAGCAACGTCCTCAGCAGCAGACGACATTTGTGTGCGTTGAGTTGATATTATATGTAGTGTCCTATAGTGTGAGTTGAGTTTCTGTATGTTTTTCCAAGCTGAGCATTGCATGCTCTAACTTGAGAGGCAGTATTGGAGTATTTGGTTCTGCGCCTCTTATGTTGTAGATGGATAAATGGATACCTCCAGGATCAATTTACCCCATCCAATTGTTTAATCCCACATCTACCAGTTTGGAGATATGTAGGCTCAGTGGGGGCTATATATAGACCCCCACACCCATTGTATCCAGTGAGAAAAAGCAATGAAGCATATGGCCCTTTGAGACCCTCTCCCACGGTTTCATCCTGCTCCTTAGGGAGTAGGGTTCCACGAAAAAATCTTGGTGTTCAAGTTTATTCTTTCTGTTCTTTATGCTCTGTTTATCAATTTCTCTTCTGCATTCCTATTTTCTAATAACAATGAATACAAAATCGCACACAAAACTGCACATTATAATTCAAACATTAAAACTACACATTATAATACAAATTGGATATGTATTCTACTAAAGTCATCGTGTTTTTTACAAAAAATGGGGTGGCCTTCCTTAGCTCAGGAAGGATTGCGTCCTATTGGAAGGAAATCCGTATATATGTTCCAACTAGAGAGGAGATATTGATTTTATTGGATAATGTAGTCATAACATTGTTTTTCCCTTTTAATTTGTTTCCTAGTTCTTTGTTTCCCTTTGTAACCCTTCAGGGTCTATTATGTTATTGCTACTTATGGGCTTTATGGTTTCACCCTATATAAGAAACCCTACCCCCGTGAATAAAACTCATTCCATTGCATTCTCATATTTTCTCCATGTCGGAATATAAAAATGTGGAAGCGATTCGATAAACAAAAAAGAATAAAACATTGAACACCAAAGATTTACAAGGAACCCTACTCCGTGAGGGGAGCGGGATGAAACCATAGGGAGAAGGCCTCAAAGGGATGGATTGCCCATTGCAATCTCTCAATGAGTACAAAGGGTGTAACAGACAAATCGGAGTCGCATCGCTCATACATATGGGAGTAAACATGCATGGAGGTTACTTCTTTATTATATATTCCAACATTCCCCCTCAAGCTGGAGCTGAGAAAGTTGCATCTTGCAATAAAAGAAAAAATATACAACACATCTTTATACGGTATATCTGATAGAAACAGAGATAGAGATACCCTGCTCGGATTAGGATAGAGACACCATGTTTGAAGAACCGCCACTAGTAGAAGACCTTGCTCGATGACGGGCCTGCGAAGTTCAGGTCACTAGGAAGTACCTTCGTCGTGCATGTAGTAGTTGTGATACCATGTTGTGCCTGGAGAACAATCGTTGTAGAAGAAGAAAGTCCATCGTGGAGTACTAGTCGGGGATAGAGACACCCCCATGAAATAGTCGATGTTCGGTGAAGACTGGTGAAAGTAGTAGTAGTTTGGAGTGTCGGTCTATCAGTCTTGGACGGGCAGAAGTTCTGCAGATACATCTCAAGAAAAAGAAATATGCCCTCTCTTACTCCCCCTTTCTCCCGCACTTATAGAATATGAGCATGGATTATCACGTTGGGAAAAAATAACATAAAACATGCATTTTTCTTTCTTTCTTTCTTTCTTTATTTTGTGCTTTGGTTTCTTTTCATAAATTATTCTCTTTTTTTGTTGGCGTTTCTTTTTTCCAGCTATTGTCTTCTCTCCCTTTTTTTACGTATGGCTTCTTTTTTTATAGTATGGTAGCATTTTTCAAACAAAAAAATTCTTTTTTGTAGCCCATCCACTTTTTTTGGCTATTCTTTTTTTTTCAACCGGGATCTCCCCATTTTCAAATCATTTTCCTTTTTTTGCAAACATGCTCTCTTTTTTCGCTTGCGCGGGCCCCTTCTCCTTTTTTTCGGGCCTCTTCTCTTTATTTTGGCCCAACTGGGCCCATAATAGGCACGTGATCTCTTCCTCTCTCTCTTTTTTCAATGCAGCGATGGCCCATTTGGGCCCAAAATAAGAGCATGGACCTCACTTAATAACGGGTACCGAGGTTCCCCTAAAATACACATATTAGGGTTCCCCAAAGGGCGAGAGAACCCACCTTGTTGCTGCCACCATGACCTAGGTCGGGGAGGGGCAGCGAGCAACCCTGCCGCCACCCCTGATATGTGGCAATCGACCCCTGTTTACGCAGCTTTTCCAGTGAGAGGAAGAAGATGAAGTGGGGAAATCAGCTAAGGACGTGAAAAAAGTATCGGATTCGCAAGGGAGGAACATGAATCAACCTTCTAATGATGTTGTAATTGTTCTTGATGGTGTTGTACGGAGATGCTCATGTAGATGAGAAGGGGCACCACTACCTTCGTTGTCCTCGTGCGATCAAAGTGAAGGAACATGGGGGAGGGGGGTTCGCCGGTGCTAGATCTGGGAGAAGGTTGATGAAAGTCTTGGAGGGCCTTCGTTGATGGGGCTTTTGTCACTGGAGAAGCATTTGATGGCGTTGGAGGGTTGTTGTGTAAAGGATCAACTTGGGCCTTGCACCTTCACACATGTGAGGGGATAAACCCCTCTTCTTCTCGCGGCTATGGTTGGGGTCACGACCAAAAGGTGGTGTCATCTTTGTGTTAGCACTGGGCATCGCTACGTGCAGATTTCTTCTTCTTCCTCTTTTTCAAGGATTAGTGCTGGAAGGATGTGTGCACGGGAGATCATGTCAACAGTGATCCGTACACGCTTTGGATCCTAACATTGTACGTACTTCGAGCGCTATGGATCATGTTGTCTTGGAGAATTAAGGCTCCATCACGAACCTTAGAATCTTCATGAACATAAACCACTAATCGAAAATGAACATAATAAAATCTAATAAAATCTACAAATTGAAGCATAAAATCAGACCACGTTGGAATCTAGAAATGTGGAAGCCAATCGATAAACAAAAAAGAATAAAACCTTGAACACCAAAGATTTATGTGGAACCTTACTCCGTGAGGGAGTGGGATGAAACCACAGGAAAAGGCCTCAAAGGGTCGAATCGTCTATTGCAATCTCTCAACGAATACATAGGCGACTTCTTATATAGCTCCATAGACAGACCATAGTCCCATAGCTCATCGATGTGGGACTGAACATGAGTGGGGGTAATTGGATCTCTCCAAGATCCAATTACCCCTCTATTGCATAGTCCACACTCCACAATATGATTATGAGATATTCACAATGCAGAAAAGATAAAGTATAATGGACATGAATGTTTGATTTGCGACAATTGTAAATTAGCAAAGAAATTTGGAAAAGTTTTCCTACCTGGAGAACTTGCAAGGAAAATAATTATCTCACTCTCACTGGAGAAAGAACACAAAACGAATGCTTTTGAAGAGTCAACAAACTTCAACATGACATTATTGGAGGATCTCATAGGAAGCCTTCTATCCTATAAAATCAAAAATCTAATCAAGACAACGATGAGGAAATATCTCTCATCGTACAAAAGTTCAAGACTTTCCTGGAGTGGTTAAGTAAAATGGTGAAGCAACATGTTTCCACTGCAACAAGCCATGGTATTTGAAGAACCACCTGAGGCTAATGAAGAAATTCAAAAAAATCGTAAAGAAGGCACTCCAAGCTACTTGGGATGACAGTACCAACTCAAGCAGCAACGATGAAGATGAAGAAGCAAGTATGGGACTCTTAGGGATAATAACTGAATCTAACTCATTCGTCTTAGACGATAAGGTTAGTAAACATGCTTATGAGAAGCTTTTTTAAATGTTTTAAAATATGAAAACGAAGTAAAATCATTAAAGAAGATTAACGATATATCAATAGAAGATATCTCTTATTAAATAACTTAAAGTGATTAAAAGAAAATTGATTTTCTTAAAAATGACTTAAGTAGTTTCAAGGATAAAATTACTTGTATAAAAAAGAAATTACCGATTTGGGTTACCAAAAATGATAAGGAAAAGTAATTAATTTTAATTCTAACTCTAAAAAGAATAGTAAATGGATTTAGGTTCCCAAAGATTAAGTAAAAGCAAACCATGAAAGACTTAAAAGTCAAAGGGTACCAAAGAAGAATTCTGCAAGAACTAAAAATCAAAGGAAGAGAAACAACAAATGGAGGAAGCCATATCAACATACAAGATGGACCCAGCTAAGGTCAAACACTTTCGATGCAAGGATGGATGCAAATATCATGAAAAGACTATCAAGATTGGAGAAGTTCACCTCAAAGGACAAGGTCAAACACTTTCGATGCAAGGATGGATGCAAATATCATGAAAAGACTATCAAGATTGGAGAAGTTCACCTCAAAGGACACTGGGTGGTTTTTTTTCTTTACTTGATTGTGCATATCATGCATTTGGCAATTAACCCTCGAATCATTATCTTAAGGGGGATCCTTTATATACAAATTAAAGGAGATCAAAGAAAAAGACATCTCTATATTAAATAAGCTTTTACAAAAATTCTTTGTACCCATTTCAATGGTCTAGTAGCAGTGCAGCCTGCCTACTACCCAAAAGACCAAGGTTCAAATCCCTCCTTGTGGGGGTCGCGTTATATAGCCGACAACAAGTGTAAAAAATAGTCAAATCTTTTAACATGGATTTGAACAAGAATCCATGTAGCTAACCCTACTAAAAGTGGGAGAAGGCTTTCCCATTTAAAAAAAACTTTAAAAAGAAAATTTAGCATTTTCTTTGGTAACTGTTATAGGAAATACTAATTGTGTATTTATCATTTCCTTTTTATATAATTCATCCATTGATTGTTTACCCTGTAGGGCTTCTCCTCTATATAATGAAGCCATATAGCCACAAAATTAACAAGTTATTTATTTCTTTCCATATGATATTAGAGCGATGGTCTTAGACGAGAGCCTTGTTACCCTCGAAACCCTAGCCCACCAGTTGACCCCCATGCTTCTGTCTCTCCACCTCCGAATCTCCGCCACCACATGCACCACTTGCATGATCAATGTCACGTGCCATCGGCCCCTCTTGACGTCACCCAGCTGCCAACAGCTCCCTCAATGTCTCCAAGCAACCCCTTCGACGTCGCTTAGCGACATCTTAAGAGGCGCACCCCTATACAACCCAACGGCCCTCCTCACATCACCCCCATAGCCTAGCCACCCATGTGGCATCCAGGAATCATATGCCATCGTCCTAGGCTGCCGCATGAACTATATGGTCTTATTTTGGTGTAGTCCAGGGTGATTTTAGATGTCTAAATCCAACCTGACTGCCCTACATCACCTCTGGAGTTGATGGGAAAGGTTGTTCTCTAAGTTTACAAACATGAGTGTTCCCTACATGATTATATAAACAAAATTAGACCATTCTACACTCACAGTCGCGTCCTTCCTAGGCTCCTTCATTCGTCATGGCAGAGAACAAGGTCGATATATCCTCCTCCGAGGCCTTCAAAAGTGTCATGTCCATTGTCAAGATGGATGGACCAACTATGAACTGCGGGTATGCAATTCATGAGTATCATAGAAAGCAACAATAAAAAATATATCATGATGCAAACTGATTCGGCCGATGAGACAGGGTGAATGCTTCGTGGAAGCAAGACAATGCATGGGTGTATATTTGGCTCTCTAGTACCCTTACAACATGATTAACAAATGACATTATATATCAACCCACTATCAAGGCAATGTGGGACATTCTCACCACTACATATTCTCATGTAAGGAATGAGATGAAGATTCTTTAGCTTATGTACGACATCTTCACAACGAAGCATGGTGGTTATCCTTTCCATGCATTCTAATCCTGAAGCAGAGGCATGTTCGAGAAGCTACATAGCTTCATAACTCTGAATGCGACCACCGTGCAACAGATGGCATACAAGAATGCCATAATGATGGGTGTGTTTCATGTGGTCCTTGATCCTCAGTATGATACCGCCAGTAGCCAGCTCCTCACAAGTGCTTCTATACCTTTGATGGACGAAGCTTGCAACAGACTGAGCAGAATCACATACCCCCAGCATCTACCAATCAGACCTCTACGATGGCCGCATCTCACAGTAGAAGAAGTTTGGTTAAACTCAACGGGCGTGGTGTCGTTAGCAGAGGAGGTGGACGCCCTCGACTACAACACATGTACTACAATCATGTAGGGCACTCTAAGGATACATGCTATAATAAACATCATCCTGCATCTGCTCGTGCTGCTGAGCAATTTGAGCCCACAATAAGTTCTGCTAATCATAAGCACGATGATCATGTTTCCCGTCTAAGGGAGATTATGGGTCCTTCCACCGATTCTACTTCTACTAGTGCTCTTCCGAACTTATCTGACATTTCATCCTCTACAAGTACCTCAGATACAACTTATGCACTTACCACTTGTCTTAGATATTTCATAGTAAATTATGGACTCTGGAGCATCTCATCATTTTTACGGTGACAAAGAGCAGTTCACATCCTAAAACTCCATTCACCTTGGTTGATCATTAATCATTGTTGATGGGAGACATTTTCCTGTTACAGGACAAGGAGAGATTCAGTTGACACCTTCCATGTATCTGCAGAGTAAGCTACATACACTAAAGTTTCCTATGTCTACCAGTCTGATTACAAAAGATATGAATCGTCGAACCATTTTAAACACATCTTCTCTTATGTTTTAGGATATACTCACTAGTAGAGTGACTGGATGTAGCCATGAGCAAGGAGGTCACTGTAGATTGGTCCAGACTCCTTATGCATGCAGTTCTTCTATTCCTACTAGATCGGTTTCTCCTTACATGTGACACCTTCGGTTCGGTCATCTTCCTTTGCAAAATATGTGTAGAGGTTTCCTACAGATCTCATCTCAGTCCACTTCCCAAAAGAATATTTCAATGATAACTTAAGCCTCCCTCTAACACCAATTAAAGAAGGCACATATAAAGGAAAAGGACGGGAATAGCAGATATAACTGCCTTCCAGCCTACCACCAACACAGCTTCCACTCCACCTTCTCCACCACGGGCAATTAATCATCTTGCTTCAACCCGCCACAAACTAGTAGCAAATAAAGGTAAATAATTGAGAGTGCCCATCTTCATGTCAAAAGGGAAGCCATACAACACACCACCTCATCTTCATTCATTTCGAAAATTAATTTATCATAGTTGATCCACATCCAAGACATCACCCCGTGCGTGCATATGGGTGTGCGTATGTTCGATTTAATTCAAGATTGTAGTATCAACTTAGATTTCCCCAATTTATATATCTATGTGATGTATGCATAAGAAACTGATTTTGTAATTTGGTGTCATAATATTGTATTAAAAGGTTTACAACCATTTAGGAAATTTTGTCTATAAAAAAATAAATTATATTGTGCCCTGTTAAAAAATCATAGGTTCGCCATTGGAGGGAAGTTTTTAGTCGATGTCTGAAATTTAATCATTGTCTAGATATTATCCTTGGCGGTGCATTTTTTAAGTCCAAATCTTTTTTTAGGCTTTCTATATTAAAATAATGATTTGTTTGCCTTAAACATATTTTTTTTAGCTTTTATTCAAGCACCAACAGCATTGTCTTGATACATGTACTTCGATCTATATGCATCTGGAATCCGTTTGTACTGGGAGTGTTACATAAACTCCCTAGGTTGTGGTTCTCGGTATCTTTATCTTTACATATTTATAACTCTTTATCTTTACTTTCTAATTTTCTATTTCTTCCATCTCTTTATGTAACTTTTCCATGGAGATTTTCTCCTATAAGAGAGCTCTAGGGCTACGGTGAATACAATTTAGTTCATTTCAATCCTTCCGCATGGTATCAGAGCCAGGTTTGGTCATCTTCCTCTGCAAAAGCAGTGTCACATTCTTCCACAGATCTCTCCTCGCTTTACTTTTCAGTGCGAGGCCTGCCAGCTTTGAAAGCATCATCAGTCCGCATTCCAGAGTCGTCAGAGTCGAAGTAGTCATAGTCTTTTTGAGTTGATTCATTTTGATATTTGGGGTCCTAGTCGTGTCCCAGATCATCAGGGGCATAGGTTTTATCTTGTTGCAGTCGATGAGTTCTCTACATTGTTGTGGGTATTTCTTCTTAAGAACAAGTCTGATGATGGTCCTCTTATTCAGTCCTTTATTAATGAAATAAGAAATGTGTTTTCTGTAAATGTCAAGTTTATATGTTCAGATACTGCACTTGAATTCTGCAGTACACAACTTTCTTATTTTCTTAGATCCTATGGTATTGTGCATCAGGCATCTTGTGCACATCCTTCTCAACATAATAGGATAAACACCGCCATCTTTGGATGTTACCGTGACTCTTTTAATCCAGATCCGTGCTCCTCATTCGTATCGGGGGGACGCGGTTCTAACTGCATGTTACCTGGTGAATCGTATGCCCTCATTGGTTCTGGGGGAGAATATCCCGTTCTTGATTGTGTTTCCCGAGATGGATCTTTTCTCTCTCACGCCTTGTGTTTTCGGATAGGTTGCTTTTGTTCATCAGATATCTCCAGGTCTTGACAAGCTTTCTCACTTGAGATCATATTTCAAGGTAAGGAATAGCCAGACTATAAAACACTTATTATCATCCTTATATCATTCCAAATGATTAAGATATTATCTACATTTAGCACGATGAACACAGTGGCACTTCCACTAAGCTTCACACGGTTCATCAAGATTCTATCTGAAATCATAACATTTATGATTTCATCAAATCCAATGTTCCAACTACAAGAAGCTTATTTGAGTCCATAGATAGAATTCCTTAGCTTGCACCCCTTGCTTTCCTCAACTATGAAGCCCTAGGGCTACTTCATATGACTAACCTCGGAGAGGTACTCATAGAGGAATACAATATTGACTTTCATCTTGAAGATGTCAAAGTCAAGTTGTGTTGCTATAGTTAGCAATATTCCGATGGGTTTAAGGTCATTGAAGAGCAAGTCTCATTGCAAGCAATGTCTTCTCTTCGGTGTGCAGCTCATGGCTACGAGCCGTGCTTTGAAGGTCCCTACCTTCTCATCAGGTTCCTTCTTTCTCTTGAAGATCCATTTACATCTTAAAGGGTCTTACCCATATAGGTGGATCCTCGAGAGTCCATATACAACATTTGTATATGAAGTGTACTTTAAACTTTATTGCTAACATCCATCTTTCCATGACACGATCTTCAGAAGCTTCATCACATGAAGTTCGATCATTGTCAGATTTCTTTGACACATGGAATCCATCCTCAAACTCATTTGAAGAGGTATTAGTGTTTCATTTTTCACCCTCTCCTCCATCGTCACCCCACCACCTCCTGCCACGCATACTTACTTTTTTTTATGGGAAATAGGGTGAGATTCCAGCGTGGGATTCACCACACAATTAATTCATTGAATAAAAATAAAGTACATTACCATGCGAGCAAAATGCGATATAAAGCGTTTACATGAGTAATCACATTTTCGTAGCGGAATCTCTTGTTTCTAAAGACGAGCTCGTTCCTTGTAATCCAGATGCACCATAGGACAGCAAACGGTCTTATGCAATCATCTTGGGAATTTTCCCCCACCCGCCTTATGGAGTTCCAAAACTCGGACGCAATTCCCGTTGTCAACCAATCACACCCCGACTCAGCCCATATCCGCATGGATGAAGGGCATGCGAAGAATAGGTGGTCGGAGTCTTCCAAGCTGTCATCGCATCTGTCACACTTCTCGTCATCTGTCTGTAGCAGACGGCGCCTCCTCGCCTTGTCCATTAGCCTGCCTCTTCTGAAACAAAAAAAGGAAAACCTTGACGCGGCATGGGATCTTAGAGGCCCACACGATCTTCAAATCATGGCATAGCGCAACATCCTGCCCACCTTCCTCCGATCTCAAAGCCTCGTACAACTTCTTAGCCGTCCGGCCTGAACTACCCCACTGAAAGTGATCGCGATCCATTGGGGAAAAACTCGGTTGCGGGATTTATCCTATCATGTTGATGAACTCCTCCGAGCGACGATGGGACAGGTCATTGCAGAAAGATGGGAGCCGGTTGCCCGAATCCGCCACCTGAAACAAAGTGCTTTCTTTTTCCATAGCCAACGCGTATAGGCGGGGGAATCTAGTCGACAGGGTGCCATCGCCCGACCAGTTGTCCATCCAGAATCTGAAAGTCTTCCCATCTCCCAAGCACGGATGTAGGTTCGGTCGTAGTGACGGTAAAACCTCGATGATGCCCTTCCATAGCGCTGACATGAAGCGGGTCCTGTCAGCCATCAACTCCCCGCCGACGCTATACAATCTTCTGAGGAGAGTCGCCACAAGGCTATTCGTCGGCCCCCAGACACGCAGGGCCCATTTTGCAATCAAAGCCTGATTCATGCGTCCGATGTCCCGCACTCCGAGCCCCCCCCCGTCTCCCGTTCCCTGGTGATCTCATTCCAACTCACCAAGTGAAGACCATGCCGCTGTTTTTTTTCATGACGACCAGAAGAATCTCCTCATCTTAGCCTCCACTTTGTTCCTCACGCCCACCGGCATCAGGCGCGTCGAGAAGAAAAAACCGGGATCGCCGCAAGAGTGTGCTTGAGAAGATAAGCTTTCCACCTTTCGAAAGAGAAATCACCTTCCATTCGGCCAATTTTCGGTCGATCCTCTGAATCACACCGTCCCAATCCGACATCTTTAACCTTCCCGCGGTCAGTGGTAGACCCAGGTAATTAATCGGCAATTCGCCCATCCGACAATCGGTAATATGTTCAAGCTCTGTACGCTCCGTCGCCTCCAAGTGAAAAGGCACCACCGTCGACTTGCATCTGTTAATGTGTAACCCCGAAATGCTGTTGAAGATGTGAACAATCTGCGCCGCATTTAAGCTTTGTTCCGTCGACCCTCCAAGAAAGAGAAGGGTGCCATCCGCGTATTGGAGGATCAGGATAGATATATTGGCCATCCGAAAACCCTCGCACCATCCGACATCCACCGCCCTGTCCAACAGTACAGCCAAGGCATCCGCCACCAGCACAAACAACATGGGCGCCAGCGGGCATCCCTACCTCACATCGCATTGCGGCTGAAAATAGCCTCCTTCCGGTCTGCCATTAACCAAAACAGAATAGGAGGAGGTAGTCACACAGCGCTTCATCCAGTCCACCCATAATTCCGGAAAGCCCCTCTTCTGGAGAGATGTCCATAGGAACTTCCAATCAACACAATCATAAGCCTTTGCGTAGTCGATCTTCCACAAAGATCCCTTCTTATTCGATCTCTTCCACTCCAGGCAGATCTCGGACGCCATCACAAGGCCATCAGTTAACTGTCTTCCAGGAATGAAAGCTGGCTGACCCGGAAGCACCACCGAGTCCAGCATTAAACTCGGTCTATTAGCCAGAATCTTTGCAATAATAAGGTAAATGGCATTGGAAAGCGCGATTGCCCTGAAGTCATCAATGTTCACCGGTGTATCTTTCTTAGGGAGAAGGAAAAGAAGGGCCCTGTTAATCAGCTCGAAACCTCTATTACCTTCTCTAAACTCATTGACCGTTTGAAGGACCTCCACCATAACCAAATCCCAGAATTCTCGATAGAACAACACTTGAAATCCATCCGGGCCCGGAGCTCCCTCAGCATTGAGCCCCCAAACCGCCTGCTTCACCTCATCCTCCATGAATGGTTTAATGAGGAGTCCGCATGTTCGTCAGTCACCGTCCTAACACCACGACCAGTCCAACCCCATCCTTCACCCTCTCTGTTCCTCGATTGCTGAAAGTAGTGATTCCATAGAGCTCCTCCTATCTGTGCCTCTCCTGTGAAACGTTCCCCGCCGATCTCGATTGCGTGCAGGAAGTTCCTTCTTCGTCTCCCCGAGGCCATGGTATGGAAAAACTTAGTATTAGCATCCCCCTCCCGAAGCCACCTCTGGCGAGATTTCTGCCTCCACTTAATTTCCTTATTTTTGTCCTCTTGCAACAGTGCTGACAGGTGGTCGGCCCTTTCAAGCTTCTCCTCCTCGGAAAGATCTCTTTCATCTTCTAGCGCATCTAGTCTGGACACACCAACGCGGGCGAGCTCCCTCCTTGTGGACCTTCTGTGCCTTAGCTCCTTGCCATAGGTAATGAGGTGCGACCGTAACATCCTCAAGTTAGACGCCAGCCTGGCCATCGCCGAACCTTCCGCTGCACACTCGTTCCATATCCTGGCCACATCTTCCTTGAAACCTGTTAGAGTATTTGATTGTGCGCCTATTGAGTTGTAACAGGGTAAATGGATCCTGGAGGAGATCCATTTACCCCATCTAGTGTTTAGTCCCACATCGTCCAACGATGGGACTTGGAGGCTCTGGAGAGGCTATATAAGGAGCCCCAGACCTCATGTATCCATTGAGAAAAAGGAATGAAGTATCCGCCCCTTTGAGGGCTTCTCCCGTGGTTTCATCCCGCTCCTCACGGAGTAGGGTTCCACGTAAAAAATCCCGTTGTTCTGTTCTTTATTTATCTTTTCATGGTTATGCTTCCGCTTCCGATTTTCTAACATGGTATCAGAGCGGGTTCGATTCTCGAGGCTTTGTTCTTATTTTTTTCCAAGATTCGATTATCAGAAAACATGTCCGGTTGTTGTTATGTTCGAGATTTATATTTAGGGTTTCTTTTTGAAACCTAATCAGTTCTGGAGTTTTTTTTCCGTCATGGGGCATCTTTCAGCCGCAGTTTTTTTTTCGTCATGGGCGATCTTCTCCGACCGCTAGCAGGCGGCAAGGCTCCAGAAGATCCACATAAGGCGGCGCCGTATATCTCCTCCAGGCGGCGCCACCCTCTCCTCCTCGCCGACGTTGGCAGCCACCAGGCGAAGCCCAGGCCCCGGCCTCGACCCTGGCTACATCGCCCCCCCATCTCCTGGCGGTGCAGCAGCAGCAACTCCGCACGAGTCACCTCCTTCTCCGCCACGCTGCCACGTTCCAGGCGAGCCCTCCTCTTCCGCCACAGCTTCGGGCGGAGCCCCATCTCGCAGCGTGCAAGGCAACCTCCCACCAATCGCAGCGCGCAGCCAAATCGAAGCTCTCCTCCTCCATGTGACGGAGCACTTGCCGCAATCCCCCCCCCCCCCGTACGCGAGACCCATGCGCACAAGATCATCGTCAGATGCGCACCCCAGGCGCAAACAGCGCATGACTCAGGCAGCACACCTTCCTTACGCTTCTCCTCCGAGCCACATCGCGTACCCCGCGATCCTCCTTCTCGCACGGTGTCGCCCCAGTCCAGAATGCTTACCCCTCCACCCTCCGCTCCGCGCGCCAGCAGGCGCGAGTACAGGCGCCCCCCGACCTTCTGCCGCACGCCATAGTTCCTAGCGGCGCTCCTTCAAGCCGTGCACCAGGCCGCAAGCAGCTCCAGTAGCAGAGCCCCATCGAGCGGTGCCTCCCCCACGAAGTGTTCAAGCGGCGCCTCTCCCACGAAGGGTTACTCGCATGGAACCCTAAATAGCAGTATGGGCCATGTGGGCCGGTTGAAAAAAATTGAGAGTTGAATGAAAAATTAAAAAAAAGAGAGATAAAAGGGCAGAGGGCGTGTACATTAAAAAAAATGAGTGAGGGATATGAAAAGGCAGCCGAGTGGGCTGTTACTGTGGGCCGTTTTTTTTTCTGCCATTTGTTCAAAAAAAAGTCGAAAAAAAGGACGCAACAAAAAAAACCATACGCAAAAGAAAAAAAAGCCGTATAAAAAAATTCAACGGCTTATGTTAAGAAAAAAATCATGGCGGCTATTTAAAAAAAAATTGACAAAAGCCGCAAGTTTTTGAATGTTCATGTTATTTTCTCCCCATCAATCTTGTCTTCTCCCAACTTGGTCGACGCCCATGTTTTCCGACAAGTATGGGAGAAAGGGCGAGTATGGTATAGAGTCACAGGTCTATTCAGATATTTCATATTGCATATTCTCCAGACCAGACGATTTTCAGACTCTACATCAGATATTGTCAGACTCGACGATTGTCTTCCGAGTCTCCAGTTTCAGACACGCACGAGTGTGCGGTCATTTTCAAATGAGCATATGTTGCCATCATCAGTTCGTGGTCCCCATCATTCTTGTTGTTGTTTGGCCAGAGTTTTCATGTGAGCCATAGGGACTCCAGAGCAGAGGACCATTCCCTTGAGGGCAAGGGTTTTCATGTGGTATCATAGGTACACCAGAGCAGCGCACCATTCTCTGAGCCAGATGGGAGAGACCCAGTTCTCCGACGAGGAGACTCCAGGCGCAAGTTCAGACTCGATGGTCAGATTCCGAGTCTTCAGTTGACTCATACTCCAGCCCGTTCGTCCTCCTCACCTCCACGGCATGAGAAGCAACGTCCTCGACTGCAACAATGTGCGCGTTGGGTTGATATTGTCCGTAGTGTCCTGTAGCGTTGAGTTGAGTTTATTTCTGTTTGTCCAAGCTGAGCATTGCATGCTCCAGCTTGAGGGGGAGTGTTAGAGTATTTGGTTGTGCGCCCATTGAGTTGTAACAGGGTAAATGGATCCTGGAGGAGATCCATTTACCCCATCTAGTGTTTAGTCCCACATCGTCCAACGATGGGACTTGGAGGCTCTGGAGAGGCTATATAAGGAGCCCCAGACCTCATGTATCCATTGAGAAAAAGGAATGAAGTATCCGCCCCTTTGAGGGCTTCTCCCGTGGTTTCATCCCGCTCCTCACGGAGTAGGGTTCCACGTAAAAAATCCCGTTGTTCTGTTCTTTATTTATCTTTTCATGGTTATGCTTCCGCTTCCGATTTTCTAACAAAACCCTCTTCGATCAACCAGCTACCCTTGAACCGGAAGAAAAATCTGCTTCTACTTTATTCCCTCGAGCCCCACACGATTGGCGTGTGGTTTAAGAGCGTTCTTGGCAGCGCCCAAGCCCTCGAAAGAGGAAAGATGCCGTAGCACCCAGCGAAAGCAAGAACCGCCCCACGATCCAGCACTCCGACACGTGTTCAGTCCCAAGACGCTCTAGCGTCGTCGCCAGCGAGCTGCGATCAGTCCTGACTTGTCCATAAACATTCGTGACATACAGGGACATGCCATCTCTTCTTCTTCTGAGGCCAACTATCAAGCACAGATCCGATGAGGAGGTGCTGATTAGGTCATACTCCTCCTTCTTCCAACCAGTAAGTAAACCCCCCGCTGCCCCAGTTGCAGACCGATCAGCCAGATCGAATCTGTTGTGGCCATCAATATCTTTCCTGACCTCGTCAATCCCCCGCGAGAGTTTGGTTTCCTGAAGCAAGAAGATATGCACACCAGCTTCAAGGATCATATTAGTGACACCTAACCTCTTCTCTGGGTTCCCCAGACCCCTAACGTTCCATGACAAGAGCTTCATTAATCAACCTAATTAGATCTCTTAGCCTGCGGAGGGAAAGACCCCAGATGCACAGCTAATCAACCTAATTAGATCTCTTAGCCTGCGGAGGGAAAGCCCCCAGATGCACAGCTATGCTTCTATCCAAGATCGAGAACCGATTGCGCTGCACGTCCCTCGTCAAGCAGGTGTTCTCCTCCCTCCGAGATTGGTCCTCTTGTTCTGCAGCGCGGAGAGCTGCTGCTCTCTGTAACCTCCTCTCTGCTCCTCTGGCTATCCTCCTCCGATAAAAGGTGCCATATCTGTAGTTGTCGACCTCGTGGTGTTGATAGTTCTGCCCATGTAGGACAGCCTCTGTGTGGTCCGGCGGTCTTCCCCCCGATGCCGCCGCCGCTGTGACTAGGAGAACCCCTGTATGATTCTCTATGCCCCCGGATTGCACGCCATCCTCACTGCGATCAATGTTGCTAATCGCCTCCCCTTCAAGTGTGATAGCCAAGTTCGGTACGAGCTCGCCGGCATCTTGAGGATGCGGTTCAGAGGCATGTTGCGTGAAGTCCGCAGCAGAGTGACCCATCAGGACCTGCGGAGACCCAGGGTCATGACGTATCGAAATGCCACTAATATTCGCTGTAGGCCCAGAGGGGTCCGCATCCAAAACGCGCCGGTCCGTGAGGGCCTCTACCGGTGCTGGGCCTGTATATTGTGCGAGCTTCGTATTCGGGTCCCAGGTCCCAAACCGAATAGGACAGACAAACCCGGTTAAACGGAGCTCCAAAGCCGCCTTCCCTGGCTGTGCAAACTTCACCCTTGGAATCTTTAAATTCAAATGTTGCGGGACTCTAACCGCCGCCGTCCCTTCGTTTCTCGCGTGCGGAAAAACCGAGGAGGCATCGCCGCAAGGCCATTGCGGGATACGAAGCGAACCATGAGTCGGTTGCACTACCCCATCGGAGAAGCGGTGATCGTCGAGCTCCACCGTCGTGCCGGTGTTTCGAAAGTTCTACGCAACCGGGCACTCCAGCTGCCGGTCGAGAGACGCCGCGTCCACACCATTCGTCCAAGCTTGAGACCTCGGAGAGCATCTGGATATCTCCAGGTTGACGCTGCGTCCCCCGAGGAAAAGTCTCCAGCCCTCCAACTTCGACGAGCAGAGGTTCCTCACCCTTAATACTGAATCTAATGGTTTGCCCGACAGACAACCCGAGCTTTCAACTTCCACCTATGCGATGTTGCCCAACAACTTCCTTATCGAAACCAGGCTCCGATCAGCTAGGGGAATGCCCTTAACGATAACACGATCTAGCTCGTCAGGTACGAGGTGCCCATCCATTGTAGTTGGCCGCCTCCACTTGATGTGGGTCCATCCCTCACGCGACCATCTTAGCAGCTCCCCTGCCTCGACATCGGAGAGTCCTCTAGCGCCCACCCGCCATGGAGTGAGCGGCGTGATGTTGCCACGAAAATAGGCTGTCGAAATCGCCCCGACATCAGATGTGCCAAGGAACAGTGTGTCCCTTCCGCCGCCCTCACCGACCAGCAAAGATCATCCTTCCTCCCCCTCTCCACCCTTAGGCAAGTCCTGCACCGGTATGAGCGTCCACCACAACGGAAACAACGGATAGGTTCCCTGCAATAACGAGCCCAATGCGTGCTTCCGCCGCACCAAAAACAGCTGCCTCCAAAAGGATTTTCGAAGCACTGACTGCGCGATCCCCCGCGAACCCTCACAGCTGGGCTACGCTTCCTGTGCGAAACGATGATCCAGCCATCACCCCCGTTCGCGTTACGATCCCTCCCCTTCTCGGCCTCGTGCCTCGGTTGCACCCTCTCAGTACCAAAGTTTAGAGGGTGGAGTCGTTTCCCTCCCCTTCTCTCCCTCATACGTGCTCCCCTGAGCATTATCACTACGCATGCTTTCTTTCTGCAGGTTTATCAGCGTCGACCTCGTGCTCATATGCCTCCTCCATCCTGTACGCTCAAGGTATGTTCTGAGTATTTGAGTTCTACTAATGGGACTGGTGATTTGATCGTGCAGCTTGAGGTGTAGGATGTCTTATATGATACACTTTCTGAGGATACTGCGGACTTGGATGTACCTATTTCTCTACGGAAGAAGAGGCGTACATGTACTATGCATCCTCTTGCTTCACATGTTTCCCTAACACGACTCTCTGGGGATTTTAAGAGGTTTGTTGTTGGATTGTCAGCTGTGTAAATACTAAGGTCCTATTAGGAAGCATTGCAAAGTAGTCGGCGGCGTCTGCCGATGGAGGAAGAGATGGCAACTTTACAGTCTCACGGTACGTGGAGTACAGTACCAGCTCCTCAAGGTGCATCTGTTGTTGGCAGTAAATGGGTTTTTACAGTGAAACATCGTGTAGATAGTTCTGTGGATAGATATAAGGCCAGATAGGTTGCTAGTGGGTTCACCTAAACCTATAGGGTGGATTATCAGGATACCTTTTCTCCAGTCACGTGTCATTCTACATTGCGGATTGTTATTGTTGTTATTGTGGTGCAGGACTAGCCGCTTTTCCAATTAGATGTCAAGAATGCATTCTTGTAAGGAGATCTGCAAGAGGAAGTTTATATGCAGCAGTCACCAGGGTTTGCTGTTGGGGGGTCCAGTATGGTGTGTAAACTCCACAAGGCTATATATGGCCTTAAGCAGAGTCCGAGGGCTTGATTTCCTTGGACAACAGTTTGTGACCAAGGACCTTGGCAAGCTGTGTTATTTTCGTGACCTAGAATTTGCAAGAAATCAGCATGGTATGGTAATGACGCAAAGGAAATACACCATTAATCTTCTATCTGAGACGGGCATGACGGAATGTAGACCTGCTACTACTCCAATGGATCTCAATGCTAGGCTCTATGATGATGACTCCGCGGAGGTGGATAAGAGACAGTACAGAGAGCTGGTAGGGAAGTTGTTGTATGTTACTATTACCATGCATGATATATCGCTTAGTGTCAGCAGGGTTAGCTGGTTTATGGAGCAGCCTAGGCAAGCTCACATGGATGCAGTCAACATGATCTTGAAGTATCTGAAGTCTTCTCCAGGTGCAGGAGAGACGCGTCTCTCACAGTTTCTGTGTGTGCCGATGCAGATTATGTTAGGTGTCCCAAGGACAGGAAGTCTACTTCAGGCTTCACTGTGTTTGTGGGTAGCTCGCTAGTTTCATGGAAGAACAAGAAACATACAGTTGTAGCTAGATCCAGCGTTGAATAAGAGTATAGGGTCATGGTCCAAGGGAGCACAGAAATGATGCGGGTCAAGTCCGTTCTGACTGACCTAACTGTTGTAGTGCCTCTTCCTATGCACCTCAAATGTGATGATCAGGCTGCTCTATTCATAGCTAATAATCCAGCCTTCCATGAAAGAGCAAAGCACGTTGAGGTTGACTGTCATTACACCCGTGATTTAATCCAGAAGGGGATTATAGTCACTTCTCGTGTTGCTTTAGGCGATCAGATTGCCGACATGTTTACCAAAGCTCTTGCAAAGGGACCTTTCCACCGTTGTTATTCCAAGCTGAGCATGATAGACATATATGCTCCAACTTGAGGGGGAGTGTTGAGATATTTATATCTCTTTATCTTTACTTTGTAATTTTCTATTTCTTTCGTCTCTTTATGCAATTTTCCCTTCGAGCTTTTCTTCTATATAAGAGAACTCTAGGGCTACTATGGTAAATACAATTTAGATCATTTCAATCCTTCCACAATGTAATTCTTCCTTTTTCATGGAAATAAAGGAGTTACCCAAAACCCATAAACAACGGAGTTATTAGTAAAAAAGATCAGTGTACTTGTGAAAAAGGTAGGGGTGCAAATAGCTTGTAGAGGCACAATATAAAAATACCAAAACATTACAAAATTGTATTTCCAGGCTAAGGAAAAACCTCATATCAAGAATAAAATTCCGGGTAAACCTTGTAAACCAGTGTGTTTGTGTGTCTGCATGTTTGTGTATTTGCTTCCGCTACTTGCAACATATTTGTATTTGGAGTTTTGACTACTGTTGATGTAAAATCCCTAGAAGGGCACATCATCTAATTATTCTTTTTTATGGAAATATAGTTACCCAAAACCCATAAACAACAGACTTATGAGTAAAAAAGATCACAGTGTAATAATGAAATAGGTAGGGGCGCAAATAGCTTGTAGAGGCACAAACATAAAAATACCAAAACATTACAAAATTGACTTTTCCAGTTAAGGCACAACCTCAGATCAAGCAGGGAAACTTACCTGTTAACAGATATAGAATTAATGTTGTACTCGTGAGCATGGGCATACACTTTACGACACCTTGAAGTCCCTTCCTCAGTGTCTGTCATCTGATGACAGTGAAATTTCGAACATAATATGTCATTTTTCCGAAGATTCTCATTTTTATGGAAGAGTAAACAGTGTTGAAATATTTTCATCCTAGAATTGTATCTTCAATACAGAAAACTAGTTGTAGAATAAGAGCTGGATGTATTATTTCAAATACTTCCTGGACATAAATATAAACAAATCAAAGGGATGAAGGTTACATTTCTGCACCATACCTCACATTTATTTATAACTTTGAAATAATGCAATAGATATCCAAGACAATCAAAATAAAATCTATATAAGAAAATCACTTATTTAACTCAAAATCCTCCGTGGAAGTGATGATTAGCCTATCAACAAACCGTGCACGTACCAAAAAATGATCATGAGATGCTGTAGACATATGTTTTGGCTTCTTGTTTCTCCACTCAAGCCTGTAGTTGCTGGGTGCTACTTGTTCAACCAGTCCATTTACAAAGCTTTTTTCAGCCAAAATTGCATTTTCTGCACATATATGTGGATTTGGATTTATTTCCTTGACTTTCTTAATTTTTCTACCTGTCACCTGCTTTTGGAAATAGAATGACGATACACCAAGTGACAAAAAAGTATACTGTGGATCAAAATAGGATGGGGGCTATAAAAATGAGCAGACAGTGTATCCCAGCTGGCTTCCAGAAATGGAACATCAAATGGACAAGGAGAAAGATACCTTCCATAATTTAATTGTCTTGGGATTAGTTGTGAGTATAAATGATGAGTTCTGGAGACTGGTTAACCATCTTAATTGGTTGATCTTCTCCTCAATCTCCAGGCTATTCAAATAATCAAACTGTATAAATGGAACATTATAAATATGATGTAAAAGAGTTAACTGTAAGAAGCTAAGAAATAGACCAAAATAAAACCTCTGGCCCATGACTTAGGAACTCAGTCTTGTAAGCATATATTGGGTGCATTGCAGCAGGACTGTCCAACTTCTCCGATTCTTTATCGGAAGACTGACATAAGATACCGAATAAAATATAAGCAATAAATATATATGGACATCATCCAAAAGATAAACAGAAAAGGTTATTTATATATCTATATATTCATGCAAGAAAGCATATCGGGTTGAAATTAACAGAGGAAAAATCTACAGACTTGTACGCCTTCCATGTTGGTCCTTTCAAAAATAATTAAACGCCCACCATGATCTCCAACTGCAAGGTAGTTACCGCTCTTATCAAACTCAACTGCTGATATGATATCAACTGCAATTAGACAATATGGTCATAAATTCATATATAAGGTCGCCATGACACTATCTCATGATGATGAAGACTGAGATAAAACTGCTATGAAGTACAACAAAAGAAGACTGAGAATCACCCCAAGCAAGTACAGTGCACAAAATAAAGTGTCAGACCAATTTCGTTCATGACGTCAATAGTGCTGGGATATATAGCATCAATATTGAAAAAAATGGAGCAAATAAATAAAAGTTAAATATAGCATGTCCCCGATGTTGTAACAACCACAATAATTATGCAAATTTTCTCCAACATCAAAATTGAAACGCAAATTCAACCTCGTGGTCTCACCAAACAGGAGGCGGATGGTCATTTTCACGCACGCAGACATATGCATACACGCAGCTTCTCTAGGAATACGGTGTCCATTTCTTATAGATCCAAGCTCAAAGATTTTGAGTCCCAAATAAAACATCTCAATATGGTAGACTATTGTGTATAAACACAGAGATACCACAGACCAAATGCATCCTGTCAAATCTCGTTGACTGTCGTTACAGCATATGTCTGGTTGATACTTCAAGAACTACTATGGTTTTCACTCCCTTTCCAAATGTTCAGATGTAACTTCCACAAATTTAAGTGTATGAATGGGTATTAATTAGTTGATTGCATGTCCGACAATATCAAACTTCAGAATGATCCATATGCTCAAGGTAGAAGCTAGGAAAACTAAATTCAGAACTGACAAGAGACCATAGAACTCCTTCAAGATACTTTACATTGGATCCAGAGCCTGCAGTTATATTCAAGGAAATTTTATTTTTTAAAAGTCAAAATAGTTTATAGGAATGGCAAATTTTATATATTCATTGTTCATATTTCTTGAAGAGTCATGTGGATCACACCTAATTCATGGACATTTCCGGAAATACGCGTTATTTCATTGTGTATGCGAAGAAATTTTTCAAAACATAACCATGAATTTACAACGCTCAGTCTGGGTTAACCTGTTGCAACGAGCATGAATGTTGTGCATGCATATGCCACCTTTCTTCGAACTAACGTTCTATTGAAGTTTTTTTCACATACGAATCTTTTCATCCATTGACAATTGAGCTCATGGAACCCAAAATACCTTTTTCTCTGAAAGCGTAATGCTGAGAAAGACAATTTTGTTCGACTTCCAATTTCAAGTGAATTTCAATTCACATATGGCCAACGTTTGGATGCTTAGATACTACCATCAATTTGAGATTTATGTGATTTTCATACTTTCTGCGCAAATTGAATGTGTAAAGTTCTAAATAGTAAATAGACATGTCCCCATCAATGAAACCTAAAAGCAAACTAGGTAACTATTGAGTTGTCATTGTATTTAGATGGGTAAATGTGTTTATGGATGAGGGATTCTTTACCCATTCTCCTATGTATTGTACGCATCTCCTCTCATTGCAACTTATTCTAGTGAAGAGTGCCCGAATCTCTCACGAGGAAGATTACAGCTTTTGTGCCCTCGTGATTTTCCCCCTTTGTAAGGTTTCAACGTAAATCATAATCTTCTTTTTTGAGCTTTGATTGCTTGTAGTCTACATTGTATCAAAGCCAAGTTTATCCATCGCGGCTTTGATCTGTATTTCCATTGTTGTGCGCCTCCTCCCGATGTAGGTGTGTTGTTTGTCCATGTGCTTTATTTCCATGTGCATCATATACGACGCAACCCTTGTGTCAGTTCTGGACAATACGCACTCCCCTTCCCCAGCCTGTTGCATGTGCATCCCCACCCCCATGTATGTGTGCCCCTTGCCCTCTGTGCGATCTCTAAGTGTGCACTCACTTTGGTGCCCCAGCAAGAGCAAAGCCTCTGCTGTGGGCATATCCAGTCCCGCGAGGCTCTTTGTGGGAAAGATTGAAGGTTCTTTTGTGTTCTTCCTGCCCTAACAACGAAGGCCCTTGTGGGAGTCTTTAGTTTTTTTGACGCTCCAAAAAGGGGGAAACACTCAAAGGTGTTCGCCCCAGTTTATTAAGAAATGTTTAGAGGAGATACTTACAGGGGGGGAACTAAAAGACAAAAGGTCGAGGTGGATGGTGCACTAGGTACCATCCGCCACCCAAAACAAAATTACATGGATAGCCAGTCCGCACAGAAATTATTTGCAGCGATACAAATGTTTTCCTTGTAGAAACGCTGTCCCGCAAATATCAATTTGTTTCTTCCCAGCCAAATGCTCCAAATACGCGCAACGGGAATGATTCTAATCGATCGGGGGCGGGAAGAGGCAGCAGCAAGGCTTTCCCAGAAGGCCATGAAGGAGGAGCGGTTAATCCAATCCACGTCAACCCAAATGTCCTGCACGAGTGGGCATAAGAGGAAAAGGTGGCTGGAGGTTTCAGTGTCAAGGCCAAGGTTTTAAAAAACGTGAGGCGTATCGAGGCGTTTTCCTATCAATGCCTCGAGGCGTAAGCCTCGAGGCGTATCGAGGCGTAAGCCTCACTCGTGAAAGAAATTTTTTCATAAAATATTTTAATTAATCATAATTACAATTTTCAAGTTCTAAAAATTAAATAGTTATGATTAAATGCATAACTCCATGATATTTCAAGGCTAACATCATGGTTTAAACATCCAAGTTGTTATATAACTCTCTCTTTTTAAACTCTAAATCTGTAAGGAGTCAAGTAAATATGGATATGTAAGCATAATAATGGGTAACTCTCCACAAAATTTAATATTTTGAATAAAATTTAACTAAAGGGACTAGATATAACATACCATTTTCAAAATTAGGTGAGATATGTGTCATTCAATTGAGTAGGATAAGAGAGTAAGCAGTGAATCTGCTATCACTTTTTACTTTACCATAATGATTGGGTGATAAAATACTTTAATATTGCATGTTATGATCATCTTTGTTCATGCATGCTTTGATGTGTATTAATTTAGTCCCGATTGAATAGAAGAAAAGATGAGACATGTTTACAAAAATATACTTTTCAAAAATTAGGTCAAAGTAGGGGACTTGCATTCAAACATTTTAATAAAGAAAGCATTCATGCTTGATTCATACTAAAGAGTAGAGGCATTAGATTTTAGGACTCAAGACTCAATTTTTTGTACATGTTGATTTATAAAAAAACATGCATAACAAAGTAAAAATAAGCTTAATATGTTAATAAATTAAAAAAATGTATTTTAGTGATGAGCTTAAAGACTTGAAAATACATATCTAAGAAAGATGAAAAACTCACAATCAAAAAGAAAAGGAAAAAATATTGCAGGAAAAACAAAAAAAAACAGCCCATTCATGAGGCTATAGCCTCGAGGCACGCCTCGAGGCGTAAGCCTCGAGGCGCGCCTCATAAGCCTCGAGGCGCACGCCTCATTGAGGAGGAATGAGGCTATAGCCTCGAGGCGTTTTTCCTTGAAAAACGCCTCGAGGCGTACGCCTCAGCGCCTCGAGGCGCGTTTTTAAAAACAATGGTCAAGGCCGCATAAACCGCAAGAAGAGGAGATGTTCGGGAAAATGGAGGCGCAACGGTCCCGAGTAAGAAGTCTTCCCCGTCTGAGAATCCATAGGAAGATGCCAATCCTTTCCGGAATCTTGAGATTCCAAATAAAATTGCAGTGAAGGGAAAGGGCGGCATCCGCAGACAAGTTAGGAGGGAGGATAGAGAGATAGGCTTTTCGAGGCGTGAAAGTCCCGTCCTTCCAGCCAAAATGGTCACGGCCCGAGGAAGGCGAGGGAGCGTCCGCAAGAAGAGATAGCAAAGCCGTGAGATCAGAAAAACGCTGGTCAGAAAGGGTGCCCAAAATGGTAGGGCACCAGACGCCATTGCCCCAGCAAGAAGCCACCGTAGCCATCTTATCCGCAGCCATCGCGAATAGACGAGGAAATAGGTTCATGAGAACGCCCTTCCCGGACCAGTCGGCACTCCAGAATCGAAAAGACCTCCCGTCGCCGAGAACCGGAGCCAGCAGAGAGCGATTATTGTTGAAAATAAATAGGATATCTCGCCAGAAAGAGTGGGAGGGACCCACAGGGGGCCCGCCAAAAATGGAATCAAAGGCGTGCCCAGCAATATTGCGAATGCATTGAAGCATAAAGCTCTCCTCCCGGCCCAGCAACCTCACCGCCCACTTGAGGAGCCACGCATCCCGGGTCGTCTCCATGCGCCTAACACCAAGGCCCCACTGATTTTTCGGCCGAGAGATCTCATCCCAGCCCACCAAGTGCATTCCCCTCCGATCCGAACCATTCTTGCCCCATAAGAACCGCCTCATAGCTTTCTCCAGGCGGGTACGGATCCCTTTTGGCAAACCGCGAGCCGAAAAGAAATAAACAGGAATAGCCGAGATAACCGATTTGATTAACACCAGACGACCGCCCTTGGATAGAATTGATGCTCGCCAGCCAGCCAATCTGGCCTCAACCTTATCAATCAACCTTTGATAGTCCCGCAAGCGTGGCCGTCCAAGGAAAAGGGGCAAGCCGAGGTATTCGAGCGGGAGCGCCCCGATGGGGGCCCCTAAAATAGAGGAGCAATCCCTGGCCTCAAAGTCCGATAACCCAAAAGGCACCAAGTGTGATTTCTCGCCATTGATACGGAGCCCAGAGATTTCGCAGAAGAGTTGGATCGTAGTGGCCATCCCCGAGGCGTGAGACCGATCCCCCTCAATAAAGCAAAGAGTGTCGTCCGCGAATTGAAGTAGAGGGATGTGAATGTTCTCGAAAGAATAACCGCGAGTATATCCCGCCTCAGCAACCCCCTGTATCATGCGTGGGAGAACGTCAGCTGCCAGTACGAAGAGGAGAGGGGCGAGGGGGCATCCCTGACGAACCCCACGCCGTGGCTGAAAGGAACCCCCGGAAGGCCGACCATTAAGAGACAGCGAGAAGGAGACTGTAGTGACACATCGTCTAACCCAAGATATCCACAGCGGAGGGAAGCCCCGGGCTTTAAGAACCCTCCAAAGAAAGCGCCAATCCAAGGAGTCGTAGGCCTTTGCAAAATCGATTTTCCATAATAATCCTTTAGAGCCATTTCTATGCCAGCTGTCAATGATTGAAGACGCGAGAGTGTAGCAGTCTGAGATCTTACGACCCTGGACAAATGCTGCCTGAGCGGGAGAAATAAGAGAGATTAGAAGAGGGGCAAGCCGAAGTGCCAATGCCTTAGCAATGATCAAGTAGATGCCATTGGAGATAGCAATAGGGCGAAACTCCTCAATGCGAGAGGCCCCCTGAGACTTGGGAATAAGCACCATGCTGGCCCGGTTAAGCCTATCGAAACCCCTGTTGCCAGAGCAAAAATCGAGTGCCACATCAAGAACATCATTAGAGATCACGTCCCAGAAGTCCCTATAGAAGGAAATAGGGAAACCGTCGGGGCCAGGGGACGCGTCAGCGTTGAGGTCCCAAGTCGCCCTCTTAAGCTCCTCGAGTGTAAAGGGCCGAATTAAGATGTTGGAGACTTTATTGTTTGGAAAAGATTAAAGGTTCTTGTGGACAACCTGCGCCCTGTCTCTACGAGTTGTTCTCTTTTTTCCCAATTTTGTCCTCCTGTGAACCTTTTGCGGCCTTCTTCTTTGCTTATGGCCCCTTATGGCTTCAGAGGATACCGTGGAGACGGTCACCATCAAGATAGAAAATGTTCTAGCACAAGTTACCATGACTAAATCGATTAAAAAAATTACTTGATGTGGTTTGCTTCTATAGAAGTAGTGTTTGCCTCTCGGGGTCGGGGAGATTGTCGATGGAGGTTAAAAACTGTGTAGGCAAATTGTATGAGCAGTGGTATATGGAAGATAATCAGTGCAGGAGAGGGATCATCAATGACGTGTATCCAGACATTCAACCACTTGTTCTTCGAAAAAGTCAGCTAGAAAACAATGGCTCACACTCGAGAGTTTGTATAGGTAAAAGAAACATGATATTTTCAAATGTGTCAACTGAGCAGGGAAGTCTACAATATGAAACAAGGAGAAATGACTAATGTTGGGAGTTATGCTGCTCTAAATATAAAAGAGGAGGAGATTGACTATTATTGTGATGACATTTGGACGAGTCTTGCACAACAAAATAAACTACTAGGATGAGGTTTGGAAACAAATGATCTTCATTAGGGATGTCAGCGGGTCGGGTTTGAGGTGGGTATTACTATTCCCAAACCCATACCCATTTATAATATCACTACCCATACCCGTCCATTTATTAAACGGTTAATTTCTAGCGGGTACCCATATACCCGTCGGATACCCGTGTACCCAATGGGTACCCATATCTTCGACATGATAAATCTTAAGTTGTTTATAAATGTATACAAGATTTTCATAGATAGATGAAATAGAGCAAGATCGTGTAATATGATGATTAATAAAAATATGCAAGATATAGAATATTAAAGGTTTATATATGTTAAGTGTTTAACTCTTTTATGTTGATAGTTTTTATTTATTAAAGATAAAAAAAGTTAGTTGAATATGAATAAATAGATGGAGAGGAGAAAATTGAGTTGGAAATTTATACATGTAGATCGATACATATTAGATATGAAATGGATTTGTGGTTAGTTTGATTAAAATGCAAAATGCACATCTATCTTTATATATATTTTTTATTCGGGTTTGGGGCGGGTTCGGGTTCGGGTATCCACAAGGCAATCCCAAACCCATACCCATACCCGCATGGCTAGTCAATTCAAAACCCAAACCCGTCCAAAAGTAAATGGGGCGGGTTTTCGGTCCTTAAATGGGGCGGGTTCGGGACGGGTACCCAATGGGTAGACCCAGATTGACATCCCTAATCTTCATTTTCCTTGGCGGCCTTAACAATGAATTTGAAGCCACTAGAAGTCAGCTCTTGATGGCAAGGATATGTTTTGACAGTGAGAAGATCTATCATGCCATCGAGTCTAAAAAATAGCGTTGTGTTGTTAAGAAAGACAAATGTCTCTTCCCTTGAGAAAATTGCTTTACTTAGCAAAGGAAGCAAAAACGACTACTAGAAAGATAAGAATGTGACTATTGCAAGAAAACTGGTCACGGTATTTACTATAGTTGGGAACTTCATCCTGAGTAAAAGATGAATAAAGGAAAAAACTCCTTGTGATAGCTGCTGAAATCAAGAGATTGGCAGACAATCAGATCAAGGATCTTCATGCTTATGTCTAGAAGATGTCTATTTCCGACAAGGTCAAAAGCGATGCATAAGTTGTGAATGTTGCCATAGCTGGCAAGAAATATAAAGGTAAACATTTATTTAATAATGAATGGACTATCGATAGTAATCATATGATAGGTGACTCCAAGATGTCTCACGATTATAGACTTGCTTCTAGAAGAGAACATGCTAACTTGGCAGATGGTTACTCTGAAAAGGAAGCATAGGTAGCATTAATATATTTTTATTTTAAAAGATGCTCTTCATAAACATGATTTTCCAATTGATGTATTGTCTATTTACCATATTGTCAAGGATCTTAAGTGACATTTTTTTTACGAAAAGTCTTGTGTATTACAGGATTCCGGGTCACGAGGAAGTAACTTACTTTAAGATTGGTTTGGTCGATGATGGCTTCGACCTTCTCATTTTGTCTATGCCTAGATTGTTGCGATATTTAATAAAGAAATTGATGATATTCATACTTTGAAGAGATCGCATGAGCATTTAGGTCACCCTAATTATATTACTCTTCACAGTTTATTTCCTAAATTATGCAATAATAAGTATAATAGAACTGTATATCATATCTCTAATGATAAAAGTATTTCTGTTGTTCCAATTGTATAATCTGATGTTTTGGACCTGTCAAATCTAAAGAGCTGGGAGGTCGTGTATACTTTGTCACTTTCACTAACGATTACTCTCGTTATACTTACATGTATATGATGAATAGAAGTGAGGTACCCGATATTGTTTGGAGCTTTGTTAACATGGTAAATGTAGAGAATTATGTTATGACGTTATGTACCTCTTCTTAATTTCTGTTTAGTTTCTGGACTCTTATGTATTTTACCCATGGGGTCTCTCTCTATATAAGAGAGACTAGGGTTCCTTGGAATGATAGATTACTTATTTTTCTCCAACATGGTATCAGAGCCTAGGGTCTAACCCTAACCCTAGGCTCCACCGCCGCTGGACCCTCTCTCTCTCTCTTCCGCCGCCTCTCCCTCCCTCCACCTCCCTTCCGCTGCCGCCTCCAGGGCCCCCTCCTCGCTGCCGGGGCCCCCTCCTCGTCGTCGGGCCCCCCCTCCTCGCCGTCAGGGCCCCTCCTCATCGTCGGGCCCCTCCTCGTGCCGCCGGGCCCCTTTTCTCGTCGTCGGGCCACGCCTCTCTCCTTCGTCGATTCACACCCAAGGTAGGGGACCCTCACCGCCAGGTTCCCTTTCCTTCCACACCGACGCCACCTCTTTCGTCGGTCGTTCTATCTTCACGGATTTGAATGCGTAACGTCTACATATGCACTCAAATCCGATCAAGTCTTTGTAGACACATGTTTCATGTCTACAATCCCTAGTTCTTCATCTATGGTGACATATCAGAGAACAAAGTCGATATGCCCTCCATAGGCGCCTTCAAAGGTCCAGCGCCGATAGTCAAGATGGACGGGACAAACTATGAGCTCTGGGCGATGCAGTTCATGAGTCTCATGAAGTCAAACGGTAAGAAGCATATACTTACCGAGGATGAGCCGAGAGAGAAGACTGTGATCTACGCCACTTGGGAGGCTGATGATTCTTATGCCAAGGTTTGGCTGTCAGGCACACTGTCGATGGAGATTGCCAATGATGTCCTCCATCAGCCTACTGCGGCAATGTGAGATATTCTGGCCGATACATATTCCCAAGTACGGAACGAGACCAAGATGTTACAACTCCAGCATGATATATTCACGATGAAGCAGAATAGGTGGCCACTTAACTCGTTGTACACGTTCCTGAGAGGGATGTTTGAGCAACTATACATATACCATACCACTTATGGCGACTCCAGAGCAGTAGAAGATATTTTGGAATGCTACCATGGTGGACGTACTACTTGCAGCGCTAGATCCTGAGTATGAGGCAGCGCGCTCTCAGATACTGGCCGATGCAGTTATTCCTCCTATGGAGGACGTTGACTGGAGGCTCAGTCGCATATCAGTTTCTTCCAGCACATCTACTCCACCCCCATCGATGATGGCCATATCGTGTGGGAGAGGTGGTATGTCTTCTGGTCGTGGACGTGGACCCCATGGACGTGGAGGTCGCTTTCGCCAGCCGTGTTCTTTCTGCCATCGCACAGGCCACTCGGAGGATACATGCTACTCTAAGCATGGGTTTCCAACATCAGCGCGTGTAGCAAAGCATGTCATGCCCCAGTCAACATCCACTACAGATCACCGATTCGAAGAGCTTGTGGCACGTCTACGTGATATTATGCCTCAATCATCTATTGATTCTTCTGGTGGACCTTCAGATGTTGCTACTACAGCTTCTGCCAGTTCGTCTGCCGCTGCCAGTACCTCAGGTAGTGCTACTGCCTTTACATCTTGTCATGATCTCTCTGATTGGATTATAGATTCTTGAGCCACCCATCATCTCTGTCGTGACAGAGAGAGACTTGAGTCCTACAGGGACATCCCACATGGTCGCTCAGTGCTGATAGCAGATGTACTCATTCCCCCCTCATTGGACAGGGGGAGGTTTCCTTATCACCTTTTATGCATCTACAGAATGTTCTACATGCTCCTGAGTTCTCCATGAATTTGTTATCTATTAGCCAGATTACGAAGGATTTGCATTGTCGTGCTATATTTGACCCCTCATCTCTTATTTTTCAGGACATACTAACGAGCAGGGTGATTGGATGTGGCTCTGAGCAGAATGGTCTCTATCGTCTGGTCCGGAACTCTTATGCTGGTGTGTCTTCACATTCAGTCGGATCAGTATCTCCATACATCTGGCATCTTCGCTTTGGTCATCTCCCGCTGCAGAAAATGCGGCATCACTTGCCTCATATCTCTCCGAGTTCATCATTTAGCTGTGAAGCGTGTCAGTTGGGAAAGCATCATCGGTCTAGCTTTCCTAGTCGTCAGAGTCGGAGCAGTAGCTCCCCCTTTGAGTTGTTTCACATTGATATTTGGGGTCCGAGTCGTGTACCTGATCATCAGGGACACATGTTTTATCTAGTTGTGGTGGATGACTTTTCTCGTGTATCTTGAGTCTTTCTCTTAAAGAATAAATCTGAAGCAGGTGATGTTATTAAAAATTTGATTAATGAAGTACATAATGTTTTTTCTTCTACTGTCAAATATGTTCGTACAGATAATGCATTGGAATTCTGCACCCGTTCTCTCTCTCAGTTTCTCTCGTCTATGGGTATTATCCACCAAACCACATGTGCTTACACATCTCAACAGAATGGCGTGACAGAAAGGAAGCATCGTCACCTTCTTGACATTACTCGAACCCTCCTTATTCAGAGTTGTGCTCCTATCACTTTCTGGAGGGATGCTGTCCTTACAGCCTGCTACCTGGTCAATCGAATGCCATCATCTGTCCTTGGTGAGAAATTCCTCTTTCTATCATTTTCCCTGATAAGGAATTATTCTCACTTACTCCTCGTGTCTTTGGTACTGTTGCGTTTGTTCATCTTCTATCTCCTGGACTTGACAAACTCTCTCCTAAAGTTGTCAAGTGTGTCTTTGTAGGTTACTCTCGGACCCAGAAGGGCTTGCTGGAAAGCACAAAACATTTCGGAGATAGAGCTGCTTTGATAGAAGCAGGATACCCGGAATGAAGTGATGAATAGGCTAATTTCCATCTTTCCATTTTATCGATGTTATGACCCCATAAACAAGAAATATTTTGTCAGTGTTGATGTCACATTTTTTGAGTCCGTTATGTACTTTTCCCCCGCAGGTGACAGGCTGGTCTCGTCCACTACCAAAGATGATGTCTATGTTCCTCGTCCTCATAGTTTGAGTTCACCTGAGTCCACTACAACTCCTGTTGCTACGCCGCCACCATCACCACCACCGCCACCTCCACAACCGCCTATTCCTCCTTTACCTAAATTCTATACGCGTCGGTCAGGTCCTGCTCAGACTACACGTCAGGCATCCATCACGCCTCAGGTATGTTAAGATGGCATCACTAATGACGGGTCAGATATTGTACATGTGCAGGATTCTTCATTGTAGGAGGAGGCTACGCCATCCAGTACAGTGGACGACGACCTTGATATTCCAATTGCTATTCGGAAGCAGAAACGGACTTGCGTGTCTTATCCCTCTGCTTCCCAAGTGCCCTTTCATCGCCTCATAGGAGATATTCAGAGATTTGTTGCGTCTTTGTCTTCCGTGGATATACCACGGACCTATCAAAAAGCTATAAGGATCGATTGCTGACGACTGGCTATGGAAGAAGAGATGTGTGCTTTACAGTCTCGTGGCACATGGAGCTTGGTTAATGCTCCTCCTGACGCATCCATTGTTAGTTGCAAGTGGGTATTCACAGTTAAATATCATGCAGATGGCAGTCTGGATCGGTACAAGGCACGACTTATTACGAGAGGTTTCACACAAACCTATGGTGTGGACTATATGGATACATTTTCTCCAGTGGCTCGTCACTCTACTCTTCGCATTCTTTTATCGGTTGTTGTGGTACGTGACTGGACTATATCTCAACTTGATGTCAAGAATGCCTTCTTGTATGGAGATCTGCAGGAGGAAGTCTACATGCAGCATCCACCAGGGTTCACTGCTGAGGGGGAGAAGCATATGGTCTGTAGACTTCACAAGGTTGGCCTTAAGCAGAGCCCAAAGGCATGGTTCCAGAAGCTTTCCCACCTAATTGAACGACAGGGGTTCAAAAGATCAAATGCAGATCACTCGTTGTTCATTCAGAAGACTTCTACAGGTACGGTTGTCATCATGGTCTATGTTGATGACATTCTGATTACAGGAGATGATGTTTAGGGAGTAGAGAGGGCAAAAGCATTCCTGGACCGTCAGTTTGTCAAGAAGGATCTCGGTACCCTAAGATACTTTCTGGAGTTGGAATTTGCCAAGAATGCACAGGGTCTGGTGATGACCCAAAGAAAATACATTACAGATTTTTTGATTGAAACATGCATGGTAGGATGTAGATCATCGAGTACTCCTATGGATCCGAGCATGAAGCTGTATGACAATGATATTGCAGAAGTAGGCAAGAGGAGATATAGAGAGATGGTGGGTAAGCTCCTTTATATCACCATAACTCGACCCGATATTGCTTTTGCAGTAAGCCGGGTGAGTCAATTTATGGAGCAACCAAGACAAGTTCATATGGATGCCATATACATGATACTGAGGTATCTAAAGTCTTCTCCAGGCTCAGGGTTGCTATTTTGAAAGAGCACAGATTTATCTATTTCAGCATGTGCAGACGCAGATTATGCAGGGTGCCCTAAAGATCGAAAGTCTACTTCAGTATTCGTCGTTTTTGTTGGGAGCTCTCTGGTTTCTTGGAAAAGCAAGAAACAAACTGTTGTGGCAAGATCCAGTGCTGAATCTGAATATAGGGCCATGGCGCAAGCAAGCACGGAGATGATGTGGGTTCGAGCTGTGCTAGAAGATCTACATATAGCTGTACCTTTACCCATGCAGCTTCAGTGTGATAATCAGGAAGCATTGTTTATTGCCAACAATCCAGCATTTCATGAAAGAACAAAGCATATTGAAGTGGACTGCCACTACCGGAGAGACATGATCTAGAGAGGCTTGATATCTACTTCTCACATTAGCTCAAAGGATCAGACTGCTGACATATTTACCAAGCCGCTACTCAGAGGACCCTTCCAGAGATGTTCTTCCAAGCTGAGCATGATAGACATCTATGCTCCACCTTGAGGGGGAGTGTAGAGAATTATGTTATGACGTTATGTACCTCTTCTTAATTTCTGTTTAATTTCTGGACTCTTATGTATTTTACCCATGGGGTCTCTCTCTATATAAGAGAGCCTAGGGTTCCTTTGAATGATAGATTACTTATTTTTCTCCAACAGTAAACAATCAGTATGACACAAAAATCAAAATCATACGAATTGATAATGCTAGAGAGTACTTGGAGGGATCTCTTCATGTCTTCCTTGAAGAGAACAATACCATTTATGAGACTTCTTGGAGCTATACACCTCAAGAGAATGGCATAGCTGAAAGAAAAAATTATCACATGTTGAAGGTCACAATTGCTCCTTTTTCATAGGAACGTTTCTAAGAGTTCTTTTTTAGGGGAGGGAAGGTTGTGCTCACAGATGCATATCTTATTAATCGGTGTCCTACAGTGATTGAAAAAGGGCTCTTTTCTCTGTTCTGAATCCGGATGAATCCCCATCAGATTGAATCCATATGCGTTGGATTGTATTTGTTTTACTCACAACTCCAGTCCTAGTGTGAGGAAGTATCAACCAAGGGCTACGAAGTGCATCTTTCGAGGATACTTTAGTACCCAAAAAAGATACAATGCAATGATTATGTAACAATGAAATTGCATTTGACAAAGGATGTTATCTTCCATGAACACATTTCTATAATGCGAAGTATATTCCTCAAATGGAGTATAATTATAGGATTGTGAGGAAAACGAAGTAGGTCTTTTTCTTATAAATGAACCCAAGCAACGATGGAGATATGGACAATTGTATTCTTCCTTACTTGAAATTTGGTGATCACGTTGTTGATCTCTTCACGAATGAGTTGCCTACGGTGCAATTCGAGCCGAATGTAGGCAAGTTGTGCATACTGCATAGTTGACATGTACACCCAACTAAAGGGGGGTTTGAGTTTTCATTGTGTTTAGATTGGTAAACAGGTATATGGATAAAGGACCGTTTAACTCTTCTCCTATATATTTTACTTATCCCCTCTATTTACAAATTATTCTGGTTAAGAGTGCCCTAATCTCAAGTGAGGGAGATTAGGGTTTTTGTATCACCTTGGTTTTTCTCTCTCCATAAGGTTTTTACATGAATCCACATCTTCTACTTCTTCGTGGTTTGCTTGCTTATACTCTACAATAACTTTATTTTGGATCATTAGTAACATCTAGGTAGCTGAAAGCCATATTCCAACCACTAACTCGCTTACAGACAAATATAATATATTGAAGGAGATCTAACAATGTTAACATCCCATTTTATTTTCCATCTTGTTATCTTATTATTTGATAATATTCTCAATGCATATTTTTTCTCTAATTTCTCCTTTTATGGTAAACCTGTTGAGATATTTGTTATCTTTTATTTCTTTTATGTATTCTCTTTTCTTTTAGTGTACCCACTTAAATGGTCTGGTGGTAGTGCAGCGTGTCTGCCACCCAAAAGACCAGGGTTCAAATCACCCCTTGTGGAGGTTGCGTTAGGTAGTCGACAACCAACGTAAAAAATACTCGAATCTTTCAACATAGATTTGAGCAAGGATCCATGTAACTGACCTTACTTATAGTGGGAGAAGGCTTCATCATTTAATCTCTTTTCTTTCAGTCTATTTTATGTAATTTTCCCAACAATTCCTCCTCTATATAAGAGAGCCCTAGGGCCTCATGAATATACATCTCGTTATTTTCTCTCCACATGGTATCAGAGTGACAGTCCTAAACCGGAGTTCTTATACCTATATGTGCCCTAGCCCCTACCCATCGGACCTCTCCTCGTCATGCATGCTACCTGCCACAGCCCACCGGTCGTGCGCCCACCACAGCCCCTCCAAACGGGGTCTGCACGTAACCCAAGGTCTCCACATGCCCGCAACCGCTACAGCAGTGCCGCCATTGTTGGGAGCCATCGTGCGCCTCCAAGGGTCTCCATAGAACCTCCCTAGCCACCGTTAGGTGCTGTTTAGGCATTTGTGCCACCGCCAGCACCCTTAGAGCCCCTCTTGGCCATCGTTAGTCCCCCGAGGGCCTCTCCTATCATCTCTATCGCTATCCAAAATTGCTGATCGATCTGATTTCGACCAAAAAATGTGATTTCAGACCTATAAGTCATATTTTCTGACCCTAGCACAGATCGAGGATTGATGATGATGGTTGTTTGAATCTGCGTGTACAACCAATCCTCTCTATGATTGTGTAGATTCGCTCGGATTGGTCAACTTCACCAATCGAGTCCAGTTTCAACCTTTTTTCATTATGTTAGAGAACAAGGGTGACATCTTTTCTTCGTCCGGTGCCTTCAAGGGCTCGACTCTCATTGTTAAATGAATGGGACGAACTATGAGTTGTGGTCCATATAGTTTGGACCTTTGTGTAATGCAATAACAAGGAGCACATTCTGACAAAGCCAGAGCTGACGGATACGACTGGGGACAATGCTTCGTGGAAGCAAGATGATGTGTGTGCACGTGTTTGACTCTCTGAGACGCTTACAACAGAGATCACCAAAGGCATTTTGAACCAGCCCACAACCAAGGCGATGTAGGATATTCTGGCAGCCATGTATGCCCAAGTGAAGAACGAGGACAATATTCTTATAGTCTACTGCCCCCTGCAAACATTCTACTCTTCGCTTCGCAACATGTTTGAGAAGCTTCATAACTTCATACCCGTTACCACTTCTACATAGCAGCAGATAACATACAAGAACTCCATGATGATTGGAGTTTTCTTAGCATCCTTGGATCCGGAGTATGAGGCCGCACACACACAGCTTCTTACAGGTGTGACAATACCTCCCATTGAGGAGGCCTACAATCGCCTCAGCAGATTTCTTATTCCACCATCTACTACTACACAGACCTCCTCGAGGGCTGCATCTCACGACAGGGGAGATTCTACACAGTTCAGAGGGTGTGGTCCACATAACAGAGTAGGTGGATGTCAGTCTGGCCCCTGCACCTCTTATTGTCATCCATGTCACTTTGAGGATGCATGCTATCAGAAGCATGGAGATCCCGCATCTGCTCATGTAGCAGAGTAGATTGAGCCTCTAAACAATTCGACTCCTCAAATAGAACTTAATGACATTGTCTCCCGTCTGAGGAAGATAATGGCTCCTCCTGCCAGTAACACTGCATGTTCGACAGATGTTGTAGCCATCACTAGAGCCTCTTCGAGCTCCTTAGGTATAGCATTTGTATTTACCGATTTTTTTTTTTTTGAAGTCAAAATATTTACCGATTGTAGCAGGGCAGATATGACAGAGTGTATCATGGACTCTGGTGCTTCTCACCATCTGTATTTAGATAGAGCACAATTCAATTATCACATATCTATGTTCCCTTGTAAATGGGTCTCTGTTGCGAATGAGCTTTACTTGCCCATTAGATGACAAGGGGAGGTGCATTGGATGCCATCCATGCGCTTGCAGAATGTTTTATATGCTCTTGATTTTCAAATGAATTTGTTTTCTATTAGTTAGAACACAAAGGATCTGCATTGTCATGCCATTTTGACCCCTCTTCTCTTGTGTTTTAAGGCATACTCATGGGCAGGATGATTGGTTATGGTTGTGAACAACGAGGACACTACAAACCGGACCGGTTTAGTCTCCTAGTGTTCCCACTGGATCAATCTCACCTTACTTGTGTCATCTTCCTTTTGGCCACCTTCCTCTACAAAAGATGTGTCATATCCTCCCATAGATTTTCAAGCGCTCTTCCTTTCAGTGCGAGGCGTGCCATCTTGGGAAGCATTGCCGATTTCACTGGTCATCAGAGTTATAGCAGTAATCATTTATTTGAGCTTATTCATCTAGATTTTAGGGATCTCAGTCGTGTTCCAGATCTCTAGGGATATCGTTTTTATCTTGTTGTCGTAGATGATTATTCCAGACTTTCTTGAATTTTTCCATTGAAAAACAAGTGTGAAGCCGGGTCTGTCACTAAATCTTTTATTAATGAAATAAAGAATATTTTCTCGGCTAGACCGATATTGTCAAGTTTATCGCTATGAGAATGTCTTAGACTTATGCATGTTACAACTATATGAGTTGTCTCTTGGCATCGTACACCAAACCGTGTGTGCTTACACTTTTCAGGAGAATAGTGTTGCCAAATGCAAACACCGTCATTTACTTGATGAGACTAGGACAATTTTGATCCAGAGTTGTACTCCTCACTCTTTCTCGGGTGATGCGGTCTGATTGATCTGTGATTCATCACTTTAAAAGCTGAAAATAGAGATGGTGACATCGTCCTCTTTCTTGCGGGTTCAGAGGAACAAGATACGAATGTGGTTCAGCTGGTGGAGATATTTGGGAGCATGGCGGGTTTAGAGATTAATAGGAGAAAGTTGATGGTGTTAACCTTTGGGATGAACGAAGCAGAGCGAGACAGCACGACTACAGTTACGGAATGCCCCTTGGGGAACCTCCCAATTCACTATTTGGGATTACCTCTGTTGGCGGGAAAGCTAAAGAAGGCAAACTGGGATGACTTCATTAGGAGGATGGAGGGTAAATTGGCAGGCTGGAAAGCAATTACCTTGTCCAGGGGAGGCAAGCTCGTTCTGTTGAAGCATGTGCTCTCAGCGATACCTATCTTTTTCTTCTCCACCAGGTTGCTACCAGTGGGGGTTAGAAGGAAAATCAAGTCGTTGATGAGGAGATTCTTCTGGTCGGATGGGAGGCAGCAGGGTCCTGGAATGCATTTGGTTAAATGTTAGGAGATGACAAGGAGCTGCGAGGACGGAGGGCTGGGAGTCCGTGATGTGGAGTGTATGAACAAGACGCTCCTCACGAAGTGGATTATCAACATTTGGGGGCCTTCAACATCGCTTGCGGCAAGATTAATGAGGAAAATCTACGGGATCACGAGCCACTTCACGGTGAGTAGAGTTCGTTTTGAGTCCCCTCTTTGGGCCGATATCCATGAGGTTCTTCCACAACTTGTCTCTATGGTTCAACCCAAGGTGGGGGACAACAAATATTTCGATTCTGGAAGGACGATTAGACGAGCGAGGGAAAGTTTGAAGATAGATTTCATCAATTGTTTGCTCTAGCGGCTTCGAAGGAGTCTACTCTGGTGCAGACGGTGGAAGCAGGAAGGTGGGCACTGGTGTTTTCGACGGACCTTTCAGAGCAGCACTTGGAGGAGTACCTGGCATTGCTGGAGGAGCTACCTCAGTCAAGTTTATTATCCACGGCCAGAGATCATTTCGAATGGCAGGGAAGGAATTTCACTGTGAAGAGAGCCTATGAAGGGTTCAACAAGCGAGCGTAGGAGCAGGAACGGGAGCTGAGGGATGATGTCAAAATAATTTGGGCAGCAAAAATCTCAAGCACAATTAAGGTATTCATGTGGTGTCTGAGAAGGGGTCGCTTGTTGGACAAGGTGCGCAGAGGGAGATTGTTGAACCAAACGGATACTCGTTGTGACAGATGTGAGGAGATGGATGAAGATTCTGACCACCTTTTTTTGAGGTGCTCGGGTTCGGCATAGGTTTGGAGGCAGGTGGGGGTTTCATGGCTCGAAAAAGAGAGTATTCCCATGTTATGGGCTTCTATTAGGCGGGTAGGCAAAGGCTCCATGGATGATTACTCAAAGCCGTTCGCAGCATTATGGGCCATCTGGATGGGACGTAACGAAAAGATATTCAACAATTTGAGATTTTATGAAATGTGGTCGCTCATTGTACTGCACTTTATAATTTATGGCCAACGCGGTAATGTATACATTTTTCTTAATATAATATACAACAGGTGGTGACCCCCATGATGGGGGATCACCCGATCTTCTTTCAAAAAAAGCCAAAAATAGAGCTTTGTTCCCAAGTAAATAATTGCATTTAAACATTAATCTTGCATACTTATCATTCATGCATGTGTAAATAAGAGCCACATTTTATCATTTCATAATTGTCTTAATAGAAGCCACAAAATGTATATATACAATCACCACCTGTATAATAACTAACTTTCCACATATGTCATTATTTTATACTAACTCAAAATGAAAAAAAATCAACTCCGTTGTTTACATAATACTAACTATAATAAAGAAAAAAATATCAGAAAAATAATAACTTGTAAATATATCAAATAAAATCAAACCCTAGTTTTGAGACAAAAAACTGTAAAGCCAAATATCTCTAACATACAGTCTCTTATGAACCCCTACTCACTTTTGAATTAACGCACATTCAAATACCTACAAAACAAAATCAAATTCAAAAGAATCGGAGTTCATATGTGAAACTTGGGTTTTAGGTCCACATTAGATATTGTATATATTTACTAATTTGGACTCATTATTTTATATACATAATTAACTCTTTTTATTTTGTTTCATTTTCATTTGTTTTCTTTGATTTTTGTATAGTTTTGAAATTGGATTTGTGCACACTTTACTAAAGCAATCATTGCTTGCTACTTAGGTGAATCGCATGCCAGCTTCAACTCTAGAAGAGAAGGTTCCTTTCTCGATTGCATTTCTCGAGGGACATGTTCTCCCTTACTCCTCGTGGTCTTGGCTCTGTCGTCTTTGTTCACCATCAGATGCATGGTCGTGACAAGCTCTCTCCTAGAATTGTCAAGTATGTCTTTGTAGGATACTCCCGTGCCCAGAAGTACTATATTAGTATTGATGTCACCTTCTTTAAGTCTGTGATGTATTTATCTCCTACAGGAGAATGGTAGACTTCATCTGACTATGGAGATGAGGTATATATGCCTCCTCCTCCTACCATTGCACCACCTCCATCACCTCCACCACTTCCACCATCACCACATCCAGTACCTACACTTGCTCATGTGCCTACCCTTACACCACCACCCAGTACATTGGCCCATATATTACCACATTTCTATGTTCGCAGGCCCCCCACTCATGGGCCTTTATCATCCACCGCATTTAAGGTATGTAATGAGCAAATTATTTCTATTGATGGCCCTAGTGATTTGTCCATGTAGCAAAATTATTTACAGAATGAGCAGGTGCCCTCAAAAGATGGTGGTTAACAACTTGAAGAGGAGACATGTGATCTTGATGTGCCTATTGCTCTACGGAAGCAGAGACGTACTTGTGCTACATATCCTCTTGCAACCCATGCTTCTTTGGCCTGACTCTCAGAGGATTTCAAGCAGATTGTCATGAGATTATCAGCCGTGGAGATACCACATACATATCAGGAGGCAATACATGACAATCAGTGATGTCATGCCATGAAGGATGAGATGGACGCATTACAATCTCGTGGCAAAGGATCACTATTACATCTCCTACAAAAGCTTCTGTCGTAGGATGCAAGTGGGTGTTTATGGTGAAGCATCGTGCAGAAGGCAGCATGGATCGCTATAAGGTGGGACTTGTAGCTCGTAGGTTCACTCAGACATATAGGGTAGACTATCAGGATACTTTCTCTCTAGTAGCTCTGCATTTTACACACATTGTGTCCTTTCCGTTGTAGTGACACGGGATCGGCCCTTATATTAGCTTGATGTGAAGAATGTCTTTCTCTATGGTGACATGCAGTAGGAGGTCTACATGCAGCAACCACTTAGGGTTGTTGTTGAGAGGGAGTGTCAGAAGTTTTGCAGACTTCACGAAAGGCGATCTATGGCCTTAAGAAGAGTCCAAGAGCATGGTTCCAGAAGCTCTCAGATTTGATATAGCAGCAGAGGTTCGTGAGACCGACTGCAGATCATTCACTATTTATTCAAAAGTTTTAGAGATGTACAATTGCCATACTTATTTATGTTGATGATATCATTATTGCAGGGATGATGAATAAGGCATCCAGGCTACTAAGAGTTTCCCTGGTTAGCAGTTTGTAACCAAAGACCTTGGTAGTCTACGTTACTTCCTTGGACTGGAGTTCATCAAGAACCAACGATGTCTTGTGATGACCCAGAGGAAGTACATTACAGATCTTTCTAAGATGGGCATGGCATATTGCAGGCGTGTCAATACTCCCATGGACCCGAGCATAAAGCTTTATGATGATGACACTGAAGAGGTAGATAAGAGGAGGTGTAGGGGCCTCGTTGGGAAGCTGATATACATGACCTTCACCAAGCCAGGCATATCCTTTGCATTGAGCAGAGTGAGTTAGTTCATAGAGTAACCCAACCAGATACATATGGATGTATTCCATATGATTTTGAGGTATCTGAAGACCTCACCTGGCACTGGTCTTCTATTCAGCAAAGACATCCATTTCCATTACAGCCTACGCAGATGTAGATTTGTAGGGTGCACCAAGGACGGGAAGTCCACCTTTAATTTTATAGTTCACATAGGGAGTTCTTTGGTGTCATGGAATAGAACGAAACGAATGGTGGTCACCAGATTCGGCGCATAATTAAAGTATAGAGCTATGACACATGGGAGTACAATGATGATGTGGGTCAGATCCAATCTTACTGATCTAGCAGTGGAGATGCGCTTCTCATGCACCTACAATGTGACAACCACGCTACCCTCATCGTCGCCAACAACCCAACCTTCCATGAGAGGATCACGCATATCGAGGTAGATTGTCACTACATTCGAAACAAGATTCAGAAGGATTTCATCTTCACCACTCATATTAGCTCAGGAGATCAGACATCAAATGTGTTCACCAAGGCCCTAGCCAGAGGACCATTCCAGAGATGTTCCAAATGAGCATGATTGATATCTATGCTCCAACATGAGGGGGAGTGTTGAGATATTTGTTATCTTTTATTTCTTTTATGTGTTCTCTTTTCTTTTTGTCTACTCTATGTAATTTTCCCAATAGGTTTCTCCTCAATTTACTTGAATCGTGCAAGCTATAGATGAGTATAAAGGAAGGAAATAGAAGATGCTTTGAAGGTTATGAAATCTGGGAAAGGTGTAGGACATGATGACGTTCATGTAGAAGTATGGAAAGTTCTAAGTGAGCATGGTTTGACTTGACATGCACATTTATTCAATGTTATTTGGCGAAGCAAGAAAATGCATGAAGATTAAAGGAGAAGCACCGTTGTGCCTCTTTATAAGACCAAATGAGACATTCAAAATTGTTCGGATTATAGAGGTATCATGTTGATGAGTTATACTATGAAAATTTGGGAACACGTGCTCGAAAGAAAGTTGGGGCAAGTTTCCAAAGTAAAAGAAAACCAATTTGGATTCATGCCAGGTCGCTCAACTATTGAACACATCCACTTGTTGCAGAGAACAATGGAGATTTATATAGCTAAAAGGAAGAACCTCCATATGATTTTTGTTGATTTGGAGAAGACTTATGATTATGTCTCACGAGAGATATTATGGAGAGTTCTGGAGAAGAGACAGGTATTTGTCATATACATTAACCTCATAAAGGATATGTATGATAGGGCTTCATCTTGTGTAAGGATCCAGTCTGGGAAGGTTGGTTATTTTGACATCAATATTGGGTCTGCATCAAGGTTTATCTTTGAGTCCATTTCTTTTTACTCTGATTATGGATGAGTTGACTAATCACATTCAGGATGAGATACCTTGGTGTATGTTATTCGCTGATGATTTAGTGTTGATTGACGAGACTAGAGATGGAGTAAATGGGAAGCTTGAGGTTTGGAGACATGCATTAAAGACTAAAAGGTTTCGTGTAAGTAGGGCTAAGACTGAATATATGGAGTGCACTTTTGATGGAAGCAATGGTGGAGGAATCGAGGTGAAGATTGGTGATAATAACATTCAGAAGAAAGATTTTTTTGAATACTTTGGATCTATTTTGCAACGTGATGGAGAAATTGATTGAGATGCTACCCATAGAATAAATGCAAGTTGGTTAAAGTGGAGAGGAGCCTCTAGTGTTCTATGTGATAAGAAAATCCCTTTGAAAGTCAAAGGAAAGTTTCACAAAGCATTCGTGAGACATGCTATGCTCTATGGATCGGAATATTGACCTGTGAACCATAGACATGTGCAGAGAATGTCAGTTGCAGAAATGAAAAGGCTAAGGTGGATGTGTAGACATATACATAAACATCGGATTCGGAATGATGCAATCAAAAGGAAAGTGGGTAAAGCCCCGATCAAGGATAAGATGCGAGAAAATTGCTTAAGGTGGTTTGGTCATTTTGCAAAGGAGGTCGGGTGATGCACCGGTTAGGATATGCAAGTGTTGGGATGTTGAGCTGGCTAAGAGAGGGCGAGGAAGGCTCAAAAAGTGTTGGAATAAGACTATCCGAAGGGATCTTAGTTTTTCGAATCTAAGCCTGAGAATGACCCAAGAGAGATCTGAATAGAGGCAAAGAATCCATGTAGCCGACCATACTTAATGTGGGAAAAGGCTTTGTTGTTGTTGTAGGTTTATCCTCAATATATGAGAACCCTAGGACCTCATGAATATACAACTCAATATTTTCTCTCCACAAACCAATCACAACGATATGCCTTCTTCTTAAATTGGTCAAGATGGCAATGGTTGGAAAAAATCTTGTAAAACTATGTTTGAGAGTCAATCTCGCAGAGGTGCGGACCACCATCTTGCCTCGGTTACTTTGTGCAATCACCATATGTGATAACCTTGATCAAATCTAAGTTCTGATGCAATTGAATGAAGGCAATAAGGCTTCCATGTATTTGGCGCACCCAGTAGAGGGGCTTTCCCCTTGTGTATGCAAGGTTGTTTATGGGCATTTCTTCTCCTCCATACCGTGCGCCCCTCCTTTTTTATAACAATTTATCACTCTTGCATTCATATCTTTGGATTTGTAAGTTGTAAATCCTAATCAATGTATTTTAGTCAATCTTCATGATGGTGAAGACTTGTAACCAGTACAATCTTGACCATAAACATCGATATCTCCAACAGAATACCCTATAATAAAATTCATAGCACGTCATGGTGATCCAAAACCTCGAATTAGTTTATAAACTTGATTGTTCTAGACTCTCCTCCACCCCCCAACACACACATTGCTAAGTGTTGCTGAATATGCCTTGAAACATAATCGTATTGCATTGGTCACACACTCTTTGGAAAAATGAAAGGATCTTGCCACTAAATGAAAATTGGATAAGATTTTATTACCTAGTATCAGAGTATCCATTTAAACTCTTTTGAAGTTGGAAACTTGTACTTGGCGTGCACACCAAGTAACATGGTGTAATTGATGGGTATCATGCCCCCCAATTTCGGCAAATATTAATAGACATTTGTGTTAGATTTTGGGGGAAATTGTATCCTCTGGAATGGCTTTTCCCCGCTACATTGGAAGGGTTTTCCACGTAGTCTCAGGGCGATTGCTTCTTTGGTTTGTCCATTATGTAGATAGCTACAATTGCAAGAGCCAAAGCAATGAACAAATGTGTTGTGTTTTGGCATCATAAATCCATCCTTAAAAGAAAAAAAAACTACTTTCATGGAAAACAGTGAGTTGTACATGGGTATATTCAATCTCGGGTGCACTGTACACTGTAAAAACATCCTCCAATTTTTATTTTGGGTAAATTTAAAAAAGAGCCCCAATTATGTCTATATGGGCTGCATTTTATGAAATGTAACAAACGTACTAAACTTCATTTTTAGGGTTTAATGTAGACATAAAAGGTCGTGGAAGCTCACGGAAGTCTACATTTGAGACAAAAATAAGATGGAATCTCTCTTTGCTGCATTTCAAAAATGATGTCTTTAATTGAGAATCGATGCATAGTTGAATATAGTGTGTGATTGTCTCTACACGTTATCAGAATGCGGTTGCAATGATGTGTTGGTGTTGGAAACAAATTCAGATTGTCTCACAAAACTTTTTACGCACCAACCATATCATATAACCAAAACATGCCTTGAGTAATGCTGGCAATTAAACTAAAATCCCCTCCGTGATCGTACTCCACCAAGTAATTAAGAAAAACAGAATAAAACAGGGGAACTTTTGGTCCCCGAAAAAAAAAGACGGAGAGTGGGACTAACCATCGTTAATTGGTTCCCCGGGAGCCCTCTCGCCAAACACCTGAGAGAACTTCCACTCCAGCGGCTCCCCCCGGCCGACCACCATCGCCAATTCGGCTTTTTCTTGCTTAAGCCAATCGGGTCACTTCGCTTGATCTTGGACGGAAGGTCAGGGGAGGTAGGTCGCCGCTACTTCTCCCCATGATTCCTCTTGTTAGACTGACGCGTGGATCTCCTTTTTTCTTCCAGAACTGTTCTGAGGTGTAAGACGAGACAGCGCGCGGGGGCAACCGTCTGTTGGCAGCAAGAGTCTACGACAGCTCTCTCTCCATTTTGGATAATTGCCATAAAATAGGAGAGCTTTTTAGTAGTAGGTTGCATATTTAGTTAGGTTAGGAGTACTTTTCTAACATTACTATCCATTTCCAAATATCTTGTGGCTATTTTCAACGATGCCCTTCAATGAATTTGTTACTTGAAGTACTATATGACGACAACATCCATTCTAGATATTCATATTATTCGACCATGCATTAATAGAAGGCAAATTCTAACTAATTAAGTACATATATGAAGGGTCATATGTGGCTGCCCCCTAGGGGCAGCCAACATGGCTGCCCCCGCCTTATTTGGGCAAATTTTTTTATTTTTTTTGAAAAATAACACCATTTACATTCATCCCTATATCCCTCCTATATACCATTCGAATTTCGTCAGAAACAGAGACTCCTACGGCCTCCATCCGGACAGTAACTTTTTAACGGTAACAGGATTTTTTTAAATCGATACCATCGAGATGGAGGCCGTAGGAGTCTCTGTTTCTGACGAAATTCGAATGGCATGTAGGAGGGATATATGGATGAATATACATGGTTTTATTTTTCAAAAAAAAAATAAAAAAACGCGGAAAAATGGGGCGGGGGCAGCCATGTTGGCTGCCCCCAGGGGGCAGCCCCATTTTTTCCATATATGAAACCCATACATAAACAGATTTTCTATTGGAAAAGCAACCCAAACCTCCCAACACAGACATCCCAACATAGAGGACACGGCTACCGACAGTAATTCCCATCCATGTCAAAAAATATCATGGAAAATCCAACGATGGAGAGTCTAACCCAAGAATGTAAAAGTGAAGCTAAAGAGTCTGTTGGTAACTGGATTGGGTTAGGTTAAAGTAATCTCCAATGAATAGGGTGTTTGGATGGTTGAGGATTGGAGAGAGTTGGAATGATAATGTGATGTGATGTCACGTTTATTATGTGTTATTAATTTTTTAATAATTATAATATATTTTTATGTTAACTTTTTATTTGAACGTGGTTTAAAAATATTATAACAAAAATTGTGCAATCCATACAACTAATTCCAACCTAAAAATGCATGGGTGAAGTTGGGGTTAAGCCATATTACCTCAAGGTAACCTGGCAACCCAACGAGCCCTAAGGGCTACCTAGAACCAAAAATAGAGTACAACACGTGTAACCAATCTACCCCGGTTTGGTTGTCAATTCCACATCACTATGTGCTACTTTGGAATCTACATCAAGCCAACATTCTTTGAGTAGCATAACCGGTCTTGGAATCAATAAAATACATCATTCCCCAACTTGTACCCTTGACGCGACAATCCATATCCCAACCAAGTCTATCCCATGTCAAATGCAAATGCCATAGACAAGGCAATTGTCTATTGGCATTGTTCAAGATTGACATGTGTATTTTTGCACGTAGATTTTACATTTTATGTTCAAATTTCGGCAAAATTAATGAGACTAACCATACATATGCATCAATTTGGAGATAAAAAATGCATTAAACATATAATGCGATAAATAAGAATGCTGTTTTGTATTTTATTAATTAATTTTCAATAGAAGATGCATTTGATTTTACTCATCCTTAAAAAATAAATTGGATTTTTAATCTTACACCCCTATGAGTTCTCACAGTTGCCTTTTTTGCAATAATAGATGTGCTCGTAACTTCTTGCACTGTGAGCAAAAATGTTGTTCGTTTGCCTCCCAAACAATCGTTAATTTAAGAGCACGAGCATGATTGGAAAGAATAGAGAGGGGTACGAGTGTAAACATCTAGTAGAACTTTGGGCTTCTACTCGAATCACATTGAGCTCCTCATCAAGCCACAAAAGCCTTACAATAGCAAAAAATACATAACCTCAACAAGAGAAAGAACATTCTTAGATCTGGTGATGCCTACCGGGGACGACTTACTCTTCGCATGTATTAACAATATAGTGAAGCGCATAAGGCAGTTTGGGTTTATCAGGATAATGGGTATCAAAAGGGGAAAAGATGTGCCACTTCCTCCCATAAAAAGCCATGGAGATCATTTAACAACCTAAACTTTGTCATCGATAAAAAAGGGCTAAACAAAATAATTGTCCAGAAAAAAGACATGACATCTTCTTCTTTATTCTCCTCAACTGCGAACTGAATGGGATTTAATCTCCTACGACTCTCTCATGCTTGTTGTACATCAACTATATCTATTAGATGTCTTTCTCTTAACCAAATCCCAATTTATTCTTGCGGCTGCAAAAAAACACGGTTTGTGAGCATATATCCCTTCAAGGGCTGCTGGTGTTGACGATGGTTAGGGTTGTCATTTGAATTCGATTACAAATTGTTCAATACAAGTTTGATAATTCGACTCGGAATGAGATGAATATGGACTTGTGGATTCGATTTCATAATGAACTGAATATAAATTAAACGAAGTTCATTCATTAATAATTTGATTCGATATTTATTTACATATGCAATGCATATATATATGGTCAAATGAGGCTACACCCTAGGTGTAGCCAATTAGCTACTCCCACTCCCATTTTCTCTGTATTTTTATTTTTTTGGAAAATAAAAATATGTATATTCATCACTATATCTCCCTAACATGGCATTCCAATTTTGTCAGAAACAGAAACTCTTATACCTTCCATCTGAGGGGGTCAATTTCAGCAATTCTGAGACCGTTAAAACTTGATAGTCTTGATTGAGGGGATAGAAGTCTCGAATTAAGGCGAATTTTTAATGACATCATGGTGACATATTGTGATCTAAATTCCAATGGGTTTCATTCCAGAAAAATAAAAAAAATATAGGGAAAAAGGGGTCGGAGCATGTAAGTTAGCTACACTCACGGAGCATACTCATTTTTCCCATATGTGTGTGTAGGGTTTTGGTATCTTAAACCCAGGTGTAGGTAACTTTCCTACACCCACCCTATTTTGTCTCACCTTTTTAACTTTTTTGAAATGGATCCTTAGGATATTTAGATCACAATTTATCACCGTTGTGTCATTCAAATTTCAACTTGTTTTGAGACTTCTAACTTATCCATCAAGACAATCAAATTTTAATGGTCTCAGATTTGTTGAAATCGACAACTTCCGATGGACATGTTAGGAATGCATGTTTTACATGAAATTTAAAACATACATTCTACTTAATATTTTAAGTAAATCCCCTAAGGATCCATTTAAATAAATAAATAAAGTGAGAAAAAACAGGGTGTGTGTAGGAAAGTTACCTGCACCTGGTTTAGGATCCCCAAACCCACATATATATATAGTGTATATGTATGTATGTGTGTGTATGTATGTATGTATATGAGGTCGGGTAGCTTGTACCAAGGTGCATGAAGCTTTACATATACAAGTGCCACAAACACACATTTTTTTGAAACGAAACATTGGGGGATTTACTTAGAACTATTAGTGGAATGCATGTTTCAAATTTTGTGTAAAACAGACATTCCTAACATATCCATCCGGAACGATTAAATTTCATCAATTCTGAAACTGTTGAAAATTCGGAGTCTTGATGGATGAGTTAGAAGTCTCGAATTAAGTTGAATTTTGAATGGCATTACGGTGATATATGGTGATCTAAATCCCACATGATTTCATTCAATAAAAAATGGATATTTGTGGTTGATGAAACCCAGTTTCATGCTCTTAATTCGCAAATATTAACCCCCTAACTTAGACTAAGTGTTAATAAAAACTAGACAAATCCTTGCTCATATCAGAGTCCTTGAATAAATTAAAAATACAAAAAATTACAAAATTAAAAATCGTAGTGTTTTTAAACCTTTAAAAATGCTCTCAATAATATTTTTACCTTTGTTCGACCTCTTCTTAATTTTTGGTCAACATGAAATTTGTAGAGCTCATCGAGATCTACAACTTTTATATTTTGAGTTTTTCCAAATTCGGCCTCCTTCTCCCTCTTATTTCACATTCTTCTTCAAAATAATCTGATTAGACCATGTGGCGTCTTCTGGTTGTGCCACGCGGCCCGGTCCCCTACGCGCCACGCGCCCTTCCCCTCCGCTGTCAGATCGCGTCTGAAAGCTCTGATCTTCACCGTCCACTCTCGCGTTGATCTTAGCCATCTGATCCAGCTCTAGATGCCATCTCCTTCGTCCATTAGCACTTCTCGCTCAGCCCGCCACGTGTCAAGTCCATCCACCACTCGACCTTTTCTATCTCAGCCGTCACTTTTCCAATTAATTACGCTCGTTCGATCTGGCCCCTAATCTCATCATCACCGTTCGCTACCGCTTATCTCCATTCTCGACACATGGCGTCCTGTGCGCCCCTCGATCTCACCTCCCCGATCTAATCCAAATTGTCCGTAAGCACCCCTTCCTCAACCGTTGGATCATGAGATCCAACGGCTTAGACACCATCTTCAACCTCCGGAGACCTCCTTTCCCATGTTGCCCACCTTGTGCAAACAGTCCGCCATTTCCATTACCCCTACCTTCTCCATCATACTCACCATCCTCCAACTACCCCACGATGGAGCCATGACGTCCACCATCCTTGCGAGTACCCTCGTTCGCCACTAACTCCTCTCTCTCGCTCCACAATCTCCACAAAAAACCCATCACCACGACATCGGAACCACCACTTCATCCCTTAAATACTCTGTTGTCGTCGCCTCCACAACTCATACGGCTTTACATGGGGCCTTGCCCAGCCCTCTCCTCCTCCCCGTGACAGGGGGAGGAAGAATAGAGGAGCGAAGACGACGGTGGCTTCTGGTGAGACCCTAAGCCATGGTAGGCTTAGCTCTGCAGTGGCTCCGTCTCGCCAAGCTGCTCCTCGTAGCCAAGGGAGTCCAGCGATGACCGGAGGTTCACCTTGAACCTCAAGCCCAGGCCCCGCTCAGCCATTCTCTCAGGTAAGCATCTCCGATTCCATTTTTTATTTTTCTTTAATTTTCTCTGAATTAATTAGGTCGCTCCACGTTCGTTCACCCTCCATTTTCCATCTCTCAAGCTTCCCCACTCGTCCATCTCCCACGCGCATACCTCCAAATTCCCTTTTCTCTCTTCCACAACCTCAGACCACCTTCAAACCCCTCTCCTCCGGTCTCGTCGGAGAAGACAATAGGTCGTCGCCTTCCTCACCTCCACATGGCCTCCATTTCACTCCATCTCGCACACGTAATGCATTGGCACACTTCGGCTATAGATCTAACCTTGCAGGTGCTCGAATATTCAATGATCGGGAGTCTCGCCGGAGCTATCTTCGTGGGCTTAATCTCCGGCGACCATATGTCGTGGGACTCTTCCAGGAACTCCAGATGCTACGCTGACCTTCAGCGACGCCATCTATGACTTCAGGAGCTGTTGGGACCTTTCACCGAGCTGGACAACAAGTGGCGGAGCTTGGGTAGCCTCGCAGGAGACCCAACAACACCGCCAGCCCGCGCGAAGGAGAGTATGAGCTCGAATCGTAGTTATCGTCCGATCTCTGAGATCGGACGGTCATTAGAGAGCCACATCTTTTCCCCGATGTCATACAACCACCATCAGATGTCGAAGATTGGGCGGTCAGAAGCCAACCGCGTCACCTTCTCCGCAAGTTGCAGTCGTCGTTCTATCGTCGTGATCGGATGGACCTCAGGCGTCCATGTATCATGGCCCGAGCTTCAGCACCAGATCTGTAGGCTCAGAATCCCTCGAGCCGTCGAGCCTCTCCCGAGCCAGAGCCTTGACTGAAGAAAGATCGAGCCTCCTCTGAGCCTGCTCTTCCCTCGAGCCAAGTGTCCACGTGCTTGTCATGTGCACGCTGGGTATTTTGCATGGAGGCCCCGCCAACTTCTTCAATTTGCAAACAGGTCCAGACACCACGTGATAGCTACGTGCGCCAGGGGTATTTTGCAATTATACCCCTACGGGTTTTAATAATTGCAAAATACCCCCGTGCGTGTGGGTAAATTATAGGGAAGGCCCTGTATTTATTTTATTTGCATTTTAGTCCTTCTAGGGACCTTTTATTATTTATTTTCATGTTTTTCTTGTATTTATACCCCTAGTTTCATTCTTGCATATCTTGAGCATCCTAGCTCCGATTGAGTTGATTTCAGTGGTGTTTCGAAGCTTGTTTAATTCTCTTTATAATGGTATAATTATTGTTATATTCTAGCTCTTTCGATTTTATTGTCTAAACCTAATTATCTAGTGTCATTTATTCAATGATTTTTGTGTCATTGGGTAGCTTGTAAATGGAAATAGCTTAATGACCCCTTTCTGAAATTGACTATCTTTTTATTGCTTATTGATTCTGTATAAATTGTGCATATTTGTAGTGTTTTAATTTTGCATTTCTTTGCATGATGAAAAATAAAAAAATGCATTGTTCATATTTATTTATGCATATTGTCTATCTCCATGCATTCATTGACATATGCATTGTTAATTCAACGCTTAGTTCAAATAATTAGAGTCTAAATGATAATAAAGAGGCTCGTGTCCCTGAGTTCGACCTTGGACTTGCCCAAGTAAAATAAAAATTGATCATTTGATTTGATTGATATATTAATTAAATGGTCTTTGACGCATTCGATTCGTCCAACTACAACGCATTAAAATGACTTATTAAGAGGTTGAATTTCGGGATCGTCAGTGGTATCCGTACATGTAAAGTTACATGCACCTTGTGCAAGCTCCACAACCTCTATACACACACATGCATATACACATTACCTATACGTATGTACGCACGTACATACGTACATACGTGCATACGTACGTACATATGTGTGCATTTATGTAGGCATGTATGCTTGTATGTATGTAAAGGTCGGTGCATTAGGGCAAGATCATGGGGGCCATGTTAATATAAACATAATATCTGGTACTAAAAACATATAATATAAAATGTTAGCCAAACAATTAGTAGCTACAAATATATGTTTAAGCATTTTATCCCATTTTCCATCACGTGTGCATTCATGCTCCATATTCCAACTCCACTCTTTCATTTCCCTTTGCATTATCTATCACAGATCCCTAATCTTATGATGCCTTTGGTTGAGGATAACTCGGGGGAATTCAGGTTTTCCCTAAAAAACCCCCAGGTTTTCCAAGGTTATCTGCTAAACCCCTCATTTCCACCCATGTGGGTTCTACTAGCATGTTTTATTCACTCTCTTGTGGACCCACATGAAAATCACTCTCTCTGTCACTTGATACATCAAATCACTCATTTCTCTTTCTTCCATTTCAACAAAAAATATTATTCTGGGTATACACCTTTATGGTGGAGATCCTTTTTTCTGTTAAAAAACAAAAAATATTATAATATACCATCTTGTCATCTAAAAAATATAAATTATTCAATATCTAATCATTTTCCAAACTTTAGTAACATCGCATCACAAACAAATCCTCTCAACAACAAACGCTCTATTTAAATAACAAAACACATAAAAGGATTTTCCACCAAATAACCTTTTTTTAGGGGAGGATATCCTCTTCAAGATAACCCTATATACATACCCTACCTTTGGGTAGACAGAGGCACTTCCTCTCCTTGACCTTAAAACTATAGTTGTGTTACATTGAGTTTTTCATTGACATTTGTCGTAGTTTACAACCTATTTGGATATCCTTCCTCCGCCTCTTAGTTGTGGTGGTTATCCATGCACAACAATCCACAATGATAAGTGTCATTGTCAAGATAACATTTAACATCATATGAGTAATCTGCAAGCCTTCTCACCACCGTATAGATCGCTCATTTGTATATAGAAAATCATATGTAATTATGACTTGAGTTTTTAGATATCGATGATCATTACATTGAATGAAGTGGTTTCGCTACAGGATATTAAGCTTTTCTCAAAGTCAATAAATGTCTCCTCAATTGATTACAAGCCAACATATATAAAAACGTCAAGAATTCTTTTTTGATAGTGTCCTAATGCAAGTGTCATCATATTCATATAAAGGTTGACGTCTAATTAAGTAAGCACCGTGTATGTGTTTCACGCCTTTTTCGACACTTAAATTTGACATATATTAATGTTGTTGATTCCAAAAGTAATTCTCCGCCAACCCTTTGAGCTTCTACTGAACCCTTCTCTCCTACAAAATCTCCATCCTCTCCTTTGTAAAGTCCGTAAAGATCTCTCATATCTACCCATATCTGATAACTAGGGTTTTTCGTGGGTCTAAAATACGTCTCACACAGGGTGAAGACGCAATCGTTGTGGTGACCCACAAAAAACCCCAATTAATCAACAATTAACCCACAACAGATAATCAAGCAATGAAAAGCATATACGGAATTAAAATTTATTATAACTCGACAACAGGGTTGTGTATAGGTGCAAGTATGTAGAGGTCAAACACATGGAACTGAAGGTTAGATCGGGCAAGTGAATGCGCAAAATGATGATTGTGAGAGTATTTATCTATGTTTTTAATGTGGGTTTTTTTGTTTTTTTATTTTATTTTATTTTATTTTTTGATTTTATATTTTTATATTTGATTTCTAATTTTCCGTTTTATACCCTTTTATATTCTTGTATTTTTTTAATTTCTTTTCCTTTTAAAATATAAAGCTATATAAAGATATATATACAATATAAGCTAGGGTTGCTAACAAAATTCATAAAAATATTCAAAAATAAGAAAATAAACTATTTTTGGGTCTTTAATAAATTTTCAATGTTTTTTGTGATTTTTAGGAATTTTTCTATATTTATGAATTTTTTAAAATCAACAATAGCGTAAAATAGGGAATAATTAAATACCCAAATTAAAATAGAGATTAAAAAGAAAACTGAATCAAAATTTCTTTAGATTAGTTTTAAAATAAAGATAATAAAATAAAGAAAATTATAGAATAGGAAACATAATTTTTGGATTTTTTTAGAATTTTATATATTTTTATGAAGTTTTTAGGATTTTTCTATTTTTTGAGTTTTCTTTTATTTTTTAGTAATTTTTGTTCTGAAGGTTAAAAACACAAAAATAGACAAAATATATTTTTTGGGAATTTTTCAAAACATTCTTGTAATTTTTATGTATTTTCTATTGCCAACAAGGATAAAAGAGACGTTTATGATTTTTAATAAATATTAAAAAGCTTCAAAATCAAAACAAAAATTATGGCGTGGAACTAGAATACAACAGGAAGTGACACGTATTTTTTTGGATTTTTAGAGAAATGTAGCTTTATGAAATAAATACAAGAAACAAAGAGAAAATGCAATGTTGGCATGGGTATTAATATAAATATTAGAAAGTTCAGGGGGCCTTACTGGAATTTTGCTAAAAAAATATTAAACAGAATAAAAATACTTTGTGGGCTAAATAGAAATAAACAAAATCCCAGGGGTCCTGTTGTAAAATCGCCACCTCCTGTGATGCTTCACGCGAGGTGATGTGGCAAGGACCTACTTGCAATTACAGAAAGTTGAGGGGTCTTAATAAATTTTACAAAAATATTAAATGGTAGAGGAAGGTTTCTGTACAAATATTAAATACAAAATTTGTTAGGGTAAAACTACAAAATACCCCAACAGGCTGGCATCCAACATCCGTTAATCCTCCCCTTGACACCTTGCGCATTCTGAGTGCCCGATAACGGTTGGTCGAGGGAGGGCTGAGATTAGATGATCCCTAGATGATCTGACGGTTGACACGCAAGGGATCCTACGGCTATTGCTGTTCGTGGAGCTCTTCATCGATCGGACGGAGGGGAGCGAGGGAGGAAGAACGGGGAAGAACATTGGGTCAGGCGAACTTCGATCCCCTCCCCCTCGTATCCCAGGTGATGGATGGCGTATCGATGAGGTGCAAAATGCCTCGGGAGAGGCTTTATATATCGTGGCAACTTCAAGAGGGCGCGAAGGACACCGAAGCTCCTCCACCACGTCGGGGACGGAACTGAGCTCCTGGTGTCTGACCTTGTTGCAAAAACGACCCCGCGAGGGGGTCCTTTGGCCCACCGACACCTGCAATAAAACTCAAGCAAGAAGAGGAGGTGCTTGGGGGCGCTTATTGGCGAAGTAAAGCAACGGGTGGCGCGGGCGAAGGTGGTGGTCAGAGCAGAGCTCTGGCGAAGGAATAACCGACGAGCATGCACTAAACATATAAAATAAAAGCTAGAATTTAACCTACAGACTAAGACAAAGCTAAAGCATGAAAAAAAGGACCTCGACTGGATAAACCAGGAAGGTGAACCTAAACGGCGGCATCGACCACCGGAGATGGGTGGAGACGCCCCTAGACGCGGTCGGACTCCACTCGAGGCCGCAGGAGAGAGCGTTGTCACCGCTCTCTATCCCCAGCACGCGAAGGAGGGTTAGCTTGGTCAAAAGGGAGTTTGAAATTGAAGAGGAGGACGGAATAGGTTTTTGTATAGGCCGATCGAGAGGCTCCAAAGAACGATGAAAATCGAAAGAATCGTTGATCCAATCCCCGAGAATAAGCTTGGTCGTGTGTCATTGATAAATGGGGAGAAAAAGTCACGAAGGGGGCGACATGAAAGGGTGAAAGGGTCGGCCGCAAAAAGATCGAGAAGACGGGCAAAAATCGAGGTATGACAAGGGGCAGAAGGAGGAGTCAGAGAGTTGACCCGTGGTCAACTCTCCGCGCAACCTGGCTGGTCCACGTGGACCAACTAGGAAAAACCTCCAGAAAAAGAATTAGAAAATCAATAAAAAATGATTGATTTTATTAATTTTAGGTTATAAAATAAAAAATATTTATTTTTTCTAAAGTATTTTATTATGATTTGTATTTATTTTTTTGGGCTTTGTAATTACAATTTATTTTTTATGGGCTATATATAGGTATATTTTTCTATATAGCTAAGTATTTTATTTTTTTATTAATTTAATTTATTATTTTATAAATTTATGACTTGTTTTTATATACATAAATATATTTTTATTATATTTTCTGATATATATATATACACACACTTATTATCTAGATGTATTCTTTGTATAGGTATGGATATAGGTATTTTACCTATGTGTTTTATATAAGCATTTATTTTAATGGTCTATTTAGTGTTTTATTCTTATTTAATATGCGCATATATTATAAATAATATTTACAAAATTATAAAAATATAAAATTATAAAAATAATGAATAATTAATAAAATGAATATTTTAATCGGTATAATATACAACAGGGGGTCCAAAACCTAACTTACACACATTAACTCCAAAAAAATATGAAACCACATTCATTAAATAGCTTATTAAAAATTATATACAATTAAAGGTGATTTTGATATATTTTGAGTTTTTATTTGAGAGATATGGGTCTGAGAAGTTGGGATTTTGGAGACTTACTTAGACTATATTTTGTACACTGTATATTATTTTTGTATGAAATTAATTTTTTTCATAGTGTATCATCTACAACTTGCATGTACAAAGTTTCTTTATTTGAGGTATAAAAAGTGGAACTAAAAATAGGTCCCAATCATGAATGAATAAATAAAAGGGATTTTTATTGTATTTAGGACCCTTATCTCCCCCTACTTTATTCCTTGTCAACCTAGTCATCAAGATGCCTAGGTCTCAGGATTTAGGATCATAAAATATTTTCAATATTTTATTTTTTTTCTTTTCTTTCCTTTATTCTATAATTTTAACATTAAAATAATATTTTGTACACATTTTGTACACTAGCATGAATATTTAAATGCATGAATTAAGGGTATTTACACGTATTTACTAGGGTTTTTAAGGCCAAAATGATAGAATAAAGGTGATAAAATGGAGATTCATCACCCCCCTATACTTGCCTTTGCTAGTCCCTAGCAAACACTTATGCAATAAGTGCAGAAAAAGAGAAACAACGAAAAGAACAAGAAATAAATTGGATTAAGTTTAATTATGAAACTCGTCTTCACAAAATTGAAGTTTGAAGCTTAAGTCGGACCTTTGGAGTTTTAGTGCGGGTGGAATCTTAATAGAAATCAGAATTGAAATCCAACAACCTTCGAGAATCCCAAAACTCTGCTCAAGTCTCCTCGATAGCCAGGTCAGAATACTTCAACTCATACGCAGACCCTTACGACTATGAATCTGACTCGTACAGTGTATGTGATAGTGGCTCTCCCCAACAGAAATGACAAAGAGACTGACTTCTCCATCATGACAACCCAGTGATTCCCCAATCCAACAACTCCTTCTTCGAGAAGCGGGGTATTCCCTTCTAAGTTCAAGTGAAAGCCAGCTCAAGAGGAGGGGGTGAAGAGGAGAATGGACGGTAGCCAGTGTAGCTACATATCTTAGGATGCAAGATCAGTGTAGTCAAGTCATCTAGCTACAGGCTCACATGATTTGACTTTGAAGCTCAAGCTTGCTTATTGACTATACAAATATGTACACTCCGGCTTGCATTCTATTTTCAATTAGGCATGTCCATTTTTTGGAGTTTTTTTTGAAATACTATATACAACAGCATTTACATACGGAGTTTTTCCTCTTGAGCCAGTAGACTATCCCTCTTTTGAAGCATTATTGCAACCCACACTCTCCTATTTTTAGACATCAACACCACTGGACGGGTTGGGGTGCACTTCCCTCCCTAGACGAGGACAAATGTTTTCCACTTGTATGTAGCTCATACCGGCAAATCCAATCCCCCCACCAGTCCAACTGAGTTGAGCCAGGTGAAAGGTGCAGGTGTCCAAGTTTGGTCATCATCAACAAGAGTCGTACGTGTGCTCTGAAATACTCTACTTAGCAGTCAAGAATCCGTTGAACCAAGTCTCATGATCCTCAAAGAATTAAGTCAACTAGACCTGAAGTACTCAATTCCAGCTCCTATAAGGTTCTGTTATTAGGTAGATTTAAGGTCCAACCAAGCTCCAATCTTTGGATTTTACTTAGACTTGTTCAATTACTAAATTCAATCCGAAAAATGCTAATGCTATGCACATGCTATTTACAATGCGGAACATATTTTGTGATGCAATTTTCAAGATTTTGAACTTTTTATGGAATTTTGACAAGATGATGCATATGCAAATTTTTTGGATTTTTTTCAAAAAGATTTTGCAAATGTTTTTGGTATTTTTAGTTTTGCAAATGTTTTTGTGATTTTTGAAAATAAAAGATTTTGGTTGAAAATAGGTGCAAATATTTACACAGGGATGCATTTTATATTTACAAGAAGTATGTTGTTAAGAATTTACAAGGGGCAAGTGATCAATTTTATAAGTATATATACAATTAATAAAGAATTTCAGTGTGATGTATATATTCCTAAAAGTTATTTGAAAACTATTTGACAAACAATTTTGCAAACTATAGTCCAAAAATAATTTTTACAAAGAATGATTTTTACAAACATGTACACACATTTGAAAATCATTTTGCAAAGGTTTTTTCAAACGGTATATATAGATATTTCAATGTATTTTTGCAACCATTTTCAAACCATTTGCAAATCGTTTTCAAACATTTTTATTTCACACAAGAAAATAATTTTAGAAACAATAATATTTTAAATGGTTGAAAATATTAAACAAAATATTTTCCAATAGTTTTCAAAAGATTTTTCAAAATGATTTTCAAACAATTTTTCAAACATTTTTCAAAAAGTATTTTAACATGATTTATTAATCAGTAAGTATAAAAGAATTTGGAATAATATGCATCTTTTTATTAAGTATTTTTAATAAATTTAATTGGTATTTTTAGCCATGGTTGTTAATAAAAATATGAAAGTATGAGTATATACAGAGTATATACGACCCCCTATACTTAGCTTGAGCTATGTCCTCATAGATCAGAGAGAAAAGAGAAGACATAACTCGTACTGGGTATAAAAAAGTCAAAAGAATAAATGAAGAAATGAATGAACTAATGAGAAGTCGACCGTCCCCCCCCCCATACTTAGGATCAAATAATCCTAAGTATATCAGATTGTACACAAAAGCAAGGAGGGTTAAGGGTGGGAGTGAACAGATCGTACTCAGACTGTCTCCCCACAAGGTTGAAAGATCAAGGGTACACCGAATCATCAAAAGACATGGCTCAACCCTGCGAGGGTCATCAAGGCGAGCAGACTCAGATGAGTCAGAGATCTCAGAATCATCATAAGACTCAATCCGTGCTCCAACATATTATAGACACAACCAAAGAAGCGACCGAGTACACAAATCAGAAGACTCGGCTTCGTGCTCCACCAGATTAGAGACACCAGAAGTGAAGCTGAGTACCCACAAAATGATGAATCCTCCAGCAGATAACCCTCAAGGATCGATACATATTAGGCAAGGAATAGTCAGAATAGAACTCCTCCTTACGAGGGTCGTCAAGGAGAGTGGACTCAAAGGAGTCAGATCCATCGGATGGATCAGTAGAAGTGCTCACAGTAGGCAACAGATCGGCTACCCGGTAGAAGAGACCGGAAGATATTGAAAATGCCACAGTTTTTCGCAGATAACCCTCGGAGAATACTATGGGTAATCATGGAATATTCAGAAGAAAAATGGCTCGTCCTTGCGAGGGTTGTCAAGGAGAGAAGACTCAAAGGAATTCAGACAGTTAGGATCATCTGTCTTGTGCTACGATAGATTGGACGCACAATCAGACATATTATATAATATTAAGATTAAAAGGAAAATGAAAATTAAAAAATTAAAAAAATATAGAAGTTTAAATCAAAATAAAAATTTGTAAAATCAAAAACCCACACGAAAAGACTAAGACAACACTTGTGTACATAATTCACTTTTGTTAGAAATAGTCATTAGGCTACCATGCTTGCTCTCAGTGGTTCGACCTATACATTCTTACACATTATACACCTTTGTTTGTAGAGTAAAATAAATTGTACTTCACATTTTTGTTAATAATTGATTATTCATATGTTGTGGGTACTTGTTGATTAGTATGAGTCTCGTGAACGATCGCTTTGACGACTATTGATCCTCTTTGTGGATTGACAGGACCCCCGCAAGACTCTTCTTCTAATCAAATGGCGATGTTGCTGGGGAGCAACGTGTTGTAGCCTAATGTGTACATAGTTATCTTTCCTTTTTAATTTACATGTACATATTCTTCTTCCTTTTTCTAACTTGTACATATTTCAGCTTTAGTTTCTTTGAACACATTATTTTATTATCCACGCTAATGGATATCTTTGTTGTGTTTGATGCATGGGCCATGTGAGGATGACTTTTTAGGAGATCGATGCAGCCAAGCTTGGTGGAGACTGGCCTTCTTGCCCTGATCAGTAGGAGAGGCAGCAAGCATAGCAAGGAAGGTACTTAACATAGATATTAGTTTAGGATTTTAATTTTTTGTGAGAGAGTGATTTATTATTCATTAATATTTGTAATAATACATGGACTTGGACATTAGACTCTAGGACATATTTTACCAAGTGTCTGTTCACTTGGGGGCCCTTGTGATTTTCTTCGAGTTTTCTTTGCCTTCTCAAGGGGTAAGATATCCCTAAGTATAGATAAGAAGAGGAGATAGTGGAGAGGATCTAAAAAAATGAAAGAACTCGGGGTGCACACCCCCCCCCCCATACTTAGGAAAAAGTATGTCCTGAGCATAGAAGACTGACAACAAGGGGAGACACCTTTTCGGTATAAAAAGAAAAATGGAAAGGAAAAGAAGAAATGAAGAAAAGAGAAATGAAAATAGAAGAAGAGATCAGAGAGATTGTACGCATCGCTCCCCCTATACTTAGGCTGAAAGAGGCCCTAAGTATAGGCAACGTCACGACCCCATATCCAGGCTGTCGGATCCTCCCATATCCGGATCTGGTTACTCAACAATAATTTATCCAGCAATCACAACTAACATTCAGAAACAGACTACAGATAAAAATACTCAAAAGAAATATTTAATACTTTTCCGTTCACAAAATAAAGTTTACATGATCCATTGTCTGACTACAACCCTTTACATGTACATCAGCTGGAAGGAAATACGCATAAATATTACTGACCACCTTAGAGAGTAAAGCTATTGTGGATGACTGGATGGCTAAAGTCCTTGAGATGGCTCACCGACACCTGTTGGGTTTTCCAATAAATCATAGGATAACAATTAGCGAGTGCTAAGTAACGAAGAAGAGAAAAGTAAACAAATTGTGTAATTTTGCAAAACTTATGGTCATTAAAAGTTACAATCCTTTCATTAATTTAATTCATATTCCTTTCTATTCCACATCAGGGATTAGTCCAGGGGAACCCCACCATTCTTGGACTCCGAAGCTATGGACACTCTGGGATTGGAGAATGCATTGGTCTGGTGAGCTTATGCTGCCGCACGTCGCCTCAACCAATCCACCAATACTACCCTGAAAATTTCCTTTTCTTTTATTAATCAGGGTCTCAAACCCTCAGCCTAGCAAACAAAGAAGAACACCATCCTTGAGAACCCGGTTGCTTAAAACCTCAGGCTAACCTTTAATCACATAACTTAGCGGCTTTAAATACATGTTATCGTGACCCAGCCGCTATTGAACCACCGTGACTCCACATGGCATGACCACATCTTCCATCGCTCAACCCGAATATATTGGCACCTGGTACCATGCGTTGCAAATCATTCATTTTGTGTGCACTTATCAAAACAAGGCAACTGTATACCACCTAGGTAGGGTCACACCAATACGGGTACCTTCCGACAAATCTACAGGTTGCATGCCCGACCTGTAGTTCTACCCCCGGTCATTTCTTAACATAACACATGATCTTTTTCACGATCCAAACCAACAAATATCAATTCCCATGATGTAATTCCTCAATTTAGCCTTATATTTGCATAATCATAAAATACTAGGTATAGACTTACACATGTATTGATTCATATATTTATATACTCATATATGCACATTTTAACTTCTAAACCCTAACCTTCCAAGCCACTGCATCAATTCGATGCTTAGACCTTATTTTAGTTAAAGCAACTTTTCATATTTTCTCAAAAATAGCCAAATTAGGGATCTTCATAGCAAAGAACATAAAATCAAAAATTTCAACGATCTCATATGAAAACCCAACAACAAAAAGAAGGATTTCATTACCTAATCGAGCTCTCTCTCTCTTATATGCAGTTCTTTATCGTGTTTCTCTTTCAAAAGGATGATTATGGCTCTTGAATGATCGAATTTCATTTTCATATCAAAAACGTTAAGAACGAATGAAGAATATGAAGAACGCAAAGAACACACGAAGAACATAAAGAACACGAAGAACATATTTTTTCTTGAAATTTCGGCAGAGCTTCACCTTATACGGGGTGATATTTCTAGGAAAATTTCGGCAGAGTTTCCCCTTATATCGGGACATATTTCTAAGAAAATTTCGGCAGAATGGCCCCTTATATCGGGACATATTTCTAAGAAAATTTTGGCAGAGTTTCCCCTTATAAAATCACTGAAAGGAAAACAGAAAGAGAACTAAACATGAATCAAAAACCTAACTCACGAAACAAACTAAGAGAGGATCGTACCTTCCTCCTCCTCGTTCTACCGGCAGCACTTCACAAGCGCTCCTTCCTCGCCTCCCACTACTCCTCCCGACCTCTCGACCATAGTCCTTGGGATGGAGGTGGCGGTGGAAATCTTAGAGAATGAATGGATAGCGGGGCTATTTATAGGCTCCAAAAACCCACTGAACATGGTTAGAAAACCAAGGTTTAGATCTTAACCGCAGTTAGCGGCCCATGGTTTTGGCCAAAACTTATCCGAAACTTAAGGCTTAAGTCAGAACATTACAAAAGATTATAGACTCGCTAATGATGCTTAATTAACACTAATTGTGATTAACTTTCACTAATCATGATTTAACTTTCACGGCTTACGCTTATCTTTTGCTATATCATAAGACCTATCATTAATGGTTTTCAATCTGTCATTAGTTTCTTTAATCATGCTTAATTCGTCTTCATGACAATCATTATAGGTTAATGATGTCTTAATCCTCATTACTTCTCTTTCTTCCGAAAATCATAACAAATCGAAACAAAGTTAGATTCATACAAAACAAATTCCGTTGGTTTTCTCCTGACGAGACAGATCTTATGATATAGGATCCGAGAGATGCCAAGTTCATAGCTTTATAATTATAATAACCTTAAAGGAAGTCTCATCCTCGAGACTAGAGATATAAGCATAACAACCTTAAAGAGGATTGAGACTATATCAACCTTAAAGAGAATGAACGTCATTTCATTTATAATTAACATATAAAGAATACATAGTTTTATCATTCAAACAAGTACGGGTACTTTTCTTTCATTTCTACCTCAGATTCCCATGTTGCTTCTTCAAACTCTTGGTTTTGCCATAACACTTTAACTAGAGGTACCTCTTTGTTTCTCAACTTCTTGATATCTCTGTCTAGTATTTACACAGGTATTTCTTGGTATGTCAAGTTTGGTTCAACATGTAGATCATCATCGCTTATTGATGAATCCACATTTCATCATCTTTATTCTATCATTTTGGCCTCAAAGACCCTGGCAAATGCATGTAAATACCCTTAATTAGTGCATCTTAGCATTCATGCACATGTGTGTAAATAGTGCATAAAATATAGTTTGTAAAGCCAAAATTATAGAATAAATAAAAGAAAAGAAAAAGAATAAAATATTGTAAATATTTTATGACCCGAAACCCCGAGATCTAGGCATCTCGATGAATAGGTCGACAAGGAATAAAGTAGGGGGAGATAAGGGCCAGAATACCAATAAAAATTCCCTTTCATTTTATTCATTCTTTATACATTTTGGGACCTATTTTTGGTTCCACTTTTTATGCCTCCAATAAAGAAACTTTGAACATGGAAGTTGTAGATAATTAAATAAATAAAAATAAAAAATTGATTTCACTCAAAAATAATGTACAGATAAAAAAAATATGATCTGAAAAAAAATCCAGAATCCCAACTTCCCAGACCTGTATCTCCCAAATAAAAACTCGAAATGCATCAAACTCACTTTGATTTTATATAATTTAAAATAAGCTATTTAATGGCGGTGGTTTCGCATTTTGCGGAGCTACGGGTTGAAAGTTGAGTTTCGGACCCCTATTGTATACGTGTATAGATTAAAATATTCATTTTATTATTTATTCATTATTTTATAATTTCATATTTTTATAATTATGTAAATATATAATAATTATGTATATTAAAATCAGAATAAAAACTCAAAGAAAACACAAAAAAATATTTGTATAAATAGAATACCTAGGTATAATACCAATAAACAAACCTATATAATTAACACTTTTATTTTATTAAGTGTACAAAATACTTCAAAAAAATAAAATAAAAATATATTTAAGTGTATAAAAATATTTTATAAATATATAAAATAATAAACAAAATAAATAAAATTAAATTCATAAAATAAAAATAAAATATTAAAACATATATATATATACCTATACAAGCCTAAAAAGGTAATTTGTAATTATAAACCTCATAAAAATAATTACAAATCAAATTAAAATACCTTAGAAAATAATAAATATTTTTCATTTTATAACCTAAAAATAATAAAATCATTTGTTATTTTTAAATGAATTAATAAAACATTTCTTAGGGATTTTTCTTGGTTGGTCCACGTGGACCAACCAGGTGACAGTCCACATTGACCGGTGGGTCAACTGGCTATCCCTTCCCTCTGCCATTGTGTCAGAGTTGCGTTTTGTCTCATTTTTGTGAATTTTTCAAGGTTAATCCTTGCACCATCTCGGCCAGGTCTCTTCATGACATTTGTGCCTCGTTCATCGCTCTTTCACGCCATATGATCACCTCGAGCGTTGGAGTCGCGATTCGAGCGATCTCCCTCGTTCTTCCCATCTGACCGTCAACCCTTCAAATGGACACCCTCCACTTCATTCGAATTTTGAACCCCTTCTACACATGCTCAGCTCCCGCTTTCACGCCCAAGAGCTCGAGGAAGGTGACAGCTTCCTCTTCTGAGCTTCAGGCTAGTTGAGCGATGCCCGAGGCGGCTCCAATCACCTCCGCCATCTCCGGCGTTGAGGTATCTTCCACCTCAGGTTCAACCCCTTCGAGGTCTTTGTTTTCTTCCATTTTTCTTTCGTATTTCATTCACCGTACTCATAGGATCAGTTTCCCCCAAAAATCTTTGAGTTCCATCCATCTAATCGCCCATACGTACCCCTCGTCGGAGCTCGCTCCGGCCACCACCTTGCGTCGTCGCCTCTCGCACCCATTTCACCTCCGCGGGGTCCAGGTACTTTTCCTTGGACCCTCTCACATATTTTTGCAGGTCTTTGCGCATAGAAGAGAGTCTGGGGCTCGTTTTGACCTTCGTCGGAGGTCCGTAGAGCATCCCAGTTCCGCCACCCTCCCCAGCGAGCTCCGGCCATCCTCGGAGCTTCTTGGAGCCCCCAGGAGATAGAGCAGATCACCAGGAGCGCCCTCGGCCATTTTTGGAGCTCGAAGCGTCGCCGGCGGTCGAGATCGAGGTCGAAGAAGATCGGGTTCGCCGACCTTCTTCCCTGTTCTTCGTCCTAGGCTGCCAGCCGTCCAATCTTGGCCGCATCTCCAGATCCAGCAGCTGCCGTTGGATCTCCACGAAGCTCAGCCGTTCGATCACGCCAAGGAGATCTAATCGCAGCTGCCAACTGTGAACCGTCATCGACCGTCCTTCACGCGCCATGTGTCAAGTGGCATATCCACCACCGTCGGATCGCATCTCTTTGGGTATTTTGCATTTCCCACCCTGAGAGTTTTTGTATTTATTATTTAGTCCATGAACTTTCATCTGTAGTTTAAATATTTCTGTAATATTTGCATCTAGGCCCCAAAACTTTCTTTATTTGCATGTAGGTCCTGTCCACGTCACCTCACGTGACTCGTGCACGTGAGGGGTGGTGATTTTGCATAGGACCCCCTGCGGGTTTAGCTATTTAGTATCAGTCTAGGAAATATTTTGTAATGTGTATTATTTTTGGATATTTTACATGTCAGCCCCTGAGATTTTTATATATTGCATTTAGGTCCTTGCCAGGCACGTGCCAGTCACGTGTGGGGTTGGGAAAATTGCAGGTGTGCCCTAGTGGGGTTTGATATTTGTATTTGGTCCTAGAAATATATTTCTTAGTTATAATTTTTTGGGGAAAATTGCACGTTGGCCCCTGGATGTTTGGATAATTACATATATGCCCTTGTTAGTAGTGTAATTTCTTTTTGTTGCTTCTATTTATTCCATGTGTCTTAAATTGCTGAAAAATCCCTAAAATCACCATAGATTCCTGTTTACTTGCTCTTTGTCACCATATTTTTGTTTTACATTTTTATTGCATTTTCATATTTATAAAAATTCAAAAATAATCATTTTCAGCACTGTTAGCATTATAAAATCCATAAAAAATTATAAAAACTTCTTTAAAAATTCCAAAAAAAATATCTTTTGTGTATTTTCGTGTGTTTTAACTTCTACCCAATAATCACTAAAAGTTCAAAACTAAAACCCTAAAAATTAGAAAACTCTAACAATCTTCATAAAAATCTTAAAAAATCTACAAAAATCCTAAAAATCTAACTTTTGTCTCTGAATTTTCCTTGTTGTATTATCTTTAGTTTCAAATTAAGTTGGAAAATTTTCGTTACTGTTTGCTATTTTATTTCTCCATTTTTGTCCCAACCTTTTATTTTCTACACTGTTTTTAGTATTTTTGATTTCAAAATACCAAAAAATAGGAAAAATCTAGAAAAAAAACATTAGAAAAAGATAAAAATATCAAAAATATTTTATTTCCTGAATTTTGGTTAGTTTTACCTATTTTTTATAAATTCTTTATCCCTCTCTTTCTTACTTTGTCTATATATTCTATTTAAAAAAAATATAAATTAAAAAAAAAAGAAAACAGAAAATTTAGAAAATAAAAAATCAGAATACAAAAATATAAAATTAAAAAAATTATAAAAATTTAAAAACCCACAAAAATTTGTATGCTTGTAGGCATTTGATCACAGTCATATTTTTGCACATTTTGCCTTGATCTATCTTGCTTGCTCCATGTGTTCGACACTCTACACATACTTGCACACTATACACACTTATTGTAGAGTTATAATAACTTTTGACTCCACACTTGCTTCTCCTTGTTTGATTGATATTGTGGGTTGATTGTTGATTGTAGTCCGGATTTCTGAGTGGTTGGTTCTGCGACTGAGTTACCGCCTTGTGTGGAACTTAAGACCATCGAAATTTGGCTTAATCAAATGGTGTCGTTGCCGAGGAGCAACAGCGTATAGATCATATTTTGAGATTGATTGTGATTATCTATTTACCATTATTGCTTCATTTCTTTACTTTATATTTGACTTATATTTTTGAGCTATCTGATCACCTTCTTTGTTGTCTTTGTGCGAGGTACCGCGGATCGAAGGAGGCGGATTTTCCTAGGCGCCTGGGCACCCACGTGAAGCCGGCTACGACCTACACGAAGAAGACTTAGAGTTTCTGCAGATTAGCTCTAGTTTACTTTTCTGTCTATATTTGTGTAATTAATTGTGAGAGAGAGACTCATAACTTGTAATATTTAGGACATTCAAACACTTCAACATCCCACGAGGTCCAGTGCCCGAGGGATTGTTCCCTTGGGGGCCTCAATTGCTTGTGCGGTTTTTCACCGGTTTTGTTTTCACCGGTTTTTTCTTTTATTTTGATTCACGAAGGTCTTGGCCCCTAGACTTAGGATTTTCTTGTGACTATGACGTAATTGATTAGGATCCCACACTTAATATCTTTGCATGTACCTATAGATCGTTAAGTGGACCTAATTAATAACTCACAAAATAAAAGCTATTTTGGTCACCTGAGGAGTCACGTGCCGCTAGAGGTCGTATACAGCGCTGGCAGGATCCGTTGTGGCGGACACCGATCGGCATCGAAGACCGGACTCCGACTCCTCTTGTTGACCACTTAGCTATTGTTCTTCTCGTGTAGAATCTTTCGTCTAAGGCTGATTTCTTCGTGCATCATATAGGTAGTTTAATTTTTGTCTTTTATTTTATGTGTGGATCACCCTGCATGTAGAGTGTTGGAGCAAGGTACGCATTTCTATCTCTGCATGCATCATTGTGTTTGATCAAGCATTGGCTTTTCCGACTTCCTCCCCCTGTTTTATTGGACCTTAAATAACCAGGAGATCGGAAAATTCGTTAGGCGTTGCCTTCATTTCAGAAAAATACCTAAAAAAATGAAAATCATAAAAATGGGACTGCTAATACAAACTTGACCATAAAACTCACCTCATTTTTCAAACAAAATTCTTGGGGAGAGTCACCCCCTCATTGGTTGATTTATCTGAAGCGAGAGAGTGAGTCGAACATTAGGATAGAGCCACACCTGATATCTTAGTTGACTGCTGGTCTTGGAGAGTCGTTCTCCAGTGAGGATCTCTAAGGTAACCGGTAAAGCGGACCGCGACGTCCTTTGCAGAGGGGGTTGATCGGGTAGCCTTTAAACGGTCCGCAACTCCTACTGGTTGGGAAAGATCTCATTTAGGATTGGGACAGTCGACTAGGAGCGTTGGGTTCCCAATAGCTCGCTTAATCGCTCTGATAGATTGATTGATCACCTAACTAAAATTGACAAGACAAACAACCGAACCTTCACGGTCATCAGCTCAGAGTTGTGTAGGTGAATTGGGGGGTTTGAATTCACATCTTGTTTGCATTCCAGATCTCATCCGCCCTTTTTCCACGATCAAAATGATGGGAAGGAGATCCCTTAGGCCACATCTGGTGTCACCGCTGTCGAGCACTCCTTCCTATTCATCTAGATCAGCTTCGAGGAGTCCAGACCAACTCTCTGAGCCTGAGTTCACATCCACCCTGTTCCACCTCGACCACCCTTCTTCCTCCATCAGTCTCCAGTAGTGTCAAAGTTTAGTGCAGCACAGAGCTCAGAGCATTTGGTGGCACCTGAGATGGGTTCTTTTGCCTTTGCAGAGACCCAAGATATGGACGATAGAGAGGAACACCCATATGAGCAGAGACCACCACCATTCCTATATGATCAAGCTTCCATTAACAACTCACTGTTAGCATCCCCGGAGACCATGCAGAGACAGATCAGAGACCAGGGAGTATTCATAGGTGACCTCATGAGGGAGATAGCGTAGATACGAGGAGGAAGAGATGACAGACCTAGGGGCGGTGGAGGAGACTAACACATGCAGCAGACGAAGGAGGAGAACCTAACCAGGAGAGGCCGTCGCCGATGACCATGAGGCAGTTGCACAACCCAGCCGTGACCCTCACTCACCGATGGATTCAGCTTCCTCCCATTGTTGGGAACTTTGAGCTTCGCCAGCAGACTATCCAGTTATTGCCCAAGTTTCACAGGCTAGCCACCGAGGAGCCTCATCTCCATCTGCAGGAGTTTGAGATGATTTGCAGCACTGTCCACGACTGATTAGTGGACGAGGACACGATCAAGATGATTGCCTTCTCATTCTCATTAGCTGATTGAGCAGCCTATTGGCTGAAGCATCTTGGGAGGTACGTCACATCATGGGCACAGCTCCGGTACGAGTACTTGAACAAGTACTATCCACTCGATCGAACCAACGCAGCATGAGCTATGATCAGCAATTTCACCATGGTCCCGAATGAGCAGATCCATGAGGCTTGGGACCGATTCAGAGAGCTCATTGACCGGTGTCCACATCATGATATATCCAAGCCCAATCTGGTTCAGAGTTTCTTCGGTGGGCTGACACCGGAGCTGCAGGGGCTTGTTAATGCCTCTTGTGGTGGATCTTACTTATCCAAGGGAGAAGACACAATTTGGGAGATCTATGAGGGTATGGCAGAGAATTCCACAGTCATGGCCCAAGCCCGCGTCTACACATAGCTGAAGCTTCCACCACAAGCAGTAGGATATTAGAGGATTGCACGCATCAATGCAGTACACACTCCATCAGCAGCCGCAGCTCAGGCTGAATCCACCGTTGCCGGCATGGGGATCATTTAGAGAAGCTGGACCGCATCGAGATTCTTGAGAAGAAGTAGAGTCAAGGTCTTTCCCAGATGGACCTTATTGCAAAGACCATGAGTGACCTGAAGATGCAGATTCTCTGCATCCAGGAGGCACAGACGTCTACTCAGCAACCTCCCAGGTCACGGGCCGATCCCAGCAGTAGCAGCTCCACCCAGCCCTCTGCCTCATACCGTTAGGTTCACCTCATCCATGCAGAGCCGGTCCAGCAGCTACAGCACTACTAACTGCCACCACCGTCTCAGGACACTCAGATGGTGGTCTATCAGCCGGATCAACCACTGGCAGTTCTTCCATTACCCCCCGTTGAGCAGGAACCATTGATGGAAGACAATGGGATATGGTACGACCGATACCCACAGCATCCTGGGATTCGTCGCGATCACCCCGGATTCCATTGGACCACTGGTGGCATCTCATCCCAACACCAGTCTCCAGCTCAGGGCCATCAGAACAGCCAGCCAGCAGCAGCAACCCCAGTATGCCCACCAACAGTATCAGTAGGGTCCTCATCCCGTCTATCAGGGACAATAGTGGAGGCAACGTCAGCAGCCTCACCAGACATACTCTCAGCCTCCCCACTATCAGCAGCAGCTTCATTTCCAGCAGGGGAACACTTCCGGTTCTCAGGCACGTGCCTTTGAGAACCCAGCTCTAGATGACCTCGCCCGCTTGATTTCTGACCAGCAGGCATCCTTCCGGCGGGAAATGGATGAATTCCGGTAGGATATGAGGGATATCATCAAGGGCAAGGCCGCCATACCTGCACAGATCGAGCCTAATCCTAACAATCTGAAGAGGAAGTCTGAGCAGGTACAGTTTATAGAGGATACCTCTCCTGGTGATTATTTGTGTGACATGTCTTCTTTGTATGATGCTGATTTCATAACTACTAGGAGCGGTAGGATGCCAGCCGTCGGCGCCTCATCTGAGCGACAACCACACGAAGAACCAGGAGCGCCATATGAACAGAGTAGCGGTGCTGATGCTGCTGATGATGATATTGATGACGGTGGTGCTGATGCCACCAACGATGGAGATCTAGATGACGGTGTTGAGGCCGTCGCGATACCCGATACAGACGGTGGTGCTGAGGCCACCATTTTACTTGATGCAGAGCTAGAGCACGGTGCTGATGCCGTGAAGTCAGATGCCGTTGGTGGTGCTGAGACCACCACTTCTACTTTTGTTGAGCTCCCACATGTTGTGTTGCCACCTTTTGTATCTCAGAACTGTGGTAACAAGAAAAGGACAAAAAATATGAATAAAGGAAATGTTTCTGTATCCACTTCAGGTCCATATGTGTTGCATGATGATCATTGTATGGATTCCATTCCTTCACAGGCATAGGAACATCTTCCTAGTCCTCCATCTGAGGAGGTCCCTTCCATCTCCTTCCCTCAAGCACTCCACTTGGCAAAGGGGAATAAAAGAGAAAATCCAAAAAAAGACTCAACAGGTAGAGTTCAGCAACCAGATGATTGATAGATTCCAGATCCAACTAACTTTACAGGAAGCACTTGAGCACATCCCCCTCTTCCAAAAGAGCTTGAGAGAGAAGACTATAGTCCGCAGGAAGAGGAGGAACCACAGAGATCAGATCCATGTGCTCACCCATTCTACTTGTTGCACCATTCAAAACCGAATGCCAGCCAAGAGACCTGATGCAGAAGCTCCCTATGTCAGATGCGAGATTCAGGAGAAGCATTTCGCTCATACTCTATTAGACAATGGCTCTTCTATCAACCTCCTTCCGGTAGCCTTACTCGACCGATTCGAGTTTGGTCCTCTTCTTCGGAGCAGGACAATCCTTCAGTTTGCTGATAGGTCGACTAAGAGACCGAAGGGGTTGTTGAGAGACGTGGTCGTTACCATTCAGGGCCTGAAATTCCTTTTGGACTTTGTTATATTGGACATGGAGATCCCTGAGTTGGTAACAGATACCCCCATCATACTTAGACGCCCATTCTTGGCCACTGCCAAGGCGGTGACCGATCATGATAGTGGGAAGGTGTGCTTTCACGTAGAGGACGAGAGTATACAAATAGAGACGATCGAGGAGACCAGAGTGAGAGAATTAGCATGCTCAAAGCAGTCTAGTGATACTGCGCAGTTGACAGAGGATGAGCTAGATATCCACCAGGAGTGTGATTTTGTGATGACAGATGATGGATCCATTTGGATAGATCCAGTAGCACAGACCCTCGCCTTACCTGCAGATTCACTCTATTTACAGCTTATGACAGTTGAGAGCCTAGAGAGCACACCCCTGGGCGAGGACACCTTTGAGGCTGATAGTTCCGTGATGAGTGGTGATGCTGAGTTTCAGTCTTGTTCTTCTAGTTCAGATCCCTCAGCGTCAGACATTGATTGAGATGATTTTTATGACTATTTGTCGTGTCTGATTCCTTCTGAGCCGACAGCTAGGACGGAGTGCGAGCCAGTACAGTTCATAGATGATTCAACAGGGTTCCCTTTGTCAGATTTTCATGCACGGCGAGAGTTCTCACATGCAAACCTGGTAGCCTTCAGACAGACATATCAGAAGCCAGATATGCCACCTTCCAGTTGTCCAGAATTGAAGCCCTTGCCGCAGTCGCTGAAGTATAGATTCCTTGCGGGTGAGCCAGATATACACCCAGTCATTATCTCTGCAGGTTTCACTGGAGAGCAAGAATCTCATCTGATGGAGGTTCTTGAAAGAAACTGCAAGGCAATAGGATGGAGTATAGCTGATCTCCAGGGGATTAGTCTGGCTCTATGCTCCCACCACATCTATCTTGAGGAGGACGCTAGGCCTTCGCATGAGTTCCAGCGACGACTGAACATGAATCTTTGAGATGTGGTCATGAAGGAAATATCAAAGTGGTGGCACCGATTTTATCTACCCCATCTCCGACTCCAAGTGGGTTAGTCCATTACATGTGGTACCCAAGAAGACGGGTATCACTACAGTTGTGAGTGGGTCTGGAGAGGAGATAGCTACTTAGGTACCCACTTCTTGGAGGCTCTGTGTGGACTATAGACGATTGAATCAGGCCACCAAGAAGGATCATTTCCCACTGCTATTCATTGATCAGATTATCGAGTGGCTAGCTGGGAAGAGTCACTATTGTTTTCTTGACGGGTACTCTGGTTACAATCAAGTGGCCATTGCGCCCGAAGACCAGGAGAAAACAACATTCACCTGTCCGTTTGGGACTTATGCTTTCAAACGGATGCCCTTTGCTTTGCGTAACGCCCCGGCGACATTCCAAAGGTGCATGTTGTCCATTTTCTCGGACATGGTGGATGACTGTTTAGAGGTCTTCATGGATGACTTCTCGGTCTATGGTGATGGGTTTGATGCTTATCTTGACTGCCTAGACTGTGTGTTTCAGTACTGCATAGAGGTCACTTTGTCTTGTCTTGGGAGAAAAGTAACTTCATGGTGACTCAAGGGACGGTCCTTGGTCATATCATCTCCAACAGGGGCATGGAGGTCAATCCGGCCAAGGTGGATATCATTAGAAAACTCAATCCACCGTCCAATCTACGTCAATTGCGGTCTTTTCTGGGGCATGTTGGTTTCTACCGACGATTCATTCAGGACTTCAGTCGTATTACCCGACCGCTCACTGATTTGCTGACGAAAGACATCGAGTTCATTGTAGATGTTAAGTGTCTTGCGTCCTTTTAGACTCTCAAGGATATGGTTGTCACGGCTCCTGTCCTTCAGCCACCCGATTGGTCTCTCCCATTCGAGATCATGACGGATGCTTTTGATTTTGCCGTAGGGGTTGTGCTTGGACAGAGGAGGGATATATTGTTGTATGCCATTCACTATGCCAACCGAACTTTGGATGCCGCTCAACGGAATTACACTGTGACAGAGAAGGAGATGTTGGCCGTAGTCTTTGCTTTGGATAAGTATCGATCATATATTCTTGGTTATAAAGTGACTATCTTTACATATCACACCGCCATCCGGTACCTCATGGCCAAGAAGGATGCCAAAGCTTGCCTTACCAGATGAATCCTTCTGCTCCAGGAGTTTGACATTGAGAGTAAGGATAAGCCTAGAGTTAAGAATATGGTGGCGGATCACCTCTCCCGCTTAGAGAACCTTAAGGAATCTGAGCCCAGCGCACCTATTACAGAGACATTCCTAGATGAGGCGATCTTGGCTATCACCTCGCTCCTATGGTATGCCGACATTGTGAACTATCTTGTTGCCAAGACGGTTCCACAAGGTTGGCCCAGGCATAAACTTGAGACATTCCTTGCGAAGGCCAAGTTTTACCATTGGGAGGATCCCGTCCTTTATCATGAAGGAGGGGATAGCATCTGGAGGATGTGCATTCCTCAAGAAGAGCAGTATAGCGTCCTCACCTACTGCCACAAGCTTGAGGCAGGAGGACATCATTCTGGGAGACGAACAGCACAGAAGGTGCTCCAATCCGGCCTTTGGTGGCCTACTCTCTTCAAGGATTCAAATGAGTTCGTGAAGAGATGTACTGACTGTCAGAAGATGGGTACTTGCGGACAGAGAGACATGATGCCCATGTAGCCCATTCACTTTTGTGAGGTTTTGACGCATGGGGTATTGATTTCATGGGCCCATTTCCTAAGAGTCAGGGGTTTGAGTACATTTTGCTCGTTGTGGATTATGTAAGCCGTTGGGTTGAGGCCATCTCCGCCCGAGCCGCAGATGCTAAGACCGTGTGTCGCTTTTTGAGGAAAAATATCATTTCACAGTTCGGGGTACCTAGAGTTCTGATTTCAAATGGGGGTCTCACTTTATCAATGACAAGGTTAGGGCCCTTGCAGACGAGTTCAGCATTGACCATCGTGTTGCCACTCCATATCACCCTCAGACTAATGGTCTTGCTGAAGTATCGAACAGTGAGATCAAGACTATCTTACAGAAGGTTGTTCGCCTAGACTGAAAGGATTGGTCATAGCTTTTGGACTCAGTCTTGTGGGCCTATCGGACTTCCTTCAAGACTCCATTAGGGACATCTCCCTTTCGTCTCGTCTATGGCAAGCTGTGCCATTTGCCAGTGGAGATCAAGCACGGGTCACTTTGGGAAGTCACTGAGTTATTATTGGATCCCGAGAGTATAGGAGAACAGAGGAAAGCAGAGTTGGCAGCCCTAGAGGAGTTGAGAGATACAACCTTTTCTAGCAGCCTACAATATAAGGAAAAAGTGAAGACATGGCATGATTCCCATATCAGCCATAAACAGTTTGAGTCCGATCAGCGTGTATGGTTGTTTGATTCCAGACTGAAAGTATTTCCAGGGAAATGCAGAGTAAGTGGAAAGGTCCGTATGTGGTCAGGAAGGTACATGACAATGGTAGTATTGATATATACGAGCTGTCATCTTCCTCTACCTTTCGTGTTAACGGTCAGCGCCTGAAGCTATATCTAGATCATGATCCGCAGACCGTTGACCTTACCCCCATTCTTCTGGTATGAGATGTGTTCTTTGACTCATATCATTTGAATCTCATACATGGTTATCACTTACATCTTCTGCTGTATAGATCCATCTATCCATATCGTTCTTTCATTCTTCCGCTATGTCTGCTACCCCGTCTTCATCTTGTGATTTTGCTATACTTAGGATGCACCTTGTCCTAAGTATAGGGGGTACACACACTGAGCTGTGATCTATTCTTTTCCTCTTTTCTTCTTTTCTTCTTTTCCTTTTCTATCTTATTTTTGTATCAAATAGGTGTCGCCCCTTGCTGACAGTTTTCTATACTTAGGATGTACTTTGTCCTAAGTATAGGGGGTGTGCACCTCGAGTTTCTCGATTCTTTGATCCTCTCCATTGTCTCCTCTTCTTATCTATACTTAGGGCTATTTTACCCTAAGTATAGGGGGAGACAATATGAGTACGATCTGTTCATTCCCACATTTGACCCTCCCTGCTTTGTGTACAGTCTGCTATACTTAGGATTATTTGATCCTAAGTATAGGGGGGATTGTCAACTTCTCACTCGTTCAATCATTCCTTTATTTATTTATTCTTTAGACTTGCCTATACTTAGTACGAGTTATGTCTTCTCTTTTCTCTCCGATCTATGAGGACATAGCTCAAGCTAAATATAGGGGGGTCGTATATACTATGTATATACTTTAGCCATAACTCGTACTTTCGTATTTTTCTAAATAATATGGCTAATATTCTTTAAAATTCATTAAAAACCTTAATAAAAAGATGTGATTATTCCTCAAATTCTTTTTGTACTTACTGATTAATAAATCAGGTGAAAATGTTTTTTGCAAAATGTTTGAAAAATAGTTTGAAAGTCTTTGTGAAAAATCTTTTGAAAACTATTTGAAAAACGTTTTGTTACATGTTTTCAACCTTTGTAAAAGTATGTTGTTTGTAAAGTTTATTTTCTCTGTGTGAAATAAAATTTTTAGAAAATGATTTGCAGATGGTTTGAAAAATGGTTCCAAAAATATTTTAAAAAAATCTATCTATACTGTTTGAAAACCTTTGCAAAATGATTTTCAAATGTGTGTACATGTTTGTAAAATTGTTTGTAAAAATTATTTTGGACTGTAGTTTTCAAAAATTGTTTGAAAAACCTTTTCAAATAAGTTTGAGGAATATATACATCACACCTAAAATTCTTTATATATATACTTATAAAATTGATCACTTACCCCTGTAAATTCTTAAAATCCACTTCTTGTAAATATAAGAAGCATCCCCGTGTAAATATTTTGTACCTAGCTTTTAGCCAAAACCTTTGTTTTCAAAAATCCCAAAAACATTAGCAAAATTAAAATCCAAAAATATTTGAAAAATCTTTTTGAAAAATACAAAAAATGCATATGCAACATATTTTCAAAAATCCATAAAAATTTCAAAATCTTGAAAATTGCATCACAAAAATATTTTCTGCATTTGCATAGCATTCACATTTTTCGGATTGAGTTTGATGGTTGAACAAGTCTAAATTAAATCCGGAGATTGGAGCTTGGTTGGACCTTAAAATCTACCTAATAATAGGAACCGTATAGGACTGGAATTGAGGTACTTCAGGTCTAACTGACTTAATTCTTTGAGGATCACGAGTCTTGGTTCAATGGATTCTTGACTCTTTAAGTAGAGTATTTCGGAACACACGCACGACTCTTATTGATAATGGCCTAACTTGTACACCTGCACCTTTTACATGGCTCAACTCAGTTGGAGTGGTGAGGGGATTGGATTTGCCGGTATGAGACGCACACAAGTGGAAACACTTGTCCTCCTCTAGGGAGGGAAGTGCACCCCAACCCATCCAGTGATGAGGAAGTCTAAAGATAGGAGAGTGTGGGTTGCAATAAAGCTTCAAAAGAGGGATAGTCTACTGGTTCAAGAGGAAAAACTCCCAATATAAATGCTGTTGTGAATAGTATTCCAAAAAAAAGACAGACCTGTACAAAAAAATGCTTGTAAAGTATGTGAATATGTTGTAAAGTCAATAAGCAAGCTTGAGTTCCAAAGTCATATCATGTGAGCATGCAGCTGGATGACTTGACTATACTGGTCTTGCATCCGAGGGTAGGTAGCTATACTGGCTACCGTCCATTCTTCTCTTCACCCCTCCCTCTTGAGCTAGTTGCCACTTGAACTTAGAAGGGAATACCTGTTCCTCGAGGAAGGAGTTATTGGATTGAGGAATCATTGGGTTGTCATACTGGAGAAGTTAGTTTCTTTGCCATTCTAGCTGGGTAGAGCCACTATCACTTACATTGTACGAGTCAGATTCATAGTCATAAGGGTTTGCGTATGAGTTGAAGTATTTCTGACCTGTCTATTAAGGAGACTTGAACAGGGTTTTGGGATTCTCAAGGACTGTTGGATTTCAAATCTGGTTCTCATTAAGGTTCCGCCCGCACTAAAATTCCAAAGGTCCGACTTAAGCTCCAAACTTTGATTTTATGAAGACAAGTTTGATAATTAAACTAAATCCACTTTCTTGTTTTTCTTTTCTTTATTTTTTTTTCTGCACTTATTGCATAAGTTTTTGCTAGGGACTAGCAAAGGCAAAGTATAGGGGGAGGTCATATATACTATGTATATACTTTAGCCATAACTCGTACTATCGTATTTTTCTAAATAATATGGCTAATAATTCTTTAAAGTTCATTAAAAACCTTAATAAAAAGATGTGATTATTCCTCAAATTCTTTTTGTACTTACTGATTAATAAATCAGGTGAAAATGTTTTTTGCAAAATGTTTGAAAAATAGTTTGAAAGTCTTTGTGAAAAATCTTTTGAAAACTATTTGAAAAACGTTTTGTTACATATTTTCAACCTTTGTAAAAATATGATGTTTATAAAGTTTATTTTCTTTGTGTGAAATAAAATGTTTGAAAAATGATTTGCAAATTGTTTGAAAATGGTTGCAAAAATATTTTGAAAAATCTATCATACTTTTAGAAAACCTTTGCAAAATGATTTTCAAATGTGTGTACATGTTTGTAAAATTGTTTGTAAAAATTATTTTGGACTATAGTTTCAAAAATTGTTTGAAAAACCTTTTCAAATAAGTTTGAGAAATATATACATCACACCAAAAATTCTTTATATATATACTTATAAAATTGATCACTTACCCCTGTAAATTCTTAAAATCCACTTCTTGTAAATATAAGAAGCATCCCCGTGTAAATATTTTATACCTAGCTTTTAGCCAAAATTTTTGTTTTCAAAAATCCCAAAAACATTTGCAAAATTAAAATCCAAAAACAATTGAAAATTCTTTTTGAAAAATACAAAAAAATGCATATGCATCATATTCTCAAAAATCCATAAAAGTTCAAAATCTTGAAAATTGCATCACAAAAATATTTTCTGCATTTGCATAGCATTCACATTTTTTGGATTGAGTTTGATGGTTGAACAAGTCTAAATAAAATTCAGAGATTGGAGCTTGGTTGGACCTTAAAATCTGCCTAATAATAGGAACCTTATAGGAACTGGAATTGAGGTACTTCAGGTCTAGCTGACTTAATTCTTTGAGGATCACGAGACTTCGTTCAATGGATTCTTGACTGCCTAAGTAGAGTATTTCGGAACACATGCACGACTCTTGTTGATAATGACCTAACTTGGACACCTGCACCTTTCACATGGCTCAACTCAGTTGGAGTGGTGAGGGGATTGGATTTGCTGGTATGAGATGCACACAAGTGGAAACACTTGTCCTCCTCTAGGGAGGGAAGTGCACCCCAACCCGTCCAGTGATGAGGAAGTCTAAAGACAGGAGAGTGTGGGTTGCAATAAAGCTTCAAAAGAGGGATAGTCTACTGGCTCAAGAGGAAAAACTCCCTATGTAAATGCTGTTGTGAATAGTATTTTAAAAAAAAGAAAAAAAAAGAAAAAAAATTGGACAGGCCTGTACAAAAATAAAATGCCTGTAAAGTATGTGAATATGTTGTAAAGTCAATAAGCAAGCTTGAGTTCCAAAGTCATATCATGTGAGCCTGCAGCTGGATGACTTGACTACACTGGTCCTGCATCCTAGGATAGGTAGCTACACTGGCTACCGTCCATTCTTCTCTTCACCCCTCCTCTTGAACTGGTTGCCATTTGAACTTAGAAGGGAATACCCCGCTCCTCGAGGAAGGAGTTATTGGATTGGAGAATCATTGGGTTATCATACTGGAGAAGTCAGTTTCTTTTCCATTCTAGTTGGGGAGAGCCACTATCACTTACATTGTACGAGTTAGATTCATAGTCGTAAGGGTTTGCGTATGAGTTGAAGTATTTCTGATCTGGCTATTAAGGAGTCTTGAACAGAGTTTTGGGATTCTCAGGGACTGTTGGATTTCAAATCTGATTCTCATTAAGGTTCCGCCCGCACTAAAATTCCAAAGGTCTGACTTAAGCTCCAAACTTTGATTTTGTGAGGACAAGTTTGATAATTAAACTAAATCCACTTTCTTCTTTTTCTTTTCTTTATTTTTCTTTCTGCACGTATTGCATAAGTGTTTGCTAGGGACTAGCAAAGGCAAAGTATAGGGGGATGATGAATCCACATTTCATCATCTTTATTCTATCATTTTGGCCTCAAAGACCCTGACAAATGCATGTTAATAACTTTAATTAGTGCATCTTAGCTTTCATGCACATGTGTGTAAATAGTGTATAAAATATAGTTTTTAAAGCCAAAATTATAGAATAAATAAAAGAAAAGAAAAAGAATAAAATATTGTAAATATTTTATGACTCGAAACCCCGAGACCTAGGCATCTCGATGAATAGGTCGATAAGAAATAAAGTAGGGGGAGATAAGAGCCAGAATACCAATAAAAATTCCCTTTCATTTTATTCCTTCTTTATACATTTTGGGACCTATTTTTGGTTCCACTTTTTATGCCTCCAATAAAGAAACTTTGAACATGGAAGTTGTAGATAATCAAATAAATAAAAATACAAAATTGATTTCACTCAAAAATAATGTACAGATAAAAAAATATGATCTGAATAAAAATCCAGAATCCCAACTTCCCAAACATGTATCTCCCAAATAAAAGCTTGAAATGCATCAAACTCACTTTAAATGTATATAATTTAAAATAAGCTATTTAATGACGGTGGTTTCGCATTTTGTGGAGCTACGGTTTGAAAGTTGAGTTTTGGACCCCTATTGTATACTTGTACAGATTAAAATATTCATTTAATTATTTATTCATTATTTTTATAATTTCATATTTTTATCATTTTGTAAATATTATTTATAATAATTGTGTATATTAAAATCAGAATAAAAACTCAAAGAAAACACAAAATAAAATATTTGTATAAATAGCATACCTAGGTATAATACCAATACACATACCTATATAATTAACACTTTTATTTTATTAAGTGTACAAAATACTTCAAAAAAATAAAATAAAAATGTATTTAAGTGTATAAAAATACTCTTTAAATATATAAAATAATAAACAAAATAAATAAATTAATTTCACAAAATAAAAATAAAATATTAAAACATATAGATATATATACCTATACAAGCCTAAAAAGGTAACTTGTAATTATAAACCTCATAAAAATAATTAAAAATCATATTAAAATACCTTAGAAAATAACAATTATTTTTCATTTTATAACCTAAAAATAATAAAATCATTTGTTATTTTTAACTGAATTAATAAAATATTTTTTAGGGATTTTTCTTGGTTGGTCCACGTTGACCAACCAGGTGACAGTCCACGTTGACCGGCAGGTCAACTGGTTGTCCCTCCCCTCTGCCATTGTGTCAGAGTTGCGTTTTGTCTCATTTTCGCGAATTTTTCGTGCATTGTGCCTCGTTCATCATTCATCGCTCTTTCACGCCCTATGATCGCCTCGAGCGTTGGAGTCGCGATTCGAGCGATCTCCCTTGTTATTCCCATCCGACCGTCAACCCTTCAAATGGACACCCTCCACTTCATTCGAATTTTGAACCCCTCCTACACAGGCTCAGCTCCTGCTTTCACGCCCAAGAGCTCGAGGAAGGTGACAGCTTCCTCTCCTGAGCTTCAGGTTGGTCGAGCGACGCCCGAGGCGGCTCCAATCACCTCCGCCATCTCCGGCGTCGAGGTATCTTCCACCTCAGGTTCAACCCCTTCGAGGTCTTTGTTTTCTTCCATTTTTCTTTCGCATTTCATTCGTCGTAGTCATAGGATCAGTTTCTCCCAAAAATCTTTGAGTTCCATCCATCGAATCGCCCACACGTACCCCTCGCCGGAGCTCGCTCCGGCCATCACCTTGTGTCGTCGCCTCTCGCACCCATTTCGCCTCCGCGGGGTCCAGGCACTTTGCCCTGGACCCTCTCACATATTTTTGCAAGTCTTTGCGCATAGAAGAGAGCCTGGGGCTCGTTTTGACCTTCACCGAAGGTCCGTGGAGCATCCCAACTCCGCCGCCCTCCCCAGCGAGCTCCGGCCATCCCCGGAGCTTCTTGGAGCCTTCAGGAGATAGAGCAGACCACCAGGAGAGACCTCAGCCATTTGTGGAGCTCGAAGCATCGCCAGCGTCGAGATCGAGGTAGGAGAAGGTTGGGTTCGCCGACCTTCTTTCCTGTTCTTCGTCCTAGGCTGCCAGCCGTCCGATCTTGGCCGCATCTCCAGATCCAGCAGCTGCCTTTGGATCTCCATGAAGCTCAGCTGTTCGATCACGTCAAGGAGATCTTATCGCAACCGCCGGCTGCGAACCATCATCGACCGTCCTTCACGCACCACGTGTCAAGTAGCATCTCCACCGCCATCGGATCGCATCTCTTTGGGTATTTTGCATTTTCCACCCTGAGAGTTTTTGTATTTATTATTTAGTCCATGAACTTTCATCTGTAGTTTAAATATCTCTGTAATATTTGCATCTAGGCTCCCGAACTTTCTTTATTTGCATTTAGGTCCCGTTCACGACACCTCGCGTGACCCGTGCGCATGAGGGGTGGTGATTTTGCACAAGACCCTCATGTGGGTTTAGCTATTTAGTATCAGTCCAGGAAATATTTTGTAACGTGTATTTTTTTTGATATTTTGCATGTCAGCCCTTGGGATTTTTGTATATTGCATTTAGGTCCTTACCAGGCGTGTGCCAGTCACGTGCGGGGTTGGGAAAGTTACAGGCGTGCCCTAGCGGGTTTTGATATTTGTATTTAGTCCTGGAAATATATTTCTTAGTTATAATTTTTTTGTGGAAAATTGCATGTTGGCCCCTGGATGTTTGGATAATTACATATATGCCCTTGCTAGCAGTGTAATTTCTTTTTGTTGCTTCTATTTATTCCATGCGTCTATAAATTGCTGAAAATCCCCAAAATCACCATTGATTCCTGTTTACTTGCTCTTTCTTGCCATATTTTTGTTTTGCATTTGTATTACATTTTTCATATTTATAAAAATTCAAAAACAAGCATTTTCAGCACTATTAGCATTATAAAATCCATAAAAATTATAAAAAATTCTTTAAAATATCCAAAAAAATTATCTTTTGTGTATTTTTGTGTGTTTTAACTTTTGTACAAAAATCACTAAAAAAATTCAATAAAAAACCCTAAAAATTAGAAAACTCTAAAAATTTGCATAAAAATTTAAAAAATTCTACAAAAATCCTAAAAATCTAATTTTTGTCTCTGAATTTTCCTTGTTGTAATCTTTATTTTCAAATTAATTTGGAAAATATTCGTTATTGTTTGCTATTTTATTTCTCCATTTTTGTCCTAGCCTTTTATTTTCTACACTGTTTTCAGTATTTTTTATTTTAAAAATACCAAAAAATCAAGAAAAATTTAGGAAAATCATAAAAACATTAGAAAAAGATAAAAAAGACCAAAAATATTTTATTTCCTGAATTTTTGGTTAGTTTTACCTATTTTTATAAATACTTTATCCCTCTCTTTCTTACTTTGTATATATATTCTATTTTAAAAAATATAAATTAAGAAAAGAAAACAGAAAATTTAGAAAAATAAAAAATCAGAATACAAAAATATAAAATTAAAAAAAATATAAAAATATAAAATTTAAAAACCCACAAAATTTGCATGCTTGTAGGCATTTGATCACAGTTACATTTGTGCACATTTTGCCTTGATCTATCTTGCTTGCTCCCTGTGTTCGACACTCTACACATACTCGCACACTATACACACTTATTGTAGAGTTATAATAAATTATGACTCCACACTTGCTTCTCCTTGTTTGATTGATATTGTGGGTTGATTGTTGATTGTTAGTCCGTATTTCTGAGTGGTCGGTTCAGCGACTGAGTTCCCAACTTGTGTGGAACTTAAGACCATCGCAATTTGGCTTAATCACTTATCTTATGCGTATGATCCTTGATATACTTTCTTGGATTTGATACATGAAAAACATCATGTATTGCCGAAAGATGTGGAGGAAGTGCAAGTCTATAGGCGACTTTTCCAATCCGTTGAATAATTTCAAAGGGACCCACGAACCTGGGTGTTAACTTCCCACGCAAGCCAAACCTCTGAACACCCTTCATAGGTGATACTTTGAGAAATACAAAGTCACCTAACTCAAATTCAAGGTCTCTTCGCTTGGTATCACTATAGCTTTTCTAGCGACTCTAGGCAGTTATTAGTCTTTTTCGAGCAAGCTCTAAAGCTTCTCGTGTCTCCTAGAGTATATCTGAATCGTAAAGGTTCTTTATCCCGACCTCCTGCCGATACAAATGAGTAGTACACCTACATCCATATAGTGCTTCAAATGGTGCCATGCCAATACTTGCATGGTAACTATTGTTGTAGGTGAATTCTGCAGGAGGCAAATGTTTCACCCCTAATCCTTTCCATTCTAAGGCACATGCTCGTAGCATATCCTTTAAAGTCTGAATCGTACGTTCTGATTGAGCATATGTTTATGGATGATATGCCTAATGCTTCATGAAGTTCATGAAGTTCTCCCAATAGTGTGAAGTGAATCGTGAATCTCGATCGGAAACTACTTCCTTTGGATGCCATGGAGACGGATCACATATGTAATATATGACTCAGCAAGCTAGTCTGGAGTGAAAGATAATCTTATTTGAATGAAGTGTGCTACCTTGGTCAGACGATCTATTGTAACCCATATACTATCTTTCCCACCAGTCGTTTGAGGTAAGCTAGTAACGAAGTTCATGGAAATGCTTTCCCATTTTCACTCAAGTATAGGGAGGGGTTGCAATAATCCTTGTGGCTTTTGGTGTGAAGCCTTTACCTGTTGGCAGGTAAAACATGAATCCATAAACTCAGCAACATCTTTCTTCATTCCCGGCCACCAAAAGTATGAATGAAGATCCTTATACATCTTCGTAATTCTTGAATGAATAGATAATATAGAGCAATGTTCTTTATGTAAGATGTCTTTCCTCAGTCCAGATGTGCTTGGTACACAAACTCTGTGATGGTTATACAGTAACCCATATTATATCTGGAATCCCTCTATCTCATTTTTTCAAGTTGTTGTCTCAAGTCTTTAAGGACTGGATCATCCTCCTGTCCTTTCTTTATTCTATCCCAGATCTTTGGTTTGTATCGGTGATGTAACGTCCCGAGCTTAGGTCCCCGGTCCGTTATCGAGGAAAACTGGCCCTGACAACTTGTTGGGTTCGGGCCCAAATGGACCCGTTGATAACCACTCAAAATGCTTAAGCCCAAGTTGTCAAGTAGTAATCCCCACCACTTATATACCACACCCACACTTTGTGAGTTTAAGGTATGGCACTATGTTTGGGGTTGGGGTGTTACAACCTCCCCCACTTATATTCGCAACGTCCTCGTTGCGACATGGCCCATTCACTTATTCCCAGTGACAGTGGCGGCTGCACGCTCCCGGCTTAGTTCCCTTCGGGTAGCCCTTTCCACTATAAGAGGGAACCCGCTCTGATACCATTTGTAACGTCCCGAGCTTAGGTCCCCGGTCCGTTATCGAGGAAAACTGGCCCTGACAACTTGTTGGGTTCAAGCCCAAATGGACCCGTTGGTAACCACCCAAAATGCTTAAGCCCAAGTTGTCAAGTAGTAATCCCCAGAGGACCCAAAATGCGGACCCGATTTTGGGTGGTTGCCAATGGGTCCATTTGGGCCTGAACCCAACAAGTTGTCAGGGCCAGTTTTCCTCGATAACGGACCGGGGACCTAAGCTCGGGACGTTACAGGTGAGGAATAGTTATACTATTGGTACTACTATCAAATGATTTCTATTCACTCAACGTTGATAGTAAACCCCCGAAATTGATAGCACTCACTAACCCAGGTAAATAAGTTCTTCTACTGAGCGCATCTGCTACAACATTTCCTTTACCGGGTGGTAGGTGACGGTGCAATCATAGTCCTTCAATAACTATAGCCACCGTCTTTGTCTCATATTTAACTCCTTCTGATCAAATAGATATTTCAAGCTTATATGATCGGTGAAGATTTCAAAGTAATACCATAGATGTAGTGTCTCCATATTTTTAAAGCGAAGACTACGTCAGCTAGTTCAAGGTCATGTGTCGGGTAGTTCCTCTCAAGTGTCCTGAGCTATCACGATGCATACACAACTACCTTACCATGTTGCATAAGAACTGCCTCAAGTCCTTTTTTAGACGTGTCAGTGTACACTGTAAACCCTTCACTCCTAAAGGGTAGAGTAAGGATAGGGGCAGATGTTAGGCATTCTTTCGGTGTCCGAAATCTAGCTTCGCATGCGTCGGACCATATGAATGGAACTTCCTTCTGAGTCAGCCTGGTCATTGGCAATGCTATTTGTGAAAAGTCCTTCACAAATATTCTACAATACCTAGCTATACCTAGAAAAGATCGTATTTCTGTAACAGTCTTCAGGCGTTTCCAACCTATCACCGCACTAACCTTTGCAAGATCAACTGATATACCTACTTTTGAAATAACATATTGATTAAGCCAAATTTCTATGGTCTTAAGTTCCACACAAGGTGGGAACTCAATCGCTGAACTGACCACTCAGAAATCCGGACTACAATCAACAATCAACCCACAATATCAATCAAGCAATGAAAAGCAAATGTGAAGTCAAAATTTATTATAACTCTACAATAAGTGTGTATAGTGTGCAAGTATGTGTAGAGTGTCGAACACAGGGAGCAAGCAAGATAGGTCAAGGCAAAAATGCGCTAAAATGTGGTGTGATCAAATGCCTACAAACATGCAAATTTTTGTGGGTTTTAAATTTTATAATTTTTTATTTTTTTTATTTTATATTTTTGTATTTTGATTTTTTAATTTTCTAATTTTTTGTTTTCTTTTTTATAATTTATATATTTTTAAATAGAATATATAGACAAAGAAAGAAAGAGGGATAAAGTATTTATAAAAATAGGTAAAACTAACCAAAATTCAGGAAAAAAATATTTTTGGTCTTTTTATCTTTTTCTAATGTTTTTGTGATTTTTCTAGATTTTTCCAATTTTTTGGTATTTGTAAAATCAAAAATACTAAAAACAGTGTAGAAAATAAAAGGCTGGACAAAAATGAAGAAATAAAATAGCAAACAGAAATGAAAATTTTCCAAATTAATTTTAAACTAAAGAAAATACAGTAAGGACAAATCTGGGACAAAAATTAAATTTTTTAGGATTTTGTATGATTTTAAAGATTTTTATGAAGATTTTTAGAGTTTTCTAATTTTGAGGGTTTTTCTTTTGAAATTTTTAATGATTTTAGTCTGAAGTTTAAAGACACTGAAATACATAAAAGGTATTTTTTTTGGAATTTTTAAAGGTGTTTTACTATTTTTTGGTATTTTCTAATGCAAACAGTAACAAAAATACAATTTTTTAATTTTTATAAATATTAGAATGCAATAAAAATGCAAAAGAAAAATATGGCGTGGAAGAGCAAGCAAACATGAGCTTAACTTAATTTTTTTGGTGATTTTTAGAAATTTATAGATGCATGGAATAAATAGAAACAACAAAGAGAAATTACACTACTTGTAAGGGCATATATGTAAATATCCAAACATCCATTGGCTAAAGTGCAATTTTCCATAAAATCTATAACTAATAAATCAATTTCTAGGACCAAATACAAATATCAAAACCTGCAAGGGCATGCCTGTAATTTTCCCAACCCCGCACGTGACTGGCACATGCTTGGCAAGGACCTAAATGCAATATACAAAAATCCTAGGGGCTGATTTGCAAAATATCCAAAAATAATACACGTTACAAAATATTTCCTGGACTGATACTAAATAGCTAAACCCACATGAGGGTCTTGTGCAAAATCACCACCCCTCACGCGCACGGGTCACGTGAGGTGACGTGAACGGGACCTAAATGCAAATAAAGAAAGTTCGGAAGACTAGATGCAAATATTACAGAAATATTTAAACTACAAATGAAAGTTCATGGACTAAATAATAAATACAAAAATTCTCAGGGTGGAAAATGCAAAATACCCAAAGAGATGCGATCCGACGGTGGTGGAGATGCCACTTGACACGTGGCGCGTGAGGACGGTCGATGACGGTTCGTAGCTGGCGGCTGTGATTAGATCTCCTTGGCATGACCGAACGACTGAGCTTCGTGGAGATCCAACGACAACTGCTGGATCTGGAGATGCGGTCAAGATCGGACGACTGGCAGCCTAGGACGAAAAACAGGGAAGAAGGTCGGCGAACCCGACCTTCTCCGACCTCGATCTTGACCGCCGGCGACGCTTCGAGATCCAAAAATGATCGAGGGTGCTCCTGGTGGTATGCGCTATCTCCTAGGGGCTCCAAGAAGCTTCGAGGATGGTCGGAGCTCGCTGGGGAGGGCGGCGGAGCTGGGATACTCCACGGACCTCCGACGAAGGTCAAAACGAGCCCCATGCTCTCTTCTATGCGCAAAGACCTACAAAAATATGTGAGAGGGTCCAGGGCAAAGTGCCTGGACCCCGCGGAGGTGAAATGGGTGCGAGAGGCGACGACGCAAGGTGGTGGCCGGAGCGAGCTCTGGCGAGGGGTACGTGTGTGCGATTCGATGGATGGAACCCAAAGATTTTTGGGGGAAACTGATCCTATGACTACGGCAAATGAAATGCTACAGAAAATGGAAGAAAACAAAGACCTCAAAGGGGTTGAACCTGAGGTGGAAGATACCTCGACGCCGGAGAAGGCGGAGGTGATTGGAGCCGCCTCGGGCGTCGCTCGACCAGCCTGAAGCTCAGGAGAGGAAGATGTCACCTTCCTCGAGCTCTTGGGCGTGAAAGCAGGAGCTGAGCCTGTGTAGGACGGGTTCAAAATTTGAATGGAAAGTCACGGCTCAATATAAGGGGTTGACGAAGGGCTGAGAAGAACGAAGTAGATCGCTCGAATCATCGACCCTCGGCCCTAGGTAGATGGGGGCATGCAAGACCAACAATCGAGGTACAAAAGTCGTGAAGGAGTCGACATGAAAGAATGCAAGATTTGACCTCGAAAAAATCGAGAAGAAGGGGTAGAAACGAGGATTGACAAGGGGCAGAGGAGGGAGGACAGCCAGTTGACCCGCCGGTCAACGTGGACTGCCTCCTGGTTGGTCCACGTGGACCAACACGGAAAAATCCCTAGAAAATATTTTAGAAATTAAATTAAAATTAGTAAATGAATTTATTATTTTTAGGTTATTAAATGAAAAATGTTTATTATTTTATAAAGTATTTTATTATGATATTTATTTATTTTTTTTGAGATTAAAAATTACAAGTTTCCTTTTATAGCTTATATACAGGTATATTCATATATGTATTTTAGTAATTTATTTTTATTTTGTATATCTAATTTTATTTATTTTGTTTATTATTTTATAAATTTATAAAATATTTTTATACACTTAAATATATTTTTATTTTATTTTTTTGATGTGTTTTGTACACTTAATAACATATAAGTATGTGTATAGGTATGTGTATAGGCATGATACCTAGGTATGCTATTTATACAAGTATTTTATTTTGCGTTTTCTTTGAGTTTTTATTCTGATTTTAATATGCACATATATTATAAATAATATTTACAAAATTATAGAAGTATGAAATTATAAAAATAATGAATAAATAATAAAATGAATATTTTAATGTGTACAAGTATACAATAAGGGTCCAAAACTCAACTTTCAAACCGTAGCTCCACCAGATGCGAAACCACCTTCATTAAATAGCTTGTTTAAAATTATATACAATTAAAGGTGATTTTGATGCGTTTCGAGCTTTTATTAGGGAGATACATGTCTGGGAAGTTGGGCTTCTGGAATTTTATTCGGATCATAACTTTTTATCTGTACATTATTTTTGAGTGAAATCAATTTTGTATTTTTCTTTATTTAATTACCCACAACTTTCATGTACAAAGTTTCTTTATTTGAGGTGTAAAAAGTGAAACTAAAAATAGGTCCTAAAATAAATAAAGAATGAATAAAAACAAAGGTATTTTATTTGTATTCTGGCCCTTATCTCCCCCTACTTTATTCCTTGTCAACCTATTCATCGAGATGCCTAGGTCTTGAGGTTTCGGATCATAAAATATTTACAATATTTTATTCTTTTTCTTTTCTTTTATTTATTCTATAATTTTGGCTTTAAAAACTATATTTTATACACTATTTACACACATGTGCATGAATGCTAAGATGCACTAATTAAGGGCATTTACATGCATTTGTCAGGGTCTTTGAGGTCAAAATGATAGAATAAAGATGATGAAATATGGATTCATCACATATCTAAGAAGGATACTTCAGTTATTGTTCTTCCTTAGTGTTTCGAGTGCATGCCTGAGATGGTGTTCATGTTGGTACTTATCCTTGGAGTAAACAAGCACATCATCAATAAAGACTACTACAAAGTGATATAAGAACTCCTTGAATACTATATTCATGTGATCCATGAAGGCTGATGGGGCATTTATCAGTCCAAAAGGCATTTCTAAGAATGCATAATGCTCGTATCTAGTTCGAAAAGCTGTCTTGGGAATATCTATATCTTTAATTATCAACTAATGGTATCCAGATCTTAAATCAATCTTGGAATACACAGTTGAACACTGTAATTGATCAAAGAGATCATCTATTCTTGACAGAGGATATTTGTTTTTTACGGTCTTCTTGTTTAGTTGTCTATAGTCAATGCACAACCACATTGACCCATCCTATTTTCTGACAAATAAGACATGTGCACCCCATGGTGAAGTACTAGGATGAATGAATCCTTTATCTTACAGTTCTTGCAACTGTACCTTTAACTCTCGTAACTCAGTTGGTGCCATCCTATACGGAGGGATAGAGATAGGCTGAGTATCAGGTATGGGAGAGATTTCAAATTCAATCTCTCGCTCAGATGGTAATCCAGGTAGTTCCTCTGGAAATACATCAGGAAATTTACACACTATAGGTATATCTTCCGTCATTCTGTCTGACCCTGATGTAGTGGTTACATAAGCTAAATAGCCTTGGCATCCTTTCTCTAACAACGGTTGTGCCTTCAAAGTAGAGATATATTCGACATTATCATTAGATGTTTTTCCAATGAACTAGAACTCTATTGAGTTAGGAAGGTGAAACGGTACTGTCTTCTGAAAACAATCAAGACATGCATGATGCCTTTCTAGCCAATCTATCCCTAGGATAAGATCAAAGTCCTCCGTTTTGATTAGTAGTAGTGAAATATGTAACTGATGTCCTGCTCAGTACTATACAATTATCCAGGATTCCTCGTATTATAAATACTTGTCCTCCTGGTCCCTTGACGAGATAGGACTGTTGTACTTCTATTGGTATCTTACCCAAAGTGGGTACTGATCGTCGAGCAATAAATGAATGCGAAGCACCAGAATCAAATAAGGTATGTACTGAAGAGTCATGAATAGTAACAGTACCTCGTACGACCGTGCATGAATTGTAGGCTTGTTCTTCAATGATTGCATTGAGCTGGCCATTAGGAATAGACAAGCTAGAACCCGCAATACTTTGTGGTGGTTGCTGTGTAGGAGACACTCCTTGTGAGCCACGACCTCTACCCTGTTTTTCTCTGCGTGTTGCTCCATTGCTCGAGGTGGATGTTATACTGTTAATTTGGGTTGGTTTAAACCCTGAACCTCTCAACTGCGGACAGTCTTTCCTAATATGACCTTCTTGATGACAGTGATAACATGCACATATTCATGTCTGAGCTGAAGACCTAACCACAGAGGTACTAGCTCCTGGTGCTGAGTTATGAGGTATAGTGGAGGTTTAGAGAAACCCCCTCTTCCTGATAACTCTTGACCCATGGTCTGTGGCGAGCTTATACTGGAAGCAGCTGGATGATAGCGACGGTCTCTAAGGTTATAATTTGCCTTGTGTTTGGATGGTCCACCATTAAAGTGGAAACTCCTTCTTTGATGATTTTCATCCCTTTCCATCTCAATACGAGAGGCGATGTCCATTGCTTCATCTATGGTTGTAGCTCTAAAACCCGCAAGCTTCTCTCTCAAATCTCCTTGTGGTGAAGCTTCTAGAGCTGGGGAGTAACGTAGTAGCTCGGTAAAGTGGATATGATGGTCTCGCATGGTTTAGAACCTTGGTTCAGAGAAGTCAACTCTCTCCTCTTTAATTCTTCCCAATGGGAGGGACAGAAGTGAGCTCGGAACCTCTCTTCAAAGATAGCCCATGGAACAGGATCTGCAAATTTCATGAAAATTGCCCTGCACCATCGTCGTGAATAATTTGCTAGGGAGTAATCAGCAAAGTGCACCCAGGTGTCAACCGGTGCATGTATTATCCTCAACATCCTACTAATGTCATCGAGCCATAATTCAGCCTCGGCAGGTGTCTCTACACCTTTGAATCAGGGAATCTTTCCCTTTCGATAATTGTCAAGTAATTTTTGATGTCTAAGAAGAGCCTTCTCCATTGCTCCTTCATCTGGGGTCAGAGCAGACTCAGTGGAAGGATGGTAACTCGATTCTTCCTCAGAAAAATGGGAAGAACCCTCAACTCTAGCATCCGCAGGTTTGGATGCCTTAGGTCTCTCAGCTTGTGTATTGAGCCTCTCCTCCAATGCTTGTTGCCTTTGCCCCATGTCATTGAGCATTGTCATCATAGCCGCTAATTGCCTAGACACGTCTTGGTCTGCCATGATCCTAGGATGAGTCAAGGTCAAAAGTCAGATCCTATATGTCTTAGCATGATGTACATAAGGGTCAATGACTTGTGAATTGTGCTGCAGTCACTTATTAAGATCAAAGAATCTTAATACAACCTTAGTTTCTGAATACCGCTCATAAATGTCAATTACGAAATAAATTAATGGAGTAACCAGGCTCCGATACCAATCCACACGACCCCAATTCAGGGCTGTCGGATCCACCCATATCCGAATCTGGTTACTCAGCAATAATTTATCCAGCAATCACAACTAACATTCAGAAACAAGCTGCAAATAAAAATACTCGAAAGAAATATTTAATACTTTTCCGTTCACAAAATAAAGTTTACATGATCCATTGTCCGACTACAACCCTTTACATGTACATCAGTTAGAAGGAAATACACAGAAATATTACTAACCAACTTAAAGAGTAAAGCTATTGTGGTTGACTGGATGGTTAAAGTCCTTGCGATGGCTCACCGACACCTATTGGGTTTTCCAATAAATCATAGGATAATAATTAGCGAGTGCTAAGTAACGAAGAAGAGAAAATAAATAAATTGTGTAATTTTGCAAAACTTATTGTCATTAAAAGTTACAATCCTTTCATTAATTTAAGTCATATTCCTTTCTATTTTACATCAGGGATTAGTCTAGGGGACCCCCACCATACATGGACTTTACACGTCGCCTCAACAAATCCTCCAATACTACCCTGAAAATTTCCTTTTCTTTTATTAATCAGGGTATCAAACCCTTAGCCTGTCAAACAAAGAAGCACACCGTCCTCGAGAATCTGATTGCTTAAAACCTCAGGTTAACATTTAATTACATAACCTAACAGCTTTAAATACATGTTATCGTAACTTGGCCGCTATTGAACCACCCGTGCCTCCACATGGCACGACCACATCTTTCGTCGTTCAACCTGAATATATTGGCATCTGGTACCACGCGTTGCAAATCATTCATTTCGTGCGGTTTTATCAAAATAAGGCAACCGAGTACCACCTAGGTAGGGTCACACCAATACCGGTTCCTTCCAACAAACCTACAGGTTGCATGCTCGACCTTTAGTTCTACTCCCAGTAATTTCTTAACATAACACGTGATCTTTTTCATGATCCAAACAAATAAATATCAATTCCCATGATATAATTCCTCAATTCAGCCTTATATTTGCATAACCATAAAATACTGAGTATAGACTTACACATATATTAATTCATATATTTATATACTCATAATTATGCTCATTTTAACTTCCAAACCCTAACTTTCCAAGCCACTGCATCAATTCGATGCTTAGACCCTATTTTAGTTAAAGCAACTTTTCATATTTCTTCTCAAAAATAGCTAAATTAGGGTTCTTCGTAGCAAATAACATAAAATCAGAAATTTCAACGATCTCATATGAAAACCCGATATCAAAAGGAAGGATTTCGTTACCTAATCGAGCTCTCTCTCTCTCTTATATACAATTCTTTATCTGATTCTCTTTCAAAAGGATGATTTATGGCTCCTGAAATGATCGAATTTCATTTTCATATCAAAAATGCTAAGAGCGTGAAGAACGAATGAAGAACACGAAGAATGCGAAGTACACACGAAGAACACGAAGAACGCGAAGAACATGTTTTCTCTTGAAATGTCGGTAGAGCTTCCCCTTATACGGGGTGATATTTCTAGGAAAATTTCAACAGAGTTTCCCCTTGTATTGGGACATATTTCTAAGAAAATTTCGATAGAGTTTCCCCTTATATCGGGATCTATTTCTAAGAAAATTTCGGTAGAGTTTCCCCTTATAAAATCATCGAAAGAAAAACAGAAAGGGAACTAAACATGAATCAAAAACCTAACTCACGAAACAAACTAAGAGAGGATCGTACCATCCTCCTCGTCATTCTATCGGCAGCGCTTCGCAAGCGCTCCTTCCTCGCCTCCCACTCCTCCTCCCGACCTCTCGACCCTAGCCCTTGAGGTGGTGGTAGCGTTGGAAATCGTAGAGAATGAATGGGTAGGGGGCTATTTATAGGCTCCAGAAAACCACTAACCATGGTTAGAAAACCACGGTTTAGACCTTAACAGCGGTTAGAGATGAGCCGAATATCTGAGAGACTAAGGGAGATAGGTATCAATGGTCGTTGCGACCTCAACCTCTCGACTCGGACTCAACAAGATGAATCAAGGAACCACCAAATAATAAATCAATCAAGAAAACACGATAGCAGTCCTCGTTATTTTATTAACCATGTATAGCGACCAGGGTAGGACTCAGGGAGCACGAGATGGCCGAGACGGCCTACGAAGTAGTCTAAAAATAAAATAAAATAAACAAAAAATCTTTTTGGTGGATTTTTAATTCTTTTAGTTATTTTTTTATTTTAAATAATAAGGAAAATATAAGAAAATGATAAACAAGCAAATTCAACAATTTATTTAAACACTCAAAAATGCACATAAAATTCAAATAAAATTATTTTTGTGTGTTTTATATTTTTAAGTGTTTTTGGTGAATTTTTCAGAATTTTTTAACTTTTAGTTAATTTTATAAAAATCAAGAAAGAGGAAAATAGGAACAATATGTACAGTCAGATTTGAAAGGCCAATTAAAAATACATAATTAGACTATAAAAATCTGATGGTAATTTTTATGAAAAGTAAATGTAAAAACTAAATTACAGAAAAAGAGTTTGCAATTTTTTGAATTTCATAGAATTTTTAGAATTTTAATAAGGTTTTTAATGTTTTTTAATTTTTTTGGTTTTTATAAATCCAAAAGGCACAAAAATTAGAATGAAGCTTAAAAACAACAAAATAAACAAACACAAATTTTTTTAAAATTTTTATAAAAGTTTTTATATTTTCTTTGATTTTCTTTTCCAAACAGTAACAAAAATACGTGTTTTTGATTTTTTTTAATAACAAAAAGCTATAAAAATGTCCCAAAAATTAGGGAAATTTTTACACAGTGGTAGGAGCCACATTTCCAAATTTCACTAGATTTGGAGTTTATTTGCTATTTTATCCAACAAATAAAAGAGCTACAGCACACAAGGACCTAAATGTAAGAAAACATAGTTCGAGGGGCTAGATATTAACACGTGCAAAAACCTTAGGGTTTGAAGTGCAAAAATCCCAAACAATCAGCACATGTTCAATTAAAACCACGCACATGGGTATAAATGCAAATTTCAAAAACTAAATTTCATTCCATAACATAAACAAACCCCAAGCCCATACATGCAAAATGTCCAAAATATCACTTGTCGACGCACCTGTTCCACACAGACAGGGACTAAAATTCAAATAGATAAAACTAAAGGTCCATATGTGCAAATACTCTAAGAGTGCAAACTTCTTTAATAGACAAAACAAAAACTACTAAAAGCTGTAGGGGTATGGGCGCAATTACCCAACCGAGGCATGTGAGGGGCGCACGTGAGCGCCAGGTGGCAAGGCGTGGCTGGCTGTTGATGCACGATCCTGATGCAGCCGTCTGGACGATCCAACGGTGATGGCGCGATGGCGAACGTGGGAGGAACGTGACCATTAGACCAGGGATCTAACGGCCTGACATGGCAGAGCACGGATGGTGGAGATGCGAACTGGTACTGCGAGGCGATCCAATGGTTGTAAAGGGATGAGGAAGAACAACTCCTGGACGAGTTTCCCCAGCGCTTCAGAGACGATCCAGATGGCCGATGGACGATCGGAAGGGGGGGTCTTCCTCGCTGACACTCCACATCGGATGGCAGCCTCCGATGAAGCCTCCAACGGTCGGATCCTCCGGCAAGGGAGGAGCAACCTAGAGTAGCTCCGGCGAAGGGATGGAAGCGTGACCAATGGGGGTACCTGCTCTTATTCACCTGCAAAACAAGGTTCTTGCTCGATGGAGCACTCCGGCGGGGGTTATTGGCAAAAAGGGAAAGGGAAGCGTCGTGAATGATCGAAGGGGATTCCGGCGTACGTGAAAGATGGAACCCAACTCGCTCTGGGTTGGGATTGCTTAGCTTGAGGTGATCAGGTCGCGTATGAGGGGTGACAATGAGTCGGATAGATGATCGGTACGGGTAGGATGGATTGGCAGAGCTCCGGCCACTAGGGCGGAGCTGGTGGAGCTGGATCGTGGAAATCGGAATGGAAAGCTATCTAAGGGATGAACTGGTTACCTGATGGCTGCAATCGACTGGGCTGGAGATGTTGGACCTCCGGGGGTTGTCGCCTCGATGGCTCATCGGGGCCAGATGCTCGAGCTCGCTCGGCGGTGAAACCACCGGATCAGAGGCTATCGACCTCGGTCCTCGCTGCAATCGCTCCCTCTCGCTTGCTGTCACTCAAAGAGAAGGAGGAGAGGTCCTGGGAATCGAAGGAAATGGCCAAAGATGCTGGAAAAATGCAGCGGAGTTGATGTCTTATAGTGCTAGGGGTCCGAGAAGATGGGGTCGAACAAGCAAATCGGAGCTCGGATCCCTAGGGACGATCACCAATCGTGGATCAGGGATGGATCAAGTGTAATCAGGACCCGGGGTTTGGATGATTGGCGGGCGGATCGAGGCACGAAACTTCTGAGAAATCGGGTCAAAAACCCGATTTGCCTGGAAGGTGGTCCTGGGGGGAGAGTTGACCGGCGGTCAACATCCCCATGGACCAATCAGGAGCCGCCATTGGAAATTATTTTAAAAAAATCAAATAAAATAGATAATGACCTTATTTCAAAATATTTACAAAATGAAAAATATTTATTTATTTTCAAAGAATTTTTTAGTTATTTTTATTTTTTTTGAAAAATAAATTAGGTATTTACATTATATTATTATATATATATAGGTATATTTACAAATGTATTTTTTATTTTTATTATTTTTATACAATTATTCCAATTTTATATTTTATTTATTTATAACATAAAATATGGAATATAAATTAATTTTTATTGGATTTTTATTAATTTTTTATAAGGAGAAAATAAATAGATCTTTTATTCTATATACATGGTATATTTACACTGATGAGAGAGATTTTATTTTTCCTTTATTTTCCCTATTTTTATTTTAGTTTTATTTTTACAAATATGTACAAAATATAAGGAACACAAATACATTTTTTTAGAAAATAAAATATTTACATAAAGAGGGATATTTAAACCATGAGAGTCACCCTATCTCTCTCTCTCTCTACTTATTTTATTTTGCGGTCAGGCCCTTGTGGAGCCCTCCCTTGGATTCAGGTCACTCAATATTTATTTTAAAATTTCCCTCTTTTTCTTTATTTCTTTATTCTTTTATTTTTCACAAAAACATGCTAATTACTGCTATTTACACAATGCATGCATTTTGGAAATTTATTCTATTTACACAAATATACATGGTGTTTTGCACAGGTTTTTAGCTAAAATAAAAGAATAAAGAGTGATGAATGAGGATTCATTAGTTAGCGGTCCATGGTTTTAGCCCATGGTTTTGGCTAAAACTTATCCGAAACTTAAGTCTTAAGTTAGAACATTACAGAGGACTCTAGATTCTCTAATGACGCTTAATTAACACTAATCGAGCTTAACTTTCACTAATCGCGATTTAACTTTCGTAACTTACGCTTATCTTTGCTAACTATTGATTAGTGGTTGCTAATGATCATTGGTGGTTTTCAATCCGTCATTAGTTTCTTTAATCATGCCTAATTAGTCTTAATGATAATCATTATGGGTTAATGACGTCTTAATCATCCTTATTTCTCTTTCTTCTGAAAATCATAACAAATCGAAACGAAGTCCGATTCACACGAAACAAATTCCGTTGGGTTTCTCTTAACGAGCCAGATCTTATGATATAGGATTCGAGAGATGCCAAGTTCATGGCTTTACAAGCAACAACAAGAGTGATGAAACGGAATGAAGGAGGAACATTCGACTCGTCCACCCCTTCTATACTTAGGATAAAGTATGTCCTAAGCAAGGTGCACGTAAGAATGGGGTGGATAAGCAAAACAAGAGGTGGACATAGGAAAACAAAAGCGAATATACAACAAAGTCGATGTACAAAGAATCAAGAAGGTCGAAAGCGAACCTTCTTGCGAGACCGTTGAGGAATAGATCTGACAAGATGCAGGTCGATATCGGGGTCCACAATGGACAGAAGCCGATCAGGATCGACCTGGGGAAGATCCTCAGTAGCCCTAGAGTGTGAAGGCGCAGACGGGTCAGTGGAAGTAGTGTGGATAGTTCTGGCCTTGGGTGTCTTGTTGATATTGAAGTGAAAAAGGACAAACTCATCATCGGAATAAGTATAGTCAAGGTCATCCTGCGAGGTGTCTTCTAGGTCAAACCCAAAATGCATGAACTCATCGGTGGAAGTAGTCAAAGCATGTTCGTCCTCTAGAGTCTCAACCGGGTCATCATTCTCATCAAAAGGCCCAAATTTCTGAATAAACGCAACCAAATAAAATTCACCCTTGGTCTCATCATTCTCTGCCCTCCACTCAATGGTGTTAATCGTGTAGATCCTGCGTATGACATCAACACATTGCCAATCACAGGAAAAGGAAACTCCAAGGTCTATGCTTTCCGAGTCATCCTCCTTGGAGAGGAATTCTCGGGTCTCATCATCAATCATAAAGAAAATCTCTATGATATCAACATATAGGTCATCGGCCTCGAGGTCAGCTAAGATAGGTGTGGTCACATCAGGTGCAGGTCTCTGATCAGTGATGGGTGCAGTGATGATCACCTTGCTCTCATTAACAGGACGGAAGCGAATCTCTCTTGATCCGTAATCAATAACGACCATTGCAGAGGCAAGGAAAGGTCATCCCAAGATGATTGGAGAGTGCTCCCATGTGGAGGTCTCCATGGGAAACATGACAAAACCAACGGTATAGCTCGTGCCCTGAATCAAAATGACGACATTTTCAAGGATACCCTTCAGCCTATTTATTGATCCATCAGCAAACTGAACGATCATCCTGGTTTTCTTTAGAGGCCCTAAGTAAAGAGACTGTACCAATGAGAAGGGTGTGATTCTAATCGAAGCACCGCCGTCAAAGAGAGTGTGATCACATGCGTGGTCAGAGATGGTGCAGCTAATGAAAGATGTAGAAGTGTTCTTTTTCCTAGGAATAGGGTAGTGTGTGATGGCATGGGAAGTGGTCATGGTCAAGATATGACATTCAGATCTGCTCCTCCACTTTCTCTTCTTATGATAAGGAGCAGATAGATGGGTCATGGCCTGCTAAAGTGGGGCATCAATGATCTCATAAATAGTGGCCACCACTTCGGATTCAATCAATATTATTTTAAATTTTTGGTTCTCCTCCATACAAGGGAGGAAGATCAGAATCATCATATACACAAGGAATGCCAAGAGCAGTCTGCACAGTGGCATCCTCTGGATCGAAGGTGGGACAAGATGTGAGTGAATGTGTGGTCAAAGGGTCAAGCAAGTGGACCCTCTCCTCATAGTCTGAAACAACTAAAGGTCTCCTGAAATCTTTTTGGATTTTTAAATTTTGCTCATTTTTTGTATTTTTGGTGATTTCAAGCTCTGATGGGAATCCTCGAATGAACCCACATCATTAAATGGCGGAGAATCATGGTCGCTCTTATTTATGTTATTGAGGTCGTCATTCCTCTGTCTCATATGCTTCATCATCTGGGTCAAGCGCTCAAGGGTCAAATCCTTGAAAGGTAACTCCAACAGATCAGTCTCGGGCGGATGTGAAGGGCTTTGTGAAGGTGGAGGTGGATAAAAGTCCGAGGTTTGATACCCTGGGTTAGGCGGATATGTACAAAAATCAGGAGCAAAGTCCTCCTGGAAAAAGGGAGGTGGGTCAGCTGGAGGGTATGGGGGATCCGCAAAATCCGGACAAAAATAACTTCAGTCGGCCATCTTAAAAGGAAAATGATCGGGAGAGCATGATGGTCAAGTCAAGAGGAAGTGAGAAAAAGGCGCAAGTGCTCAGAAGCGATCGAGTAAGCACACAAACAATCTCACACAAAACAAACCCCTCAATTCACCTACTCGACTCAGTGAAGATCACAAAAGTGCAGTCTTTTTATCTTGTATATTTTTAGAGTTAGGCGAGAAGTCAAAATTGAACAAACACTTAGGAGGCTTGATGGGATTTGTGCACTAGTCCTTAGTGTGTACGCGAGCAATTAAAACGAATACAATGAGGGGATTACTCACCCTAAGACAAATGTTTTTTTCTTTTTTAGGTTCAAGTATTATTAACAGACCCAATTTTATTTGTTATCACTTTTTTGATTTTTAATAAGAATGCATGCGCTTAACGAGGGATCAATTCTTTTAAACACCTAAGTGGTCAAAATCAAAGGGAGAGTCGGAAAAGCAATGCAAGCAACAAATCAATGATGGATGCTAAAGCGTAAATGCTTACCTTGTCTCCAGCACTCTACATGCAAAGATGCTCAGCGGAATTGAAACCTATTTATATGCACATGCAAGCCGATGAAATCACCCTAGATGAATAATTGCTATTAACGTGAAGAACCATATGCTAGCTATTCAGCGAAGAGACCAAGGTCCGGTCTTCGATGCCGATTGGTGACCGCCACAATAGGTCCTGCAAGCGTTGTATACGACCTCTCTCGGCATACGGTCTCAAATCCAGATAACTAGAAATTCAAAATTTGACTAAGTCCAAGCACAAATCTATAGGTACATGCAATGGTGATTAATGTTTTTGACTTTAATCTATCGTCAAGCAAATCATACACCTAAGGGCTCGATCACACAAAGAAAGAAAACAAAATCGAGAAGACAAAATAAAATGAATGCGAAGAAAACCGTGAAAAACCGATGAGGCCTCCAAGGGAACAATCCCTCAGGCACTGGACCTCGGAAGTGGCAGAGTGTCAGAGTCCTGTTTATTACAATAAATAGTAGTCTCTCTCTCACTTCAAATTACAAAATATCTAAATAAAATAAATGCTCAATAAATCGACTATCTTCTTAAATCCTCCAAGCCTCCCTGGAGCTAGGTAAAAGCCGCTCCACGTGGGTGCGCAGGTGCTCCAAGAGAGCTCCTCCCTCGATCCGCGGTGCCTCGTACAAAGTCCGTAAGAGAGGGTGATTAGACAGCTCAAACAATTATATAAAATAAAAGAGAAAAGAAATGAAGCAGAAATAAACAAATAATCACAATAAAAAATAATCCCAATCTAAGCTGTGTTGCTCTCCGACAACGACACCATTTGATAACTAGGGTTTTTCGCGAGTCTAAAATATGTCTCACACAGGGCGGAGATGCAGTCACTGTGGCGACCTACAAGAAACCTTAATTAATCAACAATTAACCCACAACAGATAATCAAGCAACGAAAAGCAGATGCAAAGTTAAAATTTATTATAACTCTCCAACAAGGATGTGTATAGGTGCAAGTATGTAGAGGTCGAACACAGGGAGCAGAAAGCTAGATCATGCAAGTGAATGCGTAAAATGATGATTGTGAGATTATTTGTCTATGTTTTCAATGTGGGTTTTTATTTTTATTTTTATTTTATTTTATTTTAATTTTTGATTTTATATTTTTATATTTGATTTTAAAATTTCTATTTTTATACCCTTTTATATTTTTGTATGTTTTAATTCTTTTTCTTTTAATATATATAAAGCTATAAATATATATATACACAATATAAGTTATGTTTGCTATAAAAATTCACAAAAATAATCAAAAATATGAAAATAAAATATGTTTGGGTTTTTAATAATTTTTCAATATTTTTGAGATTTTTAGGAATTTTTGCTAATTTTTATTAATTTTTTAAAGTCAGAAATAACAAAAAACAAGGAATAATTAAATACCTAAACTTAAAATAGAGATTAAAAATAGAAAACAGAATCAGAATTTCTCTAACTTAATTTTAAAATAAAGTAATAAAATAAAAAATATACAACAGGAAACATAATAATTTGTGAGAATTTTATATATTTTTATGAAGATTTTTAGGGTTTTTATATTTTTTGAGTTTTCTTTTATATTTTTTAGTATTTTTTGGTCTAAAGGTTAAAAACATAAAAATGGACAAAATATATTTTTTAGGAGCAATTTTCAAAATCTATTTATAATTTTTATATATTTTCTATTACCAACATGAATAAAAAGAGATGTTTTTTATTTTAAATAAATATTGAAAAGCTTCAAAATGCAAAACAAAAATTATGAGGTGAAACTAGAATGCAACAGGAAGTGACAAGTATTTTGTTGGATTTTTTTAGAGCAATGTAGCAATATGAAATAAATACAACAAATAGAAAATATAATGTTGGTAGGGGTGTTAATATAAATATAGAAAGTCCAGGGTCCTTATTGCAATTTTGCCAAAAAATATTAAACAAAATAAAATACTTTGAGAATTAAATAGAAATAACCAAAATCCCAGGGGTCCTGTTGTAAAATTGCCACCTCACGTGATGTGTCACGTGAGGTGACGTGGCATGAACCTACTTGCAATTACGGAAAGTTGAGGGGTCTTTTTATAAAATTTTACAAAAATATTAAATGATAGAGGAAGGTTTTTGTACTAATATTAAATATAAAATTTTTAGGGTAGAAACTGCAAAATACCCTAACAGGCGGGCCTCCAACGACCGTTAATCCTCCCGTTGACAGTGGCACGTTCTGAGCGCCCGATGACGGTTGGCCGATGAAAGGCTGAGATTAGATGATCCCTGGATGATCTGACGGCTGACACGCAAGGGATCCTACATTTGTTGTTGTTTCTGGAGCTCTTCGCCGATCAGACGGAGGGGAGCGAGGGAGGAAGAACATGGAAGAATGTGGGGTCAGGCGAACGTCGATCCCCTCCCCCTCGTGTCCCATGTGATGGATGGCGTATAGACGAGGCACAAAATTCTCTGGGAGAGTCTTTCAATCTAGTGGCAGCTTCAAGAGGGTGCGAAGGACACTGGAGCTCCTCCACCACGTCAGGGACGGAACTGAGCTCCATGTGCCTGACCTTGTTGCAAAAATGACCCTGCATGGGGTCCTTTGGCCCACCGACACCTGCAATAAAACTCAAGCAAGAAGAGGGGGTGCTCGGGGGCGCTTATTGGCAAAGTGAAGCAACGGAAGGCGCGGACGAAGGTAGTGGCCGGAGCAGAGCTCCGGTGAAGGAATAACATACGAGCATGCACTAAACATATAAAATAAAAGCTAGATTTTAACCTACGGACGAAGATGAAGCTAAAGCAGGAAAGAAAAGGGACCTCGACTGGATGAACCAGGATGGTGGACCGCTGGAGATGGGTGGAGACGCCCCCAGATGCGGTCGTACTCCGCCGAGGCCGAGGGAGAGAGCGTTGTCACCGCTCTCTATCCCCAGCACACGAAGGAGGGTTAGCTTGGTCAAAAGGGAGTTCGAAATTGAAGAGGAGGACTGAAGAGGTTTTTGTACAGATCGGTCGAGAGGCTCCAAAGAACGATGAAGATCGAAAGAATCGCTGATCCAATCCCCGAGAATAAGCTTGGGCATGTATCATCGATAAACGGGGAGAAAAAGTCATGAAGGGGGCGGCATGAAAGGGTGAAAGGGTCGACCGTGAAAAGATCCAGAAGACGGGCAAAAATCAAGGTCTGATAAGGGGCAGAAGGAGGAGTCAAAGAGTTGACCCGCGGTCAACTCTCCGCACAACCTGGTTGGTCCACATGGACCAACCAGGAAAAACCTCCTGAAAAAGATTTAGAAAATCAATAAAAAATAATAATTGATTTTATTAATTTTAAGTTATAAAATAAAAAATATTTATTATTTCTTAAAGTATTTTATAATGATATTTATTTTTTGAGCTTTGTACTTACAATTTACTTTTTATAGGCTTTATATAGGTATATTTATCTATGTAGTTAAGTATTTTATTTTTACTTTTGTATTTTTGTATTTTATTAATTTAATTTACTATTTTTTAAATTTATGACTTATTTATATATATATTATATTTTTTCTAATATATTATATACACTTAATTAGTTAGATGTATTCTTTGTATAGGTATGGATATAGGTATTTTACCTAGAGGATAGGGAGTATGCACTCAGGTGCATGTAATTTACATGCCCCCGGGCCTATAACTCCCACATTTTTTTACTTTTCCGAAAAATATCATCATGTATATTCATCTATATATCCCTCATGTATGTCATTCCAATTTCGTCAGAAACAGAGATCCCTACGTCCTCCATCTAGAACAGGTCGATTACAACAATTCTAAGGCTGTTAAAATAATGTATTCTAGATGGAGGACGTAGAGGTCTCTGTTTCTGATGAAATCGGAATGACATATAGGAGATATATATATAGATGAATATACATGGTGGTATTTTTCAGAAAAATAAAAAAATGTGAGAGTTATTAGCCCAGCTGCATGTAGAATTACATGCACCTGGGTGCATACTCCCTATTCCCTCTACCTATGTGTTTTATATAAGTATTTTATTTTAATGTTTTAATTAGTTTTTTATTCTTGTTTTAATATGCACATATATTATAAATAATATTTACAAATATATAAAAATATAAAATAAAAAAACAATGAATAATAAATAAAATTAATATTTTAATCGGTATAAAATACAATAGGGGTCCAAAACCTAACTTTCACACCTTAACTCCAAAAAAAGATAAAACCACTTTCAGTAAATAGCTTATTAAAAGTTATATACAATTAAAGGTGATTGTCATATATTTAGAGTTTTTATTTGAGAGATGTGGGTCCGAGAAGTTGGGATTTTGGAAACTTATTTAGACTGTATTTTGTATACTGTATATTATTTTTGTATGAAATTAATTTTATGTTTTTCTGTATTTCATTATCTACAACTTTCATGACAAAGTTTCTTTATTTGAGGTATAAAAAGTGCAACTAAAAATAGGTCCCAATAATAAATGAATAAATAAAAGGGGATATTTATTGTATTTTGGACCTTTATCCCCCTACTTTATTCCTTGTCAACCTAGTCATCAAGATGCCTAGGTCTCGGGATTTAGGACCAAAAATATTTTCAATATTTTATTCTTTTTCTTTTCTTTTCTTTATTATATAATGTTGACATTAAAAAAACAATATTTTATACATATTTTGTACACTAATGCATGAATATTTAAATACATGAATTAAGGGTATTTACATGCATTTACTAGGGTTTTTAATGCCAAGACGATATAATAAAGGTGATGAAATGGAGATTCATACCCAGTGAACATCTCCAAGCAAGGTCAAACCTCCCTTACATATGTATCGCCATGGGTTCTTTTTAGGTGAATCTTGGGGCATCTCCACCTATGTGGGTTCTTCTCGCGTGCATCTCGTGTGCCTATCGCGGTCCAACCTTCTGCAATTATCATATTTGTCTCATCCCTCTAGCTCAAGGCAGATCGTTACTTACTATCTAGTAAGGCTTGGACTGAGAAGAGAAGTGCGGGACGAGCGAGACACACATATTGCACGAGATGTCTATCGTGAAAGTCTCCTTGCTAGTTGAGCACTTGAAGAGGATTGTCCAATCTTGGTTTTTTCATCCTTTCCCTTGCTTTCTAAACCACGCCTTTTCTTGGAATTCCTTTCTCTCACTTTCTAAACCACGTCTTTTCTTGGAACCAATCTATCATATTTCTCCAATGACATACTCACCCTCATTTACATCTTTGTGAATAAGATACCTCTTAATTGGAGTCATTATTTTCTCTCTACCTTGTAACTCCACCTTCAAACCACATGTTGGATGATCCAAGGAAGATCAAGAGAGTCAAGCCTTTTGGAGAAGATTCTATGAAGTTCTCTAGGACTGCGGACGACAACTTTCCACCGCGTCCTCCCACTTCTCAATCCAATCCCTTTGTATTAAAATCTATAGCTCAATTTCATGGGCATGTCCCTGATCCTTGTTGACCAGTGATGCCATCTTTTGATTATTTCTTGGGAACATTAGAACCAACAACTCCCTCCAGGTCATTTCTCTAGTCGCCAAGATGTCATAGATGATGTCTCGCTTCTTCGGAATAGACAACAAGAAAGTGCGGAGTTGATGATTTCCCACAATGTCAACATAACTTGATATGCTAATGACTGTGTTGCCTTTCAGAATGAGCAAGCCAAGCTCCTTTATCGCTTATCAAATAAGACGGACACGCTCGCATTTTCGAAGAAGCCCTCTTCCTCCTCTCAAAAAATCATTAGTGCACATCCTCCTTCTCCTCATCACTCCAGGACCCATGTTCCTCTTGCCCCTCTAGCTCAGTCTTCTCATGAGAAACATATTTACATCTAAGATCCCCTAGAAGAAGAAGACATGAAGAAGGGACTAAATCAAGATAAAAGAAGTTGAGTATATGATCTATGAATATGATTCATATGTCCAACGTACGCTCACGTCATCTCAGAAGCGCGCTCTTCCTCATTCCCCTACATCATCAAACTCGAATTATGATATAGATGCATAGTTTATCTTTTCTTCTTCATTTGTACGAGAATAGTTGTGCAATACATGTATGCTTTTTTTATCTCATAATATTTATTTATTATAATGACTACTTTAAGCTAATGAAGTTAAGTTTCTCTTTGTGCTTGTTTGTGATCTTTTTAATAATGACAAAGAGGGGGAGAAGAAATAGAGAAAAGAAGTTAAGTTTTTTTGCTCTTGGTTTCAGGGAGAGTTTAATTTCAAAGTTTAATCAAGTTTCAAGCTCTTATTTAAAATTTCAAGTGAAAAAATAGTTTAAATAATTAAATGTAAATAAAATCAAGGTGAATATCATTCAGTTGCACATCGACACTGCTCTTCTTTTAGAGCAATATCCCAGACGTGTATTTCAGATGAATATTGTTCGGTCCTTATTTTTATTTAATTACTCGTGTACTTCTGATATTTCTAAAAGCAAGTAGTTACATATAACTACCTTACAATAAAAATCCAATTAAACTATATGATCCTTAGCCAAATAACTTTACCCGCAGCTGAAGATAAAAAATTAATATGTTGCTGCTTTCGTGCAAGTTGAATTTCACATTTTTATGCTAGCACTTTTCCTTTGTAAGTGAGTAATAGTAGCATCAATCCCTCATTGTCGTTGCTTCTACGGCAATGCGATATCAATTCCGACCTGATTTGGTTGCAACGACTCCAAGTTTTGATGATGTTCGATATCAACTCCAAGACTCAATTATCGTTGCCTTTCAAGTGTCTAATGTAGATATCATTGTCTTTGTTCATAGTGGCAACCTCCAATTTCTGTTGCTTGATATCCACAAATGGTTGCTAGGTCTCTATTATATGTTGCTCATTAGAAGGTTTCTTAAAAACAATCTCGATGTCTAGTCATGGATGGTGGCATTTGTACCCATCTTTCTCTGATCGTAAATCTTGATTTTACCCTTAGACCTTGCCCAACGTTCCAATTATATCCCATGTCCCAACCATATTTCCCCTTCTTCCCTTGGTCTTTTGCAGGAATTCAATTCTCCTCCTCTCTTCCCCTGTGTAACACCCTCCTAGGGCTACTTCTCCCACCTCCTTCTCCTCCTCCAAACCTGCATCTCCTCCTCGCGATAAACTGAAGGAATTGTTGAGGTTTCCAATCTCGAAGGATCGGTGCTCGTCTTTTTATTGTTTGGATTAGAGCGATCGAGTTGATCTGGGTGTGGATTCTGGTCTAAGGAGCCATTGAATATGGGATCGCTAATCTCTACAAGTCCCTTCGCATTCTCCTCCAGAAGATCGACTTAGTGTACTCTGACGTGTTCTCTAAAAACTATTCCAACTTCGTGGTGGAGGAGTCGTGGCACTTCCGCTCGAGGCTTGGCGAGGCAATCTGGGTAATCTTCATGGAATTGGAGAACCTGATCAGCCATCACTCGCTTAACTCACTGATCCCAAGGAGAGGTGTCCATCTGACTACGTCTGATGTCGTGTAAGACAATGGAGCAGGTCATGAACAAGGAGCTTGGGGGATCTTCAAGTGTGCATAATTGCATCCACCCCAATTTGATGCTCATTGTCCGCGTCAAGTGGCTCATGAACCTCCTCCTCGCGAACCGAGATGCCAAGAGGAAACAACAACGATTTCAAGAAATAGCTCAATGGTAAGGCATGATATCCCTATGGACGAGGGCCCTCTTGTGAATGATGAAGTTAAGGTCAAATATCAGTGTGAATTGTGTAGTAGTGTATTTCAAGTACTTAATCAAGAGGATTGGTCATCTATGATGAGAGGTTTGAGTTTAGATCTGATTTAAAGATGCTCGAGGATGGGATAAGATTAAGGATTACTTCATGAAACTAGAGTGTCAGCACATTAGTCGGTATGGGAACAATGTTCCTATAGTATGACAAAATCCTAGGTTCTAGTGTGTGTAAAACCATAAAAGTTGTTGATATGTATGCATCAATTTGGTAAAAGCAGTAGAGCTAGATAAAAGGGAAATAAAGAAATATGCATCAAAAAGAGAAAATCTCAAATATTTTTGATACAAAGAGCTTATATTATTATCAAGCACTATCATGACCCCAGTTACGAGTTGTCGGATCGTCCCATTTAATGGATCTAATTACTTAGCAATATTTTTATCCAATAATAACAACTAACATTAAAAAACAGACTGCAATAAAATGTTGCATAGAGAAAGCATCTCATGGTGTTCATTCACAAAATAAAGCTTACATAGCAAAGTGTCCCATTTTTTATTATACATCATGCTGAAAGTAAAGGGTACAAAAAAACTACCAACTACCTTAGACTAGGAGCTATTATTGTTGTTTGGCTAGCTAGTTGATTAAGGTCCTCGTGGTGGCTCATTGTTACGTGTTAAGTTTCCAAAAATCATAGAATGGAGATTAGTGAGTGCTAAGTAACGAAGAAGAGAAAAGTAAATAATTGTTGTACTTTAGCAAATCTGATTATATCATAAAGTTTCATTTCTTCACATTACATTAAGTCATATTCCTTCTATTCCACGTCGGTAATTAGTCTAGGTGTTTACCTCACCTCCGATGGACGATGAAGCTGTGGGCACTTTGAAATTGGATATTGCGTTGATCTGGTGTGCTTATGACACCGGATGTCGCCTCAACCAATCATCCAACGCTACCCTAACAATTTCCCTTTTGTTTTATTATCCAAGATTCTAAACCCTCGACTTCTCAAACAAAGAAGCACACCATCCTCAAGGACTCGGTAGCTTAAACCACGTGCTACCCATTAATCACATATACTAGCGGCTTTAAATACATGTTATCATGACCCAACCACTATGAAATCATCCGTCCCTCCACATAGCACATCCACATCATCAGTCAGTCAACTCGCATAATGGTAGCCAAGTACCACACGTTGCAAATAATTTAGGAAAATTTACCCACGAACCCTAAAACTTTTTTAATTACCGCAGCAACTTTGAAACAACCTAATTCCTCCCTTGACCCCATAAACTTGATAGCTCTTACCCCATGAACTCTGCAATTAACTATCATCCATTGAATTGTTAAAACTAATCGAATTTTGTTAGTTTCTTATATATAATACCCTTCCATTTTGAAAAATTTACAATAACTACCCTTCTCCCTCCCCCACCTCACGTCCTCCTCCTCATCACCATTTCCCCACCTAGAACCATCTCCACCATCACCTCTGCCTCTTCCTCCTCCTCCGACCACCCTCCACCTCCTCCGAGATCGGTGACCCCCCGCTCCCCTCCTCCCCTGAGGGCAGTGAACCCCTCCCCCTCCTCTCCCGCCTCTGCCTGAAGTAAGAGCCCTGCTCCCCTCCTCCCCCCGTCGCTGCCCACAATAGAAGCCCCCACATCTCCTCCTCCCCTTGTTCCTCCACCCCCACTCCCCTCCTCCCCCACCTCCGCCTGCAGCAGGAGCCCCTGCACCCGCGCCCTCCACATCCTCCTTCTCCTTCCTTTGTGATGAATCTCGTATTCATCATGCTAAAATTGGTCATTTAGGCTCTGTTCCCCATCATTCACTTGTAATTAATTATTAATAGAGCATTATTAGCATTCATACATGTGTAAATAATATCTGCATTTCATCATGCATAATTGCACTAAAAATCCCAAGTGTAAATTAGCCCAAAAAGCCGCTAACTTCTCACATTTTTAATTAATTCATTCTAACTCCGATTGACCCCAAACCACATCCATTGTGTAGATATTACTAACCTTTATTAAATAAAAAATACAAAAAAATTACTAACTCTAATAAGTGTCAAATAATCCCAAAGTCAAATTTCGCATCTGACAGACTAAAACAAGCATATCTCTCTTATACAGAATCCGATTTTGGTCTACTCACTTTTAAAGTACTAAATTTTCAAATACCTTCAAAAAAGACCAATTTCGTAAAATTTCAGAGTTCATATGTGAAAATTGGGTTTTGGGCCTCTTTTGCGCATTTAAACTTAGTTTTATGTTCATAATTAACCCCTTTTATTTTATTTCTTTTTCATTTGTATTCTTTGATGAAAGTTTTAAAAAGAAACACAAAAATCCAAATCCAAATTAAAGCCGAAATCAAAGAAACTGACCGAGTCCAAGTGTCTGTTGTAAGTCTGTCCAAATATTGTGTGTTTCTTACTTTTATTTTCCTATTTTCTTGTTTATTAAAAATCCAAAAAATTAGATTAGTGTGTAATTAGTTCTCTTGTATTTTATTCTATTTTTTAAAAATTTTTATCCTCTCTAAAACCATCAAAAAAATTACAAAAACCCCCAAAAATTCGTTTTTCTATAGACAAGGAGAACCACCAAAAATACCACTTTGCACAGGTGACCTCTTTTGCTCCCGTGTCCTTCATGAAAGTTGTAGATCTCGTCGACACGAACAACTTTCGTGAGGAAATTTTTTGATCCGAGGTCTCCTTCTATTTCTTCTCTATTTTTTTAACTTTAAATTTTGATTTTTTTTTTGGGCGCCACGTGGCAACCCCTGAGCGTGCCACATGGCACCCCCACTCTCCTGTCCTGGTCACACCCAGGTCACATGCCCAGCACGTGACCTGCCCCCTCCCCTTCCTCCGTTCACCTTCTTCCCCTGTAACGCCCACACCTCCCAGCCGTTGTCCGCCACCATCACTCCTCCTCCATCGGCCATAAACTCCTCCCCCTTAGCCGTTACTTATCTCGCCACCTATAAAGCTTCCCCCCCCCCCCCCCCCCCGGCCTCGTCGGCCATCTGCCATTCCTGGAGATCTGCAAACCTTCCGTCTTCCTTGGTGACAGCAAGAGACGACCGCCGCGGCTACCTCTCTCCGGCGTGATCCAAGGGTACAGTCCCACGCATTGACTGCCCCTTGTCTTCCATCGCTCCCCCCTCCGATCATCGCCGGCCTTGCAAAGGCCGGTGCTCTCTCCCTTCTTCCTCCTTCACCGTCCACCTCCAGTCCCCCCGTGTATTTTTGGCTAACCCACTGCAGGTACACCATCGCTCCCCCCACCGATCGCCGCCGGCCTTGCACAACGGCCATCCTCCCTCCAGCAAGCCCCGTCGCGCCTCGCCGCACATCCCGCACCTCCACCTCCGCCTCGCCGCTCTGCTCGCGAGGTCCCTCTCGCCTTCCGTCGTCGTCAGCTTCACCGCCGCCCCCCTCGCGCTAGACCTCCCTCGCCCCTCGCGCTCCGCCCCGTGCCTCAGTGCTCCTTCGCCCACCGCCTCCTGAGCCTCCGTCGGTCGTGTGTCAACCGGCCGAGGCGTCGTCGCCCGCTCATCGCCTCGCCAGACCGCCCCCGCAACCTCCTGGAACCACCCCCGCAGCTCCCTCATCTACAGGTACTGTCGGATCGGGCAGGCAGCCCTTGATCCGATGGCCACAGAACCGCCACGCGTCGGTGCCCGAGCCAACCTCCAAACCTCAAGGCTCGGGACTCTCCGAATCACAGGCTCGGTCTAGCCGAGCCTCCAGCCGTTGCCACCTCAGCTCGGGCTGCCCGAACCTCTGCTTCGGTGCCCGAGCCTCTGCCTTGCTATCCGAGCCTCGTAGGCACGTGCACAGCACGTGTTTTGGTGGGCAAATTGCACGCGCACCCTGCTAGTTCCAGACTATTACAAAAAGATCCCTGCCTATTGCTGACGTCATCATCACGTGTCCCGCACGTGATACATTGGTGAAATTGCAAAGAGGCCCTCCATTGTTTCAGAAATTGCCCGCCTGGGTAAATTACATTCGGGCCCCTCAAGTTTTTACTAATTACAGATAAGTCCTCCAAGGGACCTCTTTGCAAAGGAAACTTTATTTTATTTACATTTTAGTCCCTAAAATTTCATTTTGTATATCTTTCTCATACGAACTCCGTTTTTTAGCATATAATAATGTCATTTTGAAGCTATTTCCATGCTTTACAATTTAGCATAGTTTGTGATCTGATTTGAGGGTGTTATTGTCAATTATTATTTGAGGATCATCATTGACTTTTGCAGGCTAAGTTTGACATATTGTGTCCTTTTAAAATATTCATGGGTTTATTTTGTAGGGCTTTGATTTATGCAATGATGAAATTGATCTCAGATATGAGGACTTAATCTTTACAAGGGTTAAAATCGAGGATCAATTATTTAACTTTCTATTTGTCTGATCGATGATTAATTTTGAGAGCATTTTACATGAAATTTTTGACAGGATTTTCACTGATTAATCTCTTTTCTTGTAACTTGGAATTGGACAAATTTTCTGGGCATCATTCGATTTGTGATTATCTCTCAAGAATTATTTATAAGATTTCATTGAGAATTGAATTGAATACTTCACAAATCCTGGGCATAATCTTCTCTGTGTATTTTTCTTTCATTGCATTTTCTTCGCATTTGTATTATATTTTCCCCACACGGAAATTAATCGAGCATAAATTTAATTATTTAATTTGACTTAAGACCACGCAACTAAAAATCACCGTTCCCTATGTTCGACCTTGGTAAACTTGCCAAGTAAATATTCCACAACATTTAAAGTTTGTGTTTTTTTTATCGACCGAAATTCACCTCCTATACTACAATTCATCAATATTAAAGAGGTGAATTTCGCGTTCATCAAATGGCGCCATTGCCGGGGAACGGTGAATTTTTAGGGTTTTAAATCATTTTTGTAATTGATTTTTGTGAAAAATGATTTTTGTGCCATTTTTTTATTTTCGCATTTTACTTTGCATTTTTCTTACTTCTGCTACTACCGCAACTTCTTTCTTTGTTGACTATTGGGAGCGGAAATTTGAGATTTGATCAAGGATCTGCAAGGATGAAAATTTGAATTTTAATTTCTGTGAGAGAGAGCTTAGAGCAGGTTTAATTTTATACATTATTCTCAGGGTCCCTTTCTTTGAACCCTTGTAATAATTCAGACTGAACACTATTGTGGTGTGTCGGGTCTGTTTCAACCCCTTCTGGGTGGTTGGGACCTGACTTGAGTGGCGTAGGACTTAGGCACATATACGATCGTTTCTTTATCATTAATTGTGCTCGTAATTCTTAGGCCATACTATCACTAATATACGCACTATAGATCGTTCAACATTAGCCAAATTCTGAAATCAATTCTTCCTGCTAATAGAACTATATGCTTAGGGCGTTTTTCATCTGTACATATCATTTAGTGTAAATTTTAAATTCCTTGTACTGCATCCTGCATGAAGAACGTGAGGATTCACTGTAAGTCTTTCTCTAAAGCATGCATCATTGATTTACGTTTGCATTGGCTTTTCCGATTCTCCTTTCTCAAGTTTTACAACTTAGGATTTAAAGTAATTGGGACTGCTCGTTATGCGTGAATTTTTGTGCTCACATAAACTACAGTGATAACCTAAATCTAAAATTGGGACTGCTAATCAAGGTGACTGCAAATAAACTGACTAAAAATTACCCTGTGTTTGGTGGAGAGAAACCCACTCATTGTTTGTGTAAGGACAAGATTGAACACCTTAGGTAGAGCCAAAAACCGAAATACTTCATTCAGACTACTGATTTTAAACAATTAGCTACTTTCTCAGCGAGGGTCTCGGTAGCCGTTTACGGTCCGACTTCCCTTAGCAGAGTAGGTGGTTTAGAGGACACCGCGGAAGGCTCCGTCCTCAAGTAACACGGGTAGCCATTTAAACGGTCCGTACTTACACCTATACTGGCTGGAAAGTAGATGCCAACTAGTTGTATGAACTCGGACAGTCTTTGTGAAATATTTCGGCACCTAACAGCTCCGCTTAATTTCAAGATTGTTTTGTCATTAAATTAAAACTGAAAAGATAAGCGGTCCGAACCCTGACGTGCATTCATCTGTGTTGAGTGGTGAACTTGAGAATTGGCTTGTGTTTTCTTTGTGTCTGCTTCCATGTGAAGACTCTCTCCATCCTCCTTGTCTTAGAAGTTTCATCTTTTCACTCCTTCGCTAAGGAATCTCTTATCCTTAGCAAAAATCTCATTTTATTCCAACGCTTATCTCTGAACTCTTCCTTTCTGAAGGTGAATCATAATGTCTCCAAAGAAGAACCTGGGGGACGATGAGAAGGACAATGATCCTATCCGGGCACTCTTGGCCAGGATAATAGCTGTCGAACAAACCAATGAACTACTTAGGACACAGTTTGCAATAATGCAACAAGGCGAGGCTTCTATGGAAGACACGTATCTCCTGGAATTAGATGAAGACTATAATTGGTTGAGACATGTCCCCCCTAAGGATGCGTTCGAACACAAACCGCATTTCCTTGTACTGTTGCCAAAGTTCGGAGGAAATAATCATGAAGAACCATATATCTTCCTCCGCGACTTCGAGTTAGTCTGTGCTAACCTCTGCCACCCTAGGGTTATCCAGGACTACATAAGGTTGAGAGTTGTTCCCTTCGCCTTGACTGATAAGGCGGCTTACTGGCTGAAAAATCTAGGGGAAATAGTCACTACATGGGCCACATTCAAGACTTTGTTTTTAAGAAATTCTACCCAGTTAGTAGAATTAATCAAATGAGGATCAATCTCACGAGTTTTACCCAACATCCGAGCGAACCATTTCATGAAACCTGGGAAAGATTCACAGACTTAGTATAGAAATGCCCAGGGATACGGGATAAGTAAAATGATGCTGGTCCAAAGTTTTGTCAGTGGGCTGAACCCTGAGACTCAAGGGTTGGTTAGTGCATCTTGCGGAGGAAGCTACATGGGACGTCACGAGGACACCGTCTACAAGGTGTTCGAGAGATTTGCTGAATCAAGCCGCGCACAAACCACCAGTCGAGCTTACATAGCCGGCTCCAAAAAGATGGCGAATAATCTGACAACCGATCACAGTGCTGATATGGGAATAATAGCTGATAAGCTAACTATGGTTGAGCAGATTTATAAGAAGTGGACGAACTCCATAAATCATCTGATATGGAGAAATTGGCTAAATTGCCTAAGCAAATGGAGGAATTGGCTGACAAAGTATCAAAGATCCCATCCCTGACTACAACCCCCGCACCCATACACCAAATTCACTACATTTAAGGTCAAGGGGTAGGACAACATAGCCATTGGGGTGGAGACCAAGTCTTGCCCCAACAAACTGATGAAACCTCCCGCTCAGACTGATTTTGAGGAACCTCCACAGGTCATGGAGATAAACGGAGTCTGGTATAATTTGGAACCGATCAATTGCTTAGACCAAAACTCTACTCCGAACCCTCGTCCACCGCAAGCTCGGCCCACCTACCAGCCTCAACCACAGCAGAGGCAGCAATATCGCACGGGTTATCAGAACCCGCAACCTCAGCCACAGCAGAACCAATGCCAAAGCCAACAAGGCCAGTATTAGCGACCTCAGGCCAGGCAGGGCCAAGGGTCCTCTCTTCTGCTATCTCTCCAGAACTCCAGCGAGTGCTGGATGAGCTTCATGATATGAGAGTCGACATAAATCGACTCTCTCGTTGGAGAGATGAGGTGACTGCACCCCAGACCGTGATTCCAGCCCAAGTCCAGGCTAACCCAAATAGCCTTGGACACAATCAGGTATTAATATCTGACTATTCCGTACCTGAACTTAAGCCCTCCACAAATAATAATTCTTATCATATCTCTCTTAGGAGCGGAAGGACCGTAACCATGTCTGATCGAGCGAAGGAACACAAAGGCATAGCCCCAGTGTCCGCCAATTCACACAACCCTGGGGAATTGATAAAGGAAGACAGGAGGAGAAACAACAAATCCCACCCACACCACCCAGATATAACGGAGAGTCTGAGTCAGAGTCAGACAAAGAAATGACACCAAGACACCGCCCAAATCTGCCCACAAATTTCCTTGTTTTCAGTCCGAGTTCCTGTAAAAATTTTTCATTCAGTAAAAGTGATGTTGTTGACCACAACAAGTCCATCCCTTTCCCCGTGCTCTTATGACAGGAAAGAAGAAAAACATGAAAAACCAAAAAAATGATGATGAGATGGCCCGCATCTGCAAAGAAAATATTAAGGTCACTCTGTCCTTAGACGAGATGATAGAAAGAGACTCAGCTTTTCGAAAATACCTTAAGGTGAGATGCACACCAACAAGGGACAGCAAACAGACTCCTAACCGAACAAAGAAACACATACTCTCAGTAGCTACATCTCGTCTTATAAAAAATGATCTACCAAGGAAGAAAAGAGACATGGGTGCTCACTTTGTCACTAGCCACATCAAAGAAATCAAGTTTGCGAGAACATTATTAGACAATGGATCATCTATCAATCTCATGCCCACAACCCTATTTGAGCATCTAAATCTAGGTCCTCTTAAGCAATCTACAACTGTACTTCAATTCGCAGATACATCAACAAAAGAGACCTAGGGAGAGATTCGAAATGTTGTCATCAACATAGAGGGACAAAACTATCCAGTGGATTTCACAATACTTGACATGGATGTCCCTAGAAATTGGAAAGATTCCCAGATGATACTAGGGTGACCCTTCCTTAGGATCGCAAGAGCTATATTTGATTACACATCCGGGAGAATCCAGTTTAGAAAAGTTGAACTTAAAATGCAGCAAACTAGGTTCCAAAGACCTGACACTGAGTCGAGCACCGAGTCTGAAAAATCAGAAACTGAGACTGAAATTACAGAAGCAACAGTTGGGCCCTGGAGACAAAACCCAACCGCTATGATAGAATCAACCTCATCTGGAGAGGAAATTGTTGATGATTTAGTCTGCCAGCTCATTCATGCATCTACCTATACTCTAGGAGACTCAGAGGCCCCTCTGGACCTGTCAGCCCATTCCCCTTATGACAGTCCTTGAGTAAGGTACACAAATCGGACGTGGCGCTTGCCACACCACATTCCATCATTAGCAATCTGATCTCAGAAATAACAACAATGGTGGCCAATATGGATACACTGCAAGCATCCACATCACAACAAGAAGCATCACTGAGGGGACCAGATTCGAGCAACATCATTGACCTTCCTGAACTCAAACCATTGCCCCGTATACTTAAGTATGTCTTCCTTGCAGGAGAAAAGGGACCGTTTCCGGTCATTATCAGTTCACATCTGACCGAAGAGCTGGAAATCCGTCTGTTTAATGTTTTGGAGAAAATCGCAAGGCTATAGGCTGGAGATTGTCTGATCTCCCAGGGATTAACCCAGCCCTGTGCTCACACCATATTTACTTGGAAGATAATGCTAAACCCTCTCGTGAATGACAACGTAGATTGAATACAAACTTACGGGAAGTGGTTAAGACTGAGATCGAAAAATGGTGTAAAGCTGGGTTCATATATCCTATCTCCGACTCCAAATGGGTGTCACCTTTGCATGTAGTCCCGAAAAAGTCGGGACTTCAGATTATCACCAATGAGGAGGTAGAAGAGATTACGACACGGGTACCTACGTTGTGGCGTGTCTGTGTGGATTACATGCGCCTGAATGCCGCAACGAAGAAGGATCACTTTCCGCTACCTTTTATTGATCAAATCGTGGAGAGATTGGCAGGGAGAGAATACTTTTATTTCTTAGACGGGTACTCGGGCTACAATCAGGTGACCATCGCCCCCGAGGACCAGGAAAAGACTACTTTTACATGTCCTATTGGCACATATGCATTCAAGCGAATGCCTTTTCGGCTTTGCAATGCCCCCGGCACCTTTCAGCGATGCATGATTGCGATTTTTGCCGACATGGTTGGGGATTTCCTGGAGGTCTTCATGGATGACTTCTCGGTCCATGGTGATTCATTCGATGATTGTCTTGCATACCTGGATTGATTCCTCCAAAAGTGTAGGGAAGTGAATCTGGTGCTCTCTTGGGATAAAAGCCATTTCATGGTAAAAGAGGGCATTGTATTGGGGCATATCATCTTCAAGAGGGGAATGGAGGTTGAACCTACCAAAGTTGATGTGATAAAAAAGCTTGAGCCACCTACAAATGTGAAACAAGTGCGGTCTTTTCTAGGGCATGTCGGATTTTACAGGAGATTTATCAAAGATTTTTCAAAAATCGTCCGACCGCTAACTGACCTTCTTGGGAAAGACACCGAATTCATGGTAGATCAGAAGTGTCTAGAAGCCTTCGAATTACTCAAGAGAAGGATCATTGAGACTCCTGTCCTACAAGCCCCCGACTGGTCTCTTCCCTTCGAGATCATGACAGACGCATCCGATTTCGCTGTAGGGGTTGTATTAGGACAATGAAAAGATGGAATCCCGTATGCTATTCACTACGCAAGCAAAGTTTTAGACCCTGCTCAGAAAAATTACACTGTGACCGAAAAGGAAATGCTTGCTGTGGTTTTTGCCTTGGAAAAATTTCGATCTATACTTCTAGGATCAAAGGTGATAGTTTACACAGACCATTCAGCCATTCGATACTTAATGACCAAAAAGGATGCAAAAGCACGACTTCTGAGATGGATTTCACTGCTTCAAACATTTGATTTGGAGATTAAAGACAAACCTGGTATTAAAAATGTCGTGGCTGATCATTTATCACGGATCGAACATAACAAAATTCCAGAATTCGAATCCATTTGTGAAACCTTCCCAGACGAGTCAATTTCTGCCATTGACTCACTCCCATGGTATGCAGACACAGTGAATTATCTTGTCACCAAGGAAGTTCCTTAAGGTTGGCCCAGAACAAAATCGATCAACTCAAATCTGAAGCGAGACACTATCATTGGGAAGATCCGTTCCTTTTCTTTGAAGGACCGGATTGCATATGGAGAAGATGTATTCCTCAAGAGGAATACCAAAGTATCCTCAATCTATGCCACACCTTGGAGGCAGGAGGACATCATTCTGGGAAGAGGACCGTTGAGAAGATATTGCAATGTGGATTTTACTGGCCGACCTTGTTTAAAGATGCTTACAATTTTGTTAGGTCGTGCCCCGTCTGTCAGAGAATGGGAGGAACCATTGGTTCCAAAAATGCCATGCATATGCAACCAGTGATCATCTGTGATGTATTCGATGCATGGGCATTTACTTTATGGGCCCATTCCCTAATAGTCAAGGATTTGAATATATTCTTCTCGCGGTTGATTATTTATCTAGATGGGTGGAGGCTATCCCTACTCGAGCAGCAGATAGCAAAACTGTTTGTAAGTTTTTGAAAGATAACATCATTTCGAGGTTTGGAATTCCAAAAGTTTTAATATCTGATGGGGGAAGCCATTTTGTCAACCGGGAGGTGAAGAAGTTAAGGAATACGACATCGAGCACTGTGTCGCTACTTCTTACTATCCACAATCCAATGGCATGGCCGATGTGTCAAACAGGGAGGTTAAAGGGAATTTTACAGAAGCTCGTCCGCCCTGATAGGAAGAACTAGTCCCAACTATTGGACCAGGTTCTATGGGCCTACCGGACGGCTTATAAGACCCCATTGGGCACCTCCCCATTTAGAATGGTATATGGAAAGCCATGCCATTTGCCTGCAGAACTCATACATAAATCAGAATGGGCAATTAAAAAGATTAATTGAAACTATCATCAAGGAAAGAAGAGCTGAGAGATGGATTTGAATGAACTATCTGAAATCCGAAATCATGCTTATGAAAATAGCACCATTTACAAGAACAAGGTAAAGAGATGGCATGACAAGAACATTCGAACCAAGATCTTTGTCCCAGGGCAGAAGGTTTGGCTATTTAATGCAAAATTGAAAATTTTCCAAGGGAAGTTGAAATCAAAATGGACGGGACCCTTCATTGTAAGAGAGGTACACAATAATGGGAGTGTTAAGACTCAGAGACCGCAGATAGCACGCAAACATCTTTAGTCAACGGTCAGCTGCTTAAACATTTTATCGAATCCAATAAGCAATTAGTACAAGTTGAACAGATCTCCTTCACTCAGGGTATAGATTTTGACGAAAGATTTGATCTTCCCAGATAGACCACCTCTCTGGAACCTACACTCTTCTGTATATCCATCTACCCGCTCTTGATCCCCCGATACTTAGGGGACCGATTTCATTGTTTATACATCGCTTCTCTTCTATTGTTTTTAACCCATCTATACTTCGTACGAGCTATGTCTGCATTCCACTTTGTGCCATGAGGACATAGCACAAGCTAATTATAGGGGGGTGTTTGTATAGATTTTATCTACTTTATCCATAGCTCGTACTTTAATCGTTTTTTATCTAACATCGGGGATGGGTATAAGTAGTGTGTATAATACATGTTTTTCATAAAAAAAAACAAACAAAAAAATCAATCATCACTCATGGTCTTGCATTTCATCAAGCATTTCATGCATTCCTTGGTTGATATATTCCTGACACATTCACCATCACTCAAGGCTTGAGGATTTTTGAGGACACTTGATTTCTGAGATCTTGAGATTCTAAGTTAGCATGCCTTAGTCATTAGGGTTTTGAACTTAATAATCCATACTTCCCTAGTTTTAAAGATTTGAGCGCTATATTGCACTCTTCATCTCTACCTTCAAAAAGAACATGATCAGCACAATCACTCCCACAACTGCATGATTGATGAGATGAGTTGAGATATCACTTGAGGAACTAGGACTAGAGATTTGAGTTTAGACCCAATCAGATGATATTCGAGGATGGGATAAAGTTAATGAAGGCTTAAGAAAACCTGAGTGTCAGCAAAAACCTAGCCAGTATGTGAACAAGTTCATATGCTATCTTTTTTGATATTGACCTAAGTGCCATGGTGTGTTGAAACTTAATGAAAATTATTGATCAGTGTGCGCCAACTTTTGGTAAAATCAGTGGAGCTCGCCAAATAAAAAAAATAAAATAGAAATGTCAAGAAAAGCTCTATCATCCAAAGTCAAATTCTAAATGAGCTTCCACCAATGGCGAGCGCTCCCAAACATTTTCAAAGTGTCCACTTGGACCAAGCGCTAATTAGGACCAAGGAGTCGGGCTGACACCATAAAAGGGCCCTGCATTGTAAGTGATACAAGTCTGGGTGTCGAAGGAATCTTAGACACTCAAAAGAGACACACCCCGGTGTACTCCCAGAAAAACAAGTGCAGACGACTCCAAATTCTCTTGACGGACACATGATCAACAAAATAAAATATACTTGTGTTGAGTAATAAGGCACTCGAGAGGCACCTTGTTCCAATGAAAGGGAGAGAAAATCAGACAAAATCCTATGCCCTCCATCATCTGGTCGTCCATCTACACTTTCAAGTCTGACAAACTAATGAGACAGTTGACTAAAGCAAGAATAGACTTATTCTCTAGTGTTGAGGATTAGGTCTAGAGGAGAGTCTCTTGGATTGGAACTTTAGGTGATGGCTAGACTTGACTCTCATGAATGCAGTACACTAAAAAATCATATCCTTATATTTTATGTACAAACAGAGAGTCTGAAAATTAGAGAAGTTGGATTCCTTTTGATTAAAGCTTGGTTGAGTCCAGAATTTTAGGATCACTCAAATTAAGCGTCTTCCATGAATTAAGCCTTGAAAATTCATATGCACGGTCAGGGATGTATTCAACTAAGCCAGCCATTCATTAATGCTCGGGGACGAGCATGGTTTAAGTATATGGGTATGATGAATCTCGTATTCATCATGCTAAAATTGGTCATTTAGGCTATGTTCCCCATCATTCACTTGTAATTAATCATTAATAGAGCATTATTAGCATTCATACATGTGTAAATAATATCTGTATTTCATCATGCATAATTGCATTAAAAATCCCAAGTGTAAATTAGCCCAAAAAGCCGCTAACTTCTCACATTTTTAATTAATTCATACTAACTCCATTGACCCCAAACTCACATTCATTGTGTAGATATTACTAACCTTATTAACTAAAAAATACAAAAAATTTACTCTTTAATAAATGTTAAATAATCCCAAAGTCTAATTTCGCATCTGACAGACTAAAACGAGCATATCTCCCTCATACAGTGTCCGATTTTGGTTTACTCATTTTTAAAGTACTCCATTTTCAAAACAAGACCAATTTCGTAAAATTCGGAGTTCATATGTGAAAATTGGGTTTTGGGCCTCTTTTGCATATTTTGACTTTTTGCTATTTTGACCTGAGTTTTATGTTCATAATTAACCCCTTTTATTTTATTTCTTTTTCATTTGTGTTCTTTGATGAAAGTTTTAATAAGAAACATAAAAATCCAAATCCAAATTAAAGCCAAAATCAAAGAAACTGACTGAGTCCAAGTGTCTGTTGTAAGTCTGTCCAAATATTGTGCATTTCTTACTTTTATTTTATTTTACTATTTTCTTGTTTATTTAAAAATCCAAAAAAATAGATTAGTGTGTAACTAATTTTCTTGTATTTTATCGTATTTTTTATAATTTTTATCCTCTCTAAAACCATCAAAAAATTACAAAACCCCCAAAATTCGGTTTTCTATAGACATGGAGAACCACCAAAAATACCACTTCACACAGGTGACCTCATTTGCTCTCGGGTCCTTCATGAAAGTTGTAGATCTCGTCGAGATGAACAACTTTTGTGAAGGAAATTTTTCGATCCGAGTTTACTTCAATTTCTTCTCTATTTTTCTTTAACTTTAAATTTTGAAATTTTTTTTGGGCGACACGTGGCAGCCCCTGGGTGTGCCACGTGGCACCCCCACTCTCTGTCCTAGTCACACCCAGGTCACGTGCCCAGCACGTGACCTGCCCCCTCCCCTTCCTCCGTTCACCTTCTTCCCCTGTAACGCCCACGCCTCCCAGCCGTTGTCCGCCACCATCACTCCTCCTCCATCGGCCATAACTCCTCCCCCTTAGCCGTTACTTATCTCGCCACCTATAAAGCTTCCCCCCCTCCGGCCTCGTCGGCCATCCGCCATTCCTGGAGATCTGCAAACCTTCCTTCTTCCTTGGTGACAGCAAGAGGCGATCACCGCGGCTACCTCTCTCCGGCGTGATCCAAGGGTATAGGTGATGAATACTCATTCATCACTCTTTATTCTTAAATTTTAGCTACAAAAACCTTTGCAAATGCATGTAGATACTTGTAAATACAAATAATTACCAAAAAGCATGCATAGTGTAAAAACTAATAAATAGCATGTTTTGTGCAAAAATAAAAGAATAAAGAATTAAAAGAAAAAGAGAAAATATTTAGAATAAATATTGAGCAACCTAATCCCAAGGGAGGGCTCAACATGGGCCTGACCGCATAAAAACCAAAGTAGAGAGAGATAGGGAGCTCATGTGTGTAAATATACATGTAAATACAATAAAAATATTTTCCTTTTTAAATAAAATAAAAATGGGTTTTGTATATATTTGTAAATATTTGTAAAGACAAAATCAAAATAAAAAGAGAAAAATAAAAAATAAAAATAATCTTTCTTGTACATATTCACCTTGTATATAAAACCACACCTATATTTATTTAGCCTTGTAAATAAATAAATTAAATTCCATAAAAACTTGTATATACTCCATATTTCATGTTGTAAATAAATAAAATAAAAACTATAAAAACAAAAATCAAATAAAAAGAACAAAATTAAAAACCAAAAAGAACATTGTATATATACCATGTATATATATGTATATATCTATTTATTTCACCCATGTACATAAATAATAAAAATAAAATAAAAACATCAAAATATTCCTAATTTTATGCTATAAATAAATAAAATATAAAATGGGAATAAAAATGTACAAAAATAATAAATTAAAAATCAAAAATTAAAAACCCATATTGTATATATACCTATATATAGCACTATAATGTAAATACCTTATTTTTATTTCAAAAAAATAATTAAAAATCACAAAAATAGAAAAAATCAAAACAAACATTTTTCATGTTTTGATTTTTTAATAATTCGGCCATTTAGTATTTTATTTTGAATTTCCAATTATTTCTGAGGTGGCATGTTCTGATTGGTCCACGGGGGATGTTGACCCCCCGGTCAACTCCCCCCCCTTGGACCACTTCCCACAGGTCAATGACGCCCGACCCGATTTCGTCGATTTATCGCGTCATGACCCGATCACCAAATCCGAAAATCCCGGGCGCTACTCCTTCCTCGTGCATCCGAGATCCTCGCCCGGTTGATTGCATTGGGATCCGCGCCTCGCCGTGCCCTGCCCGACCTGCTCTTGTCGGACCCTCACTCATATTTAGTCCGAGCTCCGCCTCCATTTCATTCCATCTTTGGCTCATCTCTCTTCACCCTAGGACCTCCACAGCCACCGCGAGAGTGACAGTTCGCTTCTGGTCGTGTCGCAGCGAGGAGGGAGTGGACGGACCACTGATCCGGCAGCTATGCGCCACCGTGCGCTGCCTGGAGGTGGTGCTCGAGCCTCGGGCATCGAAGGCCCTCGAGGCTAGGACCTGGAGCTTCCCCATCTCTTCCACAGTCGACTCCATCCAGTAGGTAGCCCTCTTTCTTCTTCTGTTTAGCTAATTTTCATTTTCGCCCCCGTCGCCGTCCATCTCTGATTCCGACCATCCTCGCTCTCGCTTCGATCATCGGAATCGCCCATCATATCTGCCTTTCCTCCGCACACATTGTCCACCCACTCATCCAACCCAGTTCGCACAGGAACTGGGATTGGGGCTCCTCCGCCGTCGCTTCGTCGGAGCCCCTTCATTCCGACGCACCGTTCACCTGCACCACCCCTAACCGGGTCGAGGCACTTTGCCCTCGACCCAGGAATCTGTTGTGTAGCATTGCAGGTCCAGAGGAGTCCATCTGAGGTCTTCGACAGTCAGGAGCAGCAGCTCCTCCTCCGCCGGTGCCTCCTGAGCTCCCCAGAGCTCCGTTGCGCCATCGGAGGGGACCATCAGACGCGGGAGGCCCAGGCGCACCTTCTCCGATCACTAGCAGCCCGCGAGGAGGGTCACCGTGCGTGCACCGGGCCGGCGAAGTTCGCCGGACGCTTGTTCTTCGTGCATCCTCCGCAGCCGTCCGATCGGCCTCCAGCTCCAGTTCAGATCAGATTCGTCCATTTGAGGAGCTGCCAGCACTGTCGGCTCCTTGGAGGCTTGATCGTGACCGTCGACTCAGCGAGGTTCATCCACAGCGTACGAGAACTGTCAGATCAGCCACGTGGGGAGCCCAGAGCCGTTCGATCTGAGTCGAGGACCCTACGTTGAGGCGCCACCTCCCCTGACCGTCGGATACCACACGTGGCACTCATCCGTCCTTCGGATATAATAAGGGGTAAATTTCTTATAGGCCCCCCTGTTTGTTTCTTTTATTAGTTAGTCCTGTAAATATCGCATATAGTTGTTTTTATTTTGGTACATTTGCACTTAGGTCCTCGTACTATAGTTTATTTGCTTTTATACCCCTGTGCGTAGTGGTGCACGTGCATCGACATGTGATTTTGTGGAATATTTGCATATATAGGCTTGATGTTCTAGGGTGTTAATGAATGAAATTAAGTTTTTATTATTTGCAGAAATGCCCCTGTGAGTGTGTTATTTGTGCATGTGCTTTATTTCGTGGGCTTTTTATACTTTGCCCCTGGACTTTAGTACGTGTTACTAAATAGTCTAGGGACTTAAGTTTGTTGCAATCAGGTCCCTGTGTGCCCAGGTCACGCGCCTCGTGCGTGAATTCTTGGAGAAATTGCACCGGACCCCCTGGAACTTGTTTTAATTGCGTACAGGTCCCTCTGCACTGTACCTTGGTTTTTTATTTTAATAAAATAGCAAACCCACTCTAAATTTGATGAAAATTGGAAACATGGCTCCTGCCATGGTGTAAAATTTTGTCTAAATTTTGGAGACATTTTTTATTATTTTTGATATTTTTAAAAATCAAAAACACACATTTTCTTTACTGCCTAGCTTTAAAAATCACAAAAAATAATAAAACACCTTTAAAAATTACACAAAAATTATACATTGCTTGTTTTGCCTTGTTTGATATTCTAACCAATTTTGGTCATTTTTAGATTTATAAAACCTATAAAAATTACAAAACCCTCGAAACCCATAAAAATTCTAATAATTAAAAGAAAAATAAAAAATTAATAATTCTAGTGCCCAAATTTCCCTTGTGTTTTCTACTTTACAGGAAAATTATCTTCAGACCTTGATAGGGCCATTTTACATTTTAATCTGGCCCTCCAAGTCTGACTGGACAGTACCTTTGTTTTTCTACCTTGTTTGATTTTTATAAAATTCTTCAAAAATCAGAAAAACACCAAAAAATAACCAAAAACGTAAAAAAATACAAAAAACATAAAAACATTTTTGTTCGAATTTTTGGGTGATTTTTGAGTGATTAAATAATTGTTTGTAGTTGGTTGTTTACCGGTTTTCTTATTTTCTTTATTATTTAAAAATCCAAAAAAATGAAAACATTAAAAAAATCCATCGAAAAGTATTTTCTTTTATTTTATTTTTATTTTTAGACTACTTCGTAGGCTGCGAGGCCATCACGTGCTCCCTGAGTCCGACCCTGGTCGCTATACCAGGCTAATCTAATAGCCAGGACCGCTATTATTTTCCTTTGATTTTTGCTCGGTTTTGGTGGTCTGCTCTTATTTTCCTTGATTGACTGATTGATCTTTGAGCGATTGAGGTCGCAACGACTCTAGTTATATTTCTTCACCTTAGTTGCTCGTGGATTTTTCGGTCATCAGAATGGTGTCGTTGCCGGGGAGCACGGCTTAGTAGTTTTCTTATTTTTCATTTTCTTTTTCTTTTCTTTTTCACGGGTTTTCGCGGCTCTTTCTGAGTCCGCGGCTTCTCGCGGATTTTTGTTTTTTCTTTATTTTTGTTTTATTTTATTTTTGTGTTTATTTGTTTTGGCTTGTTTCTTTTTATTGCCATCTTTGCACATATACCCCTGCTTCATTTCATTTACTTTTCCTGCATTTATTTGATTATTTTATTTGGTATTTGACACTTGTCTGCTTTCTTGCGAGGGCCTGAGGACCGAGGTGGCGACTCTCAAGAAGCCGGTGCAACCGCGGAATTCGGAGGCGGCTCCCTTCTGCACGGAGCCGCAGGAGAGCGTGAGAGAGTAGCTGAGTGGGAGAGGAGTAGATTAGACTTTATTTCTGTTATTTGACTTATTGTAATAACACAGGGACATCTCAGCAGGACTTAGACTTTCTCGGGTCTGTTTCGCCGAGCACCGGTGTGCTCGGGGGACCCTTAGGTTTTTCGCGGCTTTTTACGCGGTTTTAGTTTTTCACTGCCTTTTCCGGTTTCACGCGGTTTTTATCGAGTCCCTAGCTGTAGGAATTTCTGTTGATTGTGCCGTACTTAGTAGCATCCAAACACCTAATTATCTGCTTGTGCCTATAGTTCGTTAATTGGACCTACTAATAAAAGATTAATAAAAATAGCTGACTTTGCTTCCTTCGAGCCTATGTGTCGCAGCCTGCCCTACCAAGCGCTGCTCCTGAACCCGATTTGTCGGGAGGAGGAGGGGTAGACCGAGACCGGACCCTTTGGATCGAAGGCTGGTGACCAGCTAGACGGTTCTTTCGTGTAGAAGTTGCTATTTAGGGACTCGATTTTTCACTTGCACTATTTAGGTAGTTTTATTTCTGTCTTTCAATTCTGCACGGATAATATTGCATGTAGACTGCCAGAGTCAGGTATGTAGGACATGGTTAGATCCTCAAGCGCATCACGGAAGCGTGAGCGTCGTATCGAATACGACGAGGAGCGACTAGTCGCACTAGTTGCTCGATGCAGCGGAATTTAAAAATTTTTATACGACGAAACCACATGATCCAAGAACACTTCTCGGATCGTTTCGTCTAAACCACAAACAAGTAATTAGGATTACCTCTTGAAGCGTGGTTGCGATCAAGTCTCTAAACGAAGAGACCTCCTGTCTCAAGTCCGATCCGACGGAGGAGACGCTTGCGAGCGCGGGGATGAACCGCGTGCATCTCGCAATCCATGTTGATGATCCAAGCGGCGGATCTCCTGATCTCGACACACGAGATCCAACGTCTTCTTCACGAGCGAGGCGCACCGAAGGAGACGGAGATCCACGAGCAGAAGAACGGGCAGCATAACGACGATGCCGCGGCGATGGAGAACCTCTCCATGGCATCCATGGTGGACGGCCATGAGAGGGAGAGAGAGGGCTGACCTCTAAAGAGAAAGAGAGAGAGAGAGAGAGATGCTTCCCAAGCATTGTGTGTAAAGAGAGAGCATGGGTATGCCTCTCTATTTATAGGGTTTTGGGATCCATGGATCTCAATCCATGTGACATATAAAATCAATGGATGAGATTGATTATGTCAATCCAATGGCTAAGATTGTTGTTGGTAAAACCAACAAATTTAGATCAAAATATATTTGACAAAATCAAATACAAATTAATCCAAAATCAATACAATAAATAAGGAGAGAATGTGCATGGAGATTTCATCTCCATGCACTTTCCATGTGGACGGCCACACATTCCTTTTGGGAATGATGTGCCGCCCCCCCTCTTTCCATGGAGGGAGCAATCTCATGGAAATCCATGAGATTGCATATCTCCTTGAAAATCTCCTCTATTTATTTCCAACAACTTTTGTTGGCTTTTTATTCTTCAAAAATAATTCACAATTATATTTGAGAATATTGCAATCTTGCCATAGAAAAATTGTGAATCAAATTCACAACCCAAAACAACATGTAATTTACATTGTCAATTAATTACACAATGTGTATCCAATACACATAATAATTAATCAACACATATAAATTATAATTAGCTCTCTCTAATACATTATAAATCACATTTATAATATATTATGAATAATTGGATATTACTATCCACATTATTCTTATCCTTGATAATTAAATCATATTTAATCATCTTGGATCTCTTTATCTCATGTGTTCAAATAATATGAATCACATTCACATTATTCACATCTTTGATAATCAAATCACATTTAATTATCTAAGATAACTCTCTTTATAATATGAATCAAATTCATATTAATGTTGATAATTAAATCACATTTAATTATCCATTTTCTCAATGCTCGGATACATATATCAACAATAGGATTATCCATGAACTCTTTCAAGGACAATGCGCTTTCTCCGCGAATACTTGGAGATAAGGACAGGGCGATTGTATTGTTCCACGTATAGTGACATGGATAATGAGATCACATCTCAAATCCAGATCTCGGGCCTCCCATAGATGCTTGATTAAATCAAGACCGCAAATCTAATCTTCTCATTGAATCTGAATCACATTCAGATCAATGTCCAAACATTTGGACTAAGATCAGATTACTTCTCTACTGAGAGGAGTCACTAAAATCCAGACCCGTTTCATCACTCCCTAGGAATGGAAGCGTCATGGTTATACAATCGTTTATGATCACATCACCCTCAGGTATTCCCAACACCTGTACATCCTGCATACTGGAAGACTCAGATTAAACCCGAAGTATTAGATCAACTTTTCACTGTCTACTTCAGGGTTTTTATCAGTAAGTTTCTCATTCGATCATTGGGAGTCAGTATTGATCATATACTTTCCAAAAGCATATAACATACCTAGGTCTTGATCATATACTTTCCAAAAGTATATATCAAACCAACAAATTCAGTCAAGCTTCTAAAGCGAGACGACCGTGCACGGAATTTGATTCTTCCCAATATCTCATGAGTGAGCTCATGTCTTCCGGTTCAGTAGTGAACCTGTATGATCCCTTTGAGAGATCGTATTACTCATATGCCCTTATATGCACACCAGCGCGCCGGTGTATAGACCTTGATTAGGCCATCAACCTATTGGTCTGCCAAATGTACATACTCAGACATATAGTAACACATCTGTCTCCGGTCAGAGGATGTGTGCCTATATCATGACAGCATATGATATAGGACTTTGTTTATCTTGATCTCGTTAAGTCAACTCTTTGACCTAACTCATCTAACACCTCCGAATCTCTATTCCTATGCAGAGGACCTGCATCAAGAGGTCGGTCAGATATCAACCTAAATGAGATAGGATTGCCATCTCCTACTCAGGCTGGAGATCATCTCTTAATAATCATTTGACGGTGCTTGATGAGTCCTCAATCTAACTCATTAGATATTCATCTAAGCACCAGCCTCTATGATTCAATAATTGAATCAACAGCTATATGATCATTAAGATGGCCATGGTACATAACCCTAATTGTACTAAGGGACCTATTATGCAAATTATGTATTCTTCATTTCAGATCAAGGAGTGAATTGCAACAACATTTATTGCATAATGGCTCGCCGTGGGCTCGCATTTCCAACAAGGTACGCATCTCTTACTCTGCATGCATCATTGATTTCATCACGCATCGGCTTTTTCGCCTTCTCCCCCTGTTTTTGACTTAATAACCAGGAGAACCGAAAATTCGTTAGGCCTTTTTGCTTGTATTGAAAAATACCTAAAAAGAAAAACAATAAAATTGGGACTACTAATACTATTGACCCTAAAAGACATTTGACTTAAAAACTTGTCTTGGGGAGAGCAACCCCCTCATTGTTTGGTTTTATTGTGCGAGAGAGTGACCACGAACACTAGGTAGAGCCCTCAGATACTCTTCTCGACTGATTACCGGCTACTTCTGTGCGGGACAGTCGGTTGAAAAAGTATAGGGTATCCCAACAGGTCACGTAATCGCTCTGATATCTTGATTGTTCACCAAAATAAAATTGACAAGATAAATTGACCGAGCCTTTACGGTCTTCAGCTCGCGTTGCGTTGGTGAACTGGGGGTTGCTTGTGATCATAGTTTTTCCAGATCTCATTTGCCTTACTCGCCACATCAAGATGATGGGCAGACGATCTCTTAGGCAGCCTCTGGCTGCACCGCTTTCGGGCGCATCTACCTGCTCATCTAGGGTTGGTTCGCGAGAGCCGAGACCCGCTCTCCGAACCCAAGTATGACTCCATCCTGTTCCCCCTCGACCCCCTTTCTTTCGGTTCCGAGAGACCAGTGCCAGAGGAGAGACTAGTAGATTTATCGGCACCTGAGTTTGGATCGTTTGATTATGCAGAGACTATGGCCGGCAGTTCTGATGATCGCAGTAGAGGTCCGCAGCCCGAGCATTTTGTTCTGGACCAGGGTGCGATCAACTCCACCCTGATCGCCTCCCTCGAGACAGTGCAGCAGCAGTTGAGGGATCAGGGAGCGTTTATGTTGGATATGAGGTGCGAGATGGAGGAGATGAGAGCAGAGCGAGAGCAGCGTGGAGACGGGTCGAGGATCCCAGATGAGGCAGCAGCAGCAGCAGCCGCAGCCGCAACCGCCGCGGCAGGAGCAGAGCAGCCGAGACCGATGCGGGAGTTGCATAACCCCGGATCGACACTGATGCATCACTGGGTTGTGCTACCAGCTATCGTGGGGGACTTCAAGTTCCCCCCGAACACCTTGCAGCTCCTCCCCGTTTCCATGGGCTCGCCACTGAGGAGCCCCATCTCCACCTCCAGGAGTTTCTGATGATCTGCAGCACCGTCCACGACCGTCAGGTGGACCAGGATACCATCAGGATGATTGCATTCCCCTTCTCCTTAGCTGACAGAGCAGCCACCTGGCTGAAGCATTTGGGGAAGTTTGTCTACACTTGGGAGCAGCTTCGCACCGAGTACTTACACAAGTACTATCCACTCGGGCGGACGAACGCCGCTAGAGCCCTGATCAGCAACTTCTCCATGCTCCCCAACGAGCAGTTCCACGAGGCATGGGAGAGGTTTCGAGAGCTGACAGACAGATGCCCGCACCACGACATTTCCAAGCCGAATCTTGTGCAGAGCTTTTTCAGCGGGCTGACACCAAAGCTTCAGGGCTTGGTGAACGCTTTTTGTGGCGGGTCTTACTTCGCCAAGGATCACGACCAGGTCTGGGCCATCTACGAGGAGATGGCTGAGAACTACATGGTGATGTCCCAGACCCGGTTATACACTCAGGGCAGACCCCAGCAGCCACAGACCGTGTAGTACCAGAGGATAGCACGGGTCGACGCCGATCCTTCCAGTTCGTCCGCGGTAGCAGCAGCACAGGACGAGTCATCAGCCGCGGACATGGGGATTATCAGCGAGAAGCTGGACCGGATGGAGTTGATAGAGAAGAAGCAGTACCAGGGAATCACTCAGATGGAGCAGATGGCACAGACTCTGAGTGACATGAAGACCCAGCTCATGTGTCTCCAGGAGGCACGGATGGCTCCCCAGCCCCGTCTTCAGTCACGAGGCGATCACGGCAGCAGCAGCAGCTCGTCCCAGCGCTCCAGCTCTCACCAGCAGCCTAGACAGGTTCATCTTGTACAGGCGGAGCCGTACCAGCAACCGCAGCCCACCTACCAGTCACCACCATCTCCAGACTTGTAGATGGTGGTATACCAACTGGATCAGCCTCTGGCAGTGCTCCCGCCACCCCAGTACGATGCAGAGCCATTGATGGATGTCAACGGGATTTGATATGACCGCCCCCAGGCCGGTATTCGAGGAGACCATCCCGGATTCCGTTGGGGGACCGGAGGTGCCCAGCCCCAGCAGCAGCCGTCAGGACAGGGTGGCTAGTACGGCCATCAGAGGGATCACCAGTCACAACAGCAGCAACCCCCAGTGTACCCACCATAGCAGCAGCAGCAATCGTCACAATATGGTCCTCATCCCTATCAGCAGGGACAACCTTGGAGGCGTGATCAGCCTCACCAGCCGTAGCATCAGCCACATTCCTACCCCTCTCAGCCACAGCAGCAGTTCCAGTAGCCTCACTACCAGAGAGGCTACCCGTCGGGCTCTCATGAGAGCCCCACCTTGGATGATATAGCCCGCCTTCTCACCGATCAGCAGGCTACGTTTCGATGGGAGATGGATGAGTTCCGCCAGGAGATGCGGGACATCGTGAGAGGGAAGGCCGCCATCCCTGCCCCAGATTGAGCCGAATCCCAACAATCTGAGAGGAAATCTGAGCAGGTAGCTTGTACTGAGTATGCCACTCCTAATGATGCATTTGGTGATATGTCTACATATCTTTTTGATACTGATTTTGTCACACTTAGGAGCGGTAGGATGCTAGCAGGCGGCGCCTCATCTGAGTTGCACCATGAGGATACATCCAGAGCGCCAGACGAGGAGGAGAGCGGTACTGAGGCCGTTAGAGATGATGACAGTGGTACTGATGCCACCATGGATGTTGATCCCATCGGCGGTACTGAGGCCGCCGTTTCACCAGTTGGAGGAGGTGGTACTGAGGCCACCCAGATGCCGAGCCAGAGCACGGTACTGAGGCCGCGAGTCTTCCAGCCAATGGTGGTACTGAGGCCACCCATGTTCACTCTGAGAGTCCTGTTGTTTTTCCTACTACTGATGTACCTCGGAACATTTCTGTGAATAAAGGAAAGGTTTATTTTCTTCTGGTCCCACTGTGGTGCATGATGTATGTGTGGATCTGGTCGTCGAACCGTCTAGACCCTTTCCTAGTCCTTCATCTGAGAAGGACCATGTGATCCCCTTCCCTAGAGCTCTTCAGATAGGGAAGGGGAAGAAAAAAGAAAATCCAAAAAAGAGAGAGCAAGAAGAGTTCAGCCAGCAGATGATAGATCGGTTTGACATACAGCTGACTCTTTAGGAGGCTTTGCAGCACATCCCTCTTCTTCAGCGTTCCCTTAGAGACATGACTACAGTCAGGAGGAAGAGGAGGAACCACCACTCAGAGATCCATGTGCTAACAAAAGCCACTTGTTTCGCGATCCAGAACCGTCTGCCGGCCAAGAGGCCAGATTCTGGAGCCCCATATGTCAGATGCCATATCAGTGAGCAGAGGTTCGACCGCACTCTATTAGACAGCGGATCGTCGATCAACCTCCTTCCAGCAGCCCTTCTCGACCACTTCGAGTTGGGCACTCTTAGACAGAGCAGGACAGTCCTTCAGTTTGCTGATCGATCTGTCAAGAGGCCGAAGGGTTGTTGCGAGACGTTGTCGTCACGATTCAGGGTTTGCAATTCCCCGTGGACTTCGTAGTGTTGGACATGGAGATCCCAGATTCAGTGACCGATACCCCCATCATTCTCGGTCGTCCGTTCTTGGCCAAAGCCAAGGCGGTGACTGATCATGATAGCGGGAAGGTATACTTTCACGTCGAGGGCGAAAGTGTACAAATAGAGATGGTCGAGGACAGCCGAGCTAGAGACAGATCATGCTCAGAGACCACTTTAGATACAGAGCAGATGGCAGATGCTGGGCTAGACATCCACCAAGACTGTGACTTTGTGATCACAGATGACGAGGCAGTTTGGGTAGACCCCGAAGCACATGCCATCCTCTCACTTTCAGATTCCCTGATGCAGAGACGACAGCAGAGGAGAGCTTGGAGAGCACATTCCTGGTCCAGGATACTTCAGAGACAGCAGAGCCGGTTCTCGACCGCGACACTGATTTGTGTGATGATGGTGGTATTGATGCTACCTTGGATGATATAGATCCCTCGGAGTCAGAGTCTGACTGGGCAGATTGTGATGATTATATGCCAGACCTGATTTCACTTGATCCTGTAGATAGGGAGGAGGTAGATGCCGAGCAGAGCAGAGACAGTCCACCAGGGCAGCCTTCTCCAGTTTCTGAGATTGATAGAGAGTTTCAGTTCTCCCATGCAGATTTGGCAGCGTTCACGCAGACTTTTCAGAGGCCAGATCGACCAGCACCCAGTTGTCCAGAGCTGAAGCTGCTTCCTACATCGCTGAAGTATAGGTTCCTTGCGGGTGAGCATGAGATGTACCCAGTCATTATCTCCGCCGATTTAACTGGAGAGCAGGAATCCCATTTGATGGGGGTTCTTGAAAAGAACCGCAAGGCCATAGGATGGAGCGTAGCAGATCTCCAGGGGATAAGTCCGGCCCTGTTCTCCCACCATATCTATCCCGAGGATGAGGCGAAGCCGTCGCGTGAGTTCCAGAAGCGGCTGAACCCGAATCTGAGAGAGGTTGACATGAAGGAGATATCGAAATGGTGGAGCGTCGATTTTATCTACCCCATCTCCGACTCCAAGTGGGTCAGCCCTTTGCATGTGGTGCCCAAGAAGACGGGCATCACTACAGTGATTAGTGAGTCTGGAGAGGAGATTGCTACACGAGTACCCACTTCTTGGCGGGTCTGCATTGACTACAGGAGACTCAACCAGGCCACTAAGAAGGATCATTTCCCCCTGCCCTTTATAGATCAGATCATTGAGAGACTGGCGGGGAAGAGCCGCTACTGTTTTCTGGATGGGTACTCGGGCTACAACCAGGTGGCCATCGCTCCTGAGGACCAGGACAAGACCACCTTTACCTGTCCCTTCGGCACATACGCCTTCCGACGCATGCCATTTGGGCTATGCAATGCCCCTGCGACCTTTCAGAGATGCATGCTGTCGATCTTTTCGGACATGGTAGGGGAGTGCTTGGAGGTCTTCATGGATGATTTCTCGGTTTACGACGACGGATTCGACTCCTGTCTTGACTGCCTAGACCGAGTCCTTCAGCGATGTATAGAGGTCCACCTTATGCTATCTTGGGAGGAGAGTCACTTCATGGTGACTCAAGGGACGGTGCTTGGCCATATCATCTCCAACAGGGGCATGGAGGTTGATCCGGCCAAGGTAGATGTCATTAGGAAACTCGCACCGCCGTTCAATTTACGGCAGTTACGGTCATTCCTGGGGCACGTCGGCTTCTACCGACGTATCATTCATGATTTCAGTAGGATTGCCCGGCCGTTGACTGACCTGCTGACGAAAGACACCGAGTTCCTTGTCGATGATAAGTGTCTTTCGTCCTTTGATACTCTCAAGAGATGTGTTATTGAGGCTCCTGTTCTTCAGCCACCTGATTGGTCTCTCCCATTCGAGATCATGACGAATGCCTCCGATTTTGCCGTGGGGGACGTGCTGGGACAGAGGAGGGATGGAATCCCGTTTGCTATCCACTACGCTAGCCGCACATTGGATTCCGTGTAGCGGAACTACACAGTCACAGAGAAGGAGATGCTAGCCGTAGTGTTCGCCCTAGATAAGTTCAGATCGTACATTACCGGATCTAGAGTGACCCTGTTTACTGATCATACCGCCATCAGGTACCTCATGGCAAAGAAGGATGCCAAGGCCAGACTGACTAGATGGATCCTTCTGCTCCAGGAGTTCGACATTGAGATCAAGGATAAGCCTAGAGTCAAGAATGTGGTGGCGGATCATCTCTCCTGTTTAGAGCATCTTGAGGATTCTGAGCAGATTGATCCGATTTGTGAGACCTTCCCAGATGAGGCGATCCTTGCTATCGCCTCACTCCCGTGGTATGTCGATATTGTGAACTTTCTTGTTGCCAAGAAAGTCCCACAAGGTTGGCCCAGACAGAGGCTTGAGACCTTCCTCGCGAAGGCCAAGTCCTACCACTGGGAGGATCCCATCCTTTACCACGAACGAGGGGATAGCGTCTGGCGTAGGTGCATTCATCAGGAGGAGCACCATAGCGTCCTCACTTACTGCCACAAGCTTGAGGCAGGAGGACATCACTCTGGGAGGAGAACGGCACAGAAAGTGCTCCAATCCGGTCTGTGGTGGCCTACCCTCTTCAAGGACTCTATGAGTTCGTGAAGAGGTGTACTGACTGTCAGAGGATGGGCACTTGTGGACAGTGTGATATGATGCCGATGCAGCCCATTCACTTCTGTGAGGTTTTTGACGCATGGGGCATCGATTTCATGGGTCCATTCCCTAAGAGTCAGGGATTTGAGTACATTCTGCTAGCCGTTGATTATGTGAGTCGTTGGGTTGAGGCCATCCCCGCCCGAGCCGCTGATGCCAGGACAGTTTGCAGATTTTTGAGGAAGCACATCATCACGCGGTTCGGGGTACCTCGAGTATTGATTTCAGATGGGGGGTCTCATTTCATCAATGACCAGGTGAAGGCCCTTGCTAGCAAGTTCGGCATAGACCATCGGGTTGCCACTCCATACCATCCACAGACAAATGGTCTAGCCGAGGTGTCGAACAGGGAGATCAAGACTATTTTGCAGAAAGTCGTCCGCCCTGACCGAAAGGATTGGTCACTGCTTTTGGACTCGGTCTTGTGGGCATATAGGACGTCTTTCAAGACACCATTGGGCACATCTCCCTTTCGCCTCGTATATGGCAAGCCGTGCCATTTACCTGTTGAGCTGAGACACATGTCACTTTGGGCAGTCACTGAGATACTTGTTGATCCAGATAGTGTAGGAGACCAGAGGAGGGCAGAGTTAGCAGCCTTGGAGGAGCTTAGAGATACCGCCTTCTCAAACAGCCTACAGTACAAGGAGAGAGTGAAGGAGTGGCATGATTCTCATATCAGCCACAAGCAATTTGAGCCTGGACAGAGAGTATGGTTGTTTGATGTTAGGCTTCGTCTATTTCCAGGGAAGCTATAGAGCAAATGGAAGGGACCTTATTTGGTGAGAAAGGTACACGACAACGGTAGCATTGACATATCCGAGTTGTCTTCTGAAAGTACCTTTCGAGTGAACGGCCAGCGGCTCAAGCCATTTCTAGATCATGAGCCGCGGGTCGTTGATGTTGCCCCGATTCATTTTGCGTGAGATGTGGTCTTTTGACTCACATCTATTGCATCTCACGCCTGGTTATCACTGCTCTTCTGACCTGTATAGATCCAGATGTCCATATCATTCCATTCTTTAATCCCACATCCCGTTTGTCATCTTTGATTATGCTATACTTAGGGTGTACTTTACCCTAAGTATAGGGGGGATGTAGGACCTTTGAGTTTTTCTTTTGATTCTTTCTACCCATGTTTTGTTGCCTATACTTAGGGATATTTTCCTCTAAGTATAGAGGGGGTAGACCATGTACATTCTCCACTCGGTTTTCCCTTTGTCTACAGCCTGCTATACTTAGGATTATCTTATCCTAAGTATAGGGGGAAAGCCGAGATCTTCTTGATTTTCTACTCATTCATTCGTCTTTGTATATAGCCTTCCTTTTCACTTCCCTATACATAGCACGAGTTATGTCTTCTTCATCGCTCTTGACTCTGAGGACATCATTCGAGATAAGCATAGGGGGTGTGTATATATTTCATATATACTTTAGCCATAACTCGTACTTTGTGTGAGTGTGTAAATAAATAAAAATGGCTAAAAACCTAAAATTCACAAAAATTAAAAAATTTTCCCAGTAAATAATCATTCTTTTATTGCACATACATAGCTAGGGTACAAATTATTTTAGTAAAAATGTTTTCAAAAACTTTTTGTGTAAAGTTTGTGTAAATATTTTCATATCAACATTATGTATATAGTACAAATTTTTTTCCAAAATGTTTTGAAAATCAAAAGTTTGCAAAAATCTCGTGTAAATATGTGTAAATATTTTGCAAAACTTGCATTCATGCATTCATCCATCCATGATTTCAAAACATTTTTCAAAAATTTTGCATGTTTGTAAATATTGTGTAAATAGCATCTTTGTATATATGTATATAGTTTTTCCGGATTATAGTTGACATTTAAACTAGCCTGGAATCAAATTGGGAAATGGAGCTTGATTAAGATCTTAATCCACCTAATTTCTAAGAGGAACCTTATAGGGCTTAGGTCTAAGGCTTTTCAGGTCCATGGTGACTTAATTCTTTAAGTCCACTAGGCTATGATCACATGTCATCTCAATGAGCCTAAGTAGAGCACTTAACAACACACACATGACTCATATAGACAATGGCTTTACTTGGACACCACACTTAGCACCGAGCTCTCTACGGATGAGATGGTGAGGAAGCAGTCTTCCTTGACTTGGGGTAGCATATGAGGGTACTACTTCTAGGCGGAACCTCTCTTCTTCTTTTAGTGAAGGAAGTGCGTCTCAACTTGATCTGGTTGCCATGAGGTCTAACGACAGGAGTTGTGGGTTGCAATAATGCTTCAAAAGAGGGATAGTCTATTGGCTCAAGAGGAAAAACTCCTTGTATATATGCTGCACATGTATATGTTGTATAGATGCACTTGAAAAAAAAAGAAAAAAATGCAAAAAGAAAATAACTCCAAAAAAGTGGTGGGTCTGATAGAAAATGATAATCCCACCGGAGTATGTATATAGTGCAATAAGCAAAGCTTGAGATTCATGTCCCACCTTATGTAGCTTGCAGCAGGGAGACTTGGCTACACTGGTTGAGCTCCCAAGGATACATGGCTACACTGGCTATGGTCCATTCTCTTCTTCCCCCTCTTCTTGAGCCGGTTGAACTTGAACTTAGAAGGGAATACCCCGCTCCTCGAGGAAAGAGTGGCCAGATTGGGGTCATAGAGTTACCTTGTTGAGGAGGGTTGTCAAGTTGCCATTTCTGAGGTGGAGAGCTTATACTTCACATCCACAGTACAAGGAAAGATTCATGGTCTTCAGGGTTTGTGTTTGGTGACCTGTTCTGATCTGGATTGTTGAGGAGTCTTGATTATAGATTGGTGGAACTTAGAGGCTGTTGAGTTTTAAGCTTAAGTCCAAATAAGGTTCCGACACATTAATAATCCAAAGATCTGATCGAGCTCCATAATTCAATTTGATTCCAGGCTAGTTTAATAATCAACCTTGATCCATGTACATTCTCCTCTTTTTCTTTTTCTTTCTCTTTTTCACTTCTTTTTCAAATAAGTGTTTGCTAAGGAACTAGCAAAGTTAAGTATAGGGGGGTGATGAATACTCATTCATCACTCTTTATTCTTATATTTTAGCTACAAAAACCTTTGCAAATGCATGTAGATACTTGTAAATACAAATAATTACCAAAAAGCATGCATAGTGTAAAAACTAATAATTAGCATGTTTTTGTGCAAAAATAAAAGAATAAAGAATTAAAAGAAAAAGAGACAATATTTAGAATAAATATTGATCAACCTAATCCCAAGAGAGGGCTCAGCATGGGCCTGATCGCATAAAAGCCAAAGTAGAGAGAGATAGGGAGCTCATGTGTGTAAATATACCTGTAAATACAATAAAAATATTTTCCTCATTAAATAAAATAAAAATGGTTTTTGTATATATTTTTAAATATTTGTAAAGACAAAATCAAAATAAAAAGAGAAAAATTAAAAATAAAAATAAAAATAATCTTTCTTGCACATATTCACCTTGTATATAAAACCACACCTATATTTATTCAGCCTTGTAAATAAATAATTAAATTCCATAAAAACTTGTATATACTCCATATTTCATGTTGTAAATAAATAAAATAAAAACTATAAAAACAAAAATCAAATAAAAAGAACAAAATTAAGAAACCAAAAAGAACATTGTATATATACCATGTATATAGATGTATATATCTGTTTATTTCACCCTTGTACATAGATAATAAAAATAAAATAAAATCATCAAAATATTACTAATTTTATGCTATAAATAAATAAAATATAAAATGGGAATAAAAATGTACAAAAATAATAAATTAAAAATCAAAAATTAAAAACCCATATTGTATATATACCTATATATAGCACTATAATGTAAATACCTTATTTTTATTTAAAAAAATAATTAAAAATCACAAAAAATAGAAAAAAATCAAAACAAACATTTTTCATGTTTTGAGTTTTTAATAATTCAGCCATTTAGTATTTTATTTTGAATTTCCAATTATTTCTGAGGTGGCCTGTTCTGATTGGTCCACGGGGGATGTTGACCCCCCGGTCAACTCCCCCCCTTAGACCACTTCCCACGGGTCAATGACGGCCGACCCGATTTCACCGATTTATCGCGTCATGACCCGATCACCAAATCCGAAAATCCTGGGCGCTACTCCTTCCTCGTGCATCCGAGATCCTCGCCCGGTTGATTGCATTGGGATCCACGCCTCGTCGTGCCCTGCCCGACCTGCTCTTGTCGGACCCTCACTCGTATTTAGTCTGAGCTCCGCCTCCATTTCATTCCATCTTTGGCTCATCTTTCTTCACCCTAGGACCTCCACAGCCACCGCGAGAATGACAGCTCGCTTCCGGCCGTGTCGCAGCGAGGAGGGAGTGGACGGACCACTGATCCGGCAGCTACGCACCGCCGTGCGCTGCCTGGAGGTGGTGCTCGAGCCTCGAGCATCGACGGCCTTCAAGGCTAGGACCTGGAGCTTCCCCAGCTCTTCCACAGTAGACTCCATCCAGTAGGTAGCCCTCTTTCTTCTTCTGTTTAGCTAATTTTCATTTTCGTCCAAATCGACCCATCGTCGTCCATCCCTGATTCCGACCACCCTCGCTCTCGTTTCGATCATCGGAGTCGCCCATCATCTCCGCCTTTCCTCCGCGCACATTCTCCACCCACTCATCCTACCCAGATCGCACAGGAACTGGGATTGGGGCTCCTCCGCCGTCGCTTCGCCGGAGCCCCTTCATTCCGACGCACCGTTCACCTGCACCACCCCTAACTGGGTCGAGGCACTTTGCCCTCGACCCAGGAGTCTGTTGCATAGCATTGCAGGTCCAGAGGAGTCCATCTGAGGTCTTCGACAGTCAGGAGCAGCAACTCCTCCTCCGTCGGTGCCGCTTGAGCTCCCCAGAGCTCCGCTGCGCCATCGGAGGGGACCATCAGACGCGGGAGGCCCAGGCGCACCTTCTCCGATCACTAGCAGCCCGTGAGGAGGGTCACCGTGTGTGCACCGGGCCGGCGAAGTTCACCGGTCGCTTGTTCTTCGTGCATCCTCCGCAGTCGTCCGATCGGCCTCCAGCTCCAATTCAGATCAGATTCGTCCATTTGAGGAGCTGCCAGCACCATCAGATCCTTGGAGGCTTGATCGTGACCGTCGACTCAGTGAGGTTTATCCACTGCGTACGAGAACCGTCAGATCAGCCACGTGGGGAGCCAGAGCCGTTCGATCTGAGCCGAGGACCCTGTGTTGAGGCACCTCCTCCCCTGACCGTCGGATACCACACGTGGCACTCATCCGTCCTTCGGATATAATAAGGGGTAAATTTCTTGTAGGCCCCCCTGTTTGTTTCTTTTATTAGTTAGTCCTGTAAATATCGCATATAGTTGTTTTTATTTTGGTACATTTGCACTTAGGTCCTCGTACTGTAGTTTATTTGCTTTTATACCCCTGTGCGTAGTGGTGTACGTGCATCGACACGTGATTTTGTGGGATATTTGCATATATAGGCTTGATGTTCCAGGGTTTTAATGAATGAAATTAAGTTTTTATTATTTGCAGAAATGCCCCTGTGAGTGTGTTATTTGTGCATGTGCTTTATTTCGTGGGCTTTTTATACTTTTGCCCCTGGACTTTTAGTACGTGTTACTAAATAGTACAGGGACTTAAGTTTTTGTAATCAGGTCCCTGTGTGCCCAGGTCACGCGCCTCGCGCGTGAATTCTTGGAGAAATTGCACCGGACCCCCTAGAACTTGTTTTAATTGCGTACAGGTCCCTGTGCACTATACCTTGGTTTTTGATTTTAATAAAATAGCAAACCCACTCCAAATTTGATGAAAATTGGATACATGGCTCCTGCTATGGTGTAAAATTTTCTCTAAATTTTGGGGACATTTTTTATTATTTTTGATATTTTTAAAAATTCAAAAACACACATTTTCTTTACTGACTAGCTTTAATAATCACAAAAAAATATTAAAACGCCTTTAAAAATTACAAAAAAAATATATTGCTTGTTTTGCCTTGTTTGATTTTCTGACCAATTTTGGTCATTTTTAGATTTATAAAACCTATAAAAATTACAAAACCCCTAAAAACCCATAAAAATTCTAATAATTAAAAGAAAAATAAAAAATTAATAATTCTAGTGCCCAAATTTTCCTTGTGTTTTCTACTTTACAGGAAAATTACCTTCAGACCTTGATAGGGCCATTTTGCATTTTAATCTGGCCATCCAAGTCTGACTGGACAGTACCTTTGTTTTTCTGTCTTGTTTGATTTTTATAAAATTCTTTAAAAATTAGAAAAACACCAAATATTAACCAAAAACATAAAAAAATACAAAAAACATAGAAACATTTTTGTTTGAATTTTTGGGTGATTTTTGAGTGATTAAATAATTGTTTATAGTTTATTGTTTATTGGTTTTCTTATTTCCTTTATTATTTAAAAATCCAAAAAAAATTGAAAACATTAAAAAAATCCACCAAAAATTATTTTCTTTTATTTTATTTTTATTTTTGGACTACTTCGTAGGCCGCGAAGCCATCACGTGCTCCCTGAGTCCGACCCTGGTCTCTATACCAAGCTAATCTAATAGCCATGACCGCTATTATTTTCCTTTGATTTTTACTCTGTTTTGGTGGTCTGCTCTTATTTTTCTTGATTGACTGGTTGATCTTTGAGCGATTGAGGTCGCAACGACCCTAGTTATATTTCTTCACCTTAGTTGCTCATGGATTTTTCAGTCATCAATAGTCCCACGCATTGACTGCCCCTTGTCTTCCATCGCTCCCCCTCCGATCGCTGCCAGCCTTGCACAGGTCGGTGCTGTCTCCCTTCTTCCTCCTTCACCGTCCACCCCTAGTCCCCCCGTGTATTTTTGGCTTACCCACTGCAGGCACACCATCGCTCCCCCCTCCGATCGCCGCCGGCCTTGCACAGCGGCCATCCTCCCTCTATCAAGCCCCGTCACACCTCGCCGCACATCCCGCACCTCCGCCTCCGCCTCGTCGCTCCGCCCGCGAGGTCCCTCCTCGCCTTCGTCGTTGTCAGCTTCACCGCTGCCCCCCCTCGCGCCAGACCTCCCTCGCCCCTCGCGCTCTGCCCCGCGCCTCGGTGCTCCTTCGCCCACCGCCTCCTGAGCCTCCGCCGGTCGTGTTTCGACCGGTCGAGGCATCGTCGCCCGCTCACTTCCTCGCCAGACCGCCCCCGCAACCTCCTGGCCGAACCACCCCCACAGCTCCCTCATCTACAGGTACCGTCGGATCAGGCAGGCAGCCCTTGATCCGATGGCCACAGAACCGCCACGTGTCGGTGCCCGAACCAACCTCCAAACATCAAGGCTCGGGACTCTCCGAATCACAGGCTCGGTCTAGCCGAGCCTCCAACCGCTGCCACCTCAGCTCGGGCTGTCCGAACCTCTGCTTCGGTGCTCGAGCCTCTGCCTTGCTATCCGAGCCTCGTAGGCACGTGCACATCACGTGTTTTGGTGGGCAAATTGCACTCGCACCCTGCTAGTTCCAGATTATTACAAAAAGGTTCCTACATATTGCTGACATCATCATCACGTGTCCTACACGTGATACACTAGTGAAATTACAAAGAGGTCCTCCATTGTTTCAGAAACTATAGAAATACCCTTACCGGGTAAATTACATCCAGGCCCCTCAAGTTTTTATTAATTATAGATAAGTCCTCCCAGGGACCTCTTTGCAAAGAAAACTTTATTTTATTTACATTTTAGTCCCTGAAATTTCATTTTTGCATATTTGTCTCATACGAACTCCGTTTTTAGTATATAATATGTCATTTTGAAGCTATTTCCATGCTCTATAATTTAGCATAGTTTGTGATCTGATCTGAGGGTGTTTATTGTCAATTATTATTTGAGGATCATCATTGACTCGTTGACTTTTGCAAGCTAAGTTTGACATATTGTGTCCTTTTAAGATATTCACGATTTATTTTGTAGGGCTTTGATTTATGCAATGATGAAATTGATCTCAGATATGAGGACTTAATCTTTACAGGGGTTAAATCGAGGATCAATTATTTAACTTTCTATTTGTCTGATCGATGATTAATTTTGAGAGCATTTTACATGAAATTTTTGACAGGATTATTCACTGATTAATCTCTTTTCTTGTAACTTGGAATTGACAAATTTTCTGGGCATCATTCGATTTGTGATTATCTCTCGAGAATTAATTATTAGATTTCATTGAGAATTGAATTGAATACTTCACAAATCCTGGCATAATCTTCTCTGTATATTTCTCTTTCATTGCATTTTCTTCGCATTTGTATTATATTTTCCCCACACAGAAATTATTCGAGCATAAATTTAATTATTTAATTTGACTTAAGACCACGCAACTAAAAATCACTATTCCCTGTGTTTGACCTTGGTGAACTTGCCAAGTAAAATATTCCACAACATTCAAAGTTTGTGTTTTTTTTTTATCGACCGAAATTCACCTCCTATACTATAATTCATCAATATTAAAAAGGTGAATTTTGCGTTCATCACCTTGTTACTCTATCGACACCCCCTTTATCGCCTCCTCCTCCCCTTGTTTCTATGCGTTGGACATGCGAGCCCACGACGAGCCATTATGCAATAAATGTTATTTCAAATATCATTCCCTGATCTGAAATGAAGAATAACTAATTTGCATAATAGGCCCCTTAGTACAATTAGGGTTATGTACCATGGCCATCTTGATGATCATATAGCTGTTGATTCAAGTATTCAATCATAGAGGCTGGTGCTTGGATAAATATCTAAAGAGTTAGATTGAGGACTCATCAAGCACCGTCAAATGATTATTGAGAGATGATCTCCAGCCTAAGTAGGAGATGTCAATCCTTTCTCATTTAGGTTGATATCTGATCGACCTCTTGATATAGGTCCTCTACATGGGAATAGAGATTCGGAGATGTCAGATTAGTTAGGTCAAAGAGTTGACTTAACGAGATCGAGATAACCAAAGTCCTATGTCGTATGCTGTCATGATATAGGCATGCATCCTATGACCGGAGACAGATGTGTTACTATATGTCTAAATATGTATATTTGGCAGACCAATAGGTTGATGACCTAATCAAGGTCTATATACCGGCGCGTTGGTGTGCATATAAGGGCATATGAGTAATACAATCTCTCAAACGGATCATACAAGTTCATTACTGAACCGGAAGGCATGAGATCACTCATGAGATATTGGGAAGAATCAAATTCCGCGCACGGTCGTCTTGCTTTGGAAGCTTGACTGGATTTGTAGGTTTGATATATGCTTTTGGAAAGTATATGATCAACACCTGGGTATGATATATGCTTTTGGAAAGTATATGATCGATACCAACTCCCAATGATCGAATGAGAAACTTAATGATAAATCCCTGAAGTAGACAGTGTAAAATTGATCTTATACTTCGGGATTATTCTGGGTCTTCTAATGTGCAGGATGTACATGTATTGGGAATACCTGAGGGTGATGTGATCATAAACGATTGTATAAGCATGACACTTCCATTCCTAGGGAGTAATGAAACGGGTCTGGATTTTAGTGACTCCTCTCATTAGAGAAGTAATCTGATCTTGGTACAAATGTTGGACATTGATCTGATGTGATTCAGATACAATGAGAAGATTATATTTGCGGTCGTGATTTAATCAAGCATCTATGGGAGGACCGAGATCTGGATTTGAGATGTGATATCAATATCCAAGTCACTATACGTGGAACAATACAATCGCCCTGTCCTTATCTCCAAGTATTCGCGGAGAAAGCGCATTATCGTTGAAAGAGTTCAGGATAATTTCATTGTTGATATAAGTATCCGAGCATTGAGAAAATGGACAATTAAACGTGATTTAATTATCATGATTAATATGAATTCGATTCATATTATAAAGAGAGTTGTCTTAGATAATTAAATGTGATTTGATTATCAAGGATGTAAATAATGTGAATGTGATTCATATTATTCGGGCACAAGAGAAAAGAGATCTAAGATGATTAAATGTGATTTAATTATAATGGATATAAATAATGTGGATAGAAATATCCATATTAATCATATATATTATAAATGTGATTTATAATATATAAGAGAGAGCTATTTGTAATTTACACTTGTTAATAAATGTTGATGTGAATTGGATTCACATTGGACATTAAATTGAAAATGTAATTTACATTTTATTTTGGGTTGTGAATGTGATTCACAATTTTCCAATGGCAAGATTGCAATATTCACAAAATAATTATGAAAATTTTTTGTTGAATAATTTACAACAAGTGTTGTTGTAAATCTTGGAGATTTCCATGGAATAATGTAATCTCATGAGATATCATGAGATTACATGAGATTGCCACCAAATCCCATATTATGGAAGGAGGCAATCTTCATTCCAATAATCTCCATGATTGCTTGATTTAGTTTAGGATTAATTTATATTGATTTATCAATATAGATATAATCTAAATTAAATTAATTGTTGTTGTTTTTTACCAACACAAATCTTAGCCATTAAAAGAAACATAATCAATGAGAGCCATTGGATTTGTGTTGTCCATAGATTGAGATCCATGGATCCCAAGATATTATAAAAGGAGAGGCACCCCTTTGCTCTTCTACACACAAGAGAACATAAGTCTCTCTCTCTACACATCAGCCCTCTCTCATCCTCTCTCATGGCCGTCCACCATGGATGCCCTAGAGAGAGTCTCCATCGTCGCAGCGTCGTCGTTATGTTGCCCGATCGTTTGCTCGTGGATCTCCGTCTCCTTCGGTGTGCCTCGCTCGTGAAGAAGATGTCGGATCTCATGTGCCGAGATCAGGAGATATCACGCTTGGATCATCAACATGGATTGCGAGAAGCACGTGATTCATCCCCGCGCTCGCAAGCATCTCCTCCGTCGGATCGGACTTGAGACAGGAGGTCTCTTCGTTTAGAGACTCAATCGCAACCACGCTTCAAGAGGTAATCCTATTACTTGTTTGTGGTTTAGACAAAACGATCTGAGTAGTGTTCTTGGATCTTGTGATTTCGTCGCATGAAAATTTTTTAAATTCCGCTGCATAGAACAACTAGTGCGACTAGTCGTTCCTCATCGTATTCGATACGACGCTCACGCTTCCATGATGCACTTGAGGATTATCCCATATCCTTCACTATTCCCCCGCCCACCGCTTCCTCCTCCTCCCCTAGTTCCTCCGCCCCCGCTCCCCTTCTCCTCCGCCTCTACCATGTAGCAGGAGCCCCTACCCCTACGCCCTCCACCGCCTCCTCCCTCCCTTGTTGCTATACTACCCCCATGATCGCCTCCTCATCCTCCTCCCCATGTTCCTCCGCCCCGCCCCTTTACCACTGCCTCCTCTCCCCCTTATTCCTCCACCCCCGCCACTACCTGTTGTAGGAGCCCTTGCCCCCTCCCCCTCTACCGCCTCTTCCTCCCCTACAATGTATTTATTTATTGACAATAAATACTTGAATAATCAGTTCAAGAACTCATTTCAAACAAATTTTAAAAATCATTTTCTTGATCAGAAGGCATAGTTTATTTGTGAAAATAGAAAAAAAATTGTGAGTTGGTGGACGAATAGATGTGGTGAAAAGAGAGAAAATAAAGAGAGGAGGAAGAGAAGAGGAATGGAGGAAGAATATGAAGAGGAAGAAGGATATAAGGATGTGGAAGATCCACCATCCAATGCACCTATGGTTAGATTAACCCATGTTTTTGACACAAGTAATAGTAAAAGTAATATTTGGGTTTATAGGGTAAGACGGAGTAAGTTTACGTGGTCGAGGAAGGAATTAGGTTGTTTCAAAGGTTGAGGAGGTAATTGGAAAAGTTTATAGGGTTCTTGGGGGTAAAAATCCCAATAATTTATCTTGTATGCTCAACATATCCGAGCATCCGTGTACCACATAGTTATGGCCTATCAATAGGATGTTCTTCTGACAAACCCCCATGTTGCATGTCGACCTGTAGTATCTACTCCAAGTCATCCTTATCGTAAAGATAGTACGAAAATCGTAATTGCATCCCATTTATGACATGTTAATTTTCATCCAATGTCAGTTTAATATTGCACATAAATCATAGTAACAATGAGGGTGATTATATACATCAACTTTATTTTGAGAAATTATTCTAAAGTAAATTATGAAGCAAGCATGTGAATGTTTTCATAAGTAAGAAACAATAAACAATAATTTTATCCAGCTTAACATAAAAAGCCAGTAGTAGAGATGGGATTTCGCTACCTATTGTATTATCTTTCGCATGCGTTGCATCCTGATAAACAGCTCTTGAAATGATTGAAATCCATTTTTACATCAAGAAAATGAAGAATACACGAAGAACGTGAAGAATGAGCGAAGGACATGAAGAACATGAAGAACACAATCTCTCAGAATTTTGACCGAGTTCCCCTTATATCAGGTGATATTTCAAGGAAAAGTTCAACACAGATTCCCATTAAATCAGGCGATATTTCAAGGAAAAAATTGGCAAAGTTTTCCCTTACATCAGATGTTATTCCAAAGAAAAATTTGATTCCTCCTATAAAATGACACTCGAACAAAATGAGACTTGAAATAACAAATCAAAAGAAGAAATGATGCATAACTGGTACACCTCACATCATGAATGGGGGATGTGTACATTCACCGATGTCATAGCTGCTCGTTCCCAAGTAGGGTGTTACTCAGGTTTTACAACATATAGCAAAACTATTAGCATACAACGAATAATCGGTTAGTCTCATGTCATGGGTGAGTGAAGCATGTTCACTGACGGCACAACCGCCCGCACCCAAGCAAGGCTATGCTCAATATCTCCCTTATATGCTAATACTAACATAGGAAAGGAAACGAACTTGAAAGAATTTGAAATCCTATCTCACGATAGACTCACTTACCTCCTACTTGAAGCCATCGAGGAGAGGAGCACATCGTCCTCTTTCTCCTCTTCTTCTCGGCAGCGCTTCGCTAGCGCTTCTTCCTTGCTTCCCTTCCCTTCTCTCAACCTCTCAACCCTAGCCTCGGGGGTAATGGTGGATAGAATGAACTTGGAGAGAATGAGTAGGTGGGGTACTTATAGGATCCTAAACCCTGAAAACTATGGTTTAGAATCCATGATTTTCGCCCATGTTTTTGCCCGAAACTATGATTTCCATCAATACCATTTTATTGTAGCCCATGGCTTCTGCCTATGGATTCACCACAGCTTATCATGAAACCCATGGTTTCGTTAATGACTCTTTATTACTACTAATCATGATTAATTAGTATTGATCATGATTAATTATTTGTAACTATGATTAACATCTACTAAACCCTGATCAGTATTCCTTAACCATGATCAGTAGACTTAATGACTATTTGTATTACTGATTTTTGTAGACTTTGAAACATTATGGTAAATGTTGTTCTCTCATTAACCCTTATGTCTTCTAATCTCTATAAGAACCTATGGATTATTTATAATCCTCCACCTTAGGAAACTCGGGAAATATTATATTCCATCGTTAATATTTCAAAAAAAATGTTATCATTGTCTAACGACGCAGTAGAGATAACAACTTCTTGTTTCAGAGCTGGTCTGTTTCTTTCGGCTTCCCACATTCTATATGAAATCATAAATCTTTTAACCTTCCATAAGAACCTAAATATTATTTATTATAATCCACCTAAGGATTCTCAAGAAACATTATATTCTATCTTTAAGATTTTTAAAAAATATTGCCATCTTGGATGACGTAGCAGAAGTAACAACTTTTCGTATTTTGGATCCGATTTATTTCTTTTGGCTTCCTGCATGCTAAATGGTATTCCCTCGTGAACTTTATACCTTCTAACCTTACATAGAACTTAAAGATTATTTATCATTACCTGAGAAATTTGGAAAAACACTACATTACAATGTCAAGACTTCAAAAAATTGCCATCATCTAACGACGTAAAAAGCCAACGATATCTTCTCATTTCGGTGCCGGACTATTTCCTTCGACTTCCCGCATGTTACATGTTACTCACTTATTAATATGTATTCTAACCTTCTATAAGAAGGGAATGATTATTTATCAACCTCCACCTGAGGTAATGAAGGAAATATTATGTTCCACGATTAAGACTTAAAAAATGTTATCATCGTCCAACGATGCAGTAGATGTAACGATTTATTCTTATTTAGGAGATGGTCGGTTTCTTTCAGCTTCATGCATACTAGATTTTATTTCCTCATAAATCTTATATCTTCTAACCTTACATAAGAAATTAAGGATTATTTATCATCCTCCACCTAAGGAACCTTAGAAAATGTTATGTTTCACTGTTAAGATTTTCAAAAAATATATTACCATCATCTAAGACGTAGCATAGATAATAATTTCTTCTTGTTTTGGAGCTGGTATGATATACAATATATATTATTTGTTGATTGATATACATATTACTGCATTTAAAATTCTACCGTGCAATCTCGATATATATGGTACATGTACCAACATATAGATTAAAGTTAAAATTGAAGGAGAATATCTCTTGAAAGAGTGATGACAAACTTTGTAAACTCATTTGCAAAATATTAGACATGATACTTGCATTTGGATAAACAGTGGAATTTCAAACCTTTGCGGCTAGGTATAATTCATGAGAGTGTGATGTTCAATATGTCTCTCGATATCTCTGATGTATTATAGTCACATTTAAGATGAGACGAAATGTGTGATTGCAAGATCTTTGAAGATGTATAGTACTGATTTTTGTAGATTTTGAAATAATACAGTAGATGTTTCTCTCTCATTAACCCTTATGTCTTCTAATCTCTATAAGAACCAAGGTATTATTCATAATCATCCATCTAAAGAAACTTAGGAAACATTATATTCTACAATACTTCAAAAAAAATTTACCATCATCTAACGACGCAGTAGAGTAACAACTTCTTGTTTCGGAATCGATCTGTTTCCTTCGACTTCCCGCATTCTATATGTTGCTCTCCCACGAAATCATAAATCTTCTAACCTTCCATACGAACCTAAGTATTATATATTATCCTCTACCTAACGAATATCAAGAAATAATATATTCCACTATTAAGAATTCAAAAAAATATTATCTATCGTCCAAGGACTCAGCAAAGATAACAACTTCTTCTTGTTTCCGACACAGTCTATTTCTTTCAGTTTCCCGCATTCTAAATGTTGTTGCCTTATGGACTCCTATATCTTCTAACCTTTCATAAGAACGTAAGAAATATCTATCATTATCTACTTGAGAAACTTCATGAAACACTATGTTCCATCGTTAAGACTTCAAAAAAATTGTTAGCATCGTCTAACAACGCGGGAGAGGTAATAACTTCCTTTTATTTCAGAACTTGTCTATTTCTTTCAATTTCTCACATTCTCGATATTGCTCTTTCATTACCCGTATATCTTTTAATATTTCATAAGGACTTAATGATTATTTATCATCCCCCATCCGAGGAATCTAAAAAATATTAGATTTCATCGTTAAGAATTTTAAAAATAAATATTACCATCTAGGATGACTTAGCAGAAGTCACAACTTTTCATATTTCAGATTCGATCTATTTCTTTTGACTTTTCGCATGCTAGATGTTATTCACTAATGATCTCATGTATCTTCTAACCTTCCATAGAACTTAAGGATTATTTATCATCTTATAGCTGAGAAATTTTGGGAAAAATACCATGTTACATCATTAAGATAAAAAAAACTGCCATCATCTAACGACTTAGCAGAGGTAACAATATCTTCTCATTTTGGTGCCAGACTATTTCCTTTGACTCTATGAATGCTAGATGTTGCACCGCACCACTTGCATGGTTGGGAAGGTGACCATTAATTAGTTTTAGGCGAGGATTGAATGGTAGTTTATCGTTGATGTTCTCATGTTCTCTCTTGTGTGATGTTCAGACCTTTTCTGTTCCTTTTTTATTTTCCTGTTCTCTCTATCTCTTAACCATTTTTCAAATATCAATATCAAGGGAGGAAGCAGTGAAATGTATCTATGAGAGCTTTATGATAATCTTAATAGCTTTTGGTGTCTAATTCGATTTATGATTAAAGACTAATACAAAGATATATTTAGCATTGATGCTGATGGAATAGGAAGTAATTCGGCATTTTTTTTACAGAACTAAGAAATTAGAAACATAAAAAGTAATTTGGCTGCATGATTGGATTGTGTGGCTTTTTATCTGAAATTGCTTATGTCATTTCAGATAAAAAGCCACACAATATGATCTTGACCCTCTTTATTGTAATATGAGAACCTAGTTGGACCTCATGGACTTGATTGGACTAAAACCCCATCTCCATTGATCTAGAACATCTCCTCGATAGGTAACACGTGATCTTTACGCTTTATTGCATAATCACTCAACCTTTACCGATACTCAGTCACAAGTAGTAAAAACATTTCTTGTCTAATATGATGGTCTCATTGCCATTGGCAATGCCATCACAATATGATCATTGAAAGATGGAAGAAAACTTAATAAGATCAAATACCTTGACCTCACTCCTTGAAGAGAGACTCTCCTTTTTCATTCTTCTCCTCAAGTATAGTCACATCCCTCATAATCTTGTTAAATTCGCCTAGTGTGCTTCATCTTTATCTCGTCCACCATCTTTAGACCATAGAGCTTCTCCTTCAACAATAACATGTTTATTAGATATTTAAACTTCTATCATCCCTTGCGCTTCTTCCATTCTTTTGCTGGATCATATATAAAATGATGACTTAATAAAGTTTGTTGTCTATCTAAAACAATTCTATTTTACCGTTAGCTAAATCCTTCCAACTCCTTCCGCTCTTAATCCTTCATCTTCTTTGCTTCTTCTCTACTACCTAGAGAGCATTCACTAGTCATTGTTACATGAGTATAACTTTAATAACTATCATCAAGTCTAATTATTCACAACTAAGGAGACTAGTGGTGGAATAAGGATCATTAATCACCATTAATGGTCATTATAAGAAGTTAGTGAAAGTTAATCTCCATTAGCGAAAGTTAAATCATGACTAGTGAAAGTCAATCGTAATTCATGAATTAAGTGTCATTAGTGAATCTATAAGCTTCTGAAAGATTTTAACTTAAGCCTTAAGTTTCGGATAAACTTTAATCAAATCATAGGTCATAATCATGTGTTGTTAACCTCGGTTAAGAGTTAAATCATGATTTACTAACCACAGTTAGCAAGTTTCTGAAGACTATAAATACCCAATTTATTCATTCTCTCCAAGTTCCATATCATCCACCACCATTACACCCGAAGGCTAAGGTCGAGAGGCCAGGAGGAGAAGAGCGAGGCAAAGAAGAAGTGCTAACAAAGCGCTCCCAAGAAGAAGAGGAGAATGAAGATGGAGCGCTCCTCTCCTCGACGGCTTCAGGAAGGAGGTAAGTAAGCCCTTTTAATTCATGTTTCGATATGTTTCTTCAAATACTTGTGCTTTCTTTCGAGTTTCTCTAGAAAGAAGGGAAAGTCTGTCGAAAATTTTCTTAAATATCACCTAATGAAAGGCAATGCTCTGCTGAATTTTTTCTTGAAATATCACCCGATGTAAGAGGAAACATTACCATCATTTCCTTTGAAATATCACCTAATGTAAGGAGAAACTCTGATGAAATTTTCCTTGAAATATCACCCGATGTAAGGGGAGACTCTGCCGAAATTTTCCATGGATTATCACCCGTTATACGGGGATACTCTACAAATTTTTTTTTTAAGAATTCACGTTCTTTGCATTCTTCATTCTTCATGTTCTTGACATGTAAATAAAATTTAATCATTTTGAAAGTTAATATACCCATAATTAAACATAAATCAAGGTAGATCAGTTCCTTTGAGAAGTTAACACGATTATGTAACGAATACACCTCTTGTTGTTGGGTTTTGAAGTCAAATTGAACAATTTATAATTTTTACTGTATTTTTTATTTTGTTTCAATCTGTTTCTTAGAAAACTCGTATTTTCTTTCGAGTTTCTCTAGATAGAAGGAGAAACTATGCTGAAATTTTCCTTGAAATATCACCCAATGTAAGTGAAAACTCTGCCAAAATTTTTCTTGAAATGTCACCAAACGTAAGGGGAAACTATGATGGAAGTTCCTTTGAAATATCATCCGATGTAAGGAAAAACTCTACCAAAATTTTCTTGAAATAACACTTGATGTAAGGGGATACTCTGCAGAAATTTTCCATGGATTATCACCCATTATAAGGGAATACTCTACCAAATTGTTAAAGAATTCATGATCTTCGTTCGTTCTTCGTATTCTTGACATGTAAATAGAATTTAATTATTTCAGAGTTAATAAACCCATAGTTAAACGCGGATCAAGGTAGATCAGTCCTTTTGAGAAGTTAACACGATTAGGTAATGATACTGCCTCTTGTTGTTGGGTTTTTAAATCGAACTTGATAAAATTAATGTTTATTGTGTTTTTATTTTGAAGAACATTTATATGCTTGTTTTATGACGTACTTTAATTTGTTAAAATAAGAATTGGCGAAATGAATCATCCTTGCAGCTGCTCTACTAATTGTGCAATATTATACTGATACTACCTGAAAATTTATATAACATAAATGAAATCTAATTTCAAATTTCATACTATTTTTTTATGACAAGAATGCCTTGAAGTAGATACTACATATCGGGCATGCAACATATATGTTTGTCAAAAGAACATCTGTATTGGCAGGTCAAACTTAGGTGGTACATCATTTCCCATATATGTTTAGCATGCGAAATAAATTATTTGCAATGCGTGGTAATCAACTGCCATTAGATGGGTTGACTGACTGAAGTTGTGGTCATTCTCTGTAGAGGCATGAGTGGTTTGATAGTGGTTGGGTTACGATCACATGTATTTGAAGTTGTTTGTATATGTGATTAAAGGTTAGCATGTGGTTTTAAGCTATCGAGTCCTCAAGAACGGTGTGTTTCCTTGTTTGTCAGGTTGAAGATTTGGAACTCCAGATAATAAAATAAAAAAGAAATTGTTAAGGTAGTATTGGAGGATTACCTGAGGTGATGTGCGGTGACATAAGCTCATCAGATCAACATGATATCTAATCCTGGAGTGTCCATGGATTCAGAGTCTGTGGAGGGGAGATGACCAATCCCTGACGTGGATTAGAATGGATAAGAGCTACATAAAAATAGAATAAAGGAACAATTGTGTAATTTAATTTGTTAAACCTTTCAAATATCATGTTTGGTCTATGCTTCTTTTCTTCATCATTGAGCACTTGCTCATTTCTTTCCTATATTTTATGAAAACTCAACAAACATCTGAGAGTCATCACAAGGACAATAGTCATTTAGTCAACCCATGTAACATTACTCTATAAGGCAGTGTTAATCTTTTTGTATATTTACTTTCCAGTTGATATACATGCAAATGGTTATAGTGGGATAACGTACTATGTAAATTTTATTTTGTGAATGGAAAAGTATTGAATACTTTTTTCTTAATATTTTTAATTAAAGTATGTTTTTTAATGTTAGTTGTGGTTGCTGAAAAATTATTATCGAGTAACCATATTTGGATATGGGATGATATGATGACTCGGAATCGAGATCATGACACCACCGGTGGCTCCTCCTACATAGGGTCGATCATCACTGCGATCCAAGTACCTCCGGCTAAACTTCACCCCTACTATGTGTCCCTACCCAAACCCCTCTAGGTGGAACCATACCTTCTTCCTACCCTTCCCCTCACCTCCCCCTTCCATCACTATTGCAAAGGCGATGCATTCTCTCGTTACTATCACCGCCTCAGCCCGAACAAATCGTGAGAGGAGTGATGGGGTGCAGGGGGAGGGGGGATAGATGGAGGCGAAAAGGGGCAAGGAGTGGTGTGTGGATGGAGGAGGGAACCTAAATAATGGTCCTACATGCGATGTTGAGATTGGTGTGGGCATTCTTGGAATGATTGCAAGACACGAGTGATATGAAAAGGTAAAATCGGAAGTTGTTGGATAAAAAAATAATCACTTGACAAACTATAATATATCTATTACATATACTAAAGCTGGATTTTTACCCAACTTTAGGACACATGGATGCCCCAACATTCCTCCAATCTCCCTGCTTCTGTTTCCACTTGTGCTGTTGTTCTCTTCTCCCAGTTTTATTAACACGTTCTCCTCCTCGATACGAATTATTTCCCCACCTTTTTTTATCTTTAGTTATTCTTTCCTCTTTCTCTTTGTGGAAGACGCATCCTATTTATTGTCTGCACAAGAAATGTGGGGTTACATCACGGATTCCCAATGATTGCACCTCTACCCTACATCTTTTTCTCTCTACGAAACCAAAATCTTCTCACCCTGTCTCTTCTCAAGATTCTCTCTCTACGTAATTAAAGTCTTCTCACGATTCTCCCACTCTCTACGTAATTAAAGATTTCTCACGATTCACCTCACATGTTTTTCACCTGCTTCTCTAGCTCTCTCCCCTCATGCCTCTCTCTCACCAACTCACATTCTAATTTTAATAAAAATATCACATTCAACACAGTCTTCTTAAAATTCTCTAGAAATTTCTATCCTAGTATTTTTGTTAACAATTCTCAATATATGAATTATATTTTTATTTCTAATTTAGATTACTTGAGATTGATACTAATAGTTTTTGTTCGTATATGTTTTGACATATCACATATCTGTTTACGTGATTTTTAACATTGTATATTACAACATCAGTATGTACAACCCTTAATAATCTTCAAAAAAAAGTTAATAATATAATCTGGCTAATTAAAAATACAAAATCTATCTTTTAAACTTGGAAAATTAAGGTTTTTATTATATGAAGTTCCTACATATATGATTGCTAGATACTTAATGTTGTTCGTTTTTTGATATCACCCTATAACTATAACATTTTAAAGGATTGTCCTCTATATCTTACTTCGGGTCACAATGTATATATTCCATGATATATATGACCCTCCACACGAAACATTAACATATGTATATATAACAATGTAAATGTTCTATATATTACGTGTTTGCATTCCATTATCACTTTTTATTTATATGTGGTTCTATTAATATCGATATAACATAGAATATAATACAAAATAAAACCTAAAGAAATAAATTGATAGCTGATATGTCGTCATAATAAATTACATCGTAAATATAATCTAATTATATACGGTAGTGTAAATTAGATCGTTTTGAACAATATGTGTTTTTTTTGAATGTAAGTCATATTTCATCAATTTCTATACTTATACGGTCGTATAAATGTTCAACATACTTTCATATATAGTTATCTACACATACGACAATGATTTTTAAAATTTTCATATATGTCATTCTTACCCGTACTACCATTTAAAAGTTTGTGGTTAGAAATCTTTTATGCTACTTTATAATGGTTTTTACCCACTACATTAGTTTCTTACCCACATGACTTTTAAGTAAAATGACATATTTTTTAGGGATCTTTACATACATACACACACTTATATATTTGAATTATTTAGGTAAAATAAACCCGTGTGTATGTATATATGTATGTATTTGTAACTATATATAACTCGATTTATATGTGATTACTAAGTACATATATAATCCGATACTTATTAGATCTAACATATTTTCATATTTTATATTTTGTTCTCTAGAAAATCATTTAGATATTTTAAATCACATTGTTTTTTATATACATCTGAACTTATATTTAAATACATATATTATATACGATGCTATTAGTATGATTTCTATATTATATGCACACATCTATAACCTAACAAATAGTGAGTTTTTCACCTATTCTCCTCTATTTACGTCACGCGGCAATCTGCCCTCGCTTCTTTTACCCTTCCATTCCCACACATTCTATAGGTCTCTCCACCCAATCTCTCTCTCTCTCTCTCTCTCCACATTTCTCCCTCTTCTGTCCCTCTTTCTATCTATCTCCGCTTGCTTACTTTCTCCCTCTCTCTCTCTCTCTCTTCCTCTCTCCACCACATTTCTCCTCTCTCTCTCTCTCAAATAATATCTCTCTCTCCCTTCCTCTCTCTCTCCACACTCATTTCTCTCCCTCCATCTCTTTCTCTCTCTTCATATTCCCTCCATCCCTCTCGTTCTCTCTCTCCATCCATTCACATTTTATACCTCTCATTTCCTCTTTCTAAATTTAGAAATATATTAATATTGATTAAATAAAGGTAAAAGCATATACTTTTTATATACTTTATAAATTTGAAATATATATTAGAAAATTCTTCTTAAAACTTCTATGTTCCTTTTAAATCTACTGCTTTGGAAAAACTAATTTTCTCCTTTCATCAATTTACATTTTATGTCTCTCATTTCCTCTTTCTAAATTTAGAAATATACTAATATTAATTAAATAAATATAAAATTAGATATTATTTCTATCCTTTTATAAAATTTGAAATATATATTATAAAATTCTTTTTAAAACTTCTATTTTCCTTTTAAATCTACTACTTTAGAAAAACAATTGTAATTTTTTAAAACTACTTTTGAAATGTTGTTATTTTCAAACTATTATTGACATCATTCATATGTAATAACTTTTAAGCAGTAGATTTTTTATATCAAATGAATCCGGCATAATAAAGTAGTTTTGAATATTCTCTCGCATGAATATTATTCTAAAACATCTTACAAATTTGTGATTAGAAACTAATTTCGAATAAATATATTCATATTACATAATACAAATAATTTAATATTTTAATACAATTAAAATAATCCAATAACTATGTTTTAAAATAATAAAAAGAAAAAGTGATATAAATTTAATTTTTTAATAATACAATACTAATGTATTTTTAAAAATAACTTAAATTATAAATAAGAAGCAATTTTAAAATGTAATATATGTACACGTATTTAACAGACATATAGATAGTAAATTACATTTTATTTATATTCACCAATTGAATGAATCTTATATCTATATTTTTACATATTATTTATCATCTATTATAAATTTTTATGGATTTTTAAAGTATATTTTGAAAATCGATGATCATAGATTGATATAATTGGGGTATAAATAACAATGTAGATAAAACTAATTTCAAATAAATAAAAAATAAATAAAAAATAAGGAATGAATATTTTATTTTTTTAAACTTTACTCTACTTTATGAAACTTTTTTCTAAAAAAAAGATAAATGTCATAATATTCAATGTATGTTAGTTGTTCGTGTGGTTTATAATTGAAATAACTGCATGCCTATAATGAATCTGGATATTTTTAATTTGTTATCAAAAGTCTTATTCAGTAATGCTAGCATATACGTCTTTTTTTCTAAAATAATTTTATGATAAATGTAAATTGGTTGTTTTATAATCAATGATCAATAATTGTTCTATGCGAATTGATGTTTAACCATATCAATAGGATTTTTTCAAAGATATACCATTTACTTATATATTTCGTAAAAAAAGATGTAATATGATATCTTGTTTATTTCCTATAATTTTAAAAATATTACAAACAAATGTATCTCTTTCAACCTGCAGCGAAGCATGGGCAAATGCACTAGTAGTAAAGTAAAGAACGGATAAAAAATAATCATTGGACTTTAATATATAGTAAATATAGTAATGGATTTGAAAACCGAAGGATAGTCTAATCCTTTTTCGAATTTACCTAAAAAAGAACGAAAACTCGGGGTTCCAGCCACTTGTGCAGCACCGTACTGAGTCCTGATCGTTGGTGGAGCCAGTGTAGCGCCTCCCGTCGCCCTCCCTCGCCTCAGGCCGAGCGCCTCCCGCCGTAGCGCCTTCTGCAGCGGCGCCTTCGAGCCTCACTGGGCTCCGCTCCTCCGGTCGCAGTGCTTCCCGCTGCTGCACCCTCGCGCCTCCTGCCGCGGCGCCTCCCACTGCTGCACCCTCGCGCCTCCCACGGCAGCGCCTCCTGCTGTGCCCCCACGCCTTGTCATCGGCTAGGCGCCATCGTGGGTCTCCAACCAAGCAGCTCCGTCACATAGTGGGGCTCCTACCCTCACTGCTTCTGCCCTTCAGCCGGCGTCCGTGCGTGGCCCCTGGACCAGCCCACTGGTTGCTTTCTCTCTACCCTCTTCCTCCGCATTGTTTGTTTCCACTGTTGGTTGCTTTTTTCCTTTAGATTGGTCTTGCGTATGGATGTGGTTATATCCCTTTTTCTTGTTGTCCGGTTTTTAATCATGGCCGCTGTCATAAAAATTGATACCGCCATGTCTGATAAATCTCAGAACTTTCCTGCGCAAATCACTACCATTAGCTTTACACGGGAAAAACATGCTATGTGGTCTGCGGATATGGAGTGGACCTTTGATGCATGTGGCAAGATCAGTTATGTCACGGGAAATTGGTTTTGCAATAGTCAGCCAACTAGGCCGTAGTCAGTCCGGTTATGCGGTGCAAGTCTGAATAATGGTTAGTCGGCCAGTAGCTGGTCCTAGCGAATAGTCAATCGGACCAGTCTGCTGACTATTGGAAGTATCATACCCTGATTTTTTTTCAACTGAAATATATTTTTCCAACACCAAGAGCAGACAATGAAGGGCAATTCTGTAATGGCGAGGGGAAATTTCATTATTATTATTACTATTATTCAAATGGATTAATTCAATTTGGCACAACAAAGATGATGAGTTCATCCTTCCCAAGCAAACTGGAAGTATTCCAGAAAAAATGATTGAGGCAGATCAATAACGGCTAGAAATTCAGTTTTGCATAAAGATGAAGGTTCCTGACCACTTATATTTTTATTTGAAAGCGGCAAATACATCAGGCTAAATGGATTATGGAGATTTACAGGACCAGAAAACAAGACAGTCAACCTGTTTGTAGTGAGATCAAGAACTGAAATATATGAAGAGAAGTTCCATATCAACTGAGAGAGATAAAATCAGATATATATTTGAATTTGGTAACTTTTGATACTGTCGCTTTTTTGCATTCCAATCTGTAAAGGAAGCTCTGGTTGCAGATTACAAGATACTATTCCTAATTTTCATGTTGAAATGGAAGAACCCTGTGCAGAGATAATGCAAACTATAGCATTTAGAGGACATGTCCAAGTACTTGACATTGGCAAGATGGTGGCAAGATGGAAAATATTATAAACTTATGCTTCGTTCTCAATCAAGGATAGTAGTTTATCTTAAATAGAAGTTAAAGCAACAATCAATTTCTTTGAAACTCAACTGGTACTGATAAGTTTTATCTTGTTAACTAATGATGACATATGTATAACTATATAAGAATATATATAATATTAGATATTATTTTTTATTTTCAAAATAATTTAAAAAATATAATTGAATATTTACAATTAGTCGTTAGAATATTGCTTATTTTTATACAGTAACCCATCCAACCAAATACCTAAGAAGAAGCAACCTCCTTTCTTAAGATACTTGGAAGTCTACTATATCGAGGACATTCTGGTATAAACATGGATAGTGAATTTAGTAACTACCGATACTCAAAATATAATACTCAAACATATGACCTCTCTAGAGATTTGACGAACTCCTAATAAGAGAATGCATGGTGAAAGACGAAATGATATGAAGATTTACCAGTTGAATAGGCAAATCAATAATCTGCATCAGAGTAGATTATTTGCCTCTGCTTACTATACCCTTTTTGGAAGTTCTTGATTGATCATTACTTCGAATAAAACTAGAAATGTCAACATGATGTTGATTGTTTGGATTTGTGAATGGAGGATTGAGATATATATCTTTTAGTAGGTCTAAAGTTAGCCCTTAATTCTAATAGTATTGTCTCCATTGAATAAGTTCATAACCAAGTTCCTGCTAAAGAATAATGTCACGTCAACTCCTTATGAATGAAAAATTCATTGAGCACGTACTCAGGATACTATGAAACACGGGGAAATGCACTCAGGATACTATGAAACATGGGGAATGCACTCATTACTCACATTTTTGTCACATCATTGACAGTTGTTAGTTGCTCTATTCCGAGAGAAGACAAGCTTATCTGATGAATGATCAAAGGGTTTGTTCCTGCCATGGTATTAAAAGGCACATTTCGAGGCAATTTGATCCAAGTTATCCTAGAGGCGCACACCTCATGCTCTTTTGGCAAGGTGCACACCTCACTTGGTCGACCGTCGAGGTGGTCCGAGGCGGATGAAGCATAAAGTGGTGGCAAGGCATTTTATGAGACATTGAGGAACTTTGGGGTATTTTATATATAGCTTTAATTGTCCAAACAGTAGCTCAAGATGCTTACAATAGTCCGGTTTTTAGGATATGTTTGTAAAAGATGAATATGCTTAAATTTGATGTTTTTTCTTGTACATATTTACAGTCAAATGTGTCCAATTGTTCCATTAAACTTTTAACATTACACCCTTAAACATACAATCTAGCAAACCGGACTCGTCTAGATGTCGGGCTTCGCTCACAAGCCATGGGGGAGGTCAAATAATGAGCTCTGCAATATAATGGGCAAAACAAACAAGATACGATTAAAGGCATCTCAATACTATGCTTGATCATTATTTTTGGGCGTTTTTATCAGTTGTGCCCCTCTGAGATATTGCAATTTCAGTTATGCCCCTCTCTTTTTTGGAATATCAGTTATGCCCCTACCTTCTTGCAAAATTCACAGTTTTGCCCTTCTGTTAAAGTAAAGTAGGGGCATAACTGATATTACAAAAGGGCAGAATCGTTAATTTTGCAAGGGGCAAAACTGATATTTCCAAAAAGAGAGTGGTATAATTGAATTTGCAATATCTCAGAGGGGCACAACTGATAAAAACCCTTATTTTTGTCATTTTACAAGCATCAACGTTTGTTCCTTTTCCTCTTTAATAGCGGAGAATTACATTAATTCCCTCATTTGCTTTAAATCTAACTTAGATCTCTCTTTAAAAAATGTTTTCTTAATATTAGTACAATATTTTTGATTTATTTCATAATTTTGGAGAATAATGAGGCTTACGCCTCGAGGCTACAACTCTCTTCAATTCCAAGGAAATTACTTCATCTCGCTATTCAATTTTCAAAGCCTTGATTCTCGCTTCAATAGCAAAACAAAGTTGTTGTTGTTGCTTTTAAATCCTTGAATATCCCAATTGGCAGCAATTAAAAGGACGCTCCTGATCAAATAAAAGAGTTACCAGGTTTTTAAAGAGGATTCAGGTCGAGGTCTCAAACTGTATCGATACTTAGAAGCCCATTAAAGGCCTTGCCTCTAAGAAGATTGAAAGTAATACCTTGAATCCACTCATGTCAATTATTGAAAGTGGTGATTCTCGCACACGGCGCGTGTTCAAAACATGTTTCTTGAGTACAAATTTCCTTTAAAAGGGACATATTTATGGGTTCTGATGTATCCTACGCCATTGTTGCCGGAAAGGATACTATTTCTATTGTGAATTGGTTCCTCCTATGTGATGCCTATTATGTCCCAGATTTTTCAATAAACTTATTTTCTGTTCGCAAAATCACATAGAAGTTGAACTGCAAAAAGTTTTTTGACAAGGACCCTAGTGCGTTGTAGGACTTGGTGAGGGGGAGGAAGTGGGATTGGTTTGTCAATGGTGATCTCTATCGTCTTCTGATACGGATTCATGCATAGACCATTTATTTTGATTAAACAATGGCATGAACACCTTGGTCTTGTTAGTTTTTTTCCTTGTTGAACAAGTTGATGCATGAGATATATTTTTCTTAATTCTTAAGCTTGTTAGCTGGATAAACAGACGCATACCATTTTTCTATCTTCCAATATTAAATCTAGTTATGGGTTCAAAAAAAATCTAGTTATGCCTATCAATTTTTTTTGACTAAAAAAGGGGGAGATCTCCCGAGGCGGGAGTCACCACGGCAACGCTTTCATTAAAATAGAAAGATGAGTACATCAATTCGAGGCCCATAAATTGTACATAGCATTACAATGCACGACAGTATTCTCCAAATAGAATCTCTGGTTTTTGAATATGAGATCATTCCGCCCAGCCCAAACAGCCCACAACACAACGAAAGGCTTTGAGACGTCATCCGAAGAACCAAGACCCACCGCACGGATCAACCTCCAAAAATTCTCCAAACCACTGGCTTGAACCCAAGTTATCCCCACCAACCCCCAAACCTGCGTCGAAGACCGGCATCCGAAGAAGAGGTGTTCCGCATCCTCAACAACGCCCTCACACCTGTCACAGACCGTGTCTGCCATGCCAAACAGTCTTCCCCTCCTCGCTTTGTCACACGAGCGGTTTCTTCTCAAGCACCACAGGAAGATCTTCACTCTACTGGGGATCTTGACAGCCCAAATAATCTTTATGTTTGCGCAAAGCTCCTCGTCGCGCCCCACATGCGGCCTTCTCATCATAAGGCATGCTTTCTTAACTGAAAATCTCCCTCCCTCCCACTCAAAGCGATCCGGTTCATTGGACAACTCTCCCGGCAGGGGTGTTTCAGCCAGCATCCGCATGAAATCATTCAACCACTGATCTGACAAATCCGATACAAACCGAGGGGCCCACGAACCCGAGTCCGCCACCTCAGCCACAAGTGCAGTCCTGTCAATCGCCAAGGCCATCAACCTAGGGATACGCTGCCCCAGGGCACCCTCCCCTCACCAGTCGTCGAGCCAAAATCTAAACAGCTGGCCGTTCCCCATCCTCGAGCGCAAGGAAGGAACAACTTCCGGCGGAACGACACGTCCCCACCCAAAGCGGCGACTCAAATCTCATTCTCTCAGTCACCAACGCCCCGGTGACGCCATGGATGCACCTCAAAAGCCTGGCCTCCAGCGAAGTCGAAGAGCCTCAAATTTGAACCACCCACTTGGCCAACATAGCTTTGTTCATGAGCTCCACATCATGGACCCCAAGACCGCCCTCAGACACCGATTTCGTAACATCCTCCCAGCCCACCAGATGCAGTCCAACCCTCTGTTGCCTCCCATCCGACCAGAAAAAAGACCTCATCTATGTTTCGACCTTCCTTCTAACCCCAACTGGCATCATACGAGTAGAGTAAAAAAATACCGGAAGGGTTAGCTTCCCTCCCCTAGATAGAGTGACATCCTTCCAACTAGCCAATCTCTCCTCCATTCTGCGAATGACGCAGTCCCAATCCGACTTCTTCATTCTGCCATCAACCAGCGACAGTCCCAGATAGGAGATCGACAATCCCCTAAAGGGCATCTCGCCCACCCAGCAATCCTGTCACGCTTCGCGCCGTCCATCCCGAAAGGAATCACCACTGATTTCTGCCTGTTAATCTGCAACCCCGAAAGGCACCCAAAGATATCCACCGGCATCGTTGCATTGCGGTTATGCTCCTCCGAACCCCCCAGAAAATCAACGTGTCATCCGCATACTGAAGCAAATGAACCGAAATGTCCCCTAGACGAAAGCCCTCTCACCATTCCGCCTCCACCGCACGTTTGAACAGAACCGCCAAACAATCCGCCACCAGGAAAAGTGTAATGACGCTTCTTTACAAGAATAAAAGAGACATTTCAAAATTGTTTGAATTATAGAGGCACCAAATTGATGAATGAAAATTTGGGAGCATGCGATCGAAAGAAGGTTGAGGCAAGTTTCCAAAGTAGCAGAAAATCAATTCGGATTCATGCCAGGTTGCACAACTATTGAAACTATCTACTTGTTGAGGAAACAATGGAGATTTATTGAGCTAAAAGGAAGATTCTCTATATAATTTTTATTGATTTGGCAAAGGCTTATGATTCAGTTCCACAGGAGATCTTGTAGAAAGTTTTGGAAAAAGACAAGTGTCTGTCCTGTACATTACCCTTATGAAAGATACATATGATGGGACTTCAGTTTGTAAGAATCCAATTTGGGAAGACTGACTATTTTGACATCAACATCGTTCTGCATCAAGATTCAGTTTTGAGTCATTTCCTTTTACTTTGATTATGGACGAGTTGACTAGTCACATTCAGAATGAGATACCTTGGTTTGCCAATGATATTTTGTTGGTCAGTGAGACTAGAGATAGAATAAATGGGAAGCTTGAGGTTTGGAGGGATGCCCTATATACCAGAGATTTCTTATAAGTAGGGCTATGATTGAATATATAGAGTTCACGTTTGATGGATGCAATGATGAAGGAATTGATGTGAGGATTGGAGAAGATAACATGTAGAAGAAAGATTCTTTAGATACTTGGTATCTAATTTTCAACATCATGGGGAAATTGATGGAGATGTTTCCCATATAACAAATGTAGGTTGGTTAACATGGAGAGGAGGCTTTACTGTTCTATGTGATAAGAAAGTTCCTTAGAAAATCAAAGGAAAGTATCACAAAGCAGCCGTAAGACTATCTATACTCTATGGACATGAATGTTGGCTTGTGAACCATAAACATGTGAAGAGAATGACGGTAACAGAAATGAAAATGCTATTGTGTATGTGTTGTCATACACAAAAAGATCGGATTCGGAACAATGTGATTAGAAGGAAAGTTAGTGTAGCTCCAATTGAGGATAAGATGAGAGAGAACCGCTTAAGCTAGTTTGGTCATTTGCAAAGGAGGTCTGCTGATGTACCCGTTAGAAATGTGAGATTTGGAATGGTGAGCCAGCTAAGAGAAGAAGATGAAGGCCCAATAAGTATTTGAAGAATAGTATTCGAAGTGATCTTAATTACCTAGATCTAAGTTTGAAAACAATCCAAAATAGGTCCGAATGGAGGCAAAGAATCCATGTAGCCGACTCTACTTACTGTGGGAGAAGGCTTTGTTGTTGTACATCTTGATGCTGATATACTCTTGAAGTTTTTCTCTTGACAATAAAACCACGAGAAATCCTGCTAATTATTATATTCTTCATGACTAGACAAAACATGTTGAAGTCGATAGACATTTCATAAGAGAACATATTAAGTGTGGAGGCTTATGCCTTCCTTACGTCAGGACTAGTGATCATGTTGCCAGGATGCTTACCAAGGGCCTCTCCACAATGAACTAGTGAACTTTTATAAGAAAGTGAACAAGTTAGGCATGTACGTTATGTTTGCCCTACTTGAAGGGAGTGTTAAGTTTACGTGTAAATATGCAAATATATTGTGGGTGAGGACCCGTTTATCATTGTCATGTGTGTGTATGTGTGTGACCCCACTTTTCTCAACTAATAGAGTTGTAGTAGCAACCCTTTCCTCACATCGAGGATTAGGAATTTTGGGGACAAAGTTCCTTACCACGGTTTTTCTCTCTGGTAAAAAGTTTTTCACGTAAATTCGTTGTGTTATTTGCCACTTAGATTGTTCTCTTTACTTTACAGTGATTATTTTCGCAAGTTTTTTTGTATATGAGCTTTTTGTACATCCCATTGTATGCTAACGTTTTGTGCTCTTTGTGGTAGTTGACGCATTGAGTCTTGGGTGTCCTCTGATTTTAATGGCATTGGCGTTCTTCAGATCTGCCAGATTGAAAATGCCATTGTTGGCTAGGTATACAAGGACGGTTTCGAGCATTGATTCTTCTATTCTGGAACTTAATAAGGTAGGTATTATTTCGTTGATATATATCTTTCATGAAGTTCTATTGTTTATAACACGGGGATCTATTCTTTTGTTGATACATCTTTGGCCATGTCTAAGCAATTGCATGCTAATAATTGTCAGCCTGTCATATCAGTTTAATTTAGAATCCAGAAAGGTATATGCAATTATTGGCTCAGAAGAGGCCACAATACAGACTGGAATGCATTAAAATCACCAACAATTGTTTATCCTTTTGAGATGTTAGGCATCAGATGTCCTTAAAAGAACCTATATGCTAACAATTATGGAGAAACACTTCCAACTTTAAAGCTTGATTGTCTAAACAGACTCACTTTTTTAAGGTTTGAAATAACGATGTCGTGTCGGTCTGTCCGGGAAGGATATATCGGGATATATCGTATATTGGCGGCTATCTCGAAACACGCTAAAAAAGCCATTTTTTTGCAAATTAAGGTCGTCCTAGTTCTTAAAACAATAATATACAAATGCACATTTATATGCAAGAATGAGGTGTATTCAGCACACCAATACACATTATATCACACATATTGCTGTTGTCGCCTGTCAATGCTGATTGTTGATTGTTGAGAGATATTAGAAAGGAAATGAAGGAAATATAAAAACAACTTCGGGACATGAGGGAGTTGTATGTAGCACATTTACTTTACATCAAATCACATATTGTATATAAAAATGCCAAGCTATATTGGATATTAAACGAACAAGCTATTTAGCATTGTAACATATATGTATGCAGACATTCCTTGATCAACTCTAAAGTTGTTTTCGTCGCCCTTTCTAAAATCTAAAAGGGGTGAAGCTACCCAAGTTGAAGAATCGTCGTAGGCACCCCCTTGTCGCGCCATACCCTACTAAACGGGGGGTGTCCGGGGCAATACCCCCGACCCCAAAACAAAATATACAAATGATCTTGTTTTTTTTAAATTTTACGCATACCTACATTAGTAAAATTTCAAATTAATCGACTATTAAAAGAAAAAGAAGTGATATCGAGCAAAATATGTCTATTATCGGTGGGTATCAATCGATATCGACTGATATTCGGGAAAAATTGTATTGAAAAGTACCAATTTCGATTAATATGGGATATTTCACCAGTATATCATCGATATCTTGATCGATGTCGACCAATATTCAATAAACGGTATACTATGCAATATCGAAACCTCTAAACTCCCGATACCGATATAGCAGTGATATTTGATATATTGCGATATTTAAAACCCTGCTTTTTCTTTTGACATGTTCTTGTATATTCTCAATCTCTCGAAAACAACAACACTTTTGAAAGTTACATTTCATTGTCTTTCTCCCTCTTTTGTTCTCTTTCCCTCTTAACTTATCCCAATTTTTTTTATTCTTAAAAGCTAAAGCATGACTAATAGAATTTACTAGTAATCCAAATCTTTTAAAAAAGGAATATAGAAATTACCACAACAAGCAAGAAAGACATCAGTTGGCACCATTTACCCCTTGCTGCCGTCGAGACCCTTCAATAACAAAAACACTAAAAAACATTCTCCATGTAGCATGGAATAATCACGAAGACGAAAGCTCACATTGTTCCATTACATCTTAGAATACCGGATCAATGTTTTTTTTGAAAACAACCGATTCGGGGGAGACGCGGCGTGGCGCTCGCCCCAAAAATTTTATTAAAAAGAAAGTCGAGAAGAAAGAGAAACAAACAGGTACAGAAAGAGAGAACTAAGACGCAAGGGATCGAGTGGATCCCCAATAAGAAGGCACAAATTACACCGATAGCCAAATGTACTAAGCCTTCTCTCACTATAAGTAGGGTCGGCTACTTGGATTCTTGCTCAAATCCATGTTGAAAGATTCGACTATTTTTTACGCTGGCCGTCGACTACCTAACGCAACCCCTGCAAGAGTGGGATTTGAACCCTGGTCTTTTGTGTGGTAGACACACTGTACTACCACTAGACCATTAAGTGGGTTCAAAAATTACACCGATAGCCAATCACAAGAAAGTTGAGTCGCGTGAGCCAAGATATTCTCTTTATAAAACCTCTGACCCCTGAAAATTGCGGCGTTACGACCCAACCAAATTGCCCAGATGCAAGCAAATAGGCCCACGAAGTCTTTGCGATCTCTGTCTTTGTTGGCGCGCAGGGAGTCCCAGAAATCGATGAAGTCCGTAGTGTTGATCCAAGATACCCACAGGTCTTCCCAAATGGCAGCGGTAACTGGGCAGCCAAAGAAAAGATGAGCAATAGATTCGACGCCGTTACCACATAAAGCACAGTCCACCGAAGGCACAGAACCAAATATTCTAGCGCAACGATCACGAGTAAAGATCCTACCTCTGCGGAAGAGCCAAACAAAGATCGTTACCCGCTTCGGGAGCCTCAACCTCCAAAGGCAGATGCAATCGCTGTTGAGGGGGCCCGGGTCCCCCAAAGGAACATTAGATATTGCCTTGAAAGCTTTCTTGGTGGAGAAAACGCCCTCCCGCCAAGCCCAGTGATCCCGGCTGCTAGTGGGTCTGGGCGCATGTGAAAGAGACTCCAGGAGAGCAAGAAACTCGTCGAACCGCTGATCCGAGAGATAACTCGTAATCACCGGGAACCAACCGTCCCCCGACCAAGAAGAAGCCACCGTAGCATGCCTGTCCGAAGCCAAAGCATAGAGGCGAGGGAAAGAATCCCTCAAAGGGTCAGCTCCCCCCATCTGTCAGCCCAGAACTTGAAAGAGCAACCATCCCCTAGAACGGGGGAGAAGAGATGAGAATACCGCTGCGTCACCGAAACAAGCCCCCGCGAGAAGGGGGTACGAGAGCGAGTATCAGCAATGTCCGCCGACATCAATACCGGATCACTGTTCCAGTGTATCTAGGGTACCAAATCACTGGGAAAGGCTTCACACTCTTCTCACTTGGATAATAGGAAGCCAGTTTCCCTTATTAATCCTTCTTAAAAGCATAGTCCTAAATGTCAATTTTGTAAGCCTTTTGCCAACCTAGGGAAAGGAAATATTGCCGACATATCATTGATATTTCATTCAAGTCGTTCAAAAATAGAAAAATGCGCATGAAATATGGATTTTTTTGGAAATTAAGGCTCCCAATGTGTTTTGCTCAATAATTAAGATAGAAACACACACTTCTACTAAATAAAAGGTCTAAATACAAACTATATGGTATAATTACATAATCACCGCACAAATTAATATACAGTATTGGATAAGGCATGTAGTAAGAAGTTTAGTCATATAAGATTGCATAACTAAGTCAAAATAACAAATGACACATCCTCATAAACTCAAAATTCCTATTTGATGCAATGTCCTATTTGATGCAATGTGATGCCTCATGGCCAATGTGATGCAATGTCCTATTTGATGTAACTTGCAGTGTGACTCGATGTAACCTTTATATTTTCTTTTTATTATTATTTACAGACGGAGGTGAATCCAACTTGGGAGGCCATCCTTTATTTTCTCAAAAAAACCCAAAATTCATAATAAGTTTAACACATGCATACTGTATATTGCATTAACTATTTAGGTCATGAACTTGTTGAGAATCTTGAGACACCTAATTCGTAACTTGTTTGTTCAAACTTCAATTGTACTTGCGTGGAAAATTATAGAAAAAGTAACTATTTTTTGGTGCAAAAGTGAAACCATCAAAAGATGATTTTCTATCGATATCAATACTTATTCTATGAGACCAAGTAGTGAAAGTTACTTGAATCATGCAAGCTATAGACGAATACAAAGAAAGGAAGTAGAGGAGGCTTTGAAGGTTATGAGACCTGGGAAGGGTGTAGGACCGGATGACATCCCTGTAGAAGTATGGAGAGTTTAAGGTGAGCGCGGTTTGACTTGGCTTACGGATCTATTCAATGTTATTTGGCGAAGCAAGAAAATGCTTAAAGATTTGAGGAGTATCGTGGTGCCTCTTTATAAGAATAAAGGAGACATTCAAAATTGTTCAAATTACATAGGTATCAAGCTGATGAGTCATACTATGAAAATTTGGGAACGTGTAATCGAAAGAAGGTTGAGGAAAGTTTCCAACGTAAAAGAAAATCAATCCGGATTCATGCCAGCTCTCTCAACTATTGAAGCCATCCATTTGCTGAGAACAATGGAGATTTATAGAGCTAAAAGGAAGAACCTCGACATGATCTTTATTGATTTGGAGAAGGCTTATGATTCTGTTCCAAGAGAGATATTGTGGAGAGTTTTGGAGAAGAAACAAGTACCTGTCCTATACATTAACCTCATAAAGGACATGTATGATAGGACTTTATCTTGTGTAAGGACCCCGTCTGGGAAGACTGACTATTTTGACATCAACATTGGTTTACATCAAGGTTCAGCTTTGAGTCCATTTCTTTTTACTTTGATTATAGACGAGTTGACAAGTCACATTCAGGATGAGTTACGTTGGTGTATGTTATTTGCTGATGATATTGTGTTGATTGACGAGACTAGAGATGAGTAAATGAGAAGTTTGAGGTATGGAGACATGCATTGAAGACTAAAGGATTTCGTATAAGCAGGGCTAAGACGGAATATATGGAGTGCACCTTTGATGGAAGCAATGGTGAAGGAATTGAGGTGAAGATTAGTGACAATAACATTCGGAAGAGAGATTCTTTTAGATATCTGAGATCTATTTTGCAACAGGATGGGGAAATTGATGATGTTACTAATAGAATAAGTGCAAGCTGGCTAAATGGAGAGGAGCCTCTGCTGTTCTCTGTGATAAGAAAACTCCTTTAAAAATTAAAGGAAAGTTTTACAAAGCAGCCGTGAGACCTGCTATGCTCTATGGATCTGAATGTTGGCTTGTGAAACATAGACATGTGCAGAGAATGACTGTAGCAGAAATGAAAATGCTAAGGTGGATGTGTGAACACACACGAAAAGATCGGATTCGGAATGATGCAATCAGAAAGAAAGTTGGTGTAGCTCCGATCGAGGATAAGATGCGGGAAAATCGCTTAAGATGGTTTGGTCATTTGCAAAGTAGATCAACAGATGCACCAGTTAGGAGATGCGATTGTTGGGATGTTGAGCCGGCTAAGAGAGGGCGAGGATGGCCCAAGAAGTGTTGGAAAGAGACTATACGTAGGGATCTTAGTTTTTGGATATAAGCCCGGGATTGACCCAAGATAGATCTGAATGGAGGCAAAGAATCCATGTAGCCGATCCTACTTAATTGTGGGAAAAAGCTTGTTGTTGTTTATCAATACTTATTCTAATTACAAAACAAGGAGACGACATATGTTGCATGCTATAAATGGCTACTGTTAAGGCATGTTGGATGGGTATGGTCTCCACAAACAAGAGATGTTAATTTGGTGATGGAGCATAACTTACACACCTTTGGTCCCGGTCAGGCTAGAGGTGGACCGATGTGGTTAGGCCCTATGGCGCCCTTGGATCCGGAATACCCGTTTACAAGGCATTCGCATCGCAACAACTACCCACTTTTCCAAACTTCAAAGAAAGAGAACTTTCCCGTAATCTGGTGCGTGCGAGTGAAAGCGTCGAGGTTCACGTAGTCAGCCTGAGCAGGGAAGCGAGAGGTTCCACAAACCCTCTATCCAAACACCAAAACACAAAAATGAGTTACCCTTCCCCAGATAACTCTCTAACCAAACACATGCTAAGTTTTGGAGCGAGCCTCTCCTGGAGGTTCGCTTTATTAGTTCTAAAAAAAGATTTCAAGTCCTTTCCAAATCAATAAAGAAGGGATGCAAGTCCAAGGTGGTTCCTTTTGGTTTGACGCATGTGGAGGTCCTCGATAGCAGCCGGCTGCTGGGTGCCTCCCCTGGGGAGCTCCCGTTCGACTATCTCGGTTTACCCCTGGCTATGGGTCGCGCCCGGATCCGCGATTGGAAAATAGTGGTTGAGAAGATGGAGGCACGTTTGACTGGGTGGCGCGCGACTCTCTTATCCAGGGGCGGGCGGCTTGTTCTCCTTAAAGCGGTACTCTCTTCCATTCCAATCTACTTCATTTCAGTTCGTGGTATGCCTAAGGGGATTTTGCTGCGGCTGGAGAAATGCATGAGGGGTTTCTTATGGGGAAGGAAGGGCGAGGGGAGTAGGGGTGTGCCGTTGGTGAGTTGGGAGGATGTTACGAGGCCCAAGCGGTTGGGGGGCTTGGGCGTGAGGCGTTTGGATGCGGCTAACGATGCACTTCTGCTTAAATGGGCTGCACGGATTTGGGGGAATAAGGACAATTTCTTGTTGAATGTTCTGAGGGAGACGCTGGGCGCGGACTTCCTGCCTGTTCAGCAGGCGACTTCTCCGGCCCACCTTTCCACTTTTTGGCGGGGGGTCTTGAAGGTTTTCAATCAAAATCGATCCCTTTTTAAACCAGTTCTGGGAAATAGCAACTCCTACAGATTTTGGGTTGATGATTGGTCGGGCAGGGGTCCTATTAAGGATATCTTCCCTCGTCTGTTTGCTTTGGTTGATGACAAAGACGCTTCGGTGGCTTCTTGCTGGAGCGAGACCTGTTGGTGCCCTAGGATTTCCGCTAACCTCTCGGAGCACCGGTTGGAGGATCTTCTCTCGTTGATGGCGTTTCTCGCGGATGCCAGCAAGCCTTCTCACGGTAGGGATCACTGCCAATGGAGGGACGGGTCCTTCTCTACAAGGAAGGCGTATTTGGCTCTGGTTCCTCCTTCGCACGTGGCCGACGCGCCTCTTGTGCGCGACTGCAAGTTCTTTTGGGGACTCAAGTTACCTGAGTGCATTGGCGTATTTCTCTGGCTCCTTCGCAGGGGGAGACTTCTCACTCTTGATCGTTGTGCCTCTTTGTTTACTAATATAGGGCCCATTTGCGGCCTGTGTGGCACGGAGCGGGAAACCAGCGACCGTCTCTTCCTTCACCGTGGCTTCGTTCGTGATCTGTGGACTGATTTGGATTGGCTCAGCACTGCCTCTTGCTCGGCCTTCTGCGACAGCTTGGCTTCTTCCACTGGCAGGGTTAGGAGGGATCTATTGGTCCCGATTGCGCGTTTGTTGAGCATTTGGTTGGGGAGGAACGAGGCCCTCTTCGCGGGACAGCGTTTTTACAAGGAAAATATAGCGATCCAAGCTACGCGTTTTGTGAACGATTGGTCTCCTGGGTAGGACGGCATTATGTTTGCGTGGTGGAGGCATGGTTCCATGCCTCGCGGTTGTTGTCGTGGGTGCCTTCCTTTTCTTCCTGGTTTGTATTTTTTGTGCTTGTACTTTTGTAAAACCTCTTTACGCCGTTTTGAATAAATTGGGATGAACATCAACGAGTGTTTCCCCCTTTGTTGACTTTCAAAAAAAATAAAGAAGGGATGCATACTCAAAAGTAAGCACCTTAACTCATGTAATCAGAAGCCATAAGAGAAGTACAAAAGAGTTGCATAGAAGATGCCTCTTTAAAGTCTTTAACATGCTCAACTACATTTTCTATTTATAACCTTTCTTGCCTATACCTATTCCCTGCCATTAATCTTCTTCTCATGCATACATGCAAGGTCAACCAACCATGTAGCAAGAAAAGTCCACAACATCATCATCTTCTTATGGTCACCCAAACCTCTCACATTCCAAGTTATATTAAACTTTATTTCGTAAGTGATGATCCCTTTCCATCAATATTGACTTGTACACATACGACAACTCGAGCATGCATCCCTACCTCTGCATACTAAGCCTCCTTCCCCTCTTCAGATTAGGCCACACTTCCCCCACTATGTCAGTTCTCTCATCTCCCTCAAAGTAGTTTCAGGTAATCATCCTCCATTGCTCGCTCAAGCCACCCCATCACATCTGATTTTCTTCTCTTGTAGGATATGCAAGAAGAGGCTCTGGACAAGAGACTTGATTCGTGAATTCTTAGACTCCCCCAGTGTTAACCATCTTCTTATATTGTCACATGAGGCTGTCGAGCTCCTTGTTGTTGCATTTATTGAGTATTGCAATTCCTATGAGATCTCTTTCAGTGCATATTTAAACTTCCTATCAAAATCCTCAATCGATCCCTCCTCCTTAGGTGTATCCATCAAAATTTCACATGTTGGGTTGGTCCATGAAGATTCAACACTTCTGTATTGTATTTGAAGCAGAGAAGCCCCTCCACCCGCTGTAGCTTCCAAAGTTTGGGGTGACGCTGCTGGAGGTGGTGCATAACCGTGGATTCACTAATGCAGAGGAGCTCCAAGTCACCTAGACCGATACCAAGTTCCAGCTTCTTAGTGGCATTCCTTAAATGGAGACTAACCAACAAGGACCAAGGGCCGTACCCTTGTATTGAACGTAGATCCGTCACCATCTCAACTTTTCATGGAAGATCCCATCGCCACCACCAAGGTACAAAGCTATCTCCTTAAATGCCTCACACATACAACATGGGATTCCCTAACCGAATTTCATCCTCTACAAATGTGCCCCCGACAAAATGCAAATGGTCCACTGCCACATAAATGTCCTTTGACAATCTCACCGCTAATAATACCCCTTAATCGTGGTCCGACTCAATATGCTCTCTCCTCATTTTGAACCTTGATGCCTTCAACTTGAATCTTTCCCTCAATGACCAGGTAAACAACATTGTAAACTATTCACATCCATCCCGCTTCATCTTTGAGCAAGATGATCCTTTGCTAACATATTTGGCTCCAAGACTAGCAACCGTCGTGTTTGTTTTGAGAAAGATATAGAACAGTTTTGATTCTTTTCCAATCGAGATTATGGATCCATGGATCTATGTGTCTATATGGATCCTGTTCATGGATTAACGGAAATGCGCAGAAGATCTATTTTCCTCTGCCATTTTATGAGTCTTTTCCTTTTTGCTACAACATTGCTACTCCCTTTGGCAGTATCTACTAATTTGGAACTTAATTTGAAAGTCATATTTTGATCCGGACATTGTTGGCATGCTCCTAACCACGAGAACATCAAGGTCTTCCTTTGCCGTGGCCTCCTTTCTCATCGCCCTTCTATGTCGCTCCCTTTCATGAACCCGTTACCTATTACCTCTCCTCCTCTCGTGATCACTGGTCTTCTCTTGCTTGCTCGACCCCTCTACATTCCCCATTGGCATCTCAAGGTCCTTATTTAAGCAACTTTCACTTGACACCTCAAAAGGTATAGGGCCTTAGTTGCTAACCTTGCAAGCATGAAGTAAAGCTGTTTCTTTAATATAGTCAAGACATTGTTTCAATTATTCTTTCCCATAACTTCGATATAACTTGTTAATTTGATACCAACATAGTTTGCACACTTTTATATAGGGTTTTTATCAGTTGTGCCACTCTGAGATATTGCAATATCAGTTGTACCCCTCTTTTTTGCAATACAGTTGTGGCCCCGACTTCTTGCACAATTATCATTTCTGCCCTTTTTGCAATATCAATTGTGCCCTTAACCAAGTTAACAAAAGGGCACAAATAATAACAACTGCAAGAAGTTGGGGGAACAATTGATATTGCAAGAAAGGGATGGGTATAACTGATATTGCAATATCTCAGAGGGGCACAACTGATAAAAACCTGTATACATCTTTTTTTTGTTTAAAGACAACACATTAGTTTTTGGCCATTTATTTGGTACTTTCTTAGCAAATAAATTTGAATAACTTGGCAAGTCAAGTAGTAACTTCCTCCCCAACATCTCTACTGGGATTTCATATGGTCCCATTGTTTTCTTAGATTTCATCTTTTTCAAAGCCTCTCGTACCTTATCCCTTTAAGTTCATTATTTATAGGCACATTTCAAGTGGGATTCAGAATCTGCAGGATCTTTGATGTTGATGTTCACAGCAGCATTCTTATTAAAATCCTAAAAAATAATTCTTCTATGTACCCTTGTACCATCTGTTAAACTTTGTTGTGACCCCTATATTTGTACTCGTGTGACAACTAGGTAGTGCTATGTAATTTTCATGTTGTATTTATTACTTGAGAGACAAGTACCACTATGTAGTTATTAACCTGTTACCTAAGGCTCTTTTTTCCTCATAAAATATATGCCTAGGAGTTTCATGCACCAACATCTTACTCTATTCATTGTTTACATGGTATTAAAGCAGCGGTCCTGGAATGACATTTCGATCCCAGCGCCAAATATCATTTCTTCTCTTTTTTTTCTCAAGTCGCCGATTCGCCGCTATCGTACCAGCCTCTCTGTCTTCTCTCAACCGTTGCTGTTACCATCCTCTCTTCTCCTTTCCTAGCCGCCACTGTCAAAAGAAGGGAGGGAGAATCCCTTCATTGCCATGAGTGGTTGCTTCTTCCAAGCAGCCACTAGCAGCAGCCCCTGGACTGCTAGCAGGCTTGGCAAAGGGTCCTGCTAGCCTCCCACATCACCTCAGGCCATGTGCATGCTGCCCCAACCCTCTCGCTCGATCTGTCCCTTGAATGGTATTTTTTAAAAGATGATTTGAATATGATGGAAATATGATGATAGTTATCCTAATAGCTGATTTTCGCATCTAATTCACTATGAAAATCTAACTTTTATTTCGGCTTCCAATTATCTTTTGTGGATCATCTCTCCTGCTGGTTTGCTATGACAACCACTGATAATTTTTTTCTGAGGTCAAACCTGTTGTATCTGCCACTTTGGTGATCGTTCAAGGCACCTTCATTAAGCAAAATGTGCTATAAATCATATTTTGTGGTCTAGGGCATTCACAGTTTTGTGGGTGGACAGCAGAAACTTTCTATTATTACCAAAGAACCTATGATTGAGAAGATGTGCGTTTTGATAATAGGCAGCAAGGTAACTATCATGTTATGAATTGGCTTATCAATAATATTGAACAATCCATTCCTGATGTTATTTTATTTAAGATGATTTGGCTGAGATTTATTGCAGCAGACAACTAAATCCTGCTTATTTGATATATTTAGGCAAATTTGGCCCACAAATCAGGATGAGACGTCCTTTATTCAATATTTTTCTCTCCTATCAGGATATTTTGGGGAGCCTGATGTGTTTCAATGTGATAAAAAGGTTGTCCAGATGATAGAATGGTAGGTATAGTGATTTCTTGTTGGGTTTAATTTACGTTGTCATGCTGCTAAGGATTAGTTGCTTTAGTTGTCTTGGTGAGCTATAGGTGGGCGATTAAACTTCACCCAACAACTACTGAACAAGTGGTTGGTTCTCTGGTAATGGATATGCAAAGGAAAGCCATGACCGTGGCCACTTCCACCATAACAGCCACACCCACGAGTTCCAGATTTTCCACCTATGTTTGCAGTAGACAAGTGAACAAAGTTCTTAGATACACTCTGATCTGGTGTAATAGTAGTTGTCATCGAAGCGGGAGATTCTAATGGTTGTAAGCGACCAAAAAAACTCGAATAGAGGGGGGGGAGTTCATTTGATGAGAGGACAACCCAAACATGACATATCATTGGTGGGAACTATGCGAAGGATGGTATCTATTATCTTGATATGTCAACTTAGTTTGCTAGTGCTTCCTCTATCTTTATCAAGCCTTTTCTTTGGTGTCATCTTGGACATCCTTCTGCATCAAAAATATCGTTAATGTTTCCTGATCTTTCATCACTTAAGCCATTGGTGTGCTAGACGTGTTAGCTTGGGTAACACCACCTGGTCTCATTTCTTCAACATACTGAAGCTTTTTGCCAACCTCCATTCGATCTAGTCCATTATGATGTTTAGGGTCTATGACGTTATGTTAGGTCATATATATATTTTCTAGTCTTTATTGATGAATACAGGAGCCTTTTCTGGACTTTTCTAATGAAAGATTGATTAGAGATAGACCATTAATAAAATGTTTCTTCAATGAAAACCTCTTATTGTTGTGCTATCAAAGATCTTCGCACCGACAATACACTTGAATTATGCAACATGCTCTCTCTTTTTTTTGATTCTTTCTTTGATTTGGTTAGGATTCTACATCAAACCTTTAATGGCTATACTTCCTAATACAATGTCGTAGTTGAAAAAAGCTTCACCACATCTTTAGTAGCACAAGTATGTTACTTGTCTTCATGAAGGTTTTCAAAACTTTATTGGGAGAGGGGGGAATGCTGTTCAGACTGCTAATGTTGAGTGATATATTGTATTCCTAACTCTAGGGGTATGCTAGTCTTTTGAGTTGTGGGGCGCCTTTGTCTTTGTAACCATAGGCCTCCATTTATATAAGGAGTCATAGGGTTCTCATAATCGATAAGCTATTGTCCCACATCATTCAACTTGGTATTAGAGACCCCCCCTCAATCCAATGCACCTTCTGTAACAAAAGGGGGCATAGTGAGGTAATCTACTACAACAGACATGGGTATTCATCCCTTGTTGCTTGAGCCGTCACTACTGAGGGTGATGACTAGTTTGTGGGAGTCTGAAAAGTGGACTTTAGCGATAAGATTCATCGTCCGAACATGGTCAATCCTTGAGATACTTTGTGCTCACATCAAGATGACCATTCATATGATGCGATCATCCAAGTATCCATGTTGACTCAGTCAAAATTTTTGCAAAATCAGATTGGTTGATTGATATAGGTGCCTCCACTCACTTATGTGGTTAAAGCACTCTAGTCCGTTAAATGAGACATGTTCAAGGAAGAACTGTCCAAGTTGTAGATGATAGACATTCCCCTATCTAAAGAAAAGGGGGTTCGTGCTCAACAGGTCTTTATTTATTCCCAAGTTCCTTATTAATCTACTATACGTTAGTCAAATTTGTAAAGAACTCAATTGTCGAGCTATATTTGATGTCGTCTCTTGTATTTTTCAAGATATACTGACTGGGAAGATGATTGATTATGGCTATGAAAAGGGTGTGTCTATTATATTGTCCAGTTTACTGGTGCTACCTCATATTATAGGATTTGGTTTTTGCTTCTTTAGGCTCTCTATGCCACGGACGCTTAGATCATCTGTTCCTTTATAAACTTTATCGAGCTCTTTCTTAACTCCCTCACATTATCAATCTAGAGTGCGAGGCTTGCCAACTAGCAAACACCACTAAAGTTCTTTTCTTTCTTCTAGTATAGTTCATTCAATCGTCGTTTTTGAGCTTGTTCACCTTGATGTGTGGGGTTCCAATTGATATCCTGATTACTGGTAGATAGATATTATCTTGTTCTTGGGGACGACTTATCTTGTGTTTCATGGACTTTTTTTGAGTCAAATAGGGGAAAACACGTTAAGGTGCCTGCCCCAAATATATTAATAGAGGAAGAAAAGGAAGACTTACATAAGCCATGACTCGAGGAGAGCCTTAGCATGAGAGATTACACTTCCAAGATAAAAATGCTGAGAGGTAGAGTGCACCATTTCTAGCCAACCACAAAGCCCAAAATGTTGCAATAGGAAGAAGTTCATTTCTGGGGCGATACATTAAAGTATGTAGAGAATCCTAGAAGTCATCTATACTTTGATGGTTTCAACCAGTCTAGGTTAAGTTCTTACCAAATAGTGGAAGACTTCTCACAACGAAAGAATAGGTGTTCAAAGGTCTCTGTGTGCAAATCACACAGTGGACATGAAATGGAGATATTTGCAGAGATACTTGAGCAACAATCCCTCATCATAATCACTTTTTTCTCACTAGACACATAAAAAAACTATTTTTGCTCGGTAGCTTGAGTTTCCAGATGCTATTACAATCACATATGAGCGTGTCTATAACTAGAGGTGGAAATCTGTCCACCACTCTGTACACACGCTTTACCGAAAACATGTCTTTTCACACCCAATGATCTCTTTCTTCAGATGGGCCGTCCACTTGACTCAAATGATCTAGAAGTTGGAGGAATTCTGTTAAGTGCCGATATGAAAATTCTGACACAAAAGAAGGCATTTAAAGTCCAACAATTCGACACACGAGCCTCACAGTTTGTCTCCAGTGTAAAGAGGCATGGAAACCGGGTGGAAAGACGGCTACTAGATGTCTTTTTGTTAGTCCAGACAACAAAATTGCGACCATTACCAAGAACCAAGAAGATGGTGAAAAAATTCAAGAAACTCTGGCATCACCGACTGCATTCCTTTCCAAAAAGCGAGGAAAAAGGGCCTGATTTTGGGCAAAAAGTCTTGGGCCCGGATATCATAAATACCGAGGATGAGCATGTAGAAAAGATCTCCGCTTCTGCCCCAAATCCTGCTAATCCATTTGAGCAGTAGATCCCCATTCATGGTCTCTAGATGAGAAACACCAAGTCCATTTGCTGACTTCGAAGTGTAACAATTTCTCAATATGCTAAATGAATTCCCGATCCGTTTTTGCTTGTTTTACCCCATAGAAATATCCATATGATCATATCTAGTTCACGATGGTTACTTGAAGGTAGAAGGCGAGCATACATGAAGAACACATTAATTGCTGAAGGTACGTCTTTAACCAACACCAGTCATCTTCCACATGATAAGATAGCTACACTCCGACTGGAAATCTTTCTCTACATCTTCTCAATGATTGGAAGCCAATATGCCATTCTAAGTCCGCCATTGGTCAGAGGGAGACCTAAGTAATAGATTGGCAGGGACTCACAATTTGGGCCAACTCCTCGCTACATGCCCATGTCTCAATAGTTGATCAACCAAATGGAATAGACGTAGTAATCGTGAGATCATGATGCGGCACCTGGTCAACCATGCAAGGTAGGACATCAACGGCTAAAACAAAAAGCATAGGGGCTAGGGGAAGCCTTGTCTCACACCTCTCTATGGCTGACAGAAACTCCCTTCAGGATGACTGTTAACCAACACGGAATATGACACTATAGTGATAAATCTTTTCATTCAAGTGATCCAAATATTTGGGATTCTCGTTTCGCGATTGCCGCCTGAAGAAATCACCGGTCGACTATATCATAAGCCTGGGAAAAATCAACTTTTATCTGCTATGATCTCTGGGCCATAGCTAGGCTATCCCTAAGCTATTTATTTGGTTTAAACACCGACTGGAGAGGCGAAATAATGTGATTCATAACTCTGTTAAGTCTAATGGCCAGTACATTGACAATCATCGGGTAGATTGCATTTGAAAGTGCAATTGGGCGGTAGTCCTCCACTCTCTCAAAGACCTCCTTCTTTGGTAGGAGGAAAACTAGGGCTTTATGCAGTCTCTCAATGCCTGCATTGCCTCTAGCAAACTCTTTAATAATATGCACCATCTCCCTCCCAACTAAAGACCAAAATTCCTTAAAGAAGTAAGCAGGGAATCCATCAGGACTAGGTGCACCATCTGCTTTCAAATTCCAGATTGCATTTTTTGACCTCTTCTATTGTAAAACTCTGAACCATAACTGTTCACATGTTGTTTACAAAGCTGTTGCTCCCAAGCCAATCCATATCCAGGTCTACCAACAGATCTCCATGAATAGTCGTGAAAGTATTCCTTAATTGCCCAGCCTTTATCAATATCATCCTCAACCCTCCTTTCGCTCACCACGATTAAATGGCGAAGCCTTCTTCCACTATATGCAGGATCGGCTACATGGATTTTTGCTCAAATCCATGTTGAAAGATTCGATTATTTTTTACACTGGACGTCGACTACCTAACACAACCCACACAATGGTGGGATTTGAACCCTGGTCATTTGGGTTGTAGGCACACTGCACTACCACCATACCATTTAAGTGGGTGAATTGGGTCCCTATTCACAAGAAACAGTCAGATTTGTGCCCATATTTAGATTCTCCAACAACACAATCAAAACATGTCTGCTCCTAGCCTTCGAAACGAAAGAAAAGAGCGTCTTTCCACGTAATGATTATCCCCTCCCCCGCATAGCCCATTGCGTCCAATGTTCTGAAATCTGACAGAGACTCGACACCCAGGGTGCTCCACATGTGACTTGAGCAGGTGGGAAGTTTAGTTTCTTTTGACATAACAATATCACGAATCCAATCCTTCAATAGAAAATCAATTGATCTTCGCTTTTCCGAGTCACCTAAACCTCTCACATTCAAAGTTAAAATCTTCATTAAGGAAACTGATTTTTTACTCGATGTTGAAATTACACGCTCTACCTAGGTATATTGGGCTTTAAGCGTCGAAACAATAGTGGTCACTTTCCCTTTTGTAGCTTAGCGTTTCCTGTTTCTATAATGTTTCATTTTTTCGCTATTTTCTCTCCCCAAATAAGAAGAGGAAGACATGGACGTAGTTCGAGCACCCCCTGCACCAATTGACAACAAACCAGACCCTGATGAACCCTCAAGCTGAACAACAGCCTCCAACGCAACCATTACCTGATTAAAAGATGGGGTCCCAGGGAGCATTTACAAACACCGAGGATGAGGCCATGAGGGTTTGACCACCATGCCGGAAAGTCGCTTTAGCACCCCCAGCCTGCAAAGATGTTTCACGAGCAACCATCTCTGCGTTTTTTACCTAACAATCCTTTTGTAAATCGGCTAGAGCTGTAGCTTGACCGATAAAGCTCTTGTCTAAATTCAATCCCCCTGTTCAAGATATGCTCTTCGACTGGTGTTTTACATGTTGATAACATTTCTCCAATACACGAAGAGGGTCAAGAGACAAGCGAGCAACTGATAGCGAATCTTCCCATAACTCTTAGAAAGGGGTCAAAATAGTGTACCATGCACCTTATTTTCGTCATTGTATCAACTTTAGACCTTGGATTTCCTTATAAAATGTTCGCTGAAGCACTATTCACCATAAATGTCTCTTGTAATCATGAGAAAACACTTCATGACTCCAGTTGATGACTGCCACTCGAAAAAGAAATGACTATTATTTCGCATGATACATGGCATCTTGTTGGTCAACCTAACCTAGTGACAACAAGGTGATTCGATCTATTTGGGCATTTACAATGAAATAAGCCCGATGGATTGATTGCTCGGTACAAGGCTTGTGTAGTTGCATAGGGATTCATTGAGATATACGATGTTGATTTGTTTGACACCTTCTCAGTTGCTCGTTCTCCACAATATACATCCTTATGTTAGTAGTAATACAACTTGATTGGACTTTGCACCAACTTGATGTGAAGAATGCATTCATATATGGTGACCTATAGGAGGTCATATACTTGCAACAATATATCGACTTCAAGGCTTAAGGAGAGTGTCAGGAGGTTTGCTTACTATGCAAAGCTATCTATGGGCTTAAACGAAGCCCTTGAGCTTGGTTTTAAAAGTTATCAAAGGCCCTAGAAAAGTCTAGGGCTTTCCATGTCATCGACATATAATTCTTTATTTTTATGGAAGAATAGAAAAGGAACAATGGTAATGCTGGTTTATGTGGATGGTATCATCCTCACACGAGATGACTTTTATGACTTTATAAAGGTGAAGAAGCAACTAGCCGAAATATTTGTGGTCAAATACTTAGGGTTCTTAAGATACTTCCTTGGCATAGTTATATCCCAATGCAATTATGCTACATATATACTATAAGAGATATGGATGCTGGGACCTAAGCCAAGATAGATGGATCTCAATGCACACATATATGAACCAAGCATTATAGAAGATATAGGTCGCTACATAGGGTTAGTGTGCGAATAACTGTATCTAACCATCACACGATCATATACATCACTTGCAGTTGGCAAGCTAAGTTAATTCATGACCTCTATCACCTCAACACACTTTGATGCATGTATGATGATCTTGATATAGAGGGGCGATCTTGTGAGAGCCAAAATTGGTGAGAGCATGAGAGGAGTGATTCTGGACCACAAGATCTTGTCTTCTCTCCCCTGGTTGAATCTTGTGGTCCAGAATCACTCCTCTCATGCTCTCACCAATTTTGGTTCTCACAGGATCTCCCCTCTCTTGATATATATATATATATATATATATATGGGAGCTGGTTTCAAAAAAAAAAAAATATGGGAGCTGGGAGCCTACACCCGAGGGTTTAGGTAATTACCTACACCCGACCCTTTTTCTCATTAATTTTGGATTTTTTGAAGGAATCCTTAGGGGGATTTTCTTAATATATCGAGGGAAATACGTGTTTCAAGTTTCATGCAAAACAAGTATTCCTAACACGTCCATCTAGAATGGGTCAATTTCAGCAATTCCGAGACCGTTAAAATTTGATAGTTTTGATGTAAATGATAGAAGTCTTGAATTAAGTTGAGTTTGGAATGACACCATGGTGATATATAGTGATCTAATTCCCAAAAGTTTCATTTCAAAAAAAAATAAAAATATTGAAAAAAAGAGCCGGGTGTAGGTAATTACATACACCCCGGGTGTAGGCTCCCTTTTCTCTCTCTCTCTCTCTATATCAAGTCTTCTCTAGGGAAAGGCCTAGTGTTACCAAAAGCAATGCCTTTGATCTTGTAGCCTATTTTGATGTAGATTATGGAGGATGCATTCTGGACATAAAATCTTTAACTGGGAACTGCATATGCATATACCTTGTAGGGAACTTGGAGTAATAAACAAACAATTACCTCCCGCTAATGCCGAGAGTGAATACAAAGCTAAGGCTGATGCAATAACATAACTAATATGGATTCGATCCGTACTCACAAATCATCATGGCACTCCCACTAACATTGTTAAGCTCAGGTGTGATAATCAAGCAACAATTCTTATAGCCCACAACCCCATGAATCACAAACATACAAAACACGTGGAAGCTGATTTCCATTACACCAAATCTGATACAAAGGTGGTTGCTTCATATTCTTAGCTTACCTTCTACAGATTATATCGTTGACAACTACTACCCACCTCATCAATCATATCGGTGACATATCATACTCCTTGAAAATGTACTCTTCCATGCAGAGACTCTCCTCGAGTACTTTCTCCCGTAAGGTAACTTCACTATTCTTCCTTTTCTAATATAAGTTAGGACGGGCACCTTTTGCGTGTTTCCCTTTTTTTTACCTCAAAAGAATGTCATACTCCGTCCACCTTAGTGAGAGTGTTTCCCATGCCTCGTCATGTTTTTGGGTGTATCATGCTTGTTTATCTGTTTTGGATATCTGACAAATTATCAACTTGCTCAGCCAAACATGTCTTTCTTGGGTACCCACACTTAAAAAGGGTTATAGATGATATGTTCCCGTTGCTCATTGCTACTATGTATCTATTGATGAATCATTCTTCGAAAGTCAAGTTCCATGATTAATTTGTGTTTGACATCCCTTTAGAGTTTCCACCTCCACTCTAGATTCATTAGAGGAGGAATCGAAAAATGATTGAAGTTACCTTATCAATCCCACTTGGTGATATAAATGACCATTCTAGTTCAGATGTCTGTCCATCATCTTCTCATGACATCTCCTTAGTTCCTCACATGTTCGAAGATGATAGTCCTATAGCACTATGTAAACACGTAAGATTATGTACTCTTCAGCCCACTCCACACTATACTTCTGTTGATAACCTATTTGCTGATAAAAGAAAGGTTTGCACTTTGCAATTGGTCTTGTGAATTCTATTGTTTCAAAGGATTACATTATAACTATGCATGATTCGGGTTGAAAAAGTACAATAGATGATGAAATCAAGGCACTTACCTTACGTGGCACCTAAGTGTTACACCATTGTCTTATAGATGAATTTTCATTAACAAACATAATGAAAATGACTTTGTTGCTTGCCTTAAAACTCACTTGGTCAATAAATGTTTTACTCAGATACATACTATCAATTACTTTGAGAAGTTCTCACTTCTGCCTGAATGGGTTCCATAAGGACGGTTATCTCTATTGCTGCTATTCGAAATTGATTGATTTTTCAGCTAAATGTGAAGAATGCCTTGCTATACGACGATCTTGAGGATGAAGTTTATACATCACAACCACGTGGTTATGTTATTTAGGTCGAGCTGGCATGTTGATTACGAAAAGCCATTGATGGTTCACATGCTAGGTTTGATCATCTCATCTCAGAAGCCATTGGTCTCAAATGCACAACAAGTGATCAATTTGTCCTTGTCGGACATTATACTCATGGCACTATTATTCTGGATGTCAATGTTGATGATATAGTTCTTATATGAGATGATGCTTTGGAAATTCTGGAAGCCAATGGCTTTCTACAGAAAGCCATTTTGACAAAAGACCTTGGCCCTCTACGATATTTTCTTGGGATAAAAAGTTACCCGTGACACGAGATGTACTCTCCTATAGAAGTACGCTTATGATTTTTTTATGGGAGTTGGTATTTTGGGGAGCAAAGCCTCTTCCATTCCTGTAGAAGCCCACATTCCTGATGATACATTGTTGGAGGACACATTGATATATGTATGTATTTGGTAAGCTACTATATCTTAATGTTAATCATCTAGATATTTCATATGCTGTAAGCATGACCGGTCAGTGTATGGATCAACCAAAATATTGCTAATGGAATGATGTGCTTCTTATCTCTACCTGTTCATGCTGAGGGGGTGCGCACGACACTAAGGGTGCGTTTAGTTGCCGGGTTACCCCAGGGTAAACTGCGGGAGGGCAACCTGTTTTAGTGTTTTGATCTTTGGATAGAGGATTTTGAGTTGAGTAGGTTTGTTGTGATGTGATTATATTAAAGTTTGAAAAAGTGAGTAGTTGTTGTGATGTGATTGTATTGAAGTTTGGAAAAGTGAGTAGAAGTTAAGTAGTTTATAACTTTTAGATGATATGATAGTATAATATATTATTTTTAGGATATTTACATGCACAACCCTGAGTAATTTCATAATTACACCAGAAACCCTCTATAATCACGAATTACACCCAAAACCCTTAATAAATGCACCGTTTTACACCCATAACCTTCCGTCAGTTTAGATCATTAACCCAACTATATGAGTGAGCTAATTTAACTAATGCACGATCCCACATTCAAGATTAATCAACAGAAAAAAAGAAAAAAAATTTTCTTGCAGGTGAGGGGAGGGGGAGGGTTTGCAGGCAGCGGCGTCGGGGGTGGGGGCTTGCAAGGCGCCGACTTGCAGAGGGGGGGGGGGGAGGGGGGCATTTGCAGGCGACGACATCGGGGGTAGGGGCTTGCAGGGCGACGGCTTGCAGAGGGGGGGGGGATTTACAAGCGGCGGCATCGGGTGTAGGGGCTTGCAGAGGCAGGGGTCAACATCAGGGGTGGGGGCTTGCAGAGGCAGGGGCCAACATCAGAGGTGGGGGCTTGCAGAGGTGGGTGGTTTGCAAGCAGCGTCATGGGTGGGTGGGTGGGGGGGTTTCTTCGTACGAGGGCGGAGAGTTTACAGGCAGCGTTGGGGGGTGGGGGGCTTCGTATGGCTTGCAGAGGCCGGGGCAGCGACGGTGCCGGGGGGTTGGGCTTCGATGGTGTTGGCTGGGTGGGTGGGTGGGCTACGACGGTGTGAGGGGGGTTGCCTGGTGGGGGTCAGGCTTTCGACAGGGGGACGCCATCGGGGGGGGGGGGGTGGGGTTGCCTGGCTGGATAAGAAGGAAAGTTGGTGTAGCTCCGATAGAGGATAATATGAGAGGAAATTGCTTAAAATGGTTTGTCCATTTGCAAAGGAGGTCGGTTCATGCACCGGTTAGAAGATGCGAGATTTGGGATGTTGAGCCGGTTAAGAGATGCGAGGAAAGCCCACGAAGTGTTGGAATGAGGCTATCCGAATGGATCTTAGTTATTTGGATTTAAGCCCGAGAATAATCCCAAATAGATCTGTATGCTTGGTGTCTTGAGACCTGCGAGGTTAAGCATGAAGGGGAGGGTGGGTGTTCGGGGGTGCTCACACTTTGTCTATAGAGAGGGAGGAGGATGTCGGAAGAGGGGGGTTTGCCTGGTGGGGGTCGGGCTTCCGACAGGACGACATTGGCGGGGGGAAGGGGATTGCTTGGTCGGAGGAGGAAGTCGGGGGAGGGCCATTCGTAAATAATGGGAATTTAAAGGGTATAAAATGTAAAATACTTGACGGATACAATCATAATTAACGGAAAATTGGGTGGAAGTTAACACGGGGTTATGAGTGTAAGAGTTAAGCACTATTCAAGGTCCTGGTGTAATTCGTGATTATAGAGGGTTTCTGGGGTAATTACGAAATTACTCAGGGTTATGGGTGTAAATATCCCATTATTTTTTAACAGAATGGATGAAAGAGAAATGACTTATTTAATGTATTAAAAAAGAGAGGGAGAGTGAGTCCCACATGAGAGAGGAAGTGTGTTTTTGGGGGGTAACCCGCGACAAGGACTATCCCCAGCTAGCGCAATTGGGTAGAGTCAGGATCAACAGAAGCAGTCAGGTTGACGGGTAGGGCGACATAAGGTTATGCTGATAAAGTCGTAAACAAACTTTAAAAATGATCGAGACTTTGTCTTCCCTGTCCTATTGAGGGATTGAACTCGCAAGATAGGGCGGGGGGGGGGGGGGTCTTCGTATGAGGGCGGAGGGTTTGCAAGCAGCGCTGGGGGGTGGGGGGCTTCTTAAGGCTTGCAGAGTCGAGGCAACGACAGTGCCGGGGGGTTGGGCTTCGATGGTGCAGACTGGCAGGGGGGGTGGGCTACGACGATGTGAGGGGTTTCCTGGTGGGGGTCAGGCTTCTGACGGGGGGACACTGTCGGGGGGGAGGGGGGATGTCGGAAGAGGGGGGTTTGCTTGGTGGGGGTCGGGCTTCCGATGGGATGACATTGGCAAGGGGAGGGGGGTTGCTTGGCCGGAGGAGGAGATCGGGGGAAGGGGAGGGGCCATTCGTAAATAATGGGAATTTGAAGGGTATAAAATGTAAAATACTTGACGGATACAATCATAATTAACGGAAAATTGGGTGGAAGTTAACACGGGGTTATGAGTGTAAGAGTTAAGCACTATTCAAGGTCCTGGTGTAATTTGTGATTATAGAGGGTTTTTGGGGTAATTACGAAATTACTCAGGGTTATTGGTGTAATAAATATCCCATTATTTTTTAACGGAATGGATGAAAGAGAAATGATTTATTTAATGTATTAAAAAAGAGAGGGAGAGTGAGTCCCACATGAGAGAGGAAGTGTGGGTTTTTTGGAGGGTTAACCCGTGGCAAGACTATCCCCAGCTAGCGCAATTGGGAAGAGTCAGGATCAACCGAAGCAGTCAGGTTGGCGGGTAGGGCGATAGAAGGTCATGCTGATAAAGTCATAAACAAACTTTAAAGATGATCGAGACTGTCGTCCCTGTCCTATTGAGGGATTGAACTCGCAAGATAGAGCGCATCCTCTCATTACTTTTTTTGTTTTGGCCTTCTTCAGTATTGCAAAAGAAAGGCTTGTTACCCTATAATATTATAATTTTTTAACAACTACACGTCAAATCAAATTCAGGAGCTAGAGCTGACGTTCTTTATTGAGTCTCCACGCAAGGATGTTCGTAGAACCGGATAAGACTAGTCACTATAGGGTCAAAGGCTCTATCGATTCTGCCCTGCTAGATCTTGCAAGATTTGACACACTCACATCTTTCTTTGAATGAATGAGAGATAGCCTCCTCACCGACCCCACATGGTCAAGCCATGGATTCTAGCTTACATGCTCCCCATTAATATTGATACATAGAACGAATCAGTTCTTCTTTTGCCTTTAACTGCCTTTGTCCTAGATTGATATTTAAAAGGTTCTTAGGAGAGGGTCTCTTCTACAAAAGTCTACTTGTCTCTATTTTTGTGCCTATCCTAATGCTAACTATGCTGGTTCTCTGATGATCATCGCTCTTGACTGGATCTGCTCTCTTTCTTTCTGGAAAATTTGTCACTTGGCGATGTAAGAAGCAAGCATCGTGGCAGATCTAGAGCAGACGGGCGCGTTGAGTAGCTATGACACAAACATCATGTGAGATTACATGGCTTGTATCCATTCTTCAAGAGTTGGGGATCTCTATTTCTTTTCTTCTTTTCATGTATTGTGTCAACAAGTTAGCAACATATATTTCCTCCAGTTTCTTATATTTCTTATTTGTGTGATAAGCAGGTACTACATGTTATTTTTCCATTGTATTTCTTACTTATTTGACAAATACTACTATGTAATTTTTCTGTTAACTGGAAGACTTTTTTCTCCCCTATAAAAGAGATGCCAAGGGTTTTGTGCAATAACATCTGAGAAAAATTCGCCCATGCCATTTTGGTGGAATCATATTCGCCTCATACGACGAAGTTTTTTTGTTAAGCTTTCCTTTCGCGTCGATTCATCGATTTTACCGTGAGGGAGCCGCCTTTTCAAAAGGCGGCTTCTGTATTATAAAAAGCTGCCTTTTGAAGAGATGGCTCTAACTAAAGCCTCTCTTTCAAAAGGCGGCTTTTGTTCAATAAGAAACATAACACGGAGCTCTTCCCCTCCTTCGCGCGCACTTTCCTCCTTCCGCAGCCTCTGCTTCCCACCACATACTGTTCGCCTCCCATCTCCCTCGACCTCTTTGCCTCCTACGGACGTCGTCATCGCCTCCTCCACCGAGCGCATCCTCCTTCCACGCCTCCTTTACCTAAGCCATTCTCCTCCATCAACGTGTCGTTCATCAGTGACCTAAGGTGAGGTTTTGCATCTCTTAACCCATGTCATTTGCTTACTTTGTGGTTGTTTTATATGATTTTGCAGCTCTTCATCCATAGTAGTCACCCTAGTTTGTGGTTGTACATGATGTGATTGTCTCTCGATACATATAGGATGCCCATGGAAATTTTGTGCTTTTGTCACTTCAGAGGGAGGATTCAAAATTCTGAGGACACAACTTATCAAGATGGTCGTATGAAACCGTTGAAGTTAGTTCCGAATATGAAGTTTGATGCCTTGGTTGAGATGATCGTGTCGTTATTCCAGCTCGAACCTACACAATGCAGTGAATTAAAATTGTTTCATAAACTGGAGGGAACAGAATAGTTATCTGGCGAATGTAGAGTATGATAATGACATAAGATATTGAGTATGCATGAATAATGGGTTCATCATATCGTCCAATTTTGTATGTAACCCATCAAGAGGAGTTATCACCGAATGTCACCTGAGCCTCTTCACCTGTAACTCGAGCTCATGTTGCTACCTTTGATATGAACGACACAATTACTCGGGAAGTTGATCGGGTGAGCACTGATGAAGACTTGGAATTGAATGACACGGAAGATGAAATGGAGAATGATGAGGAATCTGAGACACACATTGTGTCTGATATAGCATTCTACAATGTCTGCGGTGGTGATGGCTATATAAGAAATAACGAGGATGCCTTCGGTGCCGGAGAGGGACTTAGTATTGCAGAGGAGCTGAGGAACATGATGACATTTAAGTCGAAGGCTGACTTGGTCTACTCTGTGAAGATGTTTTTACATCAAATGACATTACAATTTTCATGTGCACGAGTCATATAGGTCGGTTTGGGTTGTCTATTGCAACGAGAAAGAGAGGTTGTAAGTGACATTTGCGAGGTCACATGCAACCACTAGACAGGCAATTTGTGATTTCTAAGGTGGATGCACCCCACACTTGCTTGCATCGAGTAGCTAATCAAGATCATTCACAACTTGATTGCAATTTCACGGCCCAGAAGTTTCTCAACCAGATAAAGATTTCCCCGTCTGTCAGAGTTGCAGTTTTGCCGGGCATGCTTTCATAGGATTATGGCTACATGGTCAGTCGAAGAAGGGTCTAGGATGCTAGATGCAAAGGAATAGAGATTATCTACGGGGATTGGGCCAAGTCCTGCAATGAATTGCCATACTTGTTTAAAGCATTTGAAACTTCCATTCTAGGTACTATTACATATTTGAATAAAATTGCTATCGAGACTGGCCCGAGAGGGTCTTCTGGGCCTTTGGACCTTGTAGCAATGCCTTCACGCACTTTAAGCCATGTAGTTAGTGTTGATGGGACCCACATGTACGGAAACTACAAACAGAAGATTCTTATTGCATGTGGTTGTGATGCTGCCAATTATATTATTCCCTTGGCTTTTGCATTTGTGAATGAGGATGAACTTAGTTGGGCGTGGTTCTTGGAGAGGGTGCGCCTTCACGTTTTTAGGGATCGTCCGGGGCCAATATGTCTGTTATCTGATCGTGCACCTGGTATTCGTGCAGCCCCTACACAACGATGCTGTACAGTTTCATCCTCCATATGTGTACAGAAGGTTTTGTCTACGTCACGTTGCAAGCAACTTTAACGATGTTCACAAGAATCAAATGATGAAGAAAATGGTCAAGAGGGTTGATAAGGTGTACTCTCAATCCAAGTGGCAGATTTACATGGACAGGTTGAAAGAATGGAATGAAAATGCTCCAAAATAGTTTGATATACACGATTGTCCTAAGATGCAGTGGACCATAGCGTTCGATGGTAGCTACCGCTTCGGTTATACCACTACTAACTTTTCCTAGAGCTATAATGCTGTGTTGAAAGATACAAGGTGTTTTCCAGTAGCGGCTTTAGTTTTGAAAACCTACCACAATTGTATTGGTTACTTCTACGAATGACACGCTGAGGCGTTGGCTATTATTGAGCGAGGTGACCGCTTCAGAAAATTTGCCATGGATATGTTGAAAACGTGGGTAGACCGTAGCAATAGTCATCACATTACCTGTATCAGGGGTGCTCCACTTCACCTTTTACAAGGTCATTACGGGGCAAAGATTAACACAATTTGGTTTGAAAGGAGGGAAGAAGCATACCGTCCTACTTAGTGACATTTATTGCACATGTCAAAAATAGTAGGTTCACAGGATTCCTTGCTCCATGCGTGTGCTGTCATGTCGCATTTGAATGTGGATGTGGAAGAGTACGTGGGCCCATGGTACTCATGGAGTGTCCAAAAAAGAAATTTACGATGGCATTTTCTTTCCAATTGACGGTAAAGATAGGTGGCCCAAATTCCAACATGACATTGTAATTCCCAACCCAACTAGATTGAGGACGAAGGGTAGACCAAGTCTAAACACATTCACAAGGAGATGGCTTTGAGGGAGCCGGTTGTTCCTCCACAATGCAAATCATGTCACTTAGAACGACGACATTCCACAATAACACAAATAAGTGTGGTTTATGCAGGGAAGGTCACAATAAGAGGAAGTGTCCAAACAGAAATTACATGGTAGGTTTTATGCATGTTATAACTTTTTGATTACTTTCAAAACTTTTTGGTACTTATATTCCATTGATATTTTAATGCAGATGGAGTCGGGCCCAGTTGACCGTTCAGTTCTTCTCCAGTAGCGCGAGCACCCTCACATGCTGTATGGTCGGAGGATGTAAGTATTGGAACACTTTTCGATGTACATTCTTCTCGTTTGCATGCTAGGGTACCACTAATCCATTTTTGCATCGTGGAGTTGTATGCGCATGACAGAGTTTTATGCTAATTCGGTGCAGTCCAAGAGATCCCAATTTAGTGCGACACATCCACACATCTTCACGACATTGATCTCCGAGGGAAGACTTCCGTCGATTGGGGTAACTTCCATGTAAACTATGTGCAGATGTGAAACAATCGACGTGAGTACGTGTTGGCTGCCACACACCCATTGGCCATGGAGGTGAAGACGAATCTAGGGATTATTTGACATGGTACAATCGCATCACACGACGATTTATAGGGAGGCATGGATGTGCGCTTAGCATGGTGGTATGCCAATATAAATTCCATAGAGAACATCTCATTTTTCTTTATTAAAGATTTTGCCATCTTTTTTCATTTTACAGGTAACATGATTATATGATATCGTTCACCTTGTGGGATCAAATGAGGATGTAATCCAAGTGGTGACAGACACTCGACGCCTTTTCGATTACTCTATCCAACGACAATTCTGGAATGGACTCCACGAAAATGAAGACGATGAAGAGGAAAGACCGACCGAGGGTACATCTACACAGAGACATGGACGTGTACGCAGACCACAGGGAGGACGAGCACAGAGCCAAGTCGAGGACATACATGCTTCGAGGGTTGAATATCAAATTTCTATTGCTGAATGCGAGTATGAGAGAATACAACAAACTCCACCTGCACCGATGAGAGAAAGGCCACAGAGCGAGCTTGGACCATCGCATCGCCATGTACCATTACCTCCTTTGGACTATGATGAAACGATTGGCGAAGAAATCTCACAAATTGAGCACATTGATCGTGACAATCTATTATCTTTGTTCCCAGTGGAGCCAGCTACGATAATTTCTCAACAAGCACTTGCAAAGCGTCGATACATTTGAAGGAGGCGACACATGTGATGTCATAGGAGGTGTTATATGGATGACTAGTTCTACATATGATTAGGGATCGTTGTATGCAATTTATTGTACTACGGATGTTGGACCTTGTTTATGTAAACCCTATAACTTTTAGACTTGATTATGGTTAATGAATGATAAGCTTTTATGTTGCATTTTTCCCTTGATCATTTCATATGTATGCATTAATTTATTAATGATCCAAAAGTTGCATATATAGCCAGATAAACAACAAGCCACAGTGAACCGTGGCTTGTTGTTTTTCTGGTTGTCTGCCCTTAAAGCTGCATTTTCAATAGATGGCTTCTGTTTGAAGCCGCCTCTTCAATAGGCGGCTTCGGATTCGGATAAAGCCACCTTTTGAAAAGGCGGCTCCCTCACGGTACTTAACAAAAAAAAGGAACTTCGTCGTATGAGGCGAATATGATTCCAAGAAGACGGCTTGGGCGAATTTTACTCAATAATGTCTCATTCCATATGTTCTCCACACCATAACTAGATACTTGTTTTCATTCATGCTTATCCTTGATCCACCTAACTCGTGTAAAGTTCTTGTTCATCTGCTCCTTAGCATTTACTACTTATACCTTTGTTTCAAGTCAAGTTTCATATGTAGATTCTCTGAAGCTTTTGTCTTCCCTTCACGAATCATAAGTTTCGCTTCTTTCTTTACCTTCATAGACTTTGCCAACTTTCGTTTGTTTACCCAGAGGTGATGTTAAATAGTTAAGCTCCCACTTGGAATGTCCCTGTAATATTGTACAAGACAAGGGGTCTCTTAAAAATAATCAAATATATCTTTGTTGAACCTTGTACCCACTTAGTGGTCTAGTGGTTGTACAGTGTGTCTACCACACAAAAGATCAGGGTTCAAATCCCACTCTTGCATGGTTGCGTTAGGTAGTCGACGACCAGCGTAAAAAATAGTCGAATCTTTCAACATGGATTTGAGCAAGAATCCATGCAGCCGACCCTACTTATAGTGGGAGAAGGCTTAGTACATTTTTTTATCTTTGTTGAACCACTTAAAAATGATCCAGTGTCAGTCTCTTTTCATGAAGAAAATATTTGCTACATCAAGGTCAAACGCTACTGTAAGATCAAGAAAATCTTGTCTTCATTTTCATCGCCATAACCATGGCCACCATATACAATCTAAGCAGCCTTTTCAACATGTCCATTCAAATCTCCAATCAAAAAAATCATTTCTATGTGAGATATCTCGAAAATTCTTGTCCAACTCCTTCGAAAGCTCCCTTTTTTATTCTTTCATCTAGACCCTACTTCGGGTGCACATGCCTTTAGGATGTCCAATCTCAAAATCATTTAATCATTATATCTTGACGTGTAAACCACTTAACTTCACTACTCTTTCCTTAAGTTTAATCATTATATCTTCATTTTTATGCACAATAGTGCTAATCCCATTCCGTGTTACTCTCCTTTCCTAAATACTAATTTAAAGCCCATTCCTTCCTCGCTATGTTTTCCCCGACATCATTTTGCCTCTAGTAAGTATAAGAGAATAATTATCTTGCTAATCATTGTGCTTATGGACTCCATTTGCTTACCAGTGAGAGTATCAATATTCCAGTTCCGCAATGCGCACCTTGTTTTCCTATACTAGCTTTCTTCCCTTTTCATCCTTCCGCCAAGATGTTGAAACTTTTTGTTTTGTTTGAGCTACACAACTTGACGGCAATCTAGTAGGATTAGCCTCTTTACTTGTATCTGTCCTCCATGCAAGAATCCTTGTAAACATTGCATTACAATCATGCGAGGGTGCATTGGTCTTTTACCTTAGCGGATGGCTATCTAATGTAACCCTCATTTACATGTTCTTGGGTTTGATAATGAAGGGCAAAATCTTACTACGGAAGGGTTATAGATCACATCAAATATTAGAAAAAGGTTTTTTCTCATCAAATGTTGAAGATTCGCATCATCTCATTTTTTTATAGGAGAAAGGATGCCTGAGATGGGTGGTCCTAAAAAATGACATCATATATTTCTCGCAAGCACCTGTAGGGCGTAGAAACGTTGAGATAACAACGGCTGATTGATGAGAAAAAAAAAGACAAGTATAGGTTCAGAAAACAGGCATTCAGAATATACTTAAACATAGAATGATTAGAGCATGGAAATACAGTAACATAGTGAGGTTTGTTCGCATCAAATGACACACACAAGATATGTGAATATATTGGGTTGTTGCCTGTGCTTTAGATTGCAAACTAAAGAAAATATGGGTATTTTTTTGCCGAAGAGGCAGAAGTGCAGATACAATGGCAAATAACTTGGCTGAGAATAGTCGGTTGGAGTCAAATATCATGCTGTGTAACATCTAGGTTGGAGTCAAATATCATGGCTTTGTGACATTTAGAGATGAAAATGGATATGGAAATGTCTAAATTTCCACTTAGCGCATTCAGAAATTACCAAATATGGTATACATATTTAAATATTAATCAAATATGGATAGTTGTAAAAAATTTCCAAATATGGATATGGTAACATCAAAAGATTCTTCAAAAACAACAAAAAGATCCGGATTCTTATTTAAATATCCAAATATAAAAATAGAGATATTTATGTAGTCGGTGTACTGTTTATCAATTGTTTATTTCCGTAGTAGTCACTTATGTAATTTATCCATAGGCTTTCCTCTATATAAGAGAGCCGAGGGTTCTATGGAATAATAGATTGTTCTTTTCCACCAACATGGTATCAGAGTCAAAATCCTAACCCTAAAACCCTAACCCTTCCGCCGCCCCTCCCCCCCTTCTCTCGGCGCCGCCGCCGTCCCCCTTCTCCTTTTCCCGCTGTCGAGCCCTCCAGGCGTCGCTACTCCTTCGACTTCTCCCGCCGCCGCCTCACCCTCCACCACCGGCCCTCCATCGCCGGCTCTCTACCATTGGCTCTCCACCGTCGGCCCTCTCTCCAATGTAGGGGACCTCCATCGCCGGGTCCCATCCCCTTCAACGCCGACGCCTCTTCTTCTGTTGGCCTCTCTCTCTCCATGGATTTGAATGCGTAAAGTTTACATATGCAATCAAATCCTATCAAGTTTATGTAGACACTTGTTTCTCGTCTACAAACCCCAGTTCTTTGTCTCTGGCGACATGTCAGAAAACAAAGTCGACATGCCCTCCATAGGCGCATTCAAAAGTCCAACGCCAATAGTCAAGATGGATGGGACGAACTATGATCTCTGGGCGATGCAGTTCATGAGTCTCATGAATTCGAACGGTAAGAAGCATATTCTTACCAAGGAAGAGCTGGCAGAGAAGACTGGGATCTGTGCCTCCTGGGAGGCTGATGATTCATATGCCAAGGTTTGGCTGTCAGGCATGCTGTCGATGGAGATTGCCAATGATGTCCTCCATCAGCCCACCGCTAAGGCGATGTGGGATGTACTGGCCGCCACATATTCACATGTGCGGAATGAGATCAAGATGTTACAGCTCCAACATGACATTTTCACAATGAAGCAGAATGGGCGGCCACTTCACTCTTTGTATACATCCCTGAGGGGGATGTTTGAGAAACTCTATAGTACCATTCCTCTCACGGCCACCCCTGAGTAGCACAAGACATTTAGGAATGCGACCATGGTGGGAGTTCTGCTTGCGGCTCTTGTTCCTAATTATGAGGCTGCCCGATCACAGATACTTGCCGATGCTACCATTCCTCCTATGGAGGACGTCTATCGGAGGCTTAGCCACGTTTCTGTCTCATCCAGTGCTTCTACTCCACCACCCTCGGCGATGTCTGCCTCCAGAGGGAGAGGTGGTTCTTCTTCTTCATTTTGTGGTTGTGGACCTCATGGGAGAGGTGGTCGTTTTCGTCAGCCATGCACCTTTTGTCATCGGACAGGCCATGTTGAGGATACTTGTTATTCTAAGCATGGATTTCCAGCCTCGGGACGAATAGCCGAACATGTTGCATCTCCGTCCGCACGTGCTTCAGATCAGAGGTTTGAGGAGCTTGTTGCGAGATTGCGAGACATTATGCCTCTTGTTTCTACAGATTCTCCAGGAGGTCCTTCAAATATTGCTTCTTCAGCTTCAGTCGGTACTTCTACCACTGCTAGCACCTCAGGTAGTGCTTTTGCTTTCACATACTGTTTCAGTTCTGATGTCTCAGATTGGATCATGGACTCCGGTGCCACACACCATCTTTGCCGCGACAAAGACATACTTATGTCATACAGGGAGATTCCACCAGGGAGGTCAGTGGTAATAGCTGATGGGACTCATTCACCCATTATTGGATAGGGGGAGGTTACCTTGTCGCCTTCCATGCATCTACAGAATGTCTTACATGCCCCCGATTTCTCGATGAACTTACTTTCCATTAGTCAGATTACAAAGGATTTGCACTGTCGCGATATATTTGACCCATCTTCTCTTATATTTCAGGACATTCAACGAACAGGGTGATTGGGTGTGGCTCTGAGCAGGATGGTCTCTATCGTTTAACCAGGAGTTCATATGTTGGTGTCTCCTCTCATGCAGTTGGATCTGTCTCTCTGTATACGTGGTATCTACGGTTTGGTCATCTTCCTCTTCAGAAGATGCATCATGTCTTGCCTCAGATTTCTCCGAGTTCTTCCTTCCGGTGTGAAGCCTGTCAGTTGGGAAAGCACCATAGAGCTAGCTTCCCTAGTCATCAGTGTTGGAGCAGGTAGCTCCTCTTTTGAATTACTGCATGTCGATATGTGGGGTCCAAGTCGTGTCCCTGATCACCAGGGACACAAGTTTTATCTTGTAGTCGTTGATGATTTCTCTCGTGTGTCGTGGGTCTTTCTATTAAAGAATAAATCATAAGCAGGAGATGTTATCAGAAATCTTATCAATGAAGTGCAAAATGTTTTTTCCTCTCATGTGAAATATGTTCGTACTGACAATGCTTTGGAATTTTGCACTCGTTCTCTCTCACAATTTTTTCGTCAAGGGGAATTATTCATCAAATCACATGCGCATACACCTCTCAACAAAATGGAGTTGCTGAGAGAAAGCATCGTCATCTTCTTGATATTACTCAAACACTACTTATCCAGAGTTGTACTCTTATTTCTTTTTGGGGAGATGCCGTTCTTACAGCTTGTTACCTTGTCAATCATATGCCGTCCTCAGTACTTGGTGAGAAAATTCCTCTTTCTGTTGTGTTTCCAGACAAGGATTTATTCTCACTTACTCGTGTTTTTGGTGCTGTTGCTTTTATTCATCAGATGTCTCCTGGCCTTGACAACCTCTCACCTAGGGTTGTCAAATGTGTCTTTGTAGGTTACTCTCGGACTCAGAAGGGATACCGTTGCTATGATCCTGTAAACCATGGCCTCAAATTTCAGCGAAATTCGGTCGAATTTCTGTCGAATATCGATATCCAGTCGAAATCGAAATTCAATCGAAATGACCGAAAGGACCGAAATATGGGGGTCCCAGTACAAAAAATGACCGAAATGACTGAAATTTCAGTCGAAATTCCACCGAAATTCCATCGAAATTCTGTTTTGGTCGATACCGAAATGGTGATCGAAACCGACATTTAAGGCCTTGCTGTAAACGGGAAATACTACGTCAGTGCTGATGTTACATTCTTTGAGTCTGTTATGTACTTCTCTCCTGCAGGTGACATGTTAGCCTCATCCACATCTAATGATGAGGTCTATGTTCCTCCTCCAATTTTGAGTTCACCAGAGTCCACTCCTGTCCTTGTGGTCACACCACCACCACCGCCAAAACCGCTAGTCTCGCCACTACCTAAGTAATATACACATCGGTCGGGTCCTGCTCTTGCTACGCATCAATCATCCAGCACGCCTAAGGTATGTCCTGATGTTATTACTAATGATGGGTCGAATAGTGTGCATGTGCATGATTCATCATTGCAGGGAGAATGTGAACCAACGAGTACAATGGTCGATGATCTGGATGTTCCTATTGCATACGGATTGTGCTTCATATCCTTTTGCCTCCCAGGTTTCCTTTCATCGTCTCACGGGGGACTTTCAGAGATTTGCAGTGGCTTTGTCTTCTGTGGAGATACCACGGAATTATCAGGATCCCTTGAAGATTAATTGTTAGCGTTCTGCCATGGAGGAGGAAATGGCTGCTCTACAGTCACGGGGTACATGGAGCTTGGTTCCCGCTCCTTCAGGAGCATCTGCCATTAGCTGCAAATGGGTATTCACTGTCAAGTATCACACAGATGGTAGTCTTGATCATTACAAGGCAAGGCTAGTGGCGCGAGGTTTTACTCAGACATATGGCATGGATTATATGGATACCTTTTCTCCAGTTGCTCGTCATTCCACTCTTCGTATTCTTCTGTCAGTTGCTGTGGTACGTGATTGGTCCTTGTTTCAACTTGATGTTAAGAATGCATTCTTGTATGGTGATCTACAGGTTGAAGTTTACGTGCAACAGCCTCCGGGGTTTGCTGCTGAGGGGGGGAGTCATATGGTATGTAGACTTCACAAGGCGATATATGGCCTTAAACAAAGCCCAAGGGCATGGTTCCAGAAGCTGTCCCATCTAATTGAACGACAGGGATTCAAAAGATCAAATGCGGATCACTCGTTGTTCATTCAGAAGATTTCTAGAGGTACGGTTGTCATCATGGTATATGTTGATGATATTTTGGTGACAGGAGATGATGCTCAGGGGATAGAGATGACAAAAACATTTTTGGGCCGTCAATTTGTCACGAAGGATCTTGGTACCCTACGATACTTTCTGGGGCTGGAGTTTGCCAGGAATGCACAGGGTCTTGTGATGACCCAAAGGAAATATATTACAGATTTGCTGGTTGAAACGGGCATGGTTGGATGTAGACTCTCGAGTACTCCTATGGATCCAAGCATGAAATTATATGACAACGATACCGAGGAGGTTGACAGGAGAAGATATAGAGAAATGGTGGGTAAGCTTCTTTGCATCACTATAACTCGACCTGATATTTCCTTTGCAGTGAATCGAGTGAGCCAGTTCATGGAACAACCAAGACAATTACATATAGATGCCATATATGTGATACTAAGATATCTAAAGTCTTCTCCAGGCTCAGGATTACTGTTTAGAAAGGATACATATTTATCTATTTCGGCATATGCGGATGCAAACTATGCAGGATGTCCTAAGGATCGAAAGTCTACTTCAGGCTTTGCAGTTTTTGTGGGCAGCTCTCTGGTTTCTTGGAAAAGCAAGAAACAAACTGTTGTGCCTAGATCTAGTGCTGAATCCGAATATAGGGCAATGGCTCAAGCAAGCACGGAGATGATGTGGGTTCGGGCTGTGCTAGAAGACTTGCATATAGATGTACCTCTACCCATGCAGCTACAATGTGATAATCAAGCCGCATTGTTCACTGCCAATAATCCTGCCTTTCATGAAAGAACCAAGCATATTGAAGTAGATTTCCACTACACTAGAGATATGATCTAGAAAAGCCTGATTTCTACTTCACATGTGAGTTCATGGGAGCAGACAACCGACATTTTCACCAAGCCATTGCTCAGAGGACCATTCCAGAAGTGTTCTTCCAAGCTGAGTATGATTGATATTTATGCTCCATCTTGAGGGGGAGTGTAAAGATATTTATGTAGTCGGTGTACTGTTTATCAATTGTTTATTTCCGTAGTAGTCACTTATGTAATTTACCCATAGGCTTTCCTCTATGTAAGAGAGCCGAGGGTTCTATGGAATAATAGATTGCTCTTTTCCACCAACAATTATAATATAGTATATTATGCTTAGTAAACAACTAAGTTAAACCCAAGTTCATGCATCTCTTTGACCTTCGACATTCACTACGCCTCTTTGTCTCGACAACTTCATAGGAACCCCAATTGGACAAGCATCATGTAGGCTTCACTCCCTCGACGATTATACATGTAGAGCAACCCTTTTGGGATTTAACTTTAATTAGTTGCCTGACTTTTTTTATCATGTTATGTATATATAGTTGGGATATTTACACCTATAACCTTGAGTAGTTTAGTAATTATACCACGAACCCTCGATAATTTATAATGACACCAAAAACCCTTAATAAATGCTCCGTCCTACATCTATAATCCTCCGTCAATTTAGTTCATTAACTTAACTAGACTATTGAGTTAATCTAACCTTTCATCGATCAAACATCAAAATTAAAACAAAATAAAAAAAGAAAAAGAAAAACCCCACCCTCCTTTTTCCTTCATCCACCGACCACCTTTCCCCCTCTTCATCCTCCAACCCCTCCCCTTCCTCCAACGAACAACCCCCTTCCTCCTCCAACCCCTCTCTCCCTTCCTCCGATGACCACCTTCCTCCCTTTCTCCTCCAGCCCCTTCCCTTCTTCCGACTACCATCTCCCACCCATTCCTCCTCTAGCTCCTTCTCCCTTCCTCCACTAACCATCTGGTCCACCTCCCCCCTTCCTCCTCTAGCCCCCTTCCCCTTCCTCCGCCTACAACTCCCTCCAACCCCCCACTTCCTCCTTCAACCCCCTCCTCCATCCTCTGCCGACCACCTCCCCACTTCCTCCTCCAGTCCACCCCCTATTTCTGTTACATGAACTCAAACTACTTTTGCACTGAACCCCCATTTGAGGCATTTGCAAGAAACCTCGAGTTCCCTCTGTCCTATTTGCGTGTGTTATAGATCAGAATCAGAGCTACACTGGTCGAACATCCTCCGTGAACCATCACCTTCAATAGAGTTTGGGCTCCACATAGAATCTCATCAACTTTCGCCCAATCTTACAGCATCAGAAGGAGCCAAGACCCTCTCAACTACGACTTCATTTCAATGGACCACCTGCTCCATCGGAGAGGCATAACTCCTTTGTAGTCCGTGCATACATCTTAGATCTTCGAAGATCAAGTACCACATCAAAAGTGCTCCTTTATCACACCTAATACTTTCCTCGGAGCCCATTTCCGTATCACTCTGCCAACAACATGGGGGCTTGGGGGACGTGTTTCTTCTCTTCATTTTCGTCCCTAGTCATTAACCTTAGTTGAAGCTCCTTTATCAGAGTCACCGTCAGATTCCACCTGAGATTGGGTTCCATCCATCCATCCATCCATCCATCCAGCTGAACGCTAGAAGGATCAACAACATCAAGGAACCTTTGTCCCACTAGTAGTCAGCCTCCGAAGAGCTACAACCATCAATTTTGGTCGGATCTCGACAATGAGACAGCTCATGAGGGCCATTGCTCTAGAATTCCAACTTCTCCAACCATCTGACATAACCTTGGACGATCGCAACCCATCATCCACTAGAGATCCCCACCCCTCCTTCATCGGACCTTCTTGCAAGTTGGCAACACTCCTCCATGGATCACCGTGCCTGATCAATGAAGGGAAGAACCGCCGACCATCGTTTTGATATTTAAGCTAGTTGAAAGAGTCTTGATATTATCGACATCCTTATCTAATCTTGCTGGGTTTATAATATCCTTGCCTGCAATACCCCCTTCAACAACGACAAGAGGATAGAAGAGGAAGACGATGAGAATGTAGTAATGTTGCCTAAGTTGAGGAAGATGGGAGGGGTATCTTTTGGAAATGTGATTTTGTTCGAGGGGTAAAATAGTCCAAAATTGTCAGAATCCGTCAAAGCTAATGATGGAAATGGATGGAACTTGACACAGGGTTATGTCTTGTAAGGGTTAAGAATCTTTCAAGGTCCTGGGTGTGATTATGAATTATCGAAGGTTCATGGTGTACTTACGAAACTACTCAAGGTTATGGGTGTAAATATCCCTATAGGTTTTAATTGATATTTTTAAGTCACGTCATTCTTGATAGTAATTCGATTCAACTTCGTAATTGATGGCGATGGTTATGGGTATGAAAAGTGCTGGCTGATGAAGGATAATTTTAGGGAGGTGGTTGCCTCCCATTGGTCTAGCATTGATGTTGCTGGTTCCGCTGCATCTCGTTTTGTCCAGAAGCTTACTTCGTTGCGTGGTAGACTGTCGGCTTTCAAGAAATAATCTCGGGCGGCCAGATGCGCGGCGAGGAAGGAGGCTGAAGAGGTGATCCGGAGTCTTGATGCAGTAGAGGACCAGAGAGAGCTTTCGGCGGAAGAATTGGCTTGTCGCACAGCTGCCCAGAATCATCGAGGATCACAAGCGGGTCACTGCTTGGAGGCAGAGGGCAAGAAGTGTTTGGTTGAGAGAGGGTGACACGAACACGTCTTATTTTCATCGCGTTGCAAGTGGTAGGCGCGGATCTAATGCGATGCGGTCGATCTCGATTGGCGGGGTCTGCGTAGAAGGGAACAAAGAAATGGGGAAAGCAATTATCAATCACTACAAGGACATTTCTTCGAGAAACATTCCAAGGATTTGGAAATGGCTGGGGCTTGACACTACGCCTGTGTCGACCTCCTCTTGCGACTTGCTCACGCGCGAGGTGACCATGGAGGAGATCAAGGATGCGGTCTAGGACCTCAATGCGGATGCCGCCCCTGGGCCAGACGGTTTCCCAGTTTCGTTTTATAAAGACTTCTGGGATTTGGTTGGCACAGAGGTGTTGGAGGTCGTCTCTGAATTTTGCTTGGGTAATGCGGGCTTTGAAAGGATCAACCGTGCTTTAATCATCTTGCTACCCAAATCCGCGGTGCCGGACTCTATTGACGACTACCGCCCTATTGCGGTGTCTAACGCGTTATATCTGATTACTGCGAAGGTCTTCGCCGCTAGATTGAGTGGTGTTCTTCCTTGCCTTATCTCCCCGCTGCAATCTGCTTTCATTCCGGGGAGACAGATCTCAGATTGCCTCACGCTCGCCTCTGAGATCATTGCGGACTGGCGGAGATGGGATAAGAGCGGTGTTTTGTGGAAGGTGGACTTTGCTAAGGCTTACGATAACCTGTACTGGAGGTTCCTTTGGTCGGTGTTGAGGAGGAAGGGGTTCTTGGAGAATTGGATCGCTTGGATGAGGCGTTGTGTTACAACGTCTTCTTTTACGGTCATGGTGAATGGTTGCATGGAAGGGGGCTTCTTCCAGCCTCGGAGGGGGGTGCGCCAGGGGTGCCCTCTTGCTCCTATGTTGTTTGTCCTGGCGGTGGATGTCCTCGCTAGCCTCGCGATTCGTGTTGTCAACTGTGGGCTCTCAAGTGGCTACTCGAGGGAGGGTTCACCGATTCCGCTCCTTCAATACGCTGACGATACTCTATTCTTCATTGAGGGGGGGGGGGGTGCGGAGGCTAGTGGCATGGCCTTGGCTTTGGAAATTTTCAGCGAACTGTCCGGGTTGTTCAAGAACGCCAATACGTCGAAGGAGGTCCCTATTGGTCTCTCAGTAGTGGAGGCCGGTGCCTGTGCTCAGACGTTGGGTTCGTGTTGGAGCTCCTTGCCGTTGGATTATTTGGGGATGCCATTGTCTACGGGCAGAACAAGGACGAAAGATTGGTTAGGGGTCGTCGAGAAGGTGGAAATGAGGTTGGCGGGATGGAAATCGGCGGTGTTGTCGAGGGAGGGGGGGTTGGTACTCCTGAAGGCGGTCCTCTCCTCCATTCCGATCTATTTCCTTTCCAACCGGCATATCCTGAAGGGTATTAGGGCTCGGTTGGAGAAGAGGATGCGTGGCTTCTTATGGGGAACTCATACTCATGGGGGGGGGAGGGGCGAGGGGCATCCACTTTATTGGGTGGGAGGATATTACGGTCACGAAGAATCATGGAGGTTTGGGAGTAAAATGTCTCCAACAAATGAACGAGGCCTTGCTGCTTAAGTGGGCGAGTAGGCTCTGGGGACCTGGAGAGGACCTTGTTTGTACCGTGCTGCGCAAGATTTACAATGTTACAGGGACGCTTTCGAGGCCGGATGCTCAAACGGAATATACGGCTCCATTCTGGAAGGGTGTCGTGGAGGTTTTCTCCAAAAACTTACATGCCGATCCTTGGTGGGGGTGAATCCTTCGCTTTTTGGACTGACGATTGGACGGGGGGGGGGGGGGGGCTGTGCACGCGATTTCCACGGTTATTTGCTCTCGCGGATGACAAATTAACGACGGTTGCAGCGTGTTGGTCGAATGGAAATTGGTGCCCGACTTTCTCCTCCCCTTTCTCCGACCAAAGATTGGAGGATTTTTTGGGCCCGTTGGATGCGATCACGGAGGTGGGGCTTCCATCGGAGGGGAGAGACCATTGGGGTTGTCGTGAGGGTCAGTTTACGGTTAAAAGGGCCTTTGGGGCTATTTGTAGGCCGCCGCCGTCCCGCTCGGAGATCTTGATCCGCGATTGTGCGTTCCTCTGGTCGCTCAAGCTTCCTGAGCGTATTGGTTTCTTCTTATGGCTGCTTCAGAGACAAAGGCTGATGACGAGGGACCGGTGTACCAGGCTCCTTGGAGCCACTTCGAACAGGTGTCTGCTCTGCGAGGAGGCGGTTGAGTCCATTGAGCACCTGTTCCTCAAGTGTCCCAAGGTGCTTCTGATCTGGCAGGGGTCGGGGTTGGTCTGGTGTTGCGTTATGGGTATCGAGTCTTTCTGCGGCTCGCTGATGACAAATAGGACTAGATCTAGAAGGGAGTTGATCCTTCCTCTGGCCATCCTTTGGGCCATTTGGCTGGGGAGGAATGCCTTGTTGTTCTCGGGGCAGCACTTTTATAAGGAAAATGTGGAGGTACATGCCAAGTGTTTGGTAGATGATTGGGTGTTGTAGTTGGTCGCTCCGGCGACCGGACTTTGTGTAATTTTTTCCCTTTTTTTGCCCTCGTTTTTTGAATAAAGGATGGGGCGAACACTAACGAGTGTCTCCCCCTATTTCAAGATTTCAAAAAAAAACTTCGTAATTGATCTTTATTCGAGCATATTCATAGCCTATCTTATAAGTCGATCAATGTTTCTATTCACTTTCTATTCGATCCAAATTCGTATTCGATGAATATTCAATCCAAATTCTATTCGTATCTGATTACATTAGGATATGGCTCCCCAAATCCATATATGTATTCGTATTCAATATAGGTGAAGTGAATGTGGATGTGGAAATAACCATATCCGATCCGTTTTCATCCCTTGACAAGGTGTTTGAAAGCAACCTTTATTATTGTATCTTTCTCATTTTATATTGTTGGGAAAAGAAGAATCGTTGTTTATTCCTTGAGCCCAGGGTCTCTTATATAGGGAGAGACCTATGAACAAATTACATAAAGTAGACAGAGGAAAAGAAAAAAATAGATAAAAGACACATAGACATATATATATATATCTACACCCCCCCTTAAGATGGAGCATAGATATCTATCATACTTAGCTTGGATGAGCACTTCTGAAAGGGTCCTCTAAGTAGAGCTTTGGTGAAAATATTGGCTGTCTGGTTCCCTGAGCTGACATGGGATGTAGAAATGAAGCCCTTCTGAATCATATCACGTATATAATGGCAATCAACCTCAATATGCTTTGTCCTCTTATGAAAAGCATTATCATTAGCAATGAATAAAGCAGTCTGATTGTCGCATTTCAACGACATGGGAAGAGGAACATCTATATGTAGACCTGTCAGAACTGCTCGAACCCATATTACTTCTTTATGCTTGTGCCATAGATCTATACTCAGATTCAGCACTAGATCTAGCAACAACGGTTTGCTTCTTACTTCTCCCTGAGACAAGGAAATCTCCAACAAACACAACAAATCCTGATGTAGACTTTCTGTCCTTGGGGCACCCTGTATAGTCTGCATCTGCACATGCTGATATAGTAATAACGCCACCCTTTTTAAATAGCAGCCCTGCACCTGAAGATGATTTAAGATACATTAGTATCATCTGTATAGCATCCATATGTACCTGACAAGGTTGTTCCATGAACTGGCTCACTCGACTGATTGCAAATGAAATATCAGGTCTGGTAATAGTAACATAGAGAAGTTTTCCCACCAGTTCCCTGTATCTAATTCTGTCAACCTCAACAGTTTCATCATCATACAACTTCATGCTTGGATCCATGGGTGTAGTAGCTGGTCGACATCCAAGCATACCTGTGTCACTTAGCAAGTCAGTGACATATTTTCTCTGAGTCATCACAAGCCCTTGTTGATGTCTGACAAACTCCAATCTCAAAAAGTTTCTAAGGGCTCCTAGATCCTTGGTAACAAATTCACGACCCAGAAATGCTTTTGCTTTTTTTATTCCCCGCATATCATCTCCTGTAATAAGTATGTCATCAACATACACCATAATTGCAGTTGTACCTCTAGAGGTCCTCTGCACGAAAAGAGAATGATCTGCATTCGACCGTTGGAACCCTTGCTTCTCAAACAAATCCGAGAGCTTTTGGAACCAAGCTCTTGGTAGCCCCTTAGTGGCACAACCTTATAACCAACATCTTTTGCCTGACGAAGTTCTTCGCTATAAAATAGACCGAAGAATCGGGAAAATCAGACTGCCATCATCTTGGGAGCAAAGGTCGATTCATACTCATAGGGCAGTGTGCCAGCAGCCAACTCCGGCGTGTCAGCTTAGTGGTACTCATCAAGCCACAACCATGTCTAGCTTCCCAACAGGGGTTCCTTTTCCCCCAGAAGCCCCCTGGTAAATAAGGAACAAGATGAATACAGAGGTCCCACGAGCATCCCACACCCGAAAGGTACCCCACATGGGTCTTCCCCGAAAGCCCCCAGTCACTAAGGTCATCAATGTAGAAAAAGCACCAATTTCTGTACCGGTTCCAGAATATCTATTCGAGTTCTTGTTTATCATAAGGTTAGTTACCCCCACCAATGGATGATGAGAAATTCCGGCGATCCTCACGATCCGAGTCCGAGCTGTTGGAATTGGAATAGGTTCGACAGCGGATCAGAAGTCTACATACCTGTGAGCACTCCCCCTCAACAGCGAATCCTGGTGGCTGCTGCATGTAGACTTCTTCCTGAAGATCACCATACAAAGAGGCATTTTTGTCATCCACTGAAATAGGGGCCAATCTCGAATCACGGCGACTGATAGAAGAATTCGTAGGGTAGAATGACGAGCAACTGGAGAAAATGTGTCAAGATAGTCTACCTCGTATGTTTGAGTAAACCCCCGGGTGACCAGACGAGCTTTGTACCTATCAACGCTACCATCTGCATTCTGTTTCACTTTAAAAACCCACTTGCAACTTACTATAGATGCCCCAGTAGGTGCTTGTACAAGACTACAAGTACCTCGCGATTGAAGAGCAACCATCTCTTCTTCCATAGCCAGTCACCATCTGCTGTCAACCAAGGCTTCCTGATATGTCCGTGGTATGTCTACAACAGACAAAGCAACTGCAAATCTCCTGAAGTCACCCGTCAGACGATCAAAGCTGACATGAGAAGCAATCGGTTATGAGGCACATGAACACTTTTGCTTCCTCAGAGCTATAGGCAAATCAAGGTCTGCATCATTTCTGCCACCTGCAAGATCATCCCCTTCCTGAAATAATTCATGCTGAGAAACACCGTCAGAGCCATCATTAGAAATAATATTGTCAGAACAAACCTGGGGCATGCTGGATGACCATAATCATGAGCAGGCGCTGGTCGTCGACTATAGTGGTATGGTAGAGGAGTATCCGATACAATGGGTAGAGGTAGTGCGGGTGGTGGTGGTGGAGGCGGTGGAGGAGATGGTGGAGGTGGTGGTGGTGCCACTGATGGGGACATGGGTTGAGGTGGAATATAGATCTCATCATCTGAAGTTGATGGTGTTAACCTGTTGCCTGATGGGAAAATGTACATGACTGACTCAAAAAATGTGACATCAGCACTGACATAGTACCTTCTGCGTAACAGATCATACAACGATAACCCTTTTGAGTTCTGGAATACCCGAAAAAAACACACTTGACAACCCTTGGAGAGGGCTTGTCAATCCCTGGAGACAACTGATGAACAAACGCAACTGACCCAAAAACACGAGGGGTAAGAGAAAACAATTCCTTGTTAGGGAAAACAAGGGAGAAATGTATCGTCTCCCCCAGAATCGATGAGGGA